>OX346214.1:5000000-6250000 GCA_947049295.1 Ligdia adustata | reverse complement strand
ATTTTATACGTTATTTATTAAAGTAAATAAAATAATGCAGAGTTACTTGTAATTAAGACACCAGATTCAGGTTCAAATCATTTATTGTTATAATTGTGTTATAGGTAATATAAGGTCTTGTTAATAATTTTAAGTCAACGTAGGAATATAAAAGGATGGATAGATTACCTTTTCATATACCTAACTTCTAGGTACCTACATCGACCTTAATATACAAGTATATGAATATGCAGATTTTTTCTACATTATGGTTGCTACTAAATTCCAAACAAAGGTTTATAGTATGTGTGCAAGTAGAATAACAAGCAGAAGCTTATTTAAAGACATCTTGCTTATGTGCGGTTGTACAGTAGGTATAACATAGTCAATGCTGTTTTACTAAAGGATAATATATTTGAAATCTTAACTTCACGATGAAAAAAGGATATCAAGATCTGTTTATTTGTTACCAGTCGCTGATGTCACCTAAAGAACTTATAAAAATACAGTTGAAATGAGAACACTTGTGTTTTTCGAAGACTGCTAAAAATATATGCAGCATTGTTCCAATTGCCTTTGCATGCTGCACAGCTAAAGACTAACAACATTTAGCTGCTCAGCATTTAAAGACCGTTGGAACAAATCCAGCAAAAACAAAGAATATCTATCTTTATTTTGATCGAGTTACTGACAAAATAAAGCGGTTTTCTGTAGAATTCTTGAACCAACAAATAAACCGCGTACTGACTGAAATGCGCTTCAACGTACAAACAACGAAGCGCATGATCATCTCTTCAACGCCGTTTCGATCAGCTGAAAATAGTCTCACTGTAAACTTTATTACCTACTTATCTCGAATGGTGTTTACAGCACGTTTTCCATTGCAATCACCATAAAACGTATTTTCGATCTGATATCTATGTATCCATCTATTCTGTGTAACCGATCCGTCAGTAAAGCCGTGTGATGACAGATTCAATTTTCTCGGTCTCGGTTTTTCATGTTCAACTGCCATGCCTGCGATTTTGCCCTTTATTCAATGTAGATATCTTAGCTAACTAAGTAGTGAACTGAAAATAGAGTTAGCTACTTTTTAGCTGTTGTAGACAGGTGTGGCTGCGGTATCTTGTCATTCGTTAGTTCAAGCTACAAACTACTGAATTAACAAAGAATATGAGTTGCACATCCACTTGAGGCTTTCACGTTTCTGTACTTAACTACTTCAATCGAGATATAAATTTATGTTTCCATGCTAAACAGTTTTATGATTTAAGTCTACAACTTTAAATTTGACGTTAGACTTGATAATATGATTTGGATTTATCAGTTTAGACGATATTAGCTTAAGTTTACTTTTGGTGTCGTAATAACACGTAACCTACTAAAATATTAATAATAAGAAAGAATAGAGGTTGTATGATGCAGCTACTAATAGGAACCCATATCATTAGTAAAACCTTCATATTATTCTTGGATAACTGCAAGAATACTATCCCTTTATGTCGGATCTCACACCTACACTACATATTGTACCTACAGTGTAAGCTCTAGTTTTATTTGCGTAGATCTAAGAACTACAAACAGTTGTTAACATATTATGACAATTAAATGAATGCGGAATTTCAAAAGGTATATACGAGTATATAACATCTTCGTGCTGAAACGAGTATCACAAAGATCTTCCTGAGCATCTCATGATATACCTCCCTACAGATTTTAGAAAATAATAGCGAAGGCATCCGTTACCGTTTACTAGTCGTGGTTACTATCTGACTATTTAGTTATATAGTTATGTAAATGTACGTCACCTCCCGCGCCATTAGCATGTCTTCTGTCGGTAGGCACTTGATAATCGCCACATCAAGCATGCTTTACACGCTGTGGTTACTCACTCATACCCTAAGAAAATATAATTATTACTTTTATCTAAACATGGTTTCCTTAAACTATTACACTAAACCAGAAATAACTAAATTTCTGGCCCATTTATGATTTCCTATTTTCAGTTTCAGTCATTGTTTTAGTTAAGTCTTAAAAATATGTTTGGTATATGAAAATCAGCAGAATCCCTGCTTAAATTTTTTGTATTATCATTTGGTTTTCTTATTTATCGTATTTATTTATATCTAATCCATTATCATAGAACCTATTAATATATTGGCTACTGATCATGGAATTCATCAATGTGCTGTGGAAGGCAGCAGTGAGTTACTTCTTTTCACAAAGTTGTCGGGACATAGGTAGAGCACCCGGGCTCTGAAAGCATGATAAAATTTCAAGGAAATTACTATAAGCATATTTACATGACATATCCATTCAAGTAAAAGTTAAATTTAGTTACAGACACACGTTATTTGATATCTTACTTTAGGTCTGTTTAAATTTTTGGAACTGACCACATACCTATATAGATATGATAGGTATGAGTATTAATGCTACTCATTCAGGAAAAGGATAAATAATTAATACTTTTTCTATAGACATTAACCGTAATCAAAGTATCAATTATCCACTCTATTCGCTTTATCTGAGAAGATGAGTCTTATCTATTCTAGTCAGTGTGTAATTCTGTGACATTCAAAGTAATTCTATAAAGACGAGCAAAAAGAAGGATTCAAACGTGCCCTGAATATGCAAAATAAATAAAAGATTTATCAGCTTCATAAATTATACTAATTTATGTTCCACAAACCACTAATAATTTCTTTGAGAGACGATAAATAAAGCAAGACGAATGTAGCTCGTAATCTTTATTTCCAAGCGCAAAAAAACTCACTTATCTTACAATTGGTACCTACAATACACATAAATAAGGTTAATTATACTTATTAAATTACAAATAAGTATTTTAATTGGAAAAATAAATAGGACTAGCATTCGAGGTGTTTGTTCTACCGCTATAGATAAATAATAAGAGTTATGGGTGTATATACGAGTACCTATCTCTTCTAGACGGAACTCACACTGGCCGAACTCATATTCAATGTCATCATTTAAAGAAACAAATAGTTTTGTACGTACATTGTTCTTCTTTTATCAATCTGTGTTTTACTGCTTACCCACGGCCAAGGCAGTTAAACCTTTTCTAATCTTAATTACCTAGATGGTACAATGTAAATAATACTGTGTTGGAGTTACCTATGTCTAAGAACTTACTAAATGCATTGTCATTAATACCTAATCTAATTTAAATTCTACAACTTTGTTCCTATTGGTTTAGCACAAACTTTTGGCAAGACAACGTTTTACATCCTTTTTTATTTTGTTGCGATATTATCGCAATAATACGGCTCCAGCAATTGGCAAAATCTTAGCTCAACATAATCTGATTTTAAAATTACGATAGAGTTAAAAACATCGCGCGATGAGATCGAGTTCGGGCTTCGTCCCTCTTTTTCGGTAGTTCGACATAGTCTTCAACTTCCCAGTTGCCTTCGGGTTCGTCCGGTATCCGCGGGGGCAGCGCAGACCGCACCAGGGGTACTCCCGCGTCGTCCAGGGACAGATAGGCGCGGATCGCGGCTGCGGCAGACAGATCGTCGGAGTTCGTCAGCGCTCTGGCGTTGAACGACCCTCTTACGTCGTCCCCAGGCAGGTCCCAAATGTGCCACTGTGGCGACATCTTGAAGTTCTGCCAAGATAAATAAACATGTATCGCAAATATATTTATATACATAAAGAACATAATAACAAAAGAATTGAAGTTCGTAAATATACTACAAGTACTTCACACTAAAATATTCTACGCACATAAATTGTAGTTTTCAAGCAAAATGTACAAAACAAAACGGCTCTAGTTTAGAAAATGTAACTTCATCCATCAATTACAGATGCTACTCAAACTGGATGACAAAAACAAACCAAAAACAGCAATTATCATGGTAATGATCGACTGAGAACTAATTTAGTTCCAAATTACATACAGTGACATTCGTTCAGCCATAGAACACAGAGTTTATCTTGTAACCTCCACGACAAATGGCAGACAATTATTCTTGTTCCATAAAAGACATGTGCTGGTGTGACTCTGTTTTTTTTGTTTCACGACTTAAGTGACTATATGTATGTACATACATATTATTAAGAGCACGGGTAAAAATACACCAAATCTGCTATACAACCTTGTTTTTTATTTGGTGGTGACGTAAGATTTTGTATAGCTAGTGTATTGTGGCTCCTACGCTAATCCTATTTTATTTTGTATATAAGCTAAGAGGATGCAAATTTATATGGAGTAGGTGTCAACAAAATTGGAACTGTCTAGGTACTCTAGCGAAAAGTGTAAATTTAAGACCTTAGGTACATACACATATGCTATTAATATTAGAATGCAATCTTAGAAAGAATTTATGCAATCGTTTATAAAACTGCGTATAGCAATATAAGGGATACGATTTATTGGGACTTATGGTGTTGCTCGTAAAACGGTGTTGATGTAAATTCAACCTTGTAGGAAAGTAGACATTTTCGCAAATCCACCCACAGTGTTAATTTGTGCTATACTATAAATAGATCGATATAGCAATTTGAAAGGAAGCATTCGAAAGTGATAGAATTAATTCTGTTAGAGAATAATATTATCCAATTAACTGATTGGTGGGCGCAGCCTATTGGCTGCTATTGGCTGGTCTCATTATGCTGTACTATTGTACAGCATAATGAGACCAAACTAATCTAAACAATCGTTTGTTTTTGTATAGGTACATTGGCTGTTCAGTGATAAGAGAGTTGAAAAGTTTCCTTTTACGAAAGCTACATATTGGTAGCGATTAAAAAAATCTATCGAGATATATGAAAGAGTACCTAAGTTTTGACTGGCTGACTGACTGACAGATCATAATTAACGCAGAGCCTAAACCGCTGAATCTAGATACATGAAATTTGGAGGGTGTATTAAGAAAGAATATTTGAAAATTCACGCCCTAAATGGGGTTCATAGTTTTCATTTTCTTTATATTTAATGTTATGTCGCATGCAACGCCGCTGGTGTCAGCTACTAGGATTATTAATACGTAGAGTTGCCATAATGTGAAGCATTATTATTTCTGTTGTTTTTCGATGCTTATAGATTATCTACGTCGAACACGCCAATGACGATTGTGTTTAATGCTTTTTGCATTTTATTGTCTCGTGAAAGGTTCGAAAAGCATAGTATCTTTTCTGGGATAAACTCTACTTTAGGCTTGGGTAACTTGAACCCCTTGCTTCGTTCAGGACAGTAACTTACTCGCTTCGCTAGGGAGTTACAACTAGAGTCCCTTGTTACGCTCACGGTACAATATACCTTCCGTGACGTACGAGACTCGTAAGACACTGCTTTACCTCTCCTTGATGCATAATCTACTAAAATTGTCGACATTAATAAATTATAGAAAAAAAACAAAGTCTGTAGAAAAACTTTTCCCGAAAGAGTTGCAAAAGGTTTAAATTCATTTAAATATTATAAATAACTAGTAGACGAACTAAATTAATTTCAATTAATCCAAATTATTATGATAAAGTCAACTTAAACTTCACGTTTATTAAAGCACGTTGGGCAAAACTGTCAACGCGGAAAATATCCCGAAAGTGCAGTACGTAGTGCAACTTTCACTACAGCCACCATTGACTGACAAAAAAAGTAACCGGTAACTCCCTACGCTTGAGCTGGCTTCGACCTACGGTAAGCGCTACGGACTTACGTGAAGGTTACAGGAGCCAAGACTTCATATTGCATTACGTTCGTAATCTGCACACATCGCCGAAGATACGTTCATCGCCCATGCGACTATCATTCCGATAGACGTATCGGTAAACGGATAAATAGGTACGAGTAGGAGCCTCGGAGGCTTACACTAGATGGTTGGATCTAGGGTCGGATAGAGAAGGCAGCGATTCTAGACCTAGCACGCATTATCCGTAGGTTCCTTTCTCTGTAGCCCCTACCACCGCACCGGTAGCTTTGGACCCTCACCGCAAGTACTATCAATCGTTAGCTATGAAACCAGATAAGTTCGTTTAGCTATTTATTAGTGTGCATTAGAACTATATTTAAATGAGCAGGTACTAACCTGTATAATTATAAATCACAACATGCACTTAGTTAGCTATTCACACATGACTTGATAATAAGTTATTACAGGCTATAGCCTTGTTCGCTTCCGTTTATAGTAGGTTAGTGCATACGTATATAGGTTTTATCAACTCTAGTTAAATAAAATCTATATTTAAGCATGAAATAATTGTAAGGTTACTACCATTTTATTTAATAAACACTGAAACTAACACACTCTTTAAAAAATATAAAGTGAAACCTAACAAACCCGACCCTATGAAATGTAACGCTATCTCAAATATAGTTTCGTTAGTTAGACAGGATACAACCCAGAAACAATACGCAAGATCGGCCCATAACAAAGAAATAGTAAACCTATACTTGTTTTTAGAGATTTTGAATCTATATACCAATATAAAAATGAATCCCTACATCCCTTGGTCACGCCATCAAGCGTGAACGGCTGGACCGATTTCACAAATTTTTTGTTGTTGTGTTTGTTATTGTCAGGAGAAGGTTCTTATGGCAGAAAAAATGTAAATATATATATATATATATAAATGAATCCGTTTGTTTGTTTGTTTCACTAAAACTCGAGAACAGCTGTGCCGATATAGCTGATTTTAGTCTTGAAATGAAATGAGTCGTACTCCAGGGAAGGTTTAAAAGATGAAAGAAATATACATAACTGTTAGGCGGTACGAAGTTCGCGGGTCAGCTAGTTAGACAATAAAAATCTGGTCTTTTAGTGCTTTATCCTGACTCATAGATAATGCATCTAGCTTCACGTAGGTTATTTTTTTTCAGTGCTTTCACTCCTGTGTGTGCATGTTCAGACTTTGATTTTGAAGGGTTGTTATGTATACAGTACAGTTTTATTATAGCTATTCAACTGCTTAGCTTGTGGCATGAATGACTAACAATATCAGTGCTGAAATCCTGGCTCATAAGCTAAGGTGTTATAATGAAGAACTTAAAGGACAAACCAATGCATTGGCTAGATAAACATTTTCCTTGATTAATCTTTCGCAGGATTAATATTACACCATAAGCTTATGTTCATTAATCGGATCATCAAGAGGCGGCAAGGGCGTCACATCTCCGTAATAATTGATCATAGCCCAATTTAAACGTCTAGATAAATTATGACAAATCACCGTCTAATTTACGGTAAATAAACAAAATATTGCGAGTGACGCATGGAAATACACAATGAACAATATTGTTCTACGGCTAAGGAGCATAATATGGGTATAATAAGTTTGCTTAGACAAGGCTTACCTCACGTGATGAGCGTATGACGGAGGTCTTTCTCAAACTAAAGAAGTTAAGTAAAGTACGTACAGACAAGATAACGCACACCTTATCGCCTCGTGAAATAATGAGACGCGAAATCGCTATTCGTTACAGGGTATTCATTTGGTACAAATTTTGTATTTTGAATCTATGTATGAATGTTTATTAAAGGTTCTTATTGTACGTATAGGGTATTATTTCTTGTCACTGTTGCTATAAAATATATAGCGAAGAAAAAACAAGACAACCCATAGAAGGCCTCCGTTGTCATCGCAAACAAGATACAATTAAGATACAATTTATAGAGTATTTAATGGTGATTTTTACAATTATATTAGGATAATTTATATGTTACCATACAGTTACATTTATTACAACAATTCGTATACGGTAACGGCATACTAAAGGTTATAATCTAATCTCGGTTGGTTCTTGCGTGGGAACGAAACAATGACAATCGCATCCATCCATTTATCAATGCCAAGATCATTGCATGTAAATATAGTACATAATATTTACATTCCATCCTTTGCTACTTACATGCACGCACCCATTATAGGCTGCATGTTACTCTAACTACATTATTTCTTCTGTGTTCATACCTACTGTATCTACAACTGGTAGGAGTCTAAAGACGTTTTTTTTCTGTGATATATACTTATCTACCAACTTTACTTACCTATGATGATATAGGAGTCAGTAGATGATTATGATAGCGTTTTCGACTGTATTCGAAAACTTTTCAACTCGTACTGCACAAAGCTTATGTTAAAAGAGCTTAAATTATGACATTGAGAACCGATTCTAGAACTATACAAGAAAAGTAATCACATTTAAAGAGTTCATATTTTGTTACGAGCTGTTCTAAATTAGTGGTGCAAAGTTTACGAATCTGTACGGAAAGAACAAGAATTAAACTGCTGAAAACTATTTATTATTCACTGTAAGTAAAATGTGTTGAACAATACCTAATACAATAACCTTTGTGTGGATGTTGTCCCATATTATTATTATTATTAATAGTGTCCAAAGTAAAGAAAATAATATAGTCAGAATACAACGAGTATTG
This sequence comes from Ligdia adustata, assembly GCA_947049295.1. Lineage (NCBI taxonomy): Eukaryota > Metazoa > Arthropoda > Insecta > Lepidoptera > Geometridae > Ligdia > Ligdia adustata. The sequence goes on along the minus strand of OX346214.1, from coordinate 6,241,622 downwards.
TTACTAAATACTTTCAAAGAGATACAGCCGGTGTCATTTCCGCGAAACCTATATATACAATTTTACCAATTATATTGATTTATTAACCACGAAACTATTGTACCGATTTTGATTACAATTATATGGGATTACCTGGGAAATATAAGCTGGTACATTTCAATATTTTAACCAGTCCTGGGTGTTTCAGAAAAATCGAATAACATACATAAAAGAAAGGACTCCTATGAATTATGAGCCTCCTAATTTTTTATAGTTGGTTAAAAAGATTTTTACTCTTTCTTGTAGATACAGAATACATCATTCTGTTCTTGTATCTATCTTCAATATATAGTTAATCAAAACACATAAGTTTTCGTGATTTCCGAGGGGGTGTTTTAAGTTTGTCGTGTGTATCGGGGCTGGTTTTTTTTAATTTGAAACTTTACATGTTATTGGAACGAAGTTCCTTATCGCGCGTTGCGAAAGGGGGCTAGACGGAAAAAATTAGGACCAAAAGTTATAATGATACTTTTTGCTATAATTGTAAGCCGTGCGGCGTGCGCGTGTTACTCTCTCTCTCTCTCTCTCTATCATAGAAAGCAAGCCAGTTATTTTCGGTTCGTCTTTCTATTTCAATATAAAATATATAATAAACACTTCAAAAAATTATTACAATTCCTTTACTAATTAATCGAAAGGAACTTCGTTCCATCCGGGTGTCCCTCAACTTTTTTCCTGATTGCGTGAATAAATTCGTGAATCAATGAAAGTTTATACCCTTCGTGGTAGCCCCGTTTTACTACACACTGAGATCAACACATTTGTTAAGATTATTTGAGATACCTACTGATACTTAATCATATAACGTGCTGTGCTAATATGCCTTTAATTATTCATATCTTTATTATCTTTGATGTTTTAATTTGTCGCATAATACATACACTGCAAACTCACTAAAATAAAATTAGGTATGCGAGATGTTAGAGCACGTGGGACGACGTCACTATGTTGACAAACAATGATAATACACCACATTGTTGATTATTTGCTTCTGCTACAACTTTATTATACACATTACAAACAATCATACGACTATTAAAACAAACAAGTAAGTAAGCTGCATCATCGTCGTACTTGTATTAATGATAGGTAAATGACGGAAGTAAAACTTTGATCCGGCTCGAAGGACCTTAATTCAGAAAATCAATTTGCTCACCAATGCATTATGTCTAAAAGCTAACATCGTATGTCTGCTGTTTTTTGCATTTAGCAAATTTCCTCGCTGAAGTGGGATGAAAAGTTGCGTATTGCAATCGAGTGCAAAGGTTTTTAACCTCGTGCTGTTTTGATTCCCTCGCTAACGCCCAGGATTCTAAGTTTTCTTCTTATTCTTAGAATCCTTCGCTTGCTCGGTCATCATAATTGAGCACGCGGTTAAAAACAAATTTGCACTCTTGTATAAGAAATAACTATTATCTATTAGGCCATGGCAAGTCCATCCATGACTCATGGAATGTACTCATACGCGTCCGTAGATAGCGTTTTCTTTTTCAGTGAAATGATATACGTTTACATTATATAATATATATAATATATATATATATATATATATATATAATTTATATATATATAATATTTATATATATATATATTATATATAGATATACTTATACCACTCCACTTCATATATTGGAATTTTGCTGGTATGTATTTTTTACCTTCGCGATATTTTGTGAAAGTAACGTTTTTCTCTCTCTCTCTCTCGTCTCGTCGTTCTAACATTTGTCTTGTCTTGTGTTTAATTTGTCTTTATCATTTCCCGGCCAAGCGGAACTGGTCTCGAAACTATTTTGTCCGAGTTATAAACAAGTGTGTATAATGTTACCTCCGGCAAGCAGTGATGCTGCATGCAGTAGTAGTCGTGCGAGCCGTCGTGGTGGCACCAGGTGCCGTCCGGCAGGTAGGGGTCCAACCCCGCGTCATTTAGCTCCACGCGAGGAGCGTAGAACCCGCCGCCCGACGCCCGCCGGCAGAACACCGCGCACCCCATCCACATGCGAGCTACCACCAACATTCATAATCATTTATCACAATAACAAGTTTACAACAATAGAACAGTTATTTCGATGTAAAAATTAAACTTCTGTTCCAATTTTGATACCACCCATGTCACTCAAAGTACATATAAACTATGAAACAAAAAAAAACAGATTTTTTCACAGCTCTTTAGCTGTCTCCGGTAAGTCCGGTATGAAACATGAAAAACATACCCGGCGAATTGAGTACCTCCTCCATTAACATATAGAAGAAAGAAAGATAACGTTTGTTACGTACGTTTATATTCAGATTTATAAAACTTATATAAAGGGTTTTTTCAGGATTACAACGGACCAGTTTAGTTTCAGTATAGTTTCAGTCTGTCCGTCAGTCCGTCCGTCTGCCTGCCACTTCTAACTTTCACATTTATGGAACAAAATTCGAGAAATTTAGTATACCGTTAAAGTTTGCGTAAAGAATTTACGTTTATTTGCGTTTAATATTTTTCTTGCCGTGGTACCGGTAGTACCATTAAAAAAATTTTTTTTTGTTAACGGTGGTACAGACATTGTTCACTGTATAGATTCAGGTTAGAAATGGATAGGGTAAGGTTTATACGAAAGTGGGTGTATGTTTACTATTATAAAATAATAATGATTTGATATTTTAAGGGTGGTTTCATGTATATGAGAAGGTTTAAATGAAAATGTTATGTACTAACTGGGATCGTGTGGCGCCTGCAAGCCGCCGCCGCGCGGGTCTAGCTCGGGCAGGCGCGTAGCATACTCGGCGCACTTCCGAGCCGCCAACTCCGACGCACTCACTCGGCTTTTCTTGCCACACACCTGAAAAACCAGTAACTAGTAGCGACTTCAAAAAAACCCGACTGCTAAATCTTTAATCCTATGTATCATCTAAATTTTTGTTGTGTTTTTTTTAATTATATTATAATTAAATGTACCCAGTGTCACTCTCACGACTAAGACGAATCTATTGACACCACTCACATAAAAATAAGGCAAGGTCTTTAGGCTTTAGGCCGTGCCAAAGAAATATACATACATGCATACATACATACCTACTTTCATACATACATAAACTCGAAAAACATAACACTCCTTCTTTCGCAGTCGGGTAGAAAAAATATTGCCCAAATATTTATCCTCGCTATTTAGCTGCGTACCACGGTCGTGTTACCTTTTTGGGTTCGTTACTAGTGAATATAAAATAGGTTTTAATTTTAATCATACTTGACAGTTCAACTTCTAAATAAATAAAAATATTTCCATCCTCCATCTCGGAAAGAGTATTATTGCTCTTCGATATCTGAGTGCAAATTGATTTAAGAACATCGTGTGCACTAAGTTTGTGAATTCTATAACTATTATTATTAACTCCATTATAACTAAACCTATTTACTTCTGCCTCTGTGGTAGCGAGTTTATCACACAACCTTTATTAATTTGTTAAAAACTCGGACTTAGAATCTTCATCGTGTACCTACTACCTACTTTGATTGTAAATGTTTTTTTTTTGCATTTCTTTCAATGGAATGGAATTCTTTGCTTGCTCGATCATCAAAATTGAGCACGCTGTTAAAAAGCAACTTTGCACTCATGTATAACAAATAACTATTTCACAGCACAAGTTACCTAATTTTAAAAAAGATTTTTAATTTTAAAATCCTGACACCAAAATCATCACGATCAGTCTCTTGGTGGTACACCATAAGCAGATACACGCGTTTAACTTATTTATTACACAAACACGAGTACTTACTTCTCTATATCAATAATCTAATATATATCTGATAGCTAAACTAGAATTTTTCGCAGGCACTATCTATATTTGACGGTTTAATGTAATTTAAATCTCGATCTGATTTGTTCTAACCTTCTTGTCATCACATAGCATGACATCATATGCCGACCCCTGGCAATTAGTGTCGGTCGCGCAGACCCGTCGTCGCTCCCGGAACCCTCTCCCACGCGCCGTGCAACCTGACTGACAGTTTCCTTCTCTCCACGGACCCCAGCCCGCTTCCGTAGCTCCACTGGGGGGTGCCTCGGACGTTGTAGATAGCTCTTGTGATGGCACGCATTCGCCGCCTTGACACCACTGGAATGGAGGTAATATTTATAAATTTTTCAGAAGTTTCCAGTGGAGTTGTTAGTGATTTTTCTCTAATTTTGTAAATAACAAAAACTAAAATCTGCCAAAACTGTCATACCAATAAGGAAATTTGAATTCATCGAGTTTCGCAGAATTCATGTGTAAATCCGTGCCTGATAGTAACATTACAGCTAAACAGCGAACTGAAGATATTATGCTAGGCGTTAATGTTTATTCACCACCAGAATTGAATTTCGTGCACCAAATTGCATTTATTACTCCCCTCTTCACTTCTTCGCTTTGTTGATCCATTTTTTTAAAACATGAAGATTTGGTTCAGAAATACTTACAGAAATACATGAAATAAAATTAATTATCATTCCACCCTATACGTTATCCCGTAGAATTACTTTGACGTTTGACTTAGTACGAGTATATTCCCGTAATCCTACCAGCCGCAGTGGAGATTTTGGAAATAATTATCCTAATTATTACGTCTTCAAAACATTTATTCAGAAAGTTCAATTGATGGAGATTTCGGTATTAGACCAAATTGGACACCGAAGTATCTTCTCCCGACCTTTTCTGCGCATATGTTCTAGGGCAAGTACATCTATTTATAGAACATTTTTTCTAATAATATTGAGGCATTACCATGGTGTTACCGCAGGCTGTGCCAGGCAGCGCCGGTCCCGCGTAGTAGTATCCGGCGCGGTGCGGCGTGCGACACGCGAGCTGCGCGCACTGCTCCGCCGGAGATGCGCCGGGGGTCGGCGCGGGTGCCGCGTCCACGTCGCGCAGCAGCATCTGGGTAACATGTTGTTCACTAGTTGTGCTCGAATCTTATAATGTAGGACTCGGATTTTTTCTCAGTCAGGTTCATGCCACGTCAAAGTCAGGTCGGATAGCCTAGAAAGTGACGTTACTAACTACTCCGCCTAAACGAAGAAGATGTTAACAGAATCAAAGTTTAAAGTTCTTTATTTCGCTTCAGATATGGTACAATAAGGTCTTCATTTAACTATTATCTAGAACAGGATATCATTGCTTTATTAAGTTAAGTATATAATTTTGTGCATAATCTCCGGGGTTTAAGACTGACAAGCTCGGTATCTTCAACGGCATTGTTGTTAATTATCAGTGACGCTATGCGCCCAGGTAAGTACACCAAAAGATACGTCCAATCATTTGAGCATATGAACATATGAGCGATATCTTAGAAACTCTAGAATCTAGAAGGCTCAAAATTGACTGATGACTGAAACCTGCAAGGGAGTCCCATACGTTATGCCATAGAAATTGCTTTGAGTTAGTATAGAAGGCGTTTCTCATACGATATCTGTCTACCCTCATTTTATCTATATTTGACTAATCGAAAACAGCCTGGCAGAAAAAAATCCAATAAAAAGCTAGTAAATATAATTGCGTGTCACCTCGCACTGCTTCTTGGCCGTCCACAGCTGGCCAGGCGCGCTGCCGTACCGCTCGTGATGTAACTCGTGAGGAGTATCCGCTCCGTCGTCACCGTCCAGTAGGCAGGTCGCCCATCTGTAACATTGTCATCAGGTTTTAGCAAATCTATGAAAATAAATAAAAATTAGACTGGTGTTAGAATCTGCACCATGTCTAATTTTTATTTCTTTTATTTTCGCCGTGATGCATACCTACCTCCTGCGCTTGGGTTTTTATACTAATTATAGTTATATAGTTTCTAGTTATCGGCAACAGATGATACCTTTAAGTAAATATAAGTTTCAATAATTTCATAATGTGAGGAATAATCCGTAAGTCTTACAATGCAATCGTAAATCTGGAAAATTTAAATATCAGACTTGGGCCTATGCTGGAGTTCATGAATTATCATTGATTAATGAGAAAAATTGTATCTATTTAGAATTTAATTTAATTAATTTACAGTTAGATGAGTAAAGCTTATACCCACTGTAAATCAGCAACGACCCTCGCGCTGCAGGCAGACCAGGCCGCTTCTCCGTTAGTACCGCGAGACGGTGACATGATGTAACCGTCGCGGGCGCAGCTGTTGCCCGTGCCATCGTGGTGCATGCCCAGGCTGGAAACACATCAAATATACTTGGGAATTACAGCCTGGATTTAACTTACAAATCCTACGAGATATGACTGATATGTGAAATTGAGAATGTTAATATTGCTCTGAAACATCCACTACACTAACGTGTAGGTGCGAAGAAGAGGTTATTTATATTACTGTAATACATTCATATACTACTCATTTAAAGTAATCATCTCTCATTATGTGCCTGCTGTTGACTATCTCACTTGAGTATTTCAACGTATGAGTTTCTATCATTCGTTGGAATTATGATATTGTGCTGGGACACTTTCTGTTGATCTTTATTGTTCTATAGATGATTCCACCCTTTTTTGATATTGTTTGTGTTTTGTAATTTAAATAAAATGTGCTTCTGAACCAAAATTGTAAATGGTGTTATTTTTTAAGAAGGGCCTCTACGGCTTATTATGTGAAACACTAAGCATCGAATGTCGTAATCCAATCGAACGAGCCCGCATACTGTTTAGGCATCAGGTATCGTACAAACATACTAAATTAGACTTAGACTAAATTAGAGCGTATCACTGTGAGGAATTAACAATATGTACAAGATATTCTAACTGCGCATTATATTTTGTAAGAATGCTAACTTCAAGGGGTAGTTAGGTATCACAGACAGAGATGGCAGTAACTATCGGTTCCATAATTATCATTGAACATCAGTCGGCACCAAAAGCACAACCTGTTGAAAACATCAGGCATACCTAAGCTAAATCGACATGCATATTCGTTGGCAGTTATAGTGGAAACAGAAGATCTTCATCAAAACAAGAATGCTAGATTAGGTACAATGAAGAAGAAATATGAGTATGGTGAGTGTTGGACCGACTTGTGTCCGATCTCGTGCGCAAGGATGTAGACGGAGGTGAAGCCGGCGGAGGGGTAGGGTCGTCCCAGAAGGTCCGTCACGCCGAACTCGGAGACCACGCACGCATGCGCCGGCAGGCACACGCCGCCCACTGGCGCCAGACCCATCGTCACGCCATTACGATGACCACCCTCCTCCGAATAGAAGTCCAATCTGGAAAATGTGACAAAGATACCAACTAAACAAACATGGTAAGAGTGATCAGACGGAAATCTTAAGAGACATAAAGTGCTGGGTCAGTTATAATTACAACATAGACATGTGATAATAGCACACTAACGTTAGAAATACCATGGAAAAATTTACTAGAAATGTATATTATCGAAATCTTTGGAAGTACCTAAAATGATTACCTACATTTTATGTTGACATTTGGCAACTCAAAATAATTTCGGCATGTCAAAACCCAATAACAAATACTGATCTTTAAAATGTTATTCCTTCATAAATTAATATCAAATTTTTACCACTTACCCAGATAACAGAAGAGCCATATCCCAATGCTGAGGATCGTCATCATCCTCTACGTTCAGAGAGCGTTGGTACTCGCAGAACGAGTCAAGAAGCCGACCTCTCTCTGCATTTGTAGTCAGTTTGGCTGGTTGACTGCGAAGCAACGTTAGCCGCACCAGGGACAGCTGGATGTGCGTCCCCAACGACGAGTGCTGATACAAAGCTTGCACCTGAAAAGTATAATAGAAAAAGGCAGTCAAATCTTGCTTGCATTTACATTTGAAGTATTTAAGCTACTAAATAATGTCAAGCCAGAGAAATGAGACACTATTATGTGGTATATATATTCTATAAGGCTTTGTGAAGCTAAACCGATTTAAAAACTGTTCACTTTTACTTGGTGTTTTGCGAGTATGTCAGTATTTTACACAATATTTGCTAGGTATTGAAGGCAGGTTTCGTTCCGCGTCTTTCATTTGCAAAGGATTTAAAGAGCAATAGAATTTTGTCTCGGCAATGTACCTAAATATTTTCGTACAATGAGGCAAACTTACACCGTTTATGTATGCAAGGAGCATATCCCTTAAATCAGCTTCGTTGTAATTGAGAAAAGGGTAGAATAACTTGTAGGCGGCTTCGTCTAAGAAAAGAGCGATCTCGATGGTGTATGCTACTGGACCGGGCTTCAAGCGAGGCTGAAACTTGGAGCGTGGTCTGCGGACCCTGGGTCGAAAGAACCTGGCGTCGTCTGCAGGTGGTGAGGGCGGGGGCGCTCGTCTGATCACGTGAGCTGTACGTCCCGTTCCGCTCTCTGCGCGAGCTGCTCCTATGGGCAACGGCCGCACCTCGTATGTGGAATTGTCCACGACAATGAGCCCGTGCTGTAACGATGTCGAAGAGGAAATATTTTAGGCAACTTTAGTTACTGTATTCTATTAACAAATAAAACTAGTAGGGATTATTTATTTATTTACAACGAAACTCAACAGTATATATATATTTCAAAATTTTAAAATACATGATAACCAATATTGATTCTGATATATATACCCTTTATGGGTGCTTACAACATTCTTAGAAGCAGTAGAACATTATTCTTATTGAACAATACAATTAGTTAACTTGAATATTTTTTTGAGAAATTTTAAATTATTTTACATTATTTTTCTATTACAATTCGTTACGACTTTAAATTCTTTGTCAAGCAAACGTCCCCCATTTTATTGAATAGATCGCAGAATCTACATACCAAGATAAGTTAAACATTACGTGAATGCCAACATCTAGACAAACTTACCAACCTACATACTGACAGATGAAAGACAATTTCTCCTAACTCGAACTAGATATTCGCTGTGTTAAATAGGTGAGTACGTTAATAAATGCGTTATGGTTGCAAAACACCTTAAATATTTGTGTTTTCCTAAACTTGGTTCTGGATTAATCATAATTTAAATTGTACTAAGATATTCTTAGCCCATCAGATGAGACAAATCATGTTTTTATGGAACTAATGTGTGAAACTGTACTACCTACCCACAATCTATAGCAGACTTGACAGTATAGTACAAAAAGGATTACCAACTTCATTTCTACAGGCGCCGATACATTTTTTTCATATATTTCGATTTGAAAGTAAACCTCTGAACTTATTATTATACAATTTAAATGAGACAACTACTGAAATATAACCGTTTAAAAAAATCAACTCCGTCCACCTGTCTCCGAGAAATCATGTAACAAACATTAAAAAATCAAAAATTTTTGGTTGTCAATTTTTGGGAGTCGGTGAAAAACTTACAAGAGCGTGGTCTCTGCATGCTGAAAATGCAGCTACTGTGTTAGGGTCCGTGTGTAAGAAGTGACACGATGAATCCACAGCAGATAACGGAGTCTCTAATCCTCCCTCTGACCACACGCGGAACTGTGGAGACAGCAGCCGCCTGTTTGGTACTAACTGCAGCTCAAAATTTCTGAAACAAGCATAATAACCCCAATAGCGTATCGACTATCTATGTATGTAAAACGTGTAAATGGTAGGGTCGAAAGCCGTAAATATTTCGAATTTTGTGAACGAAATGAGATGAAATGATTTATTGGTCTGAGAGACTAGGTAAATACAGTTGTTTCTAATTTAAAATACTAGTTCTCTACCTTTTGGAGAACCGTCTTAACGAATTTCATGAATCAAGGTCCTCTAGCGTTCCAGGCAGAAATGAAGTGAAGAGTGTTGAGACCGACTGGATATAATATGTCCATCAAGTTAGAAATTTGCTGGTAGCAGAAAGTGTGGGTATCGTAAGCAATGAATATGATTAATTTGACGTACCTATTTATTATTTGTTCGGAAACATTACGTTTTAGTCGCATTGACTTAGAAAAACTAGTTGCATTGAGTCATAATCTATACTAATATACAAATATAAGAAGAAAAATATAAAGAGGAAACATGTTTGTATTTTTGTACGTAACGAATAAACTCGAAAACTACTGGTTTGATTTTTAAAACTCTTTCGCTTTTAGATAACTACATTATGACTGAGTAACATATATAGTCAATAAAAAATTAAAGATCCGCGGGATACACCACAGAGAGCAGCTAGTCTTAAATAAAGTTGTAATACGAAAAACGGAACAGAACAAACAATGAAGAGGAAAAGAACAAGCTTGTTTTACATTTTGAAAGATACTGGCGCCCAACGTGGTTTGTATTTATTCAAATCAAAGCGCAGTAGCAATATCCCAAAGTGACGTTAAGCGATAGATCCATATACTTTTATTCACATGGTTTTTAAAATACTTATTTAATAATGGCGAAACATTATTCCTAGATCTACAAAATATATGCAACCGATGTTTCGCCACATCCGGGTAAAAACAGATTACTTATTTCTAAGTTGTGCTCAAGTACCACATTTGCTTCACAAGTAATATTACCGTCCAAAAGCATCAAAGCTGTACGGTACAGGGACGTCATCATATGGCTGGTCAGTTGCCAGCTGTGCCTCCCTGGGCAGCAGCGCTGGCAGGTATACCACCTGGACATCATCCCCGCTACCAGCGTCCTGGTCACCGCTCCACCATCCATGCAGAGGCAAAAGCTCCTGCGAAAACGAAACAGAAAATCTCTTGCAGAACAAGACACAGATAAACACAAACAACTGAAGAACAGACGATCACAATTAACGCGTACAAAAAGCTGTTTCATAATAAAGCTTAATGGTTTATTATGCGGTTACTTCACCATATTATGAAGTAACAATAACAAAGAGTATACCCATTAAGTTTACGAGACAACTCCTACGTGATACTATTCTTACGGAACTACATACTTTGACCGACTTAGCTCGTACTAACTAGAGAGCACTTATCTTTTAGTACCACCAAAGCCATTGATGAAAAAACCGCAAGCGAGTTCGTAAGCATGACATCATCGATCATAAAAATAATGTCAATTGGTTTTGGCAGTCTAGCAGTCGTTTTTAGTTCAAGTAAGTCCTCTAACTGGAGTTCGAATTCCAGATACCTACATAAAGTTAGAACGGCCCAATAAATCTGAAAGCCTATAATCGATGGCGTAAAGTAGCTTTTGAGTAGCCAAATAGGTGGATCGTTGGCTCTCTGCCGAGTGCTTTATTAATGTCCATTCCAGATAGGCAATTAATCCTAAGATGGCTCAAACTGAAACATTCGAATTAAGACGTTGATAAAACAATGGATGGATACATATCACCATAATGTAGGTCAAAATTCGTGACAAATAATATAGCGCCTCATTCTAGTATCGTGGATCCAATGGACAATAATGAAACTCACTGCCCTAGTGGCATGTAAATGTTTGCTATATTCTAAATAGATTCATACGCGCTTCTCTGCATTGGTACTTCAGATGTTTTAATTTAAGCAATTAATTTTATGAAAACATTTAACCTTGGTAATTTGCGTCTATCAATGTCCAGAAACTAAACTTATAGTCTAGGATTATTTATTGTCATTGGTGTAAAACTGTTTTAGACCAATGATGTTTTTTGTTATTAATAGAGTTACTGATAGTCAATTAACATCTTCTTAACTATGGCTTGTGATGGTCATAGGCAACCACTTGTTAGAGAACTTTGGTAAATTCGAATAAGAAAAAGTTCAACACAAAAAGAACATTGACGCGCGGCCATTTAACTTGTAAATTTAGAACGATGTTAATTTATTACAAATAGGTAACCGTTGACATTCTGTACTCTTTGATTTTAATCTGACAACTTAATTGACCTGAATAAAGATATAAAATTCGTTTGTAACTAGGCTGTATTACGAGTATATCGAGTATATCTTAGAAAGATACAGTTCAGCATATGTAAATTTAAATTTAAAAACTACTGGGAGTCGTTTCAGCATTTTACTTTATCTATCTATATATATATCATATATATCATAGATATATATATATCATAGATATATATATATATCATATCATGCTGAACTGTATCTTTTCACGCCAAAACCACTGAACCGATCTGGATGAAATTTGGTACACAGGTAGATTGGACCCCGGGAAAGGACATAGGATACTTTTTAACCGACTTAACAAAAAAAGTAGTTCTCCATTGGATTATCTCGATAGTAAAATGGGGAACTACGCAGGTGAAACCGCGGAGCACAGCTAGTATATATATATATTGGATTACGTATTTCTAACCTGAGGTCCAACGTAACTAAATTTTAAATTTTAAGTACCTGCCAACGTAAGAGAAGCTCAATAGGTAGCTCAGGTAAAAGTACGAGTAGTCTGACATACCTACCTACCTCGGTGCATCAACACGTATATGATTTTGCAAAGATTGATGATCCTCGGTTTAGTAGTTTAGTTCATTGTCGATCTAATATAGTGAAGTTTCGGCAAGTCAGTCAAACTGATGGAGGTGAAACCGAAATCAACACCACGTGAGTCAGCTAAGTGTAGCCTCTACATTAGCGGATGCGAGCGAAGTAAAGGGGAAAGTAAAACTATTTGTTTTTCCTTTTCTTGGATACGAGACAATGGACTCGAGATATAGTATCGGACGATTAGGTAATTGGCATTCAATTATTGCGTCTGTTACGTGCGGATGATGAAAGTCGGGTACTTATTGATCTTCGTTAACATATTGAACGAGCTACTGCCTCGACATGCAGCGCTAGGTGGCGGTGGCAGCGAGCCGTTGAAGCCTCCACGGTAGGAAGCATTTTTATGAATCACTGTCTCACTGTCCATTGAAAAAACTACTCGAAGTTTGCTCTTGTGTAACAAGCTACGTGATCCAGTGCGGTAAAGACATAAAGCCACGTCTTATGTAATCTAATTGCCAAAATAAAATCAAACCTAAATATCAGGTTGATGCTATTGATTTGGGCGCTGCAATTTGGTGAAAGTTTAATAGGTAAATACCTATTTCCGATTACGAAATAACTTGTAAGTAGGTATCTATAACGAATGACTCAAAAACTAAGTAGGTAGGCACGGTACATTTGATGAGTAAACCTCTAATATGAAAAAACTTTCATCCCTTGATATTCATCCATAAATCAATTTTCCACGACACAATTTAAAATAAATACACTGTTGTCGCATAAATACTATACTTACTAATAAAAATCTACCGAAACTTTTTTAAATGTCGTCCATTTTTCACGCTGAATAAGAAAATTTGGTGATTGCATAACTTGTCCACATGTTACCGGCGCGGAAGCGCGGCGACAGATGGTAGGTGTTATTGGTAAAGTTTCTAACTGAACAACTTCTTCATAGATATCTACTAAGTACCTACGTAGTCTTTTGTGTTCGTAATACTACTAGGTACCAGGATTCTATATCAGCAAGGAGTGAAATCATATTATAGGTATAGGTGCAAACGAGATAATCGTTACTTGTTGTCAATGTCAAATCGTTTGTACCGCCTACTAGATACTACCGCTATGATAATAATCAAACAAGAAATCCTAGATATGAAAGTGTGTTATCACAGTCTCAGTCCATAGAATTAGGCTATACCTACTTACGTAAAAAAATACCAGACAAATAAAAAATAAGTACCAATCCAAAACAAAGTATCTACATACTAATATGTAAGTAAAGTAATGCACCGAAAATAATAGACAAAATACTAGATAATACACGTAAAAAAATTGTAAGCGGCTGTATACTAGTAAAGAAGGTACTACGGATTAGCTATATACATCGACACCAGATATCTGACCTCTTTAGACAATACTTTAGGATAATTAATACCATAATGACATGTGATACTTATATTACAAAATGAGCAGGTAGGTTGGGAGAACGATAGATAATATTAAAAGTCTTTAGCGAGACAACGGCGTTTCTTGAATAAGTGGCACAATATATATATTCACACGTTACCTATGTAAGCACTCTTCACTAAACAAATACACACTCATTAGCAGGTTTACCAAGTAGGTATTTACTTTATTTACCAGCTGATTCAAGTAGGACCTACACAAAAGTAGGCGTGTTTTATTATTCACAACCTTTGTTTATGCCGTTTGTGTTAGCGTCTTTTACATGAATAGAAAATTGTGAGTGTACCAAATAATTAAGTACTACGAAACTATATAAATCCTGTGTTATGAAAAGTGTGGCGGCGCCCGCCCTAACGTAGAGCAAGTTTACTCACGGGAAAGCGCGCAGGGGCACCGGCTCTTAGCACGAAAAACAACGCCACAACAAGCACTTGAGTTCTAAGAGGCATGACTGTCTCACATCGCACTCCACTGTTCCCGACACGAATCGTCAACTCGCCACCTTCACTGAGCTTATAAGCGCGCGCGCCGGACGCTAGATGCAGGTGCTTTGAATATTTGCGTGCGATGCACCGCCCCGAGCCCCGACCGATCGACGCGCGACGCGAGGGTTCCTATCGCCGATTGTTCCGCGATTAGTGCGCGTACTCTTATGAGGCGCCGGCTACCGAATAAGCGATGCGAGCCCCCGAATGTAATGAACACCTTTCGCACCTCCGAGAGAAAGTCAAAGGAAAGCGCACATTTTGGCTGACAAGGCGACGCCTACACGCCTCCCCGTAGGAGCATTGTCACAAGTCATCCATCATCCGACCTCGCAACATCGGCTGTCGCTAATCAAAACAAATGAACAATATCAACTCACATGCCATTATCTCTCGCCACGCTGCGCGCCGCCAATGTGCATTCTAGAGAAACGACCGATTGATCAGGATTTTCTTGTTCAAAATCAATAAAACATTAAAGTTTGATAACAATACGTTATATGTATGTAAATTAATAATAAATAAAACACAACTTACTCTAATAATTATTACTTAAACTTATTCTGCTAATCAGTTTTACTTATACTCTTATTTTACACGCTTGTGCCTACTGTACTGTAACATCATTACAAATTACTTTTCCTACGGAGCCGAATTCGCAATTCAAGCCAATAAAGTGGTAAGAAGCGAGTTCGAAACAACCCGACTGCTAAATCGTTAAGCCTGAGTATCCTCCTTAATTCCTTTTTTAATTTTGATGTTCCCAGTGTACTCTCACGACTAAGACGATTCTATTGACACAACTCACATAAAAATACGACTAGCCGCTTAGGCTCTTTGGCGTGCCAAATAAATATACATATATAAATACGCTCGAAAAACATAAGACTGCTTCTTTCGCAGTCTTGTAAAAATCAGTTAATCCATTCAAAAAGTTAGTCTACAAAATGTTTTTCTCCTTAGGTACCTATCTATAATATGGACCATATGCAAAAACTCAGTAAATTGGCGACCTATTTTTATACAAATATGCCTTAGTCATTTGTATAAAATAGGTCGCCAAACTTTATTTTAGTCAAGTATATTACTACTTATTACTAGGTATTTCAGATTTTCTGAGAGTCGGCCTGTGAACTAATTAGGTATATAAAACGTTTCTTTGTTTGGTTTCAGCATACATATACTAATTACTGCTTTAGGTATCTCAATCACAAAGTACAGTTCGGAACTTTTACCCGCATTCTTATTATCAAGGGCTGTAGGCATGAGTCACTGAAGGCAGGAAAATGTCCTCGGCAACCGAATTACAACAAAGACAAGAAAGGAGTCGCGCTACCTACTTTTTACGAAGAGGCTGCGTCGCGCTCATTATTACGAGTAAACTTGATTAGCATTCAATGAATGTTCAACAAAGATGTTGAGTACCGCTACTTCACTATAAACAAGTCCTATACCTATTTAACTTCATCAGACTACAAGGCTGCAGTAATAACTACACCCAACCTAACTAGGCAGTAACGTTATGAATAAAAAGTGTAGGTACGAATGTATGTATTTATTCCTAATCAAATCTTTCATAATACTTACTGAGGAGACAAGATAAGCTATGGGAGTTAATTAAGTATACATATAGCAGTACTCTGATCTTCTGATCGTTAGTGTCTGATCTAATAATTAGGTAAATCTTTAGTCATACTCTGATTATACTAACATTTGTTACTGTATACTAAAATCGGTTAAATTTCCCGCAATGCGATTTTGAGTACCTACTCGTAAAATTACTTCGAGGCGCGTAACTATAGATACCTACTTGCAATACCTACTTTGCGTCGTAATATGAATGCGTGATTATTAAGCGAGCGAGCGAAGAGTCTCAGCCTCGGATCTAGCATTTTTTTCTTTCGTCTGTCTGCCTGTATATTTAATACCTATGCCTCCTGAAATTTTGTACTCGCGTTACAGTATAGTTTAAAGCCAATCTTGACGAAACTTGGTAAGATGTTCAGGGTTAAAGAAATTAAAAAAAAAATGTCATCATGGTAACGAAGTCGACAGTTAGCGGACAGCCTAAATATTGTAAATAAAGACTGCTAAAAAAGAAGAGGCATTTTAAAGGTTTGGCTAACCATCTTTATAATCGGAAAAAACTAAAATCAAAAACTTACCCCTCACCTATACAATAGTAGTTCTGCGAACAGTTTGACCTCTAGAACACATTTTCTTTTGAAATACGTAGGTACTCGCACTATAGGTACCTTCTTAAAATATAAGATAACCACTTAACTCATGTTTTTAGACAGATAATTATTTTCAAGAGTTATGTTATGCATGTCTCTGACATACTTTGAAATCAGCCACATTTATTTAGTTTAGTATTAATAAACAATATTATATGGATAAAGAATCTAATTAGACTAATTAGGTGCTGTTGCCGTTGTTAATATCAAACAAATTAGTAAAAAAAAACAAGTTTGTTGTATGGGAGCCTCCCTTAAAGCCGCAATTTTCAGCCCATCTCATTGGAAACGGTCAAAGGTAAATCGTTTGAGAGGCTGCTAAGGCCTTTGCTGGTGAATAACTTTAAAATCGACGACGCACAGCTTGGTTTTGCTGGTATCTTAACGGACTCCGCGATCTTCAGTTTAACCAGACTCAGAGATACCAAATAAAGTCGTGCGTGAGCCTGTTGAGATAATAATGGTACAGGAACCAATCTAATGCTGTAAGATGGGGTGACTCGACTTCCAGCGAATATAGGTTGCATTGCGGTGATCGCCAAGGTGGGTTGACCTCTCCGGACCTCTTCAATTTATATAGGAATGACCTCAAAGAGGAGCTGAAACGTACCAGAATAGAATGCCACGTTGGTGACGTGTGTGACAAACTTGAACTATGCTAATGGTATGGTGAATCTTCGTTTGAGGAAATCATTAGCTATATGTGAAAGATATGCTTCATAGTCTCATATACAATGTCGCCAAAACAGATATGATGGTAATTAGGGCAGGCAGAGGGCCAGAGAGAATACCAGAAGTGTAAATGGGGGATTCACCGGTAAAAGTCGTCAAGCAGTTTAAGTACTTAGACTACATCATGACTGGGGATTTGAGTGACTACATGGACATGGAACGAGAAAAACGGAACCTGATCTTCAAGTGTAAGATGTTAGCGCAACGTTTTTCCTGCTGCAGCACAGATGTAAATAGCGCTATTTAAAGCATACTGTCTGTGTTTATACACCAGCCAGTTGTGGACGAAGTACAAACGCAAAACGCATCATACCATAAGAGTGCAATAGAATGATGCTTTTCGCATCCTTATGAGGAAAGCTTGTTATTGCAGCGCGTCGGGCATATTCGCTTATGCGCGGGTGTTAACTATAACTTAATTGTGTTATTCTAATTGCAGAAGAAAATTGTGCAAAAATCGAGAAAACAATATTAGATTCTCCTATTTCTTATGTCAATGGGTTCTCCATACAAAAATCGGTCACGTGATTGGCGAAGTTGTATGGAGGTCGCAATAATTCCTTCTCGAATTTTGCAAAATTTTCTTCTACGATGGGTTCACTTTTGATTGATAGACTAACACCCTTAAGTATTGTCACACCTTTCTGTTACACATAGTAAGGTACGAGTAGAGGATTCAATGAGTACCTGGATATTTGATGCTTCCTAAATAGGTTCCATTTTTACATATCTGTGTATCTATTGTATTGGTGTGTTAGTTGGTTGTATTTTATTTGTTTTATGGTAGCTTTAAGCCATAAGGCCGCCATTAAAAACTTAGTATATATTTGTAAGCTTTTATTTGTTATAATTATTTATTGTTAAACTGGTCTTTTAATAAAGAGTTGTCTTATCTTACCAAGTGGCTATTCATGAAATCAACATTGGGATAAGACTAAGCTTGCTGCGCGCAAAAATAATCGTTTCATTGACTCTAGTTTTTATTGGTCGCCTCATCACGATCCCGAGATTTCTTAGGCATGATGAAAATATCCGCCGACAACCAGGATTCCTTAGCAAGGCAACGACATTTCATTCCTACGTGACTAAAACTAAATGACATACCTATGCCAATTTGCAAAAAAAAAACCGTAAGATATCGGACTATAAAATGAGGATGGAACGGATGCGTGGTAGTTTGCGGCTACCACTGAATAATAATGAGCAGAAACACTTCACGTTAACTCCTAGCCCTTCTTGTCGTGAAACATTCCATAAAGTACTTAAAAGGTATAGAGTGGGTGCCTACATAAATACTAAATACTTCTGTCTGCAGCGCGTACCTAATACCTACACAAGCTTCCCGAGTCATGTGGCCACTGCACAGCTGACAGACTTATATTATAACATGCAGTACCTACAAAATCTTAAAATAAGGGTTCGGTTCCAAATGAGACATAAATAACAGTAAACTAAACAGACAGACCTTCAGTTAGCGTTTTCGCGTCGCACATGTTCGTACGGTGATTCACCAAAAAGGAAAGAAAAAGGCCGCGGTGGGACGCGGCGGAGAACGCGGGCCGGGTGACGCTGTGTCCGAGTCATTGATCCCTAGAGTCCCGGCGGCGCGGCGGGCAGGGCCGCCGCCGGCCAGTCGCCGTCATGCCGGTGCCGCCGGCGGAAGGCGCTCCGCTCCCGCTGTTGCCGCCGCTAGCGCTCGCGGCGTACGTCGCGTGCGTCGCCGGCGCCGGCGCCCTCGCCAACTGCTCCCTCCTCGGCGCGCTACTCAAGTCGACTACTACTGGTAATCAATCCTCATTTGAATTATATGTGCGTGTCCTTCGGGAAATTAAAAAGGGCAGCTGGACATGTAGAATTGTAGACAGCTTCGCGTGCTTCTGTTATTGTTAATTGTCGTATGTTTTAAGTCTTGCTCTGGGTTATCAACTCGTTTCTAAGGCTTGTTTCGCAATACTTTTAGCGATAGCACTGCATAATGAAAACATTCAATATGCTAGATCTAATGAAAAGGTTACTTACCTACGTGTTTTTTGAGTCTTACGCAAAGAATCTACTATGCGTAGGTAAGTAGTTACCTACCTACTATTATTTATTTTGAGCTATTCTACTCACGTATTTTTTTATTTGTTTCAGGCTTGTTTTCAATTTTGTTGCAGCTGGCAATAGCAGATTTCGCATTAGGAGCATCAATTACAATAGAAATATGGACGTACAACATGAAAAACTGGACTCTAGGTGGCTGCAGTTGTGTCGCTTATCGAGGTCTAAGCGTGTTAGCATCGACCGCATCTGCATATCTCGTCGCTACCGTAGCCCTACATACGCTGGCCACCGCCAACCTCGAAGAGAAGTCGCTGGCTAGAAGATTGCGTAGAAACCAAGACGAGGACGACGAAATAAGATCATCGAGACACAGCCTAGTGGCGAGCAGCGACTCGTCAACTCCGCCGCGGACCATGAACGTGGACTACAGGATCAACTCCTCTAGAGTTCCCGTCACGCAGCCGGCGGTATTCGTGTGGCTGCTGTCGGTATCGTTGAGCGTGCCGGACTTCTCTCTGGCAACCACGGTGGAACTAGCAGGCAGTGTCATATGCACCATCGTAGATTCGAGCCAGCGACTGCACTTGTACTCCATATTGGCCCTCTTCAATTTATTCCTGCCCGTAGTGATTATGTGCGCTGCGGGCGCTCTAGTGATAATAAAATTGAAATCTAAAGGACTCGCGCTATCGCAAATCGAGGGACGTGAATCGATATCGGCTCTTAAATTATCGGTTTGGCTTATCGTTGTGTATTTTGTGTTGTGCGCTCCTCGCTCCGTTCTGACAACGTACAATGTTTATTCTAGCTCGATGAAAGGCAATCAATCGACTTTAATTGAGTCGATACACCACGGCAATCCTTCGTCTACGATAGGCTTAGCTTTGAGTTGTGTTTTTCTTAGTTCAATATTGGTGCGTCCTCTTCTTTGTATCATTTTGTTACCGAGTGTAAGAAAAGCTTTCTCTTACAACCACGGAGACACTGATAGTGTGTGATGATGAAGATCAACAATCCAAAGTTATTGTTACAGCATTTATCACCATAGGTACCTACCGAATTATCAACGTGGTGAAACAGCTAGCAAGAAGAACAGGTTTTCACGACTCGCATCTCCCGGGTAGAGTTATCTCCACCCCGAAAAAGATAGCGTTGACCAAAGATTTGCAAACCCTTTTTGCGTAAAGAAATATGCGTGCCTTAAAGCACCTAATCGTAGTCAGTATTTTAACTGTAAATACCTAGACTAAACATGCTCAATATTAAAATGAATGTTGCCTGATGGTATAAAATTTGATATACTTATAAATTATAATTTAATAAACAAGACCAATCAAATTATATATTTTTTAAATAAAAATATCAAATTGAATCTGTGTTTCTATTTCATAAAATAATGAGCCCGTATCGCGACGCAATTAACTTAATTAATTAAACAAGTATGTACCTATCCATTATGCCTAGACATGCGCATCAACCCACAGATGGAGTAAGCACAAATTAACACCAATGCGTATAAATAAAATCGTCATTATCCCTAGTATATTATACGGAACGGTTTTTCCAACGAAATCTCTATTTGGCAAATATCTCCACCACTCACAAATCTAAAATAGACATGCACATTTACAGCTCATCATGCACTGATTTTCTAAGCTCAAATAATTAATATCAACAACATTCCGCTGGGAGTAGGTACGAGTACCTACACACACGCATATCTGTTACCGCTATAACAACAAATACTAAAAACAAAACAAATTAAAAAAAAATAAGTTATTTTTCACTTCTTAAATGTTTTATTGTTTGAAAGGGTGCCTCTAAATTAGAGTAGTAGTTTCATTTTGTTTAATAGATGGCGGTTTTGACATAGAATAGGTCAGAGTTTGTATTAAAAGATCTTGTTTTGTTTAATACTAACTGTGGTCTACTCTACAATAAGCGTGTCTCAACTCAACTCGTACTTGACAAATTTATTTAAAAGATGTTACGTAGATATACCTATACCGAGTTGAAGCGCACTCAGCCAGCGAAACTTTGTAAACCCCTCTAATCAAAAATTCTTAGAGCTCTTTCGTTAACAACAGAAATACTCCACAGCAGTCTGAACAGATGAGAACGGACAAAACTGATGGAAATAAAGTAGAGTGTCTAGCCTATTCTTAAAACTAAGAGAAAAATCCCCATTATTATGTCAACAGAACTACTCCATAGAACAGGTGGGAATAAACGGAATCTACGACTGAAATTTCAAGAGTTACACGAATTGACAGACGAAAGAAAAATATGCCAGTCCCGAAGGAATGACGCTTCTCTCGCTCGGTCAATAATTTTAAGTTATAGTTAGTTTCTGTGGTGGTAGAATAATATTCATCAAGCTGTACCGGCGACCGGACACATTCACTGCCTTCCTAAAAAGTAGCGAATTACCAGATGGCCGGTACAGCCCGCCCATCGCCGGCTCGACATTTCGATTGTCTCCATGCCCGTCCACCAGTGTTTTTAGCATGAAAATGTAAATTTCGACATGACAAGTGATATGTTCAATTTACATGTTCTGTATCGCGTGTAAAGACTGTATGTCTAGTTTTTTATTATACAGCTTAAAATACACACACACTTTCGCATTTATTATTAGAAGTAGTATATACCTACACCAATGGTGAAATAGAAGATAAATTTAATAACACATACAAAGAGATTTATATAAAGAGAAACGAACCTCATTACCACGCGTCGAAAAATATGTAACCGTTTTGGTGATGCGCAGTTAACATGCGCTACGGGTTGGTGTTGGTACCAAAAAAAACTTCTTTTTGTACGTTTTTCTTATATGTTTGTGATTGTCTGTAAAACTATTAGCTGTGGTATGTTTGTAAGCTTGCATAAAAGAGACCAATTTACCTACTAGCGACTTGTATAACACCAAACATTATTGGTATCTGGAAATAAAGAACCTATGTTAGCAAGTTCTACAATCAGGCAGTTCGTATTATTGAAGACAACGCAAATCATTTTATCTGAATCCGTATATCCTGAATCTCTAGACCGTATAGCTATTTTGTAACAAATAAATATTTTTATGCGTGTTGATTCATGGCATCCATCTGCTGGGCACGGGTCTCCCTACAAAGGAGATGTAGGCCAAATCCCACTTATTGGACTATATTAGGTTTTTCTCAAATTACTTAGTAGAAAGTTCATTCTCAAGAAATTTTTACAACGTACTTACTCGTATTTCAGCGTCAAAGGAAATCAAACAAATATGTACAATAACTAATCCCTCCATATTTTTTTTCAATAGAAAAACAGATGTAACTAAGTAATTTATTTTATAGGTACATCGATATTTTCCCATTAGGTATTGTGGGAACCCATCCCGATGTTTTTAAGGACAACACCAAATACTGAATTACATTAATATTTTTGGCTTTGAGTTTTGCGTTATTTACTTTAATATGTAGCACACATCTATACTTATAATAAAACTGTAACAGGTCAAATTCTGTACATTGAATATATTTAAGAGAAACCTTTTGTGCGGGGTGTTTTTAACGATATAGACCCCAAATCTATATTTTTATTTTTTTGTCTGCCTGTCTGTTTCTTGACTTTCCATAACTTCGGAACTGCTGGATGGATTCTAATGAAACTTGGTATGCTCAAGGTTTATACCATGAAGTAGGATCTTATTTACTTTTTATCCCGAAACTCAGAAGGCGTTCCCTTGGGAGGGGGGATGAAAGTGTTATTTAATTATAGCTCAGTAACGCGTGCTTTGATTTGGATGATTCTTTTTTGTTAGAAAAAACTAACTAAAATTAATATTATCCCAGAAATTAGTGGGGGTTCCCGTGGGAGGGGGGATGAAAATCGTGTTTGACTAGAACTCGTTAACGCGTGCTTTGATTTGGATGATTCTTTTTTTAATCCAAAAGTCTTAGTAAAATGATGTTATCTCGTAAATTAGTAGGGGTTCCTGTGGGAGGGGGGAGGGGAGTGGGGGGGGGGGGGGGGGGGTGAAAGTCTTATTTAATTATAGCTCAGTAACGCGTGCTTTGATTTGGATGATTCTTTTTTTGTTAGAAAGTATCCAGAAGCTGAGTTGAGTTGTCAATAAATTATAATAAAACAAATCATTAGACAAGATCTCATAATTTTCTGACGTGATTTCGCTAAGTTATTGCAATTTAAAATCCAACCGCCCATGGGCGACGTAGCCTAGATGTGAAAAAAATTGCCCACCGATGGGCGGGCTTGGCAATGAATGGGTTAACAACCCCATGGGACAAACAAAGAGTTCGACAACAAACAGCCACAGATGAAACACTTCATTGTAGCCCGTGTATAAAATTTTCCTATTCAGAACAATCATAATTGTAGTCCCATCCTTAGCAGATAAAACTTCTTTTATGTCTACCCCAAAGAGGGACGAAGTCCACACCAGACTGTTAGGTACCGCTGTCTTGCTTGAACAGCGACTACAAGTGGGAATAAACGGACTAGATGAGCTAACAAGCCATATTTTTCCCGAGGCAACACTTTTCTCTTCTCATAGCATCATCGGATACACCCCAACGAGTAACACTGGTTGAAAATTTGATTAAGAAAATATTTTTATCTCATTTATTTGCAGCTTCTAGGGGAAATATGTTTCATGATTATAAAAGCACATGATATCTGTAGCTAGAACATTTTTTTTGACGGACTGTATTCAACAGTATCCGTAAATTAGAGCTCCAAAATGAGGCCTGGACGAATTTTTGTCTAACCATGTAGCGAAAAAATATACAATTTGAAAAAACTACGTATTAACGCGGGGTGTTACTTGTTGGGAAGTAAGAGGAGGATCTTATTAGATTTCACGAAAAGCTGGAAACTGGAAACATTTATAAAGGCGCCTGCTGAATTAAATTTTGTTGTTGTAATTTGCACTACAAAACCAGGTACCACCTACCCACTTACCCACAGAAGCCACTGCTGTATCACGATAAACATCTGCTTTTGTTAGGTTTAATTTCTATTTCTCAGGTATATGCTCAAAATTTCAAGTTTAAAAACATTTTTGTAGGGTTAATAGGTGGTGGTTTATTTAAATATTGATTCTAAAACTAAAATTGTATTTAATACAAAATTTTATTGGTGAAAACATGAAAAATATAATAGATTAATTAATGGCTGATAAAATGCAGCAGCGTTACAATATTGGCCATCACAAAACTATTTCGCTAATAAATGCCTGAAAATTCAGAATGCTATTTTAACAAGTCAGTGATGGGCACAACAAAATGGTTAATGTCAACAATATAAGATTTTTTGGTAATATTAAAGATTAAGAGGACATCACAAAACCACTTAGACACTAACAAGTTTTTTGTGCCCTAATTTGATACAGCCATTACAAATTGTGAGTGTATAGGTCTTTACCAGGTTTTTGGGCGTATTTAACAAAGATTTAAATAACTAATTGCATAATTATATCAAAACAACATTCACCATCATGATATCCCTTTTCACTGCGGACATGCGGCGAAAGGAATGTTACTTTGGGGCCGACCGGGCTGTTCTGTTATCTGTTACGAAAGGAAAACACTTTTAACTTAAGAAACCGTAATTTTAATAACTTAAGTTATAAATATTTATATTCATCAGGTCAGCTCGATATCTGTAATCCAGTGTAAATACAGAAATACAAAACCGTCAAAGATGACACATAACATTTAATTTTAGACGGAACGTGAAGGTCCGCTGCGAACGACTTTTTAACATTTTTTACAAGCGACGGCTCGCATCGGCGACAAGAGGGCCGCACCGCGCGCCGTTCTCGAATGTTACTCGTTTTCTTATAAAACACCAATGAGAACAAATGCGTGTGCTGGAAACGAGCGCGGCGCGGGATTAGTTGTCGCCGCCCTCGGCCGGCTCGTCGCCGTCGCCTTGCGTGTCCGACGTCCACAGCGTCAGGTTGTCTCGCAGCAGCTGCATGATCAGCGTCGAGTCTTTGTACGAGTCTTCGTTTAGGGTGTCCAGTTCCGCGATCGCGTCATCGAACGCCTGCAACACCACAGTACTCGATTACACGCTTGCCTCATCGCCCCTAATACGTACAATATTGTATATATCATTTCAAATTAAGAACTGTAACATCACTCTGATGCTGGCTGGATCGAGGATTAACGGGTTAATTGCCACACGACCATGCTAATTTTAGGAGCGTTATAATTTGTAGAACGGTTAAACGGCATGTGTGCAATTGGTTTTTACTTGCATGCAATCAGTATAGTATAAGATGATGATGCAACAGTTGGACAGTTAGTAATATTATGGTGCATTCTATCATCAGTAGGAAAGAAAACTTCAACCATTATGTGAAATAAACCTGTTTAGCTAAGTGGCACGCGCGCGCAGGGGAGTTGATTATCTCGTAATAAAAGACCGAAAAGTTGAGCGCAAGACCGAGCCTGATGGGATGGGTCGGTTGCATTTTGGCTTTAGCAATGTCGAACGCTTCTTGGTAGGCCTTCTGCGAGTCCTCCACGACGGCTGGGGACAAGCGAGCACGTTAATACGCGTAGCCTACTCTCGTGCCAGCCAGCACAGAGCCTATGCAGAACTGACACAAATAATGACCTGTTTGGCGAGCTGACACGCCTTGTCTGGTGAATTTAATATCTCATAATAGAACACGGAGAAATTTAACGCCAAACCCAGCCTGATCGGGTGTGTGGGTTGCATTTTCGCCTTGCTGATTTCGAAAGCGTCCTGGTATGCTTTCTGTGAATCCTCTACAACAGCTGTAAGGTAAATCATCGTTAGCTAAGTTCATGAGGGTAAAATACAAAATTATATTTATTTTTCCAATAAAATCTAAATCCTGCAATGAGAAATGAGAAAGAACTTACAATTTCTGGTTTCTCCTGTGGCCACTTCTGCGAGGTACCTGTAGTAATCTCCCTTCATTTTAAGGTAAAATACTTTACTTTCTGGATTACTAGCTTTAGGAATAAGGTGCTTGTCGAGTAAACCCTGAAACAAGACGAGAAAATCTGGTGAACATCCTGGCCATCAAGTGTCGATAAATTTAACATCATCAAGAGCAATGTTCTAAGCATCCTTGATTAAGCAATTATATGCATGGTAATATATATAAAGGACGGAGCAACGGACGAAAACGGGATAGCAGCGCGCGCACGGACGCGGCGCAATACGTCACCCGACGCCCGGCGCACCCCGCCCTGTCGAGCTCACGTGCCGCCGAGCCGAGCGTATAACGCCCATTACTAACAAAAACCAATATGGGGAAATGACCATGGCTGCCATCACGCTTGCATCACAGCTCGCATTGTCGCCTCGCATACATGACGTCATGCGTCGTGCCTCGTCTCGATCTGCTAAAACCTTTATGTTGAAATTAAATGAGCATCACCTAGGAGAAAATCATATATTTTATGAGATAACAACTTACCAAAACGTCGTAGCAGATTTCTCTGAGTTCTTTTTCTACTTTAACCCTATATTCTTTTGCCATCTGTTGTTTTCTTTCCGAGCCTTCGGTTTTCTGTTCGATGGAGGAGATGACGCGCCATGACGACCGCCGGGCGCCGACCACGTTTTTGTAGGCGACGGAGAGAAGGTTCCTCTCCTCGTTGCTGAGTTCGACGCCGGTTTCCGTGACTTCCTTCATCGCGGCCGCCATGTCGTCGTATCGTTCGGCCTGCTCTGCGAGCTTGGCGCGTTGCACCAATTCCTCCTTGTCGACGGACATCGTGGACGATGGAAGAGGACTATTTCACTGATGCCCCTGCAACCAAGGAATAACCACAGTTCAACGCGCGCATCCAAACCGGGCGAACCCTATTGAAATACGTCGTATTCCATCAGAAAGACTAATCGTTAGGCGTCACTTTCGCCGAAGCGAATCGCAGTTAGGGTATTTGTCATCATGAGTAAAGCACCTTAAAGAGGCTCCCGAGCGCACTAGCGCAAAGAAAAATCTAGAGCTAGCTCAAAGAGCGTTTTTCACGCCAGCCGCGACATCGACCTGACGTCCACTCGGTGTGACAGCATCTCACAGACTCAGGGCCCGGCGGTGCGCGGCTCGCGCCGACTCGTCGCGCCGCCGCTTGGTCACCGCCACTGCGCCACCGGTATTGATCCGCCGACGCGGGATAAACACACCAGACGAAATACGACTAGCGCGACGATTGCACACACCCCTCCACCCTCACGCCACCCCGTGTGCACCGCGCCCGTCGTCGCCACGGCGCCTACCCTACGCTACCCCCATCCCATACCTACTCCCAACCGAGTACCTATACTGCTCAATACCCTTGTTGCTAGGCTATGCACTAACGATTTTTCGAAAGACCGAGCGTCAAAGGCTAAAGTTACATTCTAAAACTTTATATGCTGCTGCAATTAATTTTTACGGAACAGTCACGCTCACTAGCAGTGTCTGCAACATGCACATATTTATGCCAAAAATGCTACTATTATCACATATAATGATTTTTTTACGAATTTGAATATATTTCTACGAGTATATTCTACAATTTATTTGCCAAAGACACACCCTATAGAGAAAACAAACTTTTTTGCGCAAATGACATAGGCCTTCGGAAACCACGTGGTTCTTACGAAGGCAAGATTAAATTGCGGCAGAAGGGGAGGAAGGCGGCGGCCCTAAGACATTGGAATATTATTGTATATACGAACATACATTATTTTACTGAAATTATGTATTATGTATACCTAAAGAACTTGTTTCATTTTCGGCCAGGGCGGTGTACGTCTACCAAAAAATGCCTAAAGATGTGGGCATCAGTCGCCCCCTTCATTATGTACAAACATATCTAAATCTGTAAACTGTAAAGGAATAATGGAAAGATGGAAGACATCTTTCTTTGGTTGACTTCAGTGGTCACGTTGGTCTATGAATTGTACAGCTTGTCATAAATGTCAAAATTGTCTCGTTAAATCGCATAAATCACTAATGCGTAATTAACGTGGCAATATTTTGATGCGAAAATAATTTCGTACACTGCGATAATTTACGTTATTTTAAATTTGGTTGATAGATTGAAGATTAATAGTCTGTAGCGTATTTATTGTAAAATTTGCTGTGCTCCGCGGTTTCACCCGCGTAGTTTCCAATTTTACTATCGAGATAATCCAATGGGGCACTACTTTTTTTGAAGTCGGTTAAAAAGTCTTGTCTTTTCCTGGGGTCCAATCTACCTGTGTACCAAATTTCATCCAGATTGGTTCAGTGGATTTGGCGTGAAAGCGAGACAGACAGCGTTACTTTGGCATTTATAATATAATATAGCATGGATGTACACTGTCCTGGAAGAAGCTCCATACATTTTTAAAACCTCTCTTTTAACTTTCTTTTTAAATCAATGACGACCAGGTGGTCGAATCTGATATCTGAATTGTTTCGGTTAAACAAAACATAATTTTTTAATACTAACTCTGATCCATTCTATGTCGAAACAGCCATATTGGTACAATGTAATTGTAATTCTGAGACAATTCAAATAACAGACTTGACCACCATCTTACCATAGGTTTACGTTAGGAAGGCCCCTCGTTACGTATACATACATACATTATGTATATGTAACCCTAATACTAATACTTATCAGACCATGAGTCACTATATCTAGATTTAATTGAAGTAACGTATATTAAAAATAAGTTAAAAAGAAAACTTTTGTATCAAACTTTAAAGACTTATCATTCATAAAATTATCTTGAAAATAAAAAACCAGTTGATTTATGTGCTGTAAGACCGTATTTTTGAAATATGCTATTTTATATGTTTCCAACCCTCATGGTTCCGCCATTTTGATAAAACTTTGTAATAACTGAATTAATAAATTGAATCAATGTTTTATGTATTATCAAACTTGTTTAAATTTGGCGAAAATCGATTCAGATTTTATGTCTTTTAGCTGGACTTGCGACAGACATAGAAACATTGTGAGGACTGCCACATCTTCTATGGTGTAGAGGCAAGATAATGGTAAAACATGCTGAACTAGTCCCATTGTAATTAAATCTCACTTTAAATGCACCTTCGCATTCCACAGTTGTTCATGAGTCTCACCCATAGAATGGTTGGAGGCCATATACTCAAATTGCAATATTCCTGATTAGGTTTCCTTTCATCCTATAAGCATGTGGTAATTAAATATGATATGCATGACTGAAAAACTCACAAGATATATAACTGGGGTTCACCAACTAAGCTACCACCTGATGTACCTTACTGATCGCTGTGTTCACACTGAGTTCCTCAATTAAAAATAGTTTGTACTCAAAGAGCAAAAAGTCATCTAGTAACATAAATATTTATATTTGTCCCAATATCTGAATACCTACTGTTTATCCTGTTGTTTAGTATTAAACCAACTCAAGTCAGGGTGTGTCATTAATACTTCTATTATAGTCATTAATACTTCTATTATAATTATCTTAGCTACCAACCTTTAAAGTTACTATGACATTTATCAAAATAATTTCTCTCATGCATTTACAAGTTTTTTCGTAAGATTTGAAATTTTACGCAAATAGTGTATTGGTGATGATACATCTTCAGTAAAAAAATTGCACAAGGGTTCTTGGTAGGAAACAAATTACCCTCTTAACCCTCCCAGACCTTAAGTGTACTTAAGAACCCATTTTAGACCTATTTTATTAAAATACAATAAAATTAATTTTTTTTTTGTTTAATGGAGGCAAAATGACCTGCTGATACAATATGATGTAATAATGTAATATTACATTATATCTTTTAACAGATTAGTAATAATGAAAAATAAAGCTTTTTTATTCTAGAAAAAGACTTCTCCCAAAAGCACAATATGCTGTCTTAAAGGCCAAGTAAAAACTTAAATTGAGTTATACTAAAACGGCGCCATACGCTAAACTCTGAATGCTAATTTGTAGAGCTCTGGCCAACTTGAAACAGGGCATAGCCAGTACACTATTCGAAAAACCTGCATCGTAAGTTGCCTGTTTAGGTCAGGTAAATGATATGTATCTATAATATGACAAGTTGGGCACAACTGGTGAATCAACTTTTTTCTTCATAAAATAGAACTTATGAGTATAACTTAACCACTGGTGATTTTCAACAAGTATGATTAAAAATGTTACAAATAACCCACATTGAGAAATAAAAACCTGTACATTAATTGAACCATTCCATATAGTCCATAAGTATATAAGTGCCCATAAGTCTAGTTGTGATATGTCTTTAATTTTACATCTACAAATTATGCCTCACAAAGCATAGTCCCCACTGCACACATAAATGTGAATGTGTGTTTCTTTGTGTTTCCCTTGCAGAAACTGAGAGACAAATCAAACTGATTTTCCCACAGAGATAGTTTGAGATCCGGAAAGTGCCACTGGTAACTATTTCCCCAGAAAAACAAACATATTATGGGTAGAGTCACTGGCAAATATATAATATATATTAGCTTTTTCTAGTAAAATCAGCCAAACCACTATCACTATTCTTAAAATAATCATACATTAATATAATAGTATACTAATTTAATATACCCATCACAATAATAAAAACCTAAGAAAAAGTGCTGAAGCCAGATATATAGAAAATTTAACGAATCCAAAGCACTGGCAATCTAGGTGTGCTGATAACTTTGTGGTGTAGATGCTTTGATTTTCAATAAGCCATAAAATATTAGACACTAAGCAATGTAGAACATATCTTAAGTGAATTACTTTAATGATCAGGTTGAATACACATGACAACACAAAATCACATTTGAAACTAGATAAAACTGCACAAACACAGGTTTAGTCAATTGATTAAAAATATTGTTTAATCTTAAGTACCTATTTCTACAAGCCAAAGCAGAGAAAGAGAACATAGACACAGTTCACTTTAACAGTTTCACTTTTCTTTAAAATGTGTGTATGGTGAGTGTACTTACCCTTTATCGACTATGAAAATAGCTAATAAAATGACTCATTATCAATAAATCCTAATTACTGTTTCTACAGACCAGGACAAGAGGAAGTGTTCATGGCAAATGAAAATGAAATACAGTTGACTGCATATGATAAAGACCCTACATATGATAAAGACCCAACACTATTTAGTGCCATTAAGCTCTCTTATGAACAAAATCGTAGAATGTCTCAACATACTATGGATCAAGCTTATAAGCTTATGAGTCATTGTGACTATGAAAGTAGACTTCATTGCCAAAGTTGCATATATAATGGTGTCATAAATGATTCACCACTATCATGATTGAGGTACCAGAAAAAGAAACATAAGTAGGCACTAAGGCTAACAAACTAGAGTAAAAAAGAGCTAGTAAATTGTACAAGGTGAGATAACAAATCTAACCTCACTTAAGTCAATGAGTAGGTATTAGGTAGGGGTTACTAGTTAATTCATAGATATATTTGCTATTGCAATCAAGCGTAGACACCTACGCAGTGTCCCCGATTCAATGTCACGCACGTGCCCATCACGTTCAGCGACGTCGCGACAAAAGTATCATGTCAATGATTACACTATAAAGTTAACGTAAGCATCAGCACGACGTACCACAATGAAAATCGTGCCGAATAACCAAGCAAATTATAATAGATGTTTTCTCATTTCATATACCTATGTACTGCCGATGTCGCCTATAAAAGTGATTCTAGGTATGTGTACATTAGATATGTACCTATGGCAAATATTGGAGACTTGCTACTCTAGACATTAAATCGTTATCAAATGGACCAAGATAACGGCACGACTTCACTCGACGAAATTGCGACGCACTAGGTCGATGCCGCTTGTCACTTTTAACCGACAAAATGTATGACGGCCCCACGCATTCCTAATGCTACTATAGAAACTACGCAATAAGAATAAAAACATCTACCTTACATATATTTGCAATCGAAATTCCCATGAGTAATTGTCCAAAAATATAATTTACATGCACGTCGATGTGACGACCTCAAAATGTAATAGGAGCCAATAGAACCCAACTTACTGATTAATTCCTTGAGCGGCAAATCACAAATTATAAATATATATTACAAGGATTTGTAGCTATTGTATTCAAACCTGGAGAATGCCGTAAGCATTGGACCCAGATATACAATTTGTAATGATAGCTAACCACACCGAGATATAGAGAGCCGGTTGAGGCAAAATGGCTGCTGCAAAGAGGCACTCCTTCAATGCGTCACATTCACAGATTCATGGAGATGAGAGGATAATAAATTGGACCACTGATTGTAATACACTAAATAATACATCCACTTAATGTATTTTTAAAAGCACTTACTTGTTAGAAGGGAAAAAAAGTAATTAAACCAGCAAATTACACCACAATTTCAGTTTTTCTCTTGCTGTGAACGATATACTACACTGACGGCGGCGGGGCCAGAGAGGAAACAAAAACGGAACAGGGTTCTCACTAAAATACGGCCATATTGAAATAACTTGGTGAACACCATGTACCAAGTCACCAAGAATAACTGTACGCCTCACCCATAATAGTTCTGGTCTTAGTCTATCGAATATAGATAAAAAGAGACAGAAAATATATTGGAACTAACGACAAATTTGGATTTTACTTCGTGGTACAGGCAGCAGGAACTGACGTAACGCGCGCTTATTTAAAATTGCAAACCTTCTTACTTCTTACTATGAATATGAAATAAAATGCTTAATATAAAATTTTAGATATCATATAAGTGCGCAGTAAATAAATGCCTAGTTGTTAAGTAGCAAAATAAGATGTAACTTCTGGAAAATGTAAGAATTATCAAGCCATAATACTTTATCTTAGATTGACCATGGAAAATTATTTAGAAACGGTAGAAACATATATGAAAAAAAAATTAATCTTCTATCCTAAATTATAAATAGGTAGGTACAAATTAACTCAAGGCTTTTGCAAAATGGAACGCGGGATAAAACAATAATTACTAACTATTGGTTGTTTTTAAAACGCCTTTATTTATCTTTTCTAAACACTATATACATGACTAGACACAATCAAGGTTTATGTAATAACATAACGTATGTATGACTATCAGGCTAAATACGCCTTTAAATAAAAAATATAAAAAATATGCCATAAAAACTATTTAGTTTAAAAGTTACAATTCATTGTTAAAACCTGATTGAAATAACATCTTTTATTTTGTTTACAATAAATATTTATTATTAGCAATTTGTACCTCGCTAATATTTTATCAATGATTCTCTAATTACCACCTATGCATTTCTAACTATTGCTTAGCTCCGTACCAATTCCTAATTCTATGGCGTAGCTTCTAGTAATTTTTTTTTCTTTTAATATTTGGCACCATACTATATCCATATTTGCCAGCATCTTCAGTTTATGAATTTTCAAGTATTATGAATTAATCAAGTAAACGTAACACGGGCTTATGCACACACGTGTAGAGCCATACAAGAAAGAAAAAAAAGTTATAAAGTCAAATATCCACTTTTAGTTTTAGTAGAGTTTAACACTTTTAGTAGAGTTTAATTCGTTCTCAACTTTTTTCAATAAAGTAATATTTTGAGCAGGGTTACATACATACGATTTATATTCTAAACTTATGGGCCAGTTGACAGGTTCATTTGATCAGAAAATTATAATATATACAAAAGTTATTAAAATAAATAAATCAATTATTATTATTTCTTTTTATTTTATTTTTCTTTAAACGCGGGAAAACTTAGAAAACTGTAAAAAGTTTTACTAATTTATTCTGTGCTCATGTGTATTTTTGTCTCTCTACATTGGTCATTCCTTGGCTTGGCATGTTTTTAGTTTGCAAAGACATAAAATACCGCGGAGATCACATATATAATTATATATCGCCATATTTTTCGCTCTCTCTACGTTGAAAACTGGCAAAATACATAGAGCATCAGGGCCCACAACTAAAAAAGAAAAAAAAAAGCACGCGCTTTCTACTGTACGAAGTGTCTGAATGAAATGAAGAACAAACGATCTTGCTTAAAGTTTCGATTTTTTGGTTAGAAT
Source organism: Ligdia adustata (assembly GCA_947049295.1). Taxonomy (NCBI): domain Eukaryota; kingdom Metazoa; phylum Arthropoda; class Insecta; order Lepidoptera; family Geometridae; genus Ligdia; species Ligdia adustata. The sequence continues at coordinate 6,207,243 of OX346214.1, read as the reverse complement.
TTTGGATAAGTACTGGAAGAGATCTATAAGTTTTGAAAATGCCAAAATCAAAGAGGGACAAGAAAGGTAAAATGGCAGTTTGAAACGTCCACGAATCTTTTATAATTTTTAAAACATTTAGATATTAAGTACCTCACCACAAGGAAAAATTGTTTCTTCGACATGCATGTTTACTAGTAATTGCAAAACTACTAAAATAGTTTCATTTGCAGTTGTCCTGCGCATTCATGTTCCTGTCCTTACTTATATTAATGAATACGGTTTTTGATTTCATATTGCAGTTTCTTTAACCAAAACAAACAAAAAGGGTCTGTTGCTCAAGCAGAAAACTATAGAGGAAATCAGAAACTCTTTGTCAAAATATGAGCACATATTCCTGTTTGAGGTTGATAACATGCGAAACACTACACTAAAAGATTTGCGCAATGATTGGAAGGATTCAAGGTTCTTTTTTGGAAAAAACAAAGTCATGGCGATTGCTCTTGGCAAAACTAAAAGTGATGAAGTTGAAGATCAATTAAATCTTGTAAGTATTTATTTTATATTAGAGGCTGATTTGTTCTAAGGCCCAGTAGGCCCAGGCTCAAATTAACTGCCATAGGCCTGGGCCTATTGATATAGATATTGGATACAACCTGCGGGCGAGTGTCATTTAAAATACATTTATAATAAATAAAGGCGTGCCTCATTAGCTCAGTATTTTTGCTATCTTTTACCCTATTCATAGTAGTCGTACCTAGTGCCTAAATAATAAAAACTGAAAAAGAAGCGGCTGGTACTACACTACCTACAGTAGCTAACATTGCAATACTACCACCACAGTTTATATAACCACATTCCGTAACATATTATCTTAATCTAAATTAATATTTTTATTGACCCTAGCAAAATTTTTGCTAATGACAACAGAATAGAAATTTTTTGTTATCCCCTAAGAGACCAAATTAAACATGTAAAGGTTATTTCACATGAATGTACTTTGTTCTAGTTATCAAAAAAATTGAAAGGTCAATGTGGTTTACTTATGACCAATCGAGATGTGCCTGATGTATTGGAATGGTTCAAGGATTTTAGTGAAAATGAATATGCTAGATCAGGATTTGTTGCCACCAGAGATGTCATCTTGCCTAAAGGGCCTCTAGAAGATTTCTCACATTCCATAGAACCACATCTCAGACGTCTTGGTCTACCCACATCTTTGGAAAGAGGTGTCATTCACCTCATAAAGGAATATCAGGTATTTACAACTAAATTAAGACAAATTATATTTTATGCTTACTTGTTTTATTCTATAAGTAGTAGACTTTAATTTGGCAAAATAAGTTTTGAAAATAAAACTGCCGGAAACTGATTTTCTAACTAAAAAGTGTATACTTTCAAACAAAAAATTCAAGAAGGTTTGGTAGTTGCTGAGAATTTCAGTATTATTCCAATTCCTTTATTGAAGTTTAATATTTTTCCCAAAGTTAAATAAACGCCATCACCAATTTTGAAATGCCTGTTACAAATGTTCTTGTATAAAAACTTAAGACAACCAGATGAACACTAATAATTATTTTTAATTTCTAGGTTTGCAAAGAAGGAGCCACACTAACCCCAGAACAAGCCAGTATATTAAAGCTATTGGGTATACAGCTGGCAGAATTTAAAGTTGTTATAAAATGCCACTGGACTAAAGGTAAAGGGTTCACTAAAGATTTAGACATCGCCAGTGATGAAGAAAAGGAGGATGATGATGATGATGATAAAAACGCACCTGAGGATGAAGCCATGGACGCAGATGAAACGTAACAAATGCTAAAAAGATAATAATACTATGTTGTTAATATAATATTTTAATGAATATGATAATTTATTTGTTGCATATTCTCTAAAGGACTACATTTCTGCGCGTCTAATATACAATTTCGAACAGAAACTATGACACTAGGGTCTAAACATAGTGGTACATGCTCTTTGCTAGACTTGGCATCATCACCTGTTATGATAATGATATGACAGCCTTCAGGTTCGATCCCCGGACAGGTCAAACATTTGTGTGCATATGAACATGTCTGTTGACCTGTGTCTGGGTGTTTAATATATATATAAGTATGTACTTATGTATATCAGTTAACAGGTTACCATTGCACAGGCTTTGCCTAGTTAGGGACCTGAAGACCTTTGTGTGCAAGTTGTCCCATATTATTATATTATAAAGGGTATACCTCCCTGAACATAACTGAAAACAATTCTATCGACGCCTGCCGTCCGAAGTCTGGAGTCACTTATTTGAAAAATAATAATTATGTCTGGGATATAGGTTTATGCAAAACACAAAGAACATTTCTACAAAATGTTTACTAAAACAATCACAGAAACAATAAATTATATTACAAAATGTACCAATCAGACATATCTCTAAAATTCAGTGTAATACCTATACATTGCAAATAAATTGAAACAAAATACACTTAGCAGAAGCCAAGCCTCCTCTATGTATGATCGTATATCAAAATAAAACACATTTAGAATGAACTTAGTACATACAAATATTTTAATCACAGTACAAAAATAAAGCATTGTTTTATCAGTCGACATCACAGCTTACACCATCGGCAAAACCAAAATTAACCAAGACTTATCACTTACCTTACAAGAACCATCACAAGGGACATCATCTAAACACGTAGATATGCTTTGCTATATTACTCTATCGCGACTATGGAACATACAGTCTTTGCAATAGATACATACATTAATATGATATACTAAACTTAATTCACACTTATCAAAAGTAAGGATATCTGAAAATATGTATATGTTTGCTAACTAAATAGAAGTGCTGCAACGTGACAAACAATAGTCATACAGATGTAGCGTAGCAATAGTTAAGTGCGAATTACTTCTACTCTAACTAGTGTCGGCATTTTTGATGCAGAGTTCACTCCAACACCCGTTTACCACGTATTCAAAATGTATCTTCCATTTTCACACAAAAAATTACGCTTAGTTCCCGTGGAAACTTTTATGAAAAAGGTAATTTTAAATGTATATGAAATCTCACGAAAAAATAATTATGAATGCTTGTGTTGGTTCAAGAATATTGCTGTTGTTTTAGGAATTTCTAATAAGAGATCATGGACAAGTATTATCGTAGGTAATTTCCATTATCGCTATTTTGTAACTCTATTGCCATCAATACCAAGTTAAGAATGTTTGGAGGACACGGCTGCAGTCATGCTTTACATACTAAGAGCTTTTACATCCATTATTTTACGATATCTCGAAGCAATTCGCATTTTTAGAGATATAAAATATCAGAGTGCATACATTCAAATATTTAATGACATAATTCTAGTTTTTATAACTGTAAAGTTTGTTGTTGGTACTAAAGGAAATGGCTGGAGAATACCCTTTTTTTCAAAAATCAATAGAAGTACCTACATATCAAATTGCGAATGGATGAATCACTTCGAAATAGCAACAAAATTGATATCCTAATAATAATATATTATACAGGTGTGGTGAAGCTGAGATCAGTTTTACATATCACAGGCTTCTATAACACCGGGTCAATTCTCATTTAAACTATTGCTAGTATTTTTGGTAAAATAATGGTTTGTTTCTAGGTATTTATTGGCTAGGCTACTGCGGGAAATTAATTTCCATGCCAAATTTCTCGTAAGATACTCAGATTTTTATTAAAGTAAGCTACTCAAGAAATCAATTTCCACATGTTAGCTTGGTGGGGTTCATTTAGCTAGATTTAGCTCTGTTAATGTCATGTTCTAAATCCTATCTTCACAAAATCCACACTTAGCAGGTCACATACAATATAAATTATGCTTTAATATCTAACTACCATTACACATTACAATTAAGCCGTGCAAATTCGCTAAACATTACTACTGTGAAATTTCTACTAGATATATTCAACTGATAAGAAGTTTTAGTAGTTAACTTTGTGATTTGAATCACGTTTGAGCATATACATACAGAAATATTTCAGTAATTCAGGCTAAGACTGGTATTCAAGAAATTGGTCTCATGAGTATAGAGTTAATAGCTTTACAAGACGTTACAATAACCAGCCTTTTCCCTTACACAATTTGAAATACAAAATCAACTTAGCCCACACATCACAATATTTTGAAAAGTTATATTCATTTTTGAGTTCCAATCGCCTATAGGTCTCTACCAGTCCGAATCATAGAAAAACAACACATAAAATTTATTAAGTCAACATAATATTGTCTAACACAGGTGCATAAACACATTCACTTTGCAAAAAACCTTAATTCCATCCTGGCTCTGTTCATATAGTCAAAGTTATAAAAGTAAGTAGTCATGCCAGATTACTGATTTTGGAGACTACAGGAGCGGCGTCAGTCAAACATAAAGACAACATAATCTTGTTTAACACATTCACTTTGAGTAAAATCTTGCAGGCGATCTTCCTGGGGTAACCCTAGTGGGCGTAACTAATCATGATATAGTCATGTAGAGCCATAGAACTGTTGTCCGTCGCTTCAGTGTTTAGGTTTGAGTGGCGGCGGCACGACCGGCGGCGGCAGGTCTACTACCGGCAGCGGCTCGCGCCAGTACACCGTCTGAGAGTACTCGTCGCTCGGCTCGCACTGCGCCGGGGGGAACACCTGGTCTACCAGCACTGACATGTGCGAGTACCTGACGATACAAACGGTATCATTATAAATATATAATAGCGTCTTTGTATAGGACGGCTGTTGGCGTGTGAATGAAGTTGTCAAGAGTGTGATGTAGTAGAATCACATTGGATATGCGTATTTTTAGTTCGTTTAGACTAGTTACACTTTTATTATTTGCACGGTGTTCGAATACGGTGTCTGTATAATAGTCGACCAAAGTTCATCAAATCATCGGCGCTAATGCGGTTTTAATTTTGAGACACTGTATTTAAAAGTGGCACTTTGCCATACTTTCCTAATAGTGAGTTATTTGGAGTTGTAGGTTAAATCACACTCCAAGATTTTTAAGAGTATGTAGAATTATACCTTCTCAATTTTTATGATCAGTTTTATAAGAGAATGTTCTACAAGTGATATTCGATTCTGAAGAAGATTAATTGTATTCAAATGAATAGGGTAGTAGATACATAATGATGTTGATAATTTACCAACTTACTTTCGCAACTATTAAGCCAATAAGAAAGTGAATTTAATTTATTTGTCGTTATAATTAAAAAGACAGGCGTACTTAAATAAAATGTACACTTGTAAGCATTTGATTGAGAAGATTTATGGTTAAAGGTTTAGAATTTGATATTGAAGTTTAGAGACAACACAAATGAAATATGACAACTAGTTCTGAAATCAAAGACATGGTACAAAAAAACACAAGATAGAATAGCACTGCTCCTACACCACAATAGGAAAACCAAGCGAAAGACTTCCAACACCAGTATGGTTCTGTGTTCGCGAAGACAACCACAAAATGGTCAAGCCGAAAGAATACAAGTCGAAATATTCATGACAAGTCGATGATCGCCGATTGTTATTTTGTAAGTATTTATATGAGCGCAAAAGTAGCGATATGGTTAAGATAATGTTTTTGGTAGATGTGACAATGGCCAAGTCGAAAATCATGCCTTACGGCTTACCGGCAGACTTGCGTTCCCGCTTTTTGTAAGATGTAACTACACAATTATTACTCTAGCACCTAATTTGTAGTTAGCTGAAAGTGAGCTCGTTTTTATTATCGCTATTGTCACTTTTCGTCGGCGGGAAGAAATCATCGACCATGTCACTTTGCACGTGGTAACTGAAATAAAAATTATACTCTGATTACTGAGTGTGTGTATTATATTTCGGTTAAAGGCTCGATCGGCGTTAGGTACATTATTGTGAAGCCAAGGGAAGCTTTGCAGGAGAAGTATGGCTTGTTAGTCAACTTACGTGGATTGGAATGTTTGCGTGAGTTCGTGCTTGAGCTCTCCCTTGTAGTTGATTGTGAATATTCTCACGATAGGAATGCCGACGGCCTGATATGCGCACACGTCCTGTCGATGGAGAAATAGGCATGTTTGAGGTCAACTGTTCCATCTTTACAGGTCAATCGTAATTAGACACAAATAAGAGGATACGAAACATTATCGCTACACATATATTTTCAAAAAACGCTAAATTTGTAGTGTCATTCTAATTTTAATATTTGCATATGTAAAAACAAATATATATATATTTTTGAAATCTGTTTTATTCATAAGAGGCAAAAATCGCACGTAGGTAATCATTTATCAGCTCTACCTATAAATTAAAAAACCAAAGCAATTTATGAGTGCGATCAATTTGACACGTTCAAACGTAAATAGTCACTTATCGTATCGCCTAGTATGACTCACTCCCAGTAATATAACATTATTATGTTAGTGTTACTAACACATAAAATAGAAGGAAAATTTAGAATTAAAAGTTATTTTTTTAAGTCTCACAGTGATATGAATGTTAAAGAGACTCAGACCAAAATACATGCATCAACTCTATTTCCTCATCACTCGTAGAAAAGCCTCGGCACTTGCGGGGATATCCCCTTGATATTGGTAAAGCAGGATCTTGATCCCTTAGACTGTTCTTCTATGACCTGGCGACGAAGACTTTCTAAGATAAGTCTTGTGAAACAAAACATATACTTACATTAACTCTATTCCCGTATCCCGCGTAGAACGGGTTCGATCCTTGCGGGAACAGTGCCTTGATATCGGCGAGGCAGGATATCTTGAACTCCTCTGGTTTCTTCTCAATGACTTCCCGGTGGAAGGCGCGCAGCAGAGACGTGGGGTTGAGTAGGAGCGGCCCGTCCGGCAGGCTGAGCTCGCCTTGCTTGATCGAACGCAGGTACTCGCGGGTCACCTACATACATTATTCAATTAGCATATAACATTGATACCTAAGCGTTGTGAGGAAACGGTGAGTCGTCAACCACAGCATTAAGACGACAAAGCCCCATAAAATAACTGATACGCTCGTGCAATTCGTAATGTAGTTAAAACTGGCATTCGCTTAATGTTTTAGTGCCGATAATAGTACTGGTGTGAGAGCAGATAGGCTATGAGTAGGTAAGTGCTTAAATTGGATAACTACTACACATTATCCACCCCGACAAAAAATTAGACCGACGTTAATATACATATTTGTTAACAGAGAGAGCAAAGCGTTGAGCAAAGATTTGAAATAGATTTCTATAAAAAAAAATTTAGTTTGCTACTAGTATAATATTGTAATCTATGAACGTTTCATTGAGGTCTACTCGTAGGTATACGAGCACAAATACAAATCGACAGCATTTATCTCACTCACCCTGGCTTGTCCTATAGCGCGCGCCGAGAGGTATAAAAGTTGGTAGCCGTTGTTCTTGATCTTTGTGAAGAGTTGTGCTACTCCGGACTGCGCCCAGTCCTTGCCCACCAGTGGGAATATGTGGCCCAGAACGTCCGACCTGCAACAAATTAATGCTGACATATAGCTATTATTTTGACTACTTAACTAACTGCCTGTCTTTAATCGCCAGCGTTTAGGCCGATATAATATTTTTATTGTTTTGTATTAAAAATCCAAAGTACTCAATATCTATATCAATATGGGACCACAACAAATACTCTTCCAAAATAAAAATAAAAACAAACAAATTTTTCAAATCGCATATACCGTCTCCGATAAATCAAGTAATACACATTTATAAAACAGTCGAAACGAGAACCTCCTCGTTTTTGAATGTCTGTAAGGATAATACATGTAGGTGGATATTTGATAACAGTTATGTGATTGTTATTTATTTCGGTTTCTTTACATTACTGATAGTGTTGAACACGCGTTCTAAATATTGATCATGATGCGGTCACCTTCTATTAGTGATACAAAAACTGTTTATCACGCATTGTTGTCGTTATTACCACGTTCTTAATACTTGTACTAAAAGAAATAGTAAAAAAATAGATAAGTATGAGGCAACAGCCCGTCGACTTACTAACCGAATTTACGGCCACTGTTTCAAATTCTCCTATCGATAATCGTGGTAGGTATATTAAATTCAGTCCACCGATCGCTAATGCGTTTCGGATTCATAAGTTTATCATTTATTTGTCCACTTTAACGGCAAGCATCGTCAATGCGTATTTTCTCAAGATGTTTAACATCTGTCGAAGATAGGTGAAGTCACCAACCCTCAATCTGGGCAGCGTAAGACCTAAAACCGCTTTCATTTGTAGAGTGATTCAATTGAGTTGTATACTATGTATTGTATTGATGCGTGTATACGTACTTGGTGATGGTGCCGTCGATGTCTGAGATGACGATCTTGTCGTCGTGCCTCCAGCGGAACACGTTGCACTTGCAGCGCGTGGTGCCCTGGTACGCGGTCGTCACGCTGAACACCATCTCGTTCATACCCTCGCGGAGATTCAAGTTTTTCTAATGGCAGAAACATACTTGTAAGAAAGCGAACGACTAATACAAATGACATTTTAATCGATTTATTTTTCAGATATTCAGTTTTTTTTTGCAAGTACACAGTGCAATTGTTTGTACGCTCCATCAGATCTATTCAATTTATGGAAGAGCTGGAAACCTGAATTTGATTGGCAATAGCTTAAATTTAACTGAACACTATTTCACTGAATGTATACGAAACTACTATTAAACAGTTCCAATGCAAGTATGGGAGATAAACTATTTCATTGCTAACTCGAAATTTTGCGTAGGGTGATTAAACTCAGACACAACGCAATTCGCATCAAACTCTCCATTTTAGCACCAATTTTATCATTAACATTTTATTTAATTCTACCTACATGTTTGTGCAGGACAAACAAATGCCAAACACACTTACATTATGACTACCCATGTAAGGTAATAGGCAAGTAATTCGGTGACGTAATAACACTTAACAACGACTCGAAGTTTGTTATGGAATATCTTTCCATACGAGGTGGCAGATAGGTGACGTATTGGACAGACGCGTAAACGCGTGGGAAGGTGAAATTCCACATTGGACGTTACTATGTTAGTAATAAATTGTATTCCACATAGTAACAGATCGATTCGCATATGATTTCATGCTGATACAATTCAACCTAACGCTTGATCAACATGAACGTTAACGTAAACTGCCTATAAAATTACGTTAAGACTCCGTAGAGACAATAAGTTTTGATGACAATTACTAAGATCGATTGTTTAACATCGCAGCTCTACTTGTATGCCATATCTATAACTATATTTTGTAGATAATTACGTGGATACTTTTAAAGCCGAAGGTGTAGTAATTTTGCTTACAATTTGATCTGAAGAGAGTCGTAGAGTTTTCCGAAATGAAGAGAATCTACGCGTCGGTCGGCCGGTGTCGTGGTCGGACTCTGAAGAGCTGTTGTCTTGCCGCTCTGAAATATTATTAATACAATAAAAACCTTTTTATGTGATAGGTTACTAGTAATAAAAGCAATCAAAACAAAGGGTTGTCAAAGTTATGTTTCATAGCTCTCTGCTAGGTGTTTATGATTTGAGATTAATCTTAACCGACAATCGAAGTCGAGGCTTTTAAAGCACCCTAGATGACGTCGGTAGAATATTTTTCCCTTTTTGTCGTAGACTTATTTGTGAACACAGAATAGCAATACTATAGTGGCTGATATGAATTATGCCCTTAATTACGCCGGTTTACACACATTTATATCGTTAAAAAATATTGCGAATCCACATTAAAATAAGAATCGCGAACAAATAAGTATTTAATTATTTAATCTGGTGATAGCTGAAAATAAAGCAGGTCGAAAGTCCAGACAGACGTGCCAAATGACTTACATTATATATATAAATGCAATATACATAATATAACTACGTATTTTAGGTAAGCTCGTCGCAGAAGGTATTTTTATATTTACCTATCAATCAAGTAAAGATTTGGCGAAAAGCCAATTTTATGAAGAAAAGTATCGTCTTTACACTACTGCATTGCCGGGATGGTTAAAAAAAGCATATTAGATATTCGCATCAAAGGGCAGACTGCCAGACACCTCAACACTAGACGTATAAAAGAAACTTAGTCAGCAGCCAACTGTTCTTTCTAAATCGTAATACTGAAATTGCCTGCTATGCATGTCTTAACATTGAATGACAATTATATACTTCACTCTTTGCTTCCTTGACTTTTAGAGCAATATTTAAAATAAAGTAAGTATTTTTAAGTTTGCTATCAGTAGGTTTAAGATGGCATTTTTCTAACATATGTGCCTGTCAAACTCACTTCTCACAATTGAAACGGTATTCCTCCTGTAAAGTAGGTCTATTTTTAGGACAACTTCCAGCAAAGATTTCAGTTGTACTTTTGCGTATTTTACTATTTGAAATTGAGCCTTACCTTGTTCGTGACTAGGTTTATTTTCCATTACTATTTCTGGTACCTCCTCGCTGTCGACCGCGTCTTTAGTAACTTCGTCTTCAAACACGTTGTCGTCTTTATCTTCGACTGGCTCTGTTGCGGATGGTATATCTTGCGCTGGAGTTGGATGCACTTCTGTGGCGGTTTCCGTGTGACTCGGAGGCAGGGCAGAGTCTAGAGACTCGCTCTTTGTTTGCTGTTCTGATCTGTGGGTAAGAATAAAACGTATTAGACTGATAAAAGTTACTCCACAGCCTCCAGGTCCGTGCCAATGATAAGCTAAATAATGCATATATTCTAAATCCTTGAACATGTTGCTTGACTTTCATAAAAGTACAAACGAAAACCATTCACATTATAATAATCTCTTGTATTCATTTATGTTCGTTACAATTTCTGGGTTCATCTCTAAGCATGTTCATTTTCGTATATAAAAATCAAATTAACCCCAAACGAGACCTTTACACGTAAGTACACACACCGACATGAAATTACCTCAAATGTTCCAATAAGCCTGCAGCTACATTCGGAGAATTAGCGCTACTTAACTAAAGTAGCGTTTCCTTTTAACCCAGAAAATATGCCTTACGTCATAGACATTGCTATTAATACGAGTACATACTGTGCAAAATATATATTTGCAGAAGATGAATGTGACAGCGGAAATATTCGATCAACCCAGTGAACATTATACCGCGAGCTGCTCACATACTGGGTTACCGCAAATACGCTACAATAATACCTACTTTGTTGTCCATCAATTACAACTAAATATTTCTGTTGCAGCTTATCTTTATTTTACTACGAGTATTCAACAGAATGACACAAAAGAACTTAGATTTTTATTCAATAAATGGTATCTATATCTGATGATAATATCTTATATCATACATATTCTATATATATATTATAAGATGTGCTTCTTACAATATTTATCAGAGGGATCCATCTTTACTAATATTTTTTGTGTGAGTGAAGAGGAGTGAATCTTAGCATATTTAGAACTTTGTTTTTGTATATTCCCTTCTCCTACTAAAATGTGTCATTGGCAACGTTGCCAGCGACCGTAAAAGGGAACTCACCATATTGCCTCGCTCACTCATGTAAGTAGGTTTAAAGCAGAGCAGGAGACGTTGCCAAAAATATTTCCTTAGCTCAGTAACTGAGGAATCCCGCATTATATATAACACGGTTGTAATTGAACAAGCAAATAGAACAAAATAAATATTAATATAAATATAAAGAAAACTATGTCCAGCTTGATTTTTATTTGATGATACTCGTATACGATATTTTAGTTACTTTTATTTATATTTTCGTTTAGTCCATCGTGCTTTGAATGCATGTTTTTTGTCTAATATCCAGAATTACGCCAGTCAACAGGCATCAACCGTTTCAAGGGTTTGGATAATAGGTAATCAAGAGAAAAAATTGAATTTTATCAACGATCAAGTCCTGCGAAATCTAAAATAAAACGGGATAAAACCGTGTGGCGCCGCTTGTCTTGAATGGAATAACTAACGTCACCCGCTGAATAGCATTCTTGTACCAATTCCCGCGTCACAGAATTATTCAGGGCCCGGCATTCCTCGATAAAAGACGTCATACATGCATGCAAATGCTTCTGTAATTTTGGCCGCGTTTTTCTCGGAGTACTTTGAATGTTTGCTAGGTCGTACTCTCTCTCCCTTTGTGTGTATGTTTTCCTCTGTTTTGTATTGTTTTCATAAACATTACTGGACAGGTTTATATTGATCAATCTATATGTATATATAAAACAGTAATTCCTGACTGACCGCCTGACAGGTCATTATCAACGCATAGCCCAAACCGCTGAATCTAGAGGTATGAAATTTGGAGGGTATATTCATTTGAGGGGTTGAATTTACAAATATCATTCTTAGTTCACGCCTACACCATATAGTGAATACACCTGCCAATTGTATGTTTATCGGGTCAGCGGTTTAGGCTCTGCTGCTCTGCGGCTCTTCTTATCTGCTGTACAAAAAGTTGATCGGTCGTCGACAAAATCTATGGAACAGCTGTTTTTTTCTCGAATTCAGAGTTGATGGTTCCATAGTGTAAGTTGTTCCTTAGGCTAAGTATAGTGACCCCCTTTCGGTTTAGTACACTCCTACCCGATAACCCTGTAGATGACGACTGACATGAACTACCGTTAATACGAACGGTCCTTGATCTGAATATCCGTGGCCCGTTTTTAGTTAGGTTTCAGATTCAAATTTCATTAGAAGATCAGCAAGCAAGTAGTTCGAGTAGAACTCATGTTCTTGCCAAGGACAGTGTGTTTTGATTCAAATGTCTGATTTCACGTCATGTACTGTGCTATATGGTATATCCGTAGCAACCAGTACTTTGTACCTATTATAGTGGGGAGCTATGAATGTCGTTTTTAGATCCAGATATTTCTAGCTAAAATTATAAGTACCTACACTTATATTTACTACAGCTATATTTTTTAAGTTTTGTAATTTTTTTTAAATAGTTAATTTAATCGCGATAAAAAATATGTGGGACGACCTCTAAAATATGATCTACCAAACAAAAGAAGAATCATCAATCAATTACAAATACTAAAAAATAACAGAAGCAAATAGAGAACCTCATTCCTTTATATGAAAATGATTTAAAACAAAAATAAATAATGTTGATGTGCAAGAAATATCAAAACGGAAGTACATCAGTGTAATCTTGTGGATGAATATAAGTATTTTTTGAATAAACGTGTAAAACATATTAAAAGGACTTGTTTCATTTTTGGCCAGGACGGTCAGTATGTCTACCAAAAAAATGCCTTACAATGTGTTTAATATTATGTATTAATGATAAACGCATCAGTCGCCTCCTTCATTGTGTACAAAAATATCTAAACTCTGTGAATTGTAGTGGAGTTATGGCATCCATTGAAGATTTTTGTATACTCGGTTGACTGCAATGGTCTCATTGGTCTATGAATTGAATTGTCCGCACGTCACGAATTCAAAATTGACACACCAAAAAAGCGCTATCGCCATTTGCGTAAATAACGTGGAAATATTTTGATTCTTTATTAATTTTGTACACCGCAATGAGTTACGTTATTTTGAAAATTTGGTTGAGGTTGATAAATCAAAGATTAATAAGCCCTGAGGTATTTATGGTATTATGTACACTGTACTGGCCGGAGTTCCATACATTTTTGAAACATCTCTTTTAAGTGCATAATTGTAATGTAGTGAATGAATCTAAGTATCTTTTGTGGTACACAAACCTCTTGCTAGCATCTGCGTTGGAGCGCCGCCAGCCCCACCATGAGTACCCGCGAGACTTGGAGCCGTTCTCTGAAGCGCGCTGCGGTGGCTGCGAGCCCTCCTTATCAGATCCACCCTTCTCGAGATCTTCTAGCACTCTCTGTGAAACAAATTCAAAAAGTTTAGAAGCAAAACAGTTACATGAAGTTCCAAATTCGCGTTTTAATTCTTGACGTCGATTCTTGACTTAAGACCTTGGCCTCTCTTCTCAGCTTGTCCCCTTCATGTGTGACGTAAATTATGGATGATCCTTAACGTGAAGCACCTTAGTGTAATATACTCACGTTAGGCAGCCGGCGTCTGTAGGCGAGCAGGGATAGCAGCAGCGGTCCGGCGCTCCGCCACGGCAGCCAGCGGTCGCCGAGGCGCACAACCAGCTGCCCCTCCGCCGCTAGGGCTCCGCCTCGAGAACAGAATTCCTCGAATGGCACCGCGCGCGTTACCATCTCTTCACGTACGTACACTCCCACCTGACCCCTGGAGGAAGAGGAAAATTAATGTATTAACCATATGCATGGGGGAGGGATTTGTAGTCGTGCAAGGTAGGGTGGAGGGATTTGTAATGTGAATATAATGCACTGGCGAAACATGTCTTACTTAAAAACAGTTCTCAATCTTGATGGTTTTGACTGTTACTGGCACGTGACATTTTGGCTGTATCAAGTACTATTAAATAAATTAAAAGCGACATAAAATTTGTAAATAACTGATTATTCAATATTGTTCGACGTAGGTTTTCGAAGAAGATCTCGAAAGAATACTAAATCTAACGCCAGTTCTGTGTAATATACTGAACAAACCTTATATTTTTATTCAGACACAATTGATTGTTCCTTAGTTGGAGTTGGACAACAGAACTAAGAGACGCTTCAAATAAAAAGAATTTTTTTTTAAAAAACCAACTAACTTGGCGAGAATCTTCTCATCGTCATCAGAGTCGATCTGCGGCTCGAGCGATGCCGGCGACTGCGGCAACGAGGGTCCATTACCAGACTCGTATTCCTCCTCCGTAGGGCCAGCCGACACGTTGATACCAGTGCTAGGACCTGGGGACAACACTAACATTAGTGCGCAACCTTCATTACCTTATTTCCGAGTTTATTTTACAGAGTTCCATTGCACTTTGCTCCAACCGCAGATAAAACTTTGGAACGCGATCTTTGGCACCGCGGTGACACAAAAGACCAGACATGATTCGCTTCGGCATCAAAGGCCCAAGGTGCAAAAACACAACTCAGGGTCTTACTAAAGTAAAATAGTTACAGCGTAATTTTTCGGTTGCGTCGCCACTGTTTGACGTAATTAATTCATGTTTCATTTCCGTTGCTGGGTAAACTTGTGGCAAGCGCCGACCGCAAAGCGATAAATGTAAACGAGAGTATTACACTTAGGTATGAGATGAAATAGGCTTCTATGCATGATAGTATAGGACATCTCACGCAATAGTGGGACATACATTGATATGTGATGTCAAAATAAATATACCTACATAACTTGTACAATTACGCTCCGTTTATCTAGGATCATGTCATCAAGTATACTTTTTTAGACTTTATACTCGAAGATATTGTTATGTCATGCAAAAACTATCAGATATCGCGTGGTGGACAGATTTGAATAATACGCGTCACCTTTAGCTATTTTTACGAGATAAAATGTTTTTAATACA
Source organism: Ligdia adustata (assembly GCA_947049295.1). Lineage (NCBI taxonomy): Eukaryota > Metazoa > Arthropoda > Insecta > Lepidoptera > Geometridae > Ligdia > Ligdia adustata. The sequence continues at coordinate 6,191,874 of OX346214.1, read as the reverse complement.
TTTTTTTACATTGTATTGAAATGGTTTTAGTAGGTAATATTATAATTTCAAATAGATTCAGGTAAATGACTTGCGTGTGTATGTGTATGAGTATACTTAGAGTAGAGTTTATTAAACTCTTTGGAGGTCAACTTAGACAAACGGATGATAAAGAGTAATCTGGGACCCGATGCCAAAAATTATCAAGACAGTATATTATAATACATACCAAAGGGTTTCTTTCCGCACATTACCTACATAGCTATAGTACACGGTAATCTTCTTGAACCAAAAGCGACGAAATTATCCCTACTATAGGGATAATTTCGCGCATATGCACTTCTTATGGACGAATTTGTTAATAGTTTGTGGGATACTGTACTACCCTTCAAAACCCGGTTGCGCAATGAAGCGGAGACAGACAAATAGTAGAAAATATAGCTTTATTCCACTAGTCGCATTGATATATTTGTCCCATGCGACAAAAAAAGGCCTATAACTAATATCAAAAGAATCACGCATTACCAGGAGTCACGAAATTCAAAACCTACGAGGGACAGCACAATTTTACTCGGAGTAAAGTGCCCGTGTTGTTTAGTTGTAGATAAAAAATTATAAGCCTCTTTTATATAATAGTCGGAGAGTAGCGATGTCTTTGCAATGCTATTACTAAACAAAAATATGAGATCTTGTTGATGTACTTCATACATACAATCAGGCAGTTCATCTTATGTATAAAGTTGAAAATATATACTTATACATACATAATAAGTATACTTGTCCCTCGCCTGATGCGGCCTTTAACTCTATACATAGATATACAGATAGCGTGTTCAGTAACTATTTCAAATGAAGCAGTTCAATCAAATACAAGATGTGTATCAATGACCCTGTTTAAATTATTATTCGACTATTCTGAATTATCAGCGCGTAACATCAACTAGGTATATTTTCTATGTGTTAAATAACATGTGTGAACTAGAAAAGAGTCAAGTATCTTTGTTGCTGGTTTAGTCAATTTTGATGACGGTCATTGACCCAGTATGATTATTCTGCACATATTTATTTTCCTGTCCTCGATTTAAACCAAAAATTAAGCTTCATTTTTTAAACACATATAATGGCATGCTTTAGTAATAGAAACGTTTGAAACAGAAAACAACACTATAACAAATAACGCATCAAATCAAACTTGGTCATTGCTTTCTTTCGTAAACCTTTCTGTTTTTTTTTAATATTTTCTTTGTTATTTGTAGTTTCAACGCAAGTAATATAATTATTTAACATTTCTGTGGAGTGCTAAATTCCGTCATATTCAGTGTTATTATTTAGTGTTTCTTTTTAACATTTAAGAATTGAAATTTAATAGCCAAGGCCAATGCTTTAGGTACACTCTGATTATTTAGTGATTACCTATGCATCTATTTATTATTTTCACGTTCATGTAAAACGATTTCATAGACCAATTTGCTATACATATTTACATTGTTGGCGGAGACTGGTTACGGTCAGGCGAGCAGCTTGCCTGTTTGCCTCTCTTTCTTATCAAAACCAAACGTAAATAAATAAAATTAAAGTCTTATAAAATAATATAGAAACTTCCAAAGTTCAATATTAATCCTAGTCAGTAATAGCAATAGCACCCAGTGGTTAAAGAACCCTGAAACTTATCGCTGAGCAAGACTATGCTAAGGACAGACGATAACTTTGCTTTAGTTAGGTTAACATTGACAAAGTTTTTCATAAGGACGATGTAAGGTATAAATATAAAGCAGAATAGTTTAAAAATAATAAAAAGTTGTCACCTGTGCGATATCTTTCAGTGTGATACGTGGACAGATACAAGTTGGGGTCGACGGCTCCCTTGTCTAGGTCGTCCAAGTAAACGCCTTGCGCGGGCGCATTTTCCTTCGATATGAGTCGGAACATGCCGCTGAGCACGCCACGGCCGCTCGGACGCTCCTCGTCAGAGCTGAGCGGCTCGGTGGGAGACGCTGGCTCAGCCGGTGACGCGGGTTGTGGCGACTAAGGACAAACCATATGGTTAAGCTAAACTTTTACTGCCTTATTCATATTAATAAATCAATCAATCAGGCAGGCTAAATCTCTATATATATTTAAAAATTTGTTGAAAAATCATTATCTCTCCGTAAATTAAACCGAACATTTATTTACGAATGATTATTGCGAGTATGACATGTATGTATAGGTATGTATTAACTATGTATGTTGATTAATTTTAAAATATTTTTTTTTCTTATTGTTTTTTTGCGGTACAATATTTGTACTTGTATTTTTTTCTTCTGTTTTTTCTATTGATGCATCACCGACGTGACTATTCTCACTTAGTCCGATCCATCCCAAGGTTGCCTGGAAGAAATTGCTTTAGGCGATAAGGCCGCCCAATGTACTACCGATGTTTTGTTCTTGCCTGTATCTTATTGTTTATTTTGTTTTTGGTGTGCAATAAAGAAATATTGTATTGTATTGTATTGTAATAAACTCGTTTTAACTTAGGACATCTTTTGTCTTATTCTATGCAATGGAGAACGTCACGCGACAAAATAAGACAAATGACGATTAAAGTTTAGACGCGTTTACTAATAAGGCTTTTAGTATGTAGGTCAGGACAACCTGATCAGCTTGGGATTTGTAGTGCTTAAGATGTAAATGTAGTAAAGAATATGAGGTATAAGTACCTATATTTCAATTAGAATAGTAGAGAGAATTCTGATTTCTATTCCAACAGAAACCAGATTTTTTGCGGGTCTAGGTGTGTGTATATAACATGCATCTGCATCTACGACAGAAGTCTATTAAAAAGATTGGAGTGAGTTTATTGCTTATTTACTTATAGCTTTATACCTCGCATCTTTGCCCTCAGAAATAAATTCAATTTCCAAAAACCCTTTCGTATATTAAATAATAAAATGAACATATCCCCAAATTCAAGTTTCTAGCTATATCGATTTAGCCTCTGCATTGACCAGCACGGCACCTGTTAATTAAAACTTACATTTATATATCATATATTTATTTATGTATGTACTAACTTCAATCGGCGAGGCGGGGTCGGGCGAGGGTGGTGACACGTCCCCCCGCGGAAGTGGCTCGGGCAGCTCGCCCCAGCGCCACGACTGTGACGACTTATCGCCAGCAGCCGTACGCGCCAGCTCTACCTCCGTGTCGGACTGCACCGGCGTGTGCCCATGGGAACCGCTCGTCACATACATTGAACTGCAAACAAGAACTATTTGACGAATTGCATAATACACAGAGGGTGAACAGAAGAGAAAAAACTTTTAGAAATGGCACAAAACACAGTACATCGTACTGTGTTTTGTGCCATTTGAAATTTGAATTTGCCAAGAAACAATAAAATATATTTCATTATAAGTTTACTGAGGGGTTTCTCGCATTCGCACTGTTAGTTTTAAATGTGTTAAGAAATCGTTTCTTCTATTCGTATTAAACGTCTAATAATATTGCATTATCAAGTTAATGTCTTGTGATACAAATAAAGAATAATGCGGTTTTTTTGTGTTGGCAGGAAATCTACTCTCTAAACTCTTAGGTCCACCACTTAAGGTAAATATTTTGACTACTTACTTAACGGCCCAAAATTGACGTTTACCTGACTTGTCCTATTTTCTACTTCACTTGACTAAGATTTAATGATTTGATATATATAAATATAGTAATCGTATGAAGCCAGATGTAATAAGAAGAATACTGGTAAAAATTTCTAATGCGGTTGTTTGCTTTAATGTCTAAAACACACAAGAGTAGCCTTGAGCAACTAGTGAAACCTTAGTGCCAATTACACGATGTTTTATAAATAACTGATATTATATATGAAGTGGTGATTGTATTCATAAATATAATATGCACAAGATTTATTATGGCACTATTCTCGAAATCGTTAAATTATCTCGCTGTTCCATACGAAAAGTACGTTGACATGGCCTTTTCGCGGTTTGAGGATGGGTCTATAGTAAATGTTGTTAATATTGAGAAGTGTTACTATAGTGTAGCTGATCTGAACATCCTGTGCAATTACAGATAATAGTATTGGCGAAGACATTTATCCAGAGGAACCGACCTGCAGGAAGGTCGGCCAACGACATTGGCCATAACAGTCAGAGATCATATCAGAATAACTCCGATGAGTAAAGGCACATAACTCTGAGACAACGACTTTAAAGACGAAGGCAGTATGTTACAGGGAATTATTTTTAACAATGCATTTTATTTAAATGTTCTTCTTTGGCATGCGATATCAAATCTAATACGTGATGAGAACAATAATCGCCAAAACCAAACATGGGTAACGTCTGATTGTGATTGCAGATTTTATCACGATCTATTCAATAGCCCATAATAAATAGAAGTACTATCAGAAATCTTTCATGGATTAAACAAAACAACAGTAATAAGCATATTGACCCCAAAAAGAACATAAGTAAAATCTTGTTTGTTTGTCATACATAAAAACAGAACTGATAAACATGTTAGAACTTTACGATCTTTGTTGCTTATCAATGAAATTGTGTAAGTCATTGGGTCAATTTACTTGCCCAAATGGGTACTGCCAAATAGAACAAACATAGCGAATGTATAAATCAGTATTTGGGTCAGCAGAGAGGAAACATGATAAACGACTGACTCACACGCACTGGACCACAATGAGGGGTGACTGACCAATGAGCGAGCAGCGAGACAGTGTTTTCCAATATGTAATGAACAAAGAGTGTGGTTTGAGACAAAGATAAAGACCTCGAGTCACTTGGTTACTGGCGCTTACCTCAACTGAAAAATATGCTGTTAATAATATACGTAGAAATAACTATCAAATCAGTTTTTTTTTAAAATTATAATTGTGCTAATTGTTATGGTTGTTTTACTCGCTGTTTGTGATGTGCAATTAAAACAGGTTTTTTTTTTCGTTTATCAAGCTTACACTTTAAATAATCTTGCTTGTAGTAATAAGGATTTCTCCGAATATGCTTGTCTTTTTTAACTTTTGACCAGTCTATTTTCTACAAACTAAATACCATTGTTGTTGTTTTAATTTAGACAAAAACATGTCTACGAGAAATAGCCATTTTTCCTTACGCAAACGAAGAGAAAGGCGACAATTTTTAAACTCGGAACATAATATCAGTTAAGTAAGTCTTGCTTCCCCAAATAAGGGACACAAATCTATTTGACTATAAAATACAAGATACTTAATGGAATTAACAAGCTATAGCGGAGTTGATAAATTACGTTAAGTTTAATACATAATCCGATTCTGTAAAATACATGTACTAACTTACTGCCTACAGTACCTATGTAGCGATTCCTGATACTGCGTGAGTGCCTCAAAACTAACAAGCGCAAACACATTAAATCACTTGCCCATAATTGCAAACGGATACTAATTAACGCGCCAGGCAAAGGCCTGAGCCGTTTACCGATGCAAGTGAATTGAGATACCGTGTTTATTGATCGATATTTCGTGAGTGCTACAAGTACAAAAGCGAGGCGTGTCGAGGATATAACTACCTACAGGCAATCGGATAAGGTACGAACTACCCAGACCAACGAGTGAAAATAACAATAGGGTCCAAGCAATTGCTCTCCACTAAACCGAAAGCAGGCCATTGAATTCATCGTTACGTTTTACTATGAATAATTTGAATAGACATTACGCCAAAAATCACACTTTTTTCACGAATTTTGACGGGGCCTAAACGTAGAGTTTTTACATAAACACGAATCAAGGATACTCCTTTGAGCTTAGAGTGGGGCCAACCAATCCCTGTATAAAGTCCATCGTTCTTTCTCCCGGCAATCCGTACCAAATCCAATTGTCTCTTTACAGGCATTAAAATAGTATTTACGCGTTTCTGGCGATGCCGCCGGCATGCACCTCGAACGCAGTGTCTGATAGCGCGAGCGGGATTCGATGCTCGCCGCCCAGGCTCATATTGGACATCTCTTCGCTGCAACCAATGCACCCTAATAAGTCCTGATCACAATCCGCGAAATATTACGAAACGGCTTTGAAATAAACCTAATCATTATATAAATACGAGGAGCTATTAGTAGCCAATTAGAGTTAACGTGCAGTTTTATTTACCTTAGCGTTGCAGACGCGATCTCTCCGTCGCTAAAGAAGCTGATATCGCTAGTGTTTGGAACGGAGGCAGTCATGGTGGGGCGTAGTTCGGAGCCGGCGCGGTCAGACTGGCTCGAAATTGAGCTGGTAGACGACTTTCTCTGGTGCTTCTTCTTCGAGCTCACTTTCCTAGTCTTCTTCTTCTTCTTTCCATTTCCGTTGGTTTTTGTGTCGTCTTGAGGGGCGGCATCTATTGGCCGGAAGTCATTGTGTGCACTGATCTTCTGTACCACTTGGTGTGCCTCGCTGCCGACTTCGCCTAACTGTGCAGCGGCAAACGTTCTCGGTCTTCCGTCCGTCCAATCTGGAGTGGTTTCATCTAGACCTTCCATTTCGAAGAGAGCATCATTATCGTTGTTAGTATGATCCACGTTAGAAGGCTTCTTCAATTTGCTTATATCCGGTTTTTGCATTGATTGTCCGTCTGCTGTGTATCTGTTAAAAAGGAAAGTATCGAGCTAAATTTATATAATTTTATGGCATACACAAAAACAGTATTTACTATGATTGCCAAGGGATCAACAGCCTAGACTCATAACACCGAGACGCGGAACAAATATTAAACCAACGTTGAAACCCTTTCTTTCCGTGCTTTGCAATATAAATTACTAACACTATAATTATGTAGTTAAAGCGCGATATTGTTTACGCAGCTGTTCTGAAAGCGATTGTGAATAATTCAAAACATGTACAGAGCTGCTTTGTTTTCAACCACACGCAAAATGCAAATTTGCTATGATAAGAAATTCAGCTATCACTTTCAACGTTATGACTGGCATGTTTTTGGCAATATATGCCTTAAGTGTACCTAGACAGCACAATGCACCCGGAACCACATGAAAGTGGTTAGCAGTTACCTAACAAAAGTATGTAACGATTATAACTTATGCATTAGTTTGTGAACATGCGTCGGTAATTCATGGCAATAAACATACTAGTATGTGCGGTAAAACGGCAATTATATGTATAGTCATGTCTGTATTGATTGGGTCGCCGTTAATAGCAGCCGGGTCAAAGGACATCTAGACTTGATCGACCCACGGCCTCAGTTGTATAACTGAGCCTGCGATATACATCAGTACATGATTTGCAAACGTGCTCGTATGATAAAAGAAACGTGTACGTATTTAGAAATGCGCTTATGACGCATACTATCGAGAAAGTCAGTAAACTTCTCGGCCTCAAAATAATATGTTTTCTCAAAGTTTCCTAAGTCAAAATATAATATTTTCTTATTGTATTATAAAACAGACACCCATGTTGCTTAACTTCAAATGGCAAAATATAAACAGCGACTCCTAACTTGCTGAGCAAGCAAGGCCCCTATCAATCAAGCAACCCTCAGCTTGCTCTACTCTTATAATGAGATTAGCTGAACAAAGCCGTTTTAGACAGATGACCTAGCTTATTGCTTCTAAAACAAAGTTATCTTTGTTTGATAATTAGTTTAGGCTAACTCTACCTGCGTTTTGTATAATCTGAGGCCTGTCCATGGTCTGGTTCAACAGCCGACAGCGAGTTCCTTCGTCTAGGCTCGTACCGCTCTTCGAACCTGGCTGCCGGTATGGGCGACGTTGCCAGATGAGCAGAACATTCCGCTTCGTCTTCTCCCACTTCCTCCACGAAGAAAGCTTCACCAGACTCGCCTAGCTTCATGTGGATTTGTAATGGTTCGCCATTAAGCTCCAAGTCCACCTGCAATGTGGGAATGGTTAGTCTGATGAACTTTTTAGGCCCGGTGCAAAAAACAACGGAGTTATTAGTGTGGTCTGTCAGTGGTACCGTAACTAAGTTTTTTTTTGTTTGATTTGGTGAAGAGTGTTATTAGTTAACTGTTCATGTGTTTGATGATCAGTTCTTTTTAATTGATGATTTTGATATATCACGGATGTTTAAATTAATAATTTTTGCTAAATAATGATGTAGAATTTTTTTTTAATGAATACGGTTTTTTTTGTTTTGCAGTTCTATAGCAAGTTCTGCTCTATGATCTTGGATGGGGAAACTTTAAATAAGTCTTTTCCGTTTTACCTTCCTCATTATGTGTATTTATCAGGGACTGCTGGTACTGGTAAAATTGACGGATGTAGCACAAATCCGTAAACTACCGGAAAATGAAATAAAATTGATTTAACTAAAGCATAGCGAAGTGGTGTCGCAATAGAATGGAATCTCCATAATAATTTAGAGTACTTAAATGTAAATAATATTGTAATAGATAAAAATATTATAAAAAGAAATGCTTTTAGCGATAAAATATGAATGGCTTATTAAACCAGTGACATGAAAGTTTTGTTCTGAGCACTAAGATGTGAATATATATTTCTATCATTTGACGCCATAGATATTAAGTAGGTTATGTACAAATAAATCACTAGCGATAGATAGAATCTATATCTATATTTGCCGCACCCACTACGAACCTTGAGCATTTCACCATCGACCACGTCATTATAGCAGCCAGCAGAAGCCGCAACTCATCGCTTTGAGATCAAAGAAGATTTATGCAACCTATTTAAATATTCTATTTAATTATGCCCGGTGCCCTTGATCCGGTAAAATCTCAATATATCTACCTCTTAACATATTAGTTTGTTCGCTTTGAAAAACAAAATTTTCATTATAAGAAATAGCTACATGGAAGTTTGAATATAGGAAGAAAAATGTTTCCGTAAAGACAAAACTTTTCCGAAACTATACGTGACATATAAACAAAAATGCGGAAAAACAACAGACTTTATCACAAGAAAGAAAAGATAGCAGGTGGCCGGATGAAGCGAACTATTCGTGCCAAAATGTTTGAAACTCACACTAAGAATTGTGCCTCTCTTTGGCATTAATCCAATTTCACAGAGCTGGTGAATCAGACGCAGATTCTCATCTCGTTTTGGCAATGCATGTATCTACTCTCGCAGAAGTAGATATACGTACCTGTCTATCTACATGCAAAATAATAATGCTACATGTTTACAATACGACTGTTTATTATTCTGAACTCATACATAATGCATTTCTCAGTACCGCATGAAATCCCATGTTATCATATTCTGATAAATTTCCCGACCGAATTGAATGATGACTCATGCCGCGTAAACTTATTAAATGACTGGCTATCATAATGTATAGTAGTTCTAACAGTTTATAGTGATCATAATAATAATGTAAGAAACAATTACCACGTGCTCAAGTCTAAACGGCAGCACCGTAATACTGTGATTGTATTTGTATTTTAAGATCGATGTGACGAGACACGGAGAATATTCTAGATTGGTCGGAAGGAACGATCACGGCAACTCTCCCACATTGAAGAGAATGCCTAAACGTCGCAGAGTATATGTGTCTTGTATACATTCCTAGATATAATTATATTTTCGTTCACGAGACCATGAGGTTTTATTCGCTAATATAATAAAGCGGCGCCGTCATGAAATACAGTGAAGGAATTTTATTTTCTACTAACTAAGTGTTATAATTCCTTATCACTATGCAATTATACAAAGTCGTATGAATCATAGCAAATAATAAAAAAATATCGAAAAGTTTCCGATTAGCGAATCCGGTCTTAGGTCACACGATGAAACAATTATTATTCATTGAACGTCGTTTTTATAGATTCAGTTCTGTAAATTGTAGCATTGGAAAAAGGCTAATTAGTAGTTAGTTCTAATATATGTATGCCAAGATATGAATTCGAGACTTGACTATTATAAGTCTCGACACTTGCAGGAAAAATATCCTTAATAAAGCCGTAAATAAATAGGAAACAGATTCAGATATGGATACTTGAGTTTAAGTACGAATCTGCGAATACTTCCTTGTGACCCGCATCTATGATTACGTACAGACAGAGCTGTTTTGATACTTACGTAAATGCAAATGTGGATAGAATAAACAGAGACGGTTAATAAAATCATTTGTAAATGTTGGTACCACAAACCCCAATGGATCGTACAAAGTGTGGCAATGTAACAACTGTTGCAAATAGCAAACATGACTACAATATGGCAAAACAAATTTGCTTTGACGATATTTTTAGAAGGCTACTACTAGACTACTGATACAAGAAGAGGCAAGGTTGAAAGAAATATTTTACAGCGGTATAGGCACAAATTCGAAAAACAATAGAAACTTACATTATAAATGTTCGTCTAGACTAGACAATAAATAATTAGGTCAACGAAATCGTGATACGCTTAATTTCATAATGAGAGCACACATAAATTAGTATTGAAATGTATGTCATTTCAGATAGAATAACGGTAGCGAATACTTTGCAGATCTATTTGAAAGTTGACTTTATCATACTATAAATTTGAAATTTTAAAATGAATAATAATGCCATTTGGCCCTTTCAGAATTGCAGTGCAGATTATCTGGCGTGTTTTGCAAACTATAAAATACTCCTAATCCTAACTATATACCTAACAGACTAACAACCCGAACACGCTGCGCCAATTTTTGCATTTATCCAATTGACCAATAGTAGGGACGCCATACCCGGTACAGAATTACAGCAATCGCTTCGTAAGCCAGTTTTAATCAAACCTTCTCTCACTCCAAGCCGTTCTGTTTTCTGCTAAATCTTCATTTTTGTAGCTTATCCTAAGAAAGCTGCAGTTAAGCAACTTACGTATTTTATATATAATAAATGAACAATCAGTTTTGAACATCCTGAACTCTTGCATACATGCAAATACTGAAGATCTGTCTCATTTATTCAACATGGTGTGTAAAGAAACTTACCACTTTGAAGTTAGAGCGCAGTACGCCGAGCTTCCCAAAGCGTACGTGGAAGGGCGAGCAGGTGAAACTCCCATCTGGCTGTTCCACTACGACAACGTCAATGGCCCCCGTCAACGTCGCTCCGTTTATTTCATTGTAAAACTCACGGAAGTTCTTTATGAACCTATCGATATAGTGCATAGAATACATTGTCACTGATTGTTCACTTCACTTCTTCGATCACAAAATATTTCGTAAGCACGTAGTCTTATGTTGTTTTCACTGAGAGTCCATCACAAACTTACCCCATATTGATGGGTGTCATTGGAGAAACTATACATATATGAATCTGAAACAAAATAACGTGGCATTAATATGTTGGCTTGAAAGTCGTAATTGCGCTTGTCTGCATATAGGTTACACTATTATATTTTTATAGGCCTACCAACCATTCATAGGGAAAACTAAGATTGAATATTAGATCGTAAATATTCCTCGCAACTATCAACGTCTGGGAACTACAGCGTAAGAAGGATAAAGATCCTGCGAAAAGAAACGGATTTAATGTTTGATCTTCAGGCAAATCCATTGACTGCATTAAATTAGTACGCAGAACATGTACTTTAAAGGTCGTCGTACAAGTATTTGTGTCTGATTGAGAGTTGAGAGGAAGTAATTTGGGTTTTCGGAATTACCTACTCATCTGTTCATTTAAGACTGGAAAAGATATTTATTTTTATTTAAGCTTCTCTTTACCCATCAAGTCACTCCATTTATTATCTTAAGAGCATAATTTATTTACAACTTCAAAATGTTCGATAAGGATATCAATTTAATAAAGGATAATCGCGCTTACAACAATCATATCAGTAATTCTCTTTATCTAAACTATTTCATCATTGTTCAAAATAATGCAATGTCTAAATATAGCCTTAATGTATAATACAATTTCACACGATTTAATTATGCCTCGGGTTGCGTTAATATCATTTCGAATTATTGGGGTTGATGCACTGCGGACTAGGCACGGCTGCACTCACAGGATGTTGCACAACATTACATGGTTCAAGACTTCAAGAGACGAAAACGAAACGAATCTTTATACACATGGTTGTTATGTAGAAAGTGACACCGCAATCGAGGTCACTGACTGACATTCTGAAGCCCGACTAGTCCGAGCTAGGGTTTCGAAATAAGGCAACAGACTATTACTAGACGCGATACTAAAATAACTTTAAATTAAATGTTTGTAGAAACAAAAGGAGAGTTAAAATACCGGTGAGTAATTTTAGTAAATGGTCGTTATTTTCGCGAGGACGTTGACGCTAGACTAGCCAATAGGAGTGCGGAGCGCAAGCACGCAACAGAAGCATGCTAGACTAGAGCAAAGCCGTGACACTGAGAGGGACTCTGCCCCCGAGACTTACGTGTACCTAATGAAGGTGCTATGACTAATTTTGTAAGAATAGCCATAAAATATAATTCATAATGTATCTATATCTGTGCATGTAAAGTTTGGCACCAGATACCTGGTAGGTGAAGTACCTATGATTACCAAGATCATGGACAGTTCACTGTAGGTATAGTAAAAGGAATAGTTGAATGACTACACAAGGAGCTATATCTATTTTTGGATTATTGATGACAGACATATATGTTTGTCATATCATATACTATGTATATATATTGGATTGTCATACATATTATATTCCGATACTCAACATTACTTACATAACTTTAGATATTTTTTTTTATTTTGTAGGCATATAAGTCGAATATAAATTAATCTAATAAAAAGTAATAATCTGCGACAAAGTATTATTAATAGGTATATTAAAATCTTAATTGAATTGTAACCGAAGTTCTAACACAACCGTGGAGCGAGCCATGACCAGTGGCAGGTGTCCAAGGAAACCCGAGTGACAACCGGCTGTCCAACTACATATTTATTTTAAAACCAAGGGCATCAAGTTCATTGTCTATAATAATCTTTGGTATTTTAACAGTGCTCAAAGACCTCAAGCCTTTTTTTAATTACGTGATTTACTAATGAATTTGTTTTGAAAGAAGTTAAGAGACGTTGGCTAATTTTTTATACGATGTTTGGGTCTTGGTAAATGCTTAATAAAAAACACAGACTTAAGCTGGTTGCAGATATAAACTTCAAGACTTGACCAGAATTTAATTCACTAGGCATGCTTTTCGTGAAGAGTACCCTGAGAGTGGACGTGTCCTGAATTTGTTGTACTTTGCGGATATTAGCCGTTATCTATTACAATTTCCGTTAACATTACTGGCAGTCGTGAGAAATATTATTAAATTTAAAAAAAAAATTGCTTGTAAAAGTATATAGCGGCCTGCCCTGGCTCAGCACGGGTAATTAACAAAATTTCAAATTAAATCTTTAAAATTTAAAATTTTTACACCTTGCTGGGTTATTATTATTACATATTGGAGTTCTGGTAAGGATCCCTAGTTTTTTTGAAAATATAATATAGCCTATGTCGCCCGGGGATAATATAGCTTCCCAACAGTGAAATAATATTTCAAATCGATTAGTAGTTTCGGAGCCTATTCAATGCAAACACACAAACATAAAATCAAATCTTTCCTCTTTATAATATTAGTATAGATTAAATTACATTCTATTTTGTACCATGTTTTTTTTTAAATAACGTAAATGATTCTAGGTCCTGTTCCCTGGGGATTCACAACTAGGATTTGTGCTTGTTTAAGAATGGACAGTGTACGTAAATATTTTTTTTTAAATTTTGAAAAAAATTTTTTGCAATTTGTTCACCTTCAAGTATTGCCACACCTTTCTGTTACATGTTGTATATATAACCAAAAGTTATAAATCCCAATAAATGTACTACTATATATTCCAAATTTGTTTCCATTTCGATTTCAGATAATGATAGATAACATGAAGAAGGCGAAGAAGGCTTAGCGTGTACTGAAACCTTATCTATCTGTCCTCCACGAATGCCACAAGCGTGAGCATAGGTCTTCACGTGGCTTGACACGATACAGGCATGTTTACAACACTAAAGCGTACAACTCTGCACCGCTGGATGTTTGTAACGATATATGTACCTATATACTTATATATGTACATCTATTTATCTACATTGCATAAACATCATGTTTACCTGCGGCAATTGTAACAACAACAAGACTTCTAAATTACGTCCGAGCTTTAAGTAACAAAGATTGTAACTTTTAAGATAGGCTTTGTATACAACTATTAAAATGCTGTAGTTTTTCGTAATTTCTGTTTAGTTAAGAGGTCAAATTAATAGTCGGGCTGGTCAAACAAAACCAAACATATAAACTTCCTTGTCCTACGAAGCATGAACTGCATCATAATCAAATTCGATTTACTCGAATAACAAAGGCAAATATAGTCTGAGGAGGTAATAAGTAATTTTAAGTGAATACTAAAGAACAACACACAAATTTAATAGTTTCTTAATGCATAAATATCATTACTGTAATTTATACACAAGGTGGTAAAGATTTCAAAACATTGATGCCTATGCAATACGAAATATACATAAACATTCGCATTTCCTTTGACTTCATTCAATTATCGTGTTTTGAATTGAAACCTAATGTTAGAGGCGGCAATAGTATCACGGCACATGTCGATAACTTATTTAATAACTTTATGATAATTACATTTATCGACTAACGTCACGATACATTATTTTACGCTTCCACGCTTTGGTATGATACGTTACGTAAGAATTTTATGCCATATGACTAAATGATAAGAAGCTTAATGCGTATAGAATAAAACTTGGTAAAATTAGTACGGAGAAGACTTGATCTAACTTAGCAACTGTAGTAAATATCACATCCTATACTTACAATGTTTAAATCGATTGCAAATAAAACAACAAGGAGATGACGAGATAACCTCAGAGAAATTAATATGGGAATATGGGCATTGCTGAAATGAGGCGCATAGAAAAACTTGTACAGCCAACTTTACTCTATGAGATTAAACTAAGAGAAAATAATGTAAATATATAAACTACATATCTATTCAATGCAACCCAGTATGTATTTAGCATAATACGAGTACATACCTTCTATACAGCCAGTCCTAAAAATAATGAAGCCTGGGTAAACAATAACAATGATGTATTCGGAAGCACTCATTCCATAATTCAGCAACCTGATCAAAATACGACATGTATTGGTATTGATGTAGAGGCAAGGGCAAATGTCTAGGTATATATTTCAAGATCAATGAAACCAGTTCCATTGCTTCGCTTCAACAAACCCATTTGTGCATTGTGCTGTGCAATTCTACTGCACCTGGTAACTACGATACAAAGTTATACTGCTATAGGGACATAAGTATAAATAATGGTCCGAGCAGTGACTCAGGCAATAATTGCAGTATTTCTCCATATACAAAGCTATTCCGAGAATAATAAATTCCATGAGGTACTTGAATACGGCAAAGGTTATAACGTTTCGTCATATCTTCGCCTTATATCATTGCATTTCATCTGGCGTTCTTCTGTTGCATAATTTATTGAACAATCATTGTAAACAAGTACATAACAACTACTGCGTTTCGCCGTGTTTACTGTTTTGAACTTATTATTACGACTCAATGCGCCATCATGACAATAGAACTTTGAACTTGAATAGTATATCCAAAAGCATAATAAGAGAATCAAAATTGGCTCGTAATTTAATAATGTTATACATGTGTAATGTTATAAATCAATTATAAATCGAAAATAAATAATTACGTGGAGTACAATAAAAACAGACAACCCCAAAGCTATTAAAGCCCCGGAAGGAAGTATACATACTTTTCCTTTTATAACAGCAGTTACATCTAACCTCAAAATAAGCTAGGTATATGATTTCCACATAAAGAACTAAATCCATACTCGATAGGAGAGTAACGTATAGACATTAATTAAATAATAGTATATATTAAATAATATACTGTGCAATTTATTGCCCTGATGAAAACGAAATACCTATTTTAAAATCTTAGAAATTGTACAATATAATTCTAGATTATAAAAATAAATTAAATGTAAGTGGCTTACATTACATTAATTATCTCGTAATTAGAAACCTCAGTAGGTATGTGAGCGATAGCAACAAAAAAATCTTTAGCAAGCATACGAAACTAATTAGGTACCTTGGCAAATATCTCGGTCACAAATAGACGATTGTCTTCAACAATATCACTGACGAATTTGCAAAACACAACTTATTGTTTGTTTCCTACTTTGTCAACAATGATCGCGAGCCAATCGAACTCGAGAGCAATAGGTGAGACTTCGACACGTGGTGTTCGCGTCGACTCTACCAGCAAACTGTGACCGAAACGGCGAGTGAGCGGTGGTGGGCCGATACGAAGCCAGTATAGTCTGACGAGGCTGACGTATCGTGACGTAGCTCGAAGATTCAAGCCGGGGTATAGTATCGCGGATTATTTTATCAGTTGTACAATGTTCGATGAGCTCCCTTCCCCGGTGGTATTTAGTCGGCACGCGGTTGTACACGACACCTTGTAGGTCGGTGTGGTTCGATCGCGCGGGATGGCGTGATGTCGTACCACCGTTAAAATTATGAAAGCACGGCCGTCGAGCCGGCCGCGCCATCTCGCTCGGTGGTGGCGGTAGGTATGCAAACAGCATTGAAACAGCATCGTAATATTTGTTTATTAAAATTATTTAAAAACTAGTTACAGTTAATTTGTTCACATAGGTAGTAAGTAGGTCATTACAAATTTCAGGAAAATGCTAGGCTTTAAGCATGTTTTATATCAAGACAGCTATGCATTTGACCACCAGATCGCAAGCAATAGTATGGGCAAATGAAAAATAATTATGTTACATCATAGTAGAAAGCATTGCAGAACCAATATTTCGATGGGTAATTCAATATTAGAATATTTTATTTTCATACATAATTTGATAACCCATTCGCCGATGTTTTATAAGAACCCGGTCTTTTTTAGTCACCCATCACTACTAAACTAGTGTTGCTGGGCTGGCCATGTGAATTTTTCCCTACTTTTCTCTGAATTGTAAGTTGTAATCAACGAGGACAAGGAAGTAATTTTTAGTTATTCTAGAAACTATCGCTATTTGAGAAGGTCGTATTTTAGCATTTGAATAGCATTTAACCAGTTATCCTCGGACAAGTATTTTTAGCGAGCAATATATTCAATTTAATCGACAAGTCTGGTGCAAGATATGCCACACCTACAAAATAGTGAGCCTCCAACGTAACAATATACAGCATCCTTATTAGTCTAGGAATGGGTGTGTCATGACGTGTGTTTACGACAGCCGATGGCGCGATGCCTGTTGCGCATTACTTAAACCACCACAAGGCCAAACCTCCAACAGAGTTAAACGAAAAACAACTCCCCAGTGACCTAATTTCAACCGTATAACGCATACACATAGGAGCTAAATGAATATTTTTGAAAACATGCTTTTGAAAACGTGCACCTACAAGTGTTATCGTCCCAGTGACCTTCTAGCCTAATGCGTATACCTCTGATAAATTTCATTGTAACGCACTGAAAAACAATAAACATGTTTATGAATTAATGCGTAATTTCAAGTGACAGTTTTTAGAATACCTACATAATTATTTTTGTTATATAACTTGTGTGAGAGCATGACAAATTTGACAAACATGTGCGAAGGACCTTGAATTTTGCCAAACAACAGGCTAAATAAGAAAAGTAGATAGATATCGAACTAGTCAGATAATCATATAACTATGGAATTTATGTACTAGAATCGACTAACTTTATCACTTTTGTATTTGCCAGATCTACGGGGTTATCGGCTAGGGGTTGGGTAGTCCCATAGTGAACATTAGGATCAATCTCAGTAGATCCATTGTCGATCCATGACGGGTCTAGTGTGATTTTTATTGTCAAAAGACAGACACATGGTGCATTTTAGGAGAAGTATGGATCTAGTGAGTATTTTTTTTTCAATAGTTCCATTTTTAATAGGGTAGATCTACAGAGAGAAGTATTTTTCTCGCTAGATCCGTTAACCAGATCCAGATTTGAAAATATGTGTCAACTGAGGAAATCTTTACGGCTTAGTTACCCTAGAGATAACAGCAATTCCAGACATATAGTAAACAGTAGATACATTGTTCATTGAACAGCTGATAATTAATTAACATCAAAAAGGAGAAGGTTCTAAATTTGTCAGTATCTTTTGTTGTGTGTGTTCCACGAGTTCCCAGAGATGGCTGGACTGGATGGGTCTCGGTATACTTTCCGATTGGAAATCATATATTTTATCAAAATCAGTCCAGTAGTTTTTTTTAATAACTCCTTTAAATCTTAAAATAGAAGTCGCTTTTCACATTTTTAAGTATTACTTGTTTTTTCATTTCCGTGTGGTCTCACAGTAAAAGTTGATTATGATGCACAGTCGATATACCTTTTAGCTCCGTACACTTCTAACCGATAACACGGTATCAATACTGATAAGGAAAATTAACATACATAGCTTTTAGTGCTGAGCACGGCTAGTCTAATGTAAAAATCTATCTATTGGTTAGTTGTTCTGCGAACTGTCGA
This sequence comes from Ligdia adustata, assembly GCA_947049295.1. NCBI lineage: Eukaryota > Metazoa > Arthropoda > Insecta > Lepidoptera > Geometridae > Ligdia > Ligdia adustata. Next base: position 6,173,410 of record OX346214.1, on the reverse strand, counting down.
GCTCGATATTTTTTGCAAGTTTATAAAAAAACAACAACATTAGATCGATTTTTTATATTCAGCAATTTTAAAAAATGTTGTGTTCCGCATGTCTGTTCCAAATATTATTAAAATCAGCCAGTAAATAGCGCCGTAGCAAACTCCCTCCAATTTTTGAGAAAATAATCCCCCAAAAAAAAATCTCCTACGACTAAAATCTTAAAATTCGTAAAACCTATACACCAAAATTCGTAAAGATTGGTTGGAAACTACGACCTGTATGCGAGTACGAGACATACAAACATACGAACTGACAAAGAAAAGAAAAATTTGCCAGACCCGAAACAGATTCACTATACTCGCTCGATCTACAAAAAGTGTATTGTATCATTAGCAGCTTTGTAGGTATGATAGTGGAGTAAGACTAACCACACAGCAAGCTGCAGGGAATTTCTACATCTTGTTTCAACCAGACTTTACCAAGTAGCAGTTACCTATCACAAGATCAGAATGGCATGACCAAACAATAGGCAATCAAAGTAAACCATTTTTACCTTACATTGCTACTGTATACGTTCCTATCTATTCGTAATACACTAGTTTCGTAGGGTCAGGATTTTGATTCATCGGTTTAGATAGTTAGTTGTTGTTTGAATTAGTTGAAAATAGCGACTCAAGTGTCAAATCTCCCAAATATAACCATCGATTATTAAATTATTTCATTCGATAAAATAACTCAACAAATCGTTGATACGAAATTAATATAAACCCTTCGGCCGCTTTCGAAACAAAAGTTCGAAACCAGTTCTTAAATAAGATTTTTTTTCTTCCTTGGAAATTGGATTCGGTAAAAGAATAATATTACTTATCTCGAAATTCGTTTCGAGCTTAGAATATGGTTTCGTCTTTTGAAACTATGAAATCGTAATATAATCCAAACTTTTTAGGTGTTTAAGAAGTAAGACTTGAAAGTTAATATATGTAATGGTTATATTTAATTCAAATAGTTACAGAAAAATATTCACTGCATTCTAACCTTAAATTAAGACTATAACCTTTTTCATTGTATTATATAAAACATTTAAGTTTCGAAAGCAGCCGAAGGGGATATAAATAGGCACTTAGTACAACGCTGCATGATTGCTTCAAGTTATGCCGAGCGCTTTTTGCAACCTGGGGAACTCAACGGCGTGCATAATTACCCATGCAATTTAGCTAGGGACTGCAATCGCACAGTCACGCATCCCGCAAAATACGGGATTGCAATTGCAATTGGGACTAGGCATACGGTATCCGCGGGATTTGCGGGACCGGTAATAAACCGTTCAGTTGCGTAAAATTATGCATGAGACCTGAAATTGGTAGCATTGAAGATGATGTCATAGCCCTTTCTCACTTTCATCGGGAAGTTGTCGGGAAAGTATCCATCCGGTAGTACCAGCACCGACCACTTCGTGAGAAAAATAATTATGCTCACCTTTCAATTTCAGTGAGCCACTCGTCAGGTTGGTGTATGAATTTCTTCACTTACTGCCTTCTAAAGAAAATAATTACGCTCTTCGAATGTGGGGGAAATGGAGAAAAATATCTTGATTTGTTGCAAAAATATGTCGAATCCTACGAACACCTACAAACGTAGAGCCTGGGATTTCATTTTCTGCCTTCGTCCAAAAGCAATAAAAATTCGGCCAAGTACGAGTCGGACTCGCGCACGAAGGGTTCAGTACCACGTACCATTCTATCCAACATTATTAATAACGAGCAAAAGACGGCGATAAAAAAACTTTTGTTGTATGGGAGTCCCCTTAAATATTAATTTTATTTTGATTAAATGATTTATTTTTAAAGTATATATGCTACATAATATTCTGTGAATATTTCAAGCGTCAATCTATTGCCGTTATTAATATCGAGCAAGAAACGGAAAAAAAGTCACGTTTGTTGTACAAATATTTATTTTATAGTTTTTAGTATTTGTTGTTTAGCTTCAACAGAAATACATCATTTGTGAAAATTTCAACTGCCTAGCTATCACAGTTCATGAGATACAGCCTAGTGACAGACAGACAGACGAACCGCTAAGTCTTAGTAATATGGTCCCGTTTTTACCTTTTAGGGGGCGTTCATAAATTACGTGAGGTGTTTTTTTTTAATTTTCTGTACCTCCCTCCCCCTCTGGCGAGATGTCGTGAGATTTTATTTAACCCCTTATTTCATCCCCCAATCTCACGTGAGATTTTTCATTAAGTGGGTTTCTTATTGTTATTGTAAAAAGAAACAAAAATTGCTTCGTGCTTTTATTTACGACTAGTTAAGACAAGTAATTAATATTGCTGAGAGTTTAATTATAAGTGTAATAAAAAATTAACAACTGAATACTTAAATCGTAACTACTGTGATTAAAAAAAGAATATCTATTCTAATTCCGTTGATGGAGAATCATGCGCGGTCTCAAGAGAGACTATTGGAACCAACATGTTCATATGTTTTTTAGTAAAATCATCTTCTCCTTCAACTTCGTTCTGATTCCACTAAACCGTTGGCGCTTGCGCACAGCAACACATTAGCTCGTCTTATGGCACTTTGCGGACCATACGCGCTTGCTTAGCTGGTGCAATGTGGTGCACGCATAAAAATTTGATATGATACAACTGCAATGTACCTGGATTAAATAAATATTCATCGAGATTGGATGGATGGATTTAATAAATGATCATCGAGTCGCGCGTTCGGCTGACAGTGCCGCGAAAACAAAATTGCGTGATATTTGCCGAGACCCCCCCTCACCCTGAGTGAGATTTGGTAAGATTCAGCTTGATCCCCTCCCTCGCAAGAATACCTCACGTAATTGATGGACGCCCCCTTAGGTACTAAACCTTAAAAAAGATACGTATGATGTTGATGTATGTATGATGATAATGAAAAAAATATCAACACATTTTTTTTTTCAGAAACATTACCAAACATAATTTATGTATAGGTATATGTTATATCTTAATAGAAATAATTACGCCTATCTTTTGTTTAATTGAAGTCTCCTTAACAATTTTAATTCTATGGTTTTTAACCATCTGTGCTATATTTGTTCAGTCCCCCAGCCGGTCAGTCCAGCAGGATTTCGGAGTTTGCATTTGGATGCTAAATAGCAGTTCCTAAATGTAGCACTAACTATGGGCTATACACGTGTATATTTTCTTATGTAAAGTATTATTATATTTTCTCAGCTGTGATTTCTTATATTGCAAACTTGATTTGTCCAGCTATTAATTCGAAGCCAACCACTTCTTGGCTTTTAATTGTTACGGAGCTTCAATATTAATTACTCCTTCTGCTTAATCTTTTACAGGAATAAATGACCAAAGAGCCACCGCCCGTCAAAACAACGAGAGCGTGTAGCGCTAACTACAAATTTGACCCTGACAGTGGCCTAAGTTTCGTGGCTTTGTATGACAATTCTAAATTCGTATCTAAATGAGGAAAAGGCTATCCTTGGCATTTTAGTGGTCAAGGTAGTGGCGATAATTTTGTCATGAATTCTATACGTTTTTTTGCCTTACATCGACATATTTATTTTCATGGGTTATTTAGCTAGCAAGAATAAATTTTGACAAAATAATACATGCATGTATTTCCTAACGCAACCTTCATAAAAAAAACATCCTTCCTCAGCTTCCTTTTATCAGTAAATTACATCAGGCAGTAAAAAATAGAAACTATTTGTATCAATTGAGTATCAAACAATTGGAATGAATAAAATGTATTGTACAACTATCATATTAATCGACTAACATGGTGGTTGTTAGGGCTCCGTACCTAAAGGTTAAAAACATACCCTATTACTTATAATTCACTGTCAATGCTTCTGTTTGTCACCAGGCTTTATCTCATGTACCTTGATAGCTAGACAGTTCAAATTTTCATAGGCACTATATTTCTGATGCCGTAAAACACTTTAAACTGAATAAAATAAATATTTATGGGCTGAATAAATTACATTATATTGAATTATCGATGTGATAGAGTTCGTGATAAAACCTTCTTATTTGTATCATGGTCAGAATCATCAAATGTTTTCAAAAAGTTGCAGAAAGTAATTTTATTATTAATACATCCAGGGCACAAATTTTGTTATTTGAATGGTTCATGAAGTGATTAGGAACCATTTTCATCCAGTCATGATCTACTGGAAGAATTCTTTATTAGCATATCATAATTTCTCTTTGAGTATTATAAATATAATTATATAATATAGATGTTCTGTTCTGGCTACTACATTTGGGTGGGTATGTCCACAGTGATACAACCGTCACACTGTATCACCAATTACCATTTTTCGCAGTGTAATATGATGTAATAATTTGAAATCCAGAATGTCTTGCATATACAGAACATAGATCTTTATAAAAGACATTCTTGGGAGGTTTTTGATTAAATATTATCTGTGGTGTATTTTGAGTTTCTTATTGTACATGTATGCCCCATGCTTGGGACATGAGGTTTAACAAGTTAAAAGACAATTCAATTTGTACATGTCAGAGTTTATCACATGTCATATCATTTCCATACCTATTGCAACATATAATTCTAGCTACACAGGGAATGTATTGATAAGTGAATAGTTTTGGTACTTAAGACAGATTTTTCAATGTTTATTAAAATGACAGAGTGACATACATATAAGGATGTGTTTCAAAATATGTACTTTTACTCTTTACTGAGTAAAATTCAGATTTTGGAACATGACCAAAGAAAATAACATCGGCAGTGAAATTGGAAGTGTTATAGTAGTGTTATATATTTACTAAAACATTAAGTAGGTATGTTCATTGATTCAATGAATAATTGATATTAAGTTGAATGCACACCAAGCAAAAGACTCATACAAAATTAAAAAAATATAATCAATGGAGCCTCATTGCCAAAGCATTATCTTTCAGGCTACCTTTCATTGTGTAAGTCTATGTAGGTCTATTACTTTTTGAACAAAAGATAATTTACCTGACAGGCAGCAGCACACCCGTTAACTTCTAGATTTATCAATTACCTAACGCAATGCTTAATTTACGAGAAGCCAGCAATTGAACAACAGAATTGATTTAGCATTGCCGATAGATCAATCATTTACTACGGGTACAAAATTGAAAGAAAGTTTTTTGATAGCATGGTTCGATACAGTGAAATAAGTAGGTAAGTAATAAAGTTTAAGCTAAACGGCTTGGAGCAATTAGCTAGTATTGCTAAAAATAATCTTACCTTCAGGTACTGGTTATTAACAGCAAAATAAGAAATTTTATCACATCAAAATACAGACAAGTCGCAACAAACAAAGAAAATATGATAGTGTAGAATGAAGCCAATTTACCAAAATCGAATGTTGGGTTGGAAATCAGCTGTTGACAGCAAAATTTTGTAAATGACAATTGACGCTGACTGTTAGTATGGGTACTTTATTAGAAACTAGCTAATAAGCCAAGGTCATAAAGGCCTTATCGCCTTGCCTTCTGTTACGATATATGTACAGTGCTACAACTTGTGATAGTTTTGAAATTCAATGTTATGTATCTTATAAAGGCCCAACACCGTAAAAAGATAATTGATATAATTATCTGCTAAGTATGCTCTTATTACCCGAAATGTGTAGTGCGAGCGCTGTGCGCAGTCATACATCAGCAAATTTAAAGCATGGTAACCCTTGCCATCTTAGTCACAGATAATCACATTGACTTTGTTTTTTTAGTTTAAAAATATAGCTTCGTATCGTTTATACAATAATCCAGCATAATTTAATATAAAGATCGCGGCGCAGCTTCATAATAAACCATCGCGCTAACATCTTCCTCCTTTTTCCTATCTGCCCACTTGTCTAATAACGAATCTGTCGAATCCAGAATAACGAATAATCGCAAAGAATCAGGAAACTTTTAGTTAATCGGACACTGGGTAGACATAACAAGGTTATGGATCTACCTATACTCGTATACACGAAATATTTACAAATGGTTTGGTAGTATTCGTAATCCGCCATGAATAGGTACACAATATGACTAAGTTGCAGCTAAGTAAAAATGGCGCTAAGTTCTTGGAATTAAAATTCTTAAATTTCTCCAATTCTTGCTTTTTAAAATATTGTTTACAAGAAAAATCCATAGCAGCTCTTTTTACAAGTTTAAAAAGACTATACTAAGATACGTGGTTTTTTTACCATAACTTGCCTATAAGTTAGATGTTAACCAAGATTTGTCTCATTGTCTATTAGCTACCAATATTGACGTTGGAAAATATAATACTAAGTAACACCACGACTAACACCAATAAAACAGTACACATTAAAATATTAAACAATTTTATTAATCATAATATCTCATATTCACATTACCACTCTCTAACAAATATACACTGATCACTGTATCCCCAACTGCCCTACCGATGGGGCAAAAAGGATTTTTTATTCCTATCTCCCCACTTATTTATAAAAAGTCTCAGCAGGACATATCATACAAGAAATATTGACTCCTATTCGAGCAAACTACGATCATTATATTTATAGAAAACATAAACGTACTGTGAGTTTAAGACCTATATTTAATTTTTTAGAACAGTCAGTTTAGTTACTATTGTACCTATGCTCGAATTACGATTATTGGCAAAGATCATGTAACACTACGTGTTATTAGGCAAGGCGACGTTGTTGGGACCAAAAACATATAATAATATAATATAATTTTTATTGCAGGATCTTTTTTAAAGATATCGGAATCGTCGGCTATAAATTCGGTACCGATTTCAGAAACCTTTGGAAGAAACAGCTTTTATCAAACAGCAACATCAACTTAAAGCTTTATAATATCTGTTTCTCTGTCTCTACAATAAAAAGATTTTATATTTGTTTCAGTTATGGTATACACAAGCTATTTCCCAGCAATGTTGTAAATGTTTTCACAGTAATGGTGCATTTATAGTAATATTATGAATGTTTCCACAGTAATGCAGTGAATGTTTTCACAGTAATTTAGTGAATGTTTCCACAGTAATGCAGTGAATGTTTCCACAAAGTGCAGTGAATGTTTTCACAGTAATAAAGCAAATAGTTCCACAGTAATACAGTGAATGATTTCACAGTAATACAGAGAAGGTTTCCACAGTAGTACAGCGAATGTTTTCACAGTTATACAGCAAATGTTTCCACAGTAATGCAATGAATGTGTCCACAGTAGTGCAGTGAATGTTTTCACAGTAATACAGCAAATACTTCCACAATAATACAGTGAATGTTTTTACAGTAATATTATGAATGTTATCACAGTACTGCAGCAAGTAGCTGTTGCTATGGCAGTTGAGGTTGAGAGGTGGTGCTTTCGGCGGAATCTGCGGCGCCATTTGCCAGTGGTTCGGGTGAGTCGGAACGATTGCGCGCCGCCGCCTCTTGGCTTTTGTTGCGCAACTCGAATACTTGCGTTATAGCGTCGCGGAAACATAGGAAATTGTAGTCTATTACACCTGTAATAAAGGTTGGAATACTATAAGCATAAATAGGCGAAACTTCGCTATAATCTTATGGGAGGTTACAATTTAAACCACCACCACATATGTTCAAACAGGAATATTTTTACATATGGAAAGAAAATATTCGACAGATTATTTTTAAGGACCTCTTTTTTAAGTTGGTTAAAAATATCTATGATATCTATAATATCTGAATACAATTTTTATGTCTATCGAACTTCAACTTATTCTTACGTAGCTAAAAGGAGGTCACTGTTCTCAATGTAACAAATAACTTGAGAACAGTGACCTCCTTTTAGCTTAATACTCCTCTAACCAAATTACCTTATATCAGTTATATATAGGAGTACTACGAATATCTTTGTTTTGGACATATATAATATGTGTTTTTACCTTGTTTTTGGAAGTTCTCCTCTCTCAATATACAAACAAGCGCCAAGAACTTGTTGACTTCCCTCAGGTACAGCACGGTTCCATTGTTTAATTTGATGAGGCTTGAACTCTGGTTGTTGAAGTTATTGCCTTCAGTCTCTTCTACAGTACTGGAAAATATTATTAAGTGTGTCAATTTATAATCTCCTTGGGCTTGTTTTAATTCGCGGAACATCGGATCCTTCTGGACAAGCTTGTTTGATCTTAGCCCGTATCATCGCTTTACATCAAATAGACTGCGATCAAATGCAAAAAATGTAAAAGACTTTTGGCGGTCAACAGATTAACATCTCTTGACCGCCAAAAGTCTTTGGCATACAGTCAGTTTTGTATAAAATCTAAATTAAAACAAAACGTTGAAGGTGGCGCTGTTTAGATTCTATACAAAACTGTTTACTCCGGCTCACGCCAACTCGGTTGAGCAATTAAGAAAACTCGCACTAAGCACACTGGGCCATCCCTCGCTATAAACGTTACAACATGGAACGCGACCGCGTTATTTTATTAACGTGGAACATATATCGTGCCGTTTATGGATCGCGCTTAGTTTGTATCATCAGTACAACGCATCGCGTCAACACAACGATAAACACGTCAAGCAAAGAATACCGTTGTTCGTTAGAGAATAGGGGCCTTGTGAAGATAGAGGATAATGATGATGACTTAAGTCTACAAGTACCTACTTTACTACTTACTATATGAAAGTGAAAACCGATTATACTCTGGCAGCGAAAACACGTTACAAAATGTCATTTGTGTAGTCTCAAACAACTAAATACATATTGAAGATACTTCAAAACAAATGTTAGTAATAGGTAAAGAAATAAATGACAATGTAACGTGTAAATGTAAAGTGTTAGTGTAATATAATAACTATATGTTCTTAGAACTATAAAAGTATTTATAAGTTAAGTTTCTTTTTTAAGTAATTAATAATTAAAATGTAACAAGACTTGCCTGTAACGAATGTTATTTAAAGGCCAATAAATATTTCTTATTCTTATTCTTAAACTACTTAAATGATTTTGATAAAATGTATATAGGACTAACTGGAAAGTATACCCTTTTAATTAAAAATTCAAATTCAAATCGGTCCTAGTGTCTCTGGAAAAGCGTGGAATTGAAAAGCTCCTTTTTCAAGTCAGGTGGAAATGGTCTACCTCCTAAATCAATAGACCAAAATTTACTATTATTGTCTATTTTACTCTTGATCTACAACGCAGTGTGCCTAAATAACATCGTGCTAGTTGTGGTCAAACGCACGCCTATCCCCACACTATTATAAATGTGAAATTGTGTTTGTTGGTTTATTTGCTTGTTGGTTCTTCTTCTCCCCACCAACCGAGTGACGGATCAAGATCTTTTTTTGCACAGAGATAGTTAGAAGTCCGGAGAGTGGCATAGGAGCTTTTTCCGCAAAAAAAAATCGGGCGAAACCGGGGTCGTATACTAGTTATCTATATATATTTTATATATATTATACATCTATTAGCTTTTACTTGTTATAATTATTTATTGTTAAACTGGTTTTTTAATAAAGAGTTGTCTTATCTTATCTTATTTTGTAATATGTGATTAAGATCACTACGTTTTACTTAGCAAAGAGCAAACTGATAAATTCTCACCCATAAATACTGGATATGTCGATGACTACATCAATCATGTCGCAGCACAGCTCATAGCTCTGCATGTCCACAGGGGAGCTGTCCGTAGCTATGTAGATCTTCGACACCACGTCGAACAGGAATGCTTTCTCTATGCCAGAATTCTACAAAATATTCAACACAATAACATTATTAGTAGTTCTGCGTAATGCTTTCTGTAGTAACAATCATTGTTTGTATTCATTTTATTTCTTAAGTGTACATTTTTTCTAATAATTAAAAATAAATGTCATCTTTTCTATGGAAAGTGGTTTCACATTTTCTTACACTAACGGAATTTATACTGCTGTGTGTAGTACAAAACATTAGGAATAGAACCAGGGCAGAAGTTTTTCATTGCACCGCCTTTTGTCGGTGCTCTTGAATTAATAAAAGAAGTAAACTGGCAGTACTAATTCATTTCAGACAACACTTCGGCTGAAGGACTTGTATCCAAAAGCTATGAAAAAAATAAAATCAGACAACAGTATCTGTTTATTCAAAACATGGCAATTCTTGTCCGGTTGACCAACGTCGCGGTGAGTGACGTTGAGTAACGCACCAGCAGAAGTAGCGATCGGACGTGCGTATATACTACGACTATATGATGTGATGATATATAATTCAAAAGCTTATACTACGAGCATTTTATAAATTTCTTCATGTATTAATGTAGTAATTTTGTGAAGTGTTGACCTCAAGATTACTATTTTTGGCGACTTTCAAGGGTAAAAAGACTTTATCTTTAATAAACATTTTTCATTTAAGATTGTGTTTCGCATGTCTATGCTAAATATTTTTAAAAGTGGCCGGTAAATGGCACTGCAACAATTAGTTTTTCTTCAGAACAACCTTCCATCAAAACCCCCCCCCGAGTACAAATCTAAAAATACTAGTACACCAAATTGCGTCCAAGTTGGTTAGAAAATGTGATCGGGAAACGTCACAATTAGTGACGTATACAGGATCTAAACGTAAATCGAGACCAGTGTGCTATTTCAAAATATTTGCGATAAGAATAGAAAGTTTTAGGCAACAATTTCTTACAAGCTCTTATAAAATCCGATTTTACTTTTGATAGGTTTAACGTGATATAAATATTTTGGATCATGTAAAGAACTCCGCAAAAATTTTCAAAGTTTCTAAATCAGGCTATAAGTTTACTTCAAGAACAAATAACTTAAATATTACTTACAGATATGAGTATGTTCAGCAAATTTTCTAACGTTGGCAGCTGCGGTATGAGTTTCTGTACGACTTTGCTGAACGCTTCGAATATAGAGTGGTCGTAGATGGACGTCAGATGGAAGGAAAGATGAACGTGGTCCAGCCCACCTTCCGCCAAGTCCTCGTTGGCTCTGTGGTGGATGTCTCGCTGTGATTCCATTTTGTAATCGTCGTTTAGGCCATCTACCTGCAAGTATTATGAACAAATTGATTAGTACCTCAGAGATCAGAATTCACAACCACAAACCTTTTTGGAAAACTTTTTGACTGAGAATCTCAGAAACCAAGACTTTTTAGGTATAATATTTGTAATGAAAATTTGCTGAAAACCAGACTTTGTGGCCTACAGAGATGGATCAGCAGTTTTCTCTTATATTATGTGTTCTATTTATTTAAGTATTTTAACTAAAATTTGTCATTATTGTTGTAGTATCTTGTGAGTGTTAATAAAATATGTCTTAGGCTATGCTGAAAATTATATTTATATATTTAAAGTTTATAATTTAAAAAAATATTCTACTCTCTAAATGACTTGTTTAATTTTTCGGCTAAGACGGTGTACATCTACCAAAAAATACCTAAAGATATGGTTAATATTGAGTATTAATGAAACCTGCATCAGTTGCCTACTTCATTATGTAAAAACATACTTGTATCTAAATTCTGTGAATTTTAGTGGAAAGCTTTTTGTATACTAGGTTGACTCCAATGGTCACATTGGTCTATAAATTGTACCACCCGTTTATAGACCAATCTCAAAATTAATACATTAAAAACGCACAAATCGACTTTTATATTTACACGAAACATGGAAATATTTTCATCCGAAATTAATTTTGTACACTGCGATAATGATAAACGAAATATTTATGGTGATACCATACAAGTATGTAGTCCTAGCTGGAACTCCATGCAGATTTGAAACATGTATTTTAAATAATTTTAAATATTTAGAATTAATGGGTGGCAGCAAATAAAATTAGGGTACTATAATTAGATATCATCATGAATCAGACAGAACGGTCGCTGCATTATAATCAATTACTCGGAACACATTATCATGTGGAATGTTCAGTTGGTATAAACCATTTCAAATTATCAGCTACGTACCAACATGTTTGTGCCATTTATGTGTCATAGCAGTGGATACAATATCACTACGCTATAAATAATTGATGCGAAAGTTTGTTTATCACTTTATATGCTATTTTTGTAATAATTATTAAGTTAAAGTTGATATTCATTTATGGAGCATAACTTTATGGCGCACACACAAAACATACAGTAAAATAACAAAAAAAAAAAAGACAATGTACAATGGTTTCCTCCAGGCAACATTGAATGGATAGAACTAATGGTGACATGGAATGGTAGCTTTTTCCCAAAGAAGCTAAGTGGCTCACTCTACTTTTAGGGATTGGGTTTCTTGTAGGCCTATAGAAATGGAAATTGGGACAAGCAAACAAAATAGGGCTCAATTGATACTAATAAAGAGAACTAACCAATAATTATTAAGAAATATTCTGTATATGTATTACTTTTACAAATTTAATATGTCTGTAATATAAAGAAAAAATTTGAACATTTAATACTACTTTTAATCACCATCTGTAACTATATCTTATTATCAGAATGTGGCAGGTGAAACTATGACCTACTACTTGTCTGGGTAAGCAAATGAAGTGTGTGACCTTTCATACAGCATATAAGATATATTATGATTATACTATATGCACAAACATGTTGAGTTAAAGCAAAGAAGTTATGGGACATCTTATAAACTTGCATTACTAAGTATGTTATCTTATTTTCCAAATGACCAGTGGCAATACAAAGTAATATATAATATTAATAGGTCCAAGTCCTGATATGATAAACTAATTGTTAATATATATCACAATGGGTCTTATTAATTAATGCATCTCAATGTTAAATCTTGTCTTTTGTCTTGCTTTGGCGCATGGTAATCTCGATTGGATAAAACAAGGCGTAAGATAATCAAGAAGTTTGTTATCAATAAGACAGATAATGTTTATAAACTACTCTATATTCAGAAAACAGTTGGCAAATTTAAGTACTTACTTTATGAATGAACACTTCAAATTTAATGTTACTGTTGACTTTGTATGCTTTTGTAACAGTTATGTTGAGTTTGTCTAATGCATCTTGGTAATCATCCTGAAATGCAAATATGCTTATTATATTTTATAGCTGTATATATAATTGTAATTTTTTTTTATTATTATTATATTATTACCTACTGTAAAATTATTACTTAAACTTCATGGTCTCAAATATAAAAGGATCTTATATTGTGTTATACCTGCTAAGAATTCAATAATATTAGTGATTAACAAATGATATATATTTTTTAATTCATACCTGTGCATCAATTACAAACACAAGAGCCCCACATCCTCCGAAAATTGTGTCTGAATCAAATGTTGGATCAAAGAAATCAATCTGTCCTGGAAAATCCCATATTTGAAATTGTACAAAGCTGCTAGTGTTTATATTGTCTTTCACTATCTTGTTTGTTGACTCTAAGAATAAGGTTTCATTTGGTGACATCTTGTGAAACACCACTTTTTGTATGGAAGACTTTCCTGACCTGGAAAAATTACAATTTAATATTTCATAAATAAACATTTAGGGTGATTTGTAACTATTACCTATTAGCTTTAAAGTCATAATTTAAATGATGATGACTGTTTAAAAGAGATTTTCCTGCATTGAATGACTAGTAAGCTTTGGACTTTGTGTATTATAATATCAATTTAGTGGAAAAAGTGGAAATAACTTGCCTTCTGAGACCCATCAGCAAAATTCGAGGCTTATGATCCTCCTGCAGGGATGTGCTATCACCATCTCCGTTTGGTTCAAAAGGCCCGTAGCTGAAGTCTTTGGGGAAAGAGCCCCCGTAGACATTGGGATCATCTTGATAACTCTAAACCACAAACACATCATGTTCAGCTTGTTATTTCACAACTGGTGTGAAAAAAATAATCACCATTCAATTACTCACCATTTTAATATTTACAACGTTATGTTAACAATTCTTAACTATCAAAATACTTTAAGGCAGCATAACACATTTTAAAACATTGCGCAGTGTTGAAATAGAAGCACTTAGTACTTGCTGTGCTTGATGAATATTACTTTACTCCTTTTTTTTTTAATATTTTTATTGGCAACTGCTTTACTCCTTTTTCTTACACAGGGTTACCAACGCACCTCATTAAAATACCCAACCAACGAAACTTACAGTGATGACAAGTTCAAAGAACATTTTTACTCACTTTTACCCATTGACGTCTATATATGGACTTGAAATACCTACAAAATATGGGTGCATACCTACAGTAAATTTTGTCGCACAAGATGGTTGCCATTGCTAGTGTTGTATAATATTGGTTCGATCAGTATCGATACTATACGAGAGTCGTATATATTTGGTCATACTAGATATAGCTATATAAGTTACTAGACTCCTGCCCCGGCTTCGCACGGGTTATTATAAGAATAATTTATTTAGGGTAAATGTACCTACTTAGATACCCGGCCACCATTACTACTAGAGTTCCTGCTTTTTGGATCGCAAAGCAGAAACTAAACAAAATAACATTTTGTTGCTTAGAACCGGTTGTTGATTTATATACTCATAAAATCTAAACTAAATGTCCGATTCGAATTAATTAAAAAGTATTTTGCTTCCAAATAAACATCATTAATGAAAAAAAAATGGATAAGGATTAACATTGTAATACAAATATGACCAAATTTTGTTTGTACGGTCGATTTAATTAAATTTTAAAACATTAAAATTTATAAGTATGTATGATTGTTGCTCTTTCACGTTCGAATCGCTTTGGATGAATTATAAATTCTTTATATTAGTAAAAAGTAGCCTGTGTTAATAAAAGGTTTAAGCTACCTCCGTGTCAAATTACATCAAAATTTGTTCAGCGGTTGGTGCGTTTAAGGGAAATACATAGAACTAATAGAAGAATACGACGATCATCAAATATAAGTTACTTGTACTAATTATAAAAGCAGGATATTTGGAGGGAAGTGGAATGAATGAAGGAAAATAATTTATAAATTAGTTTTTACTTTGCTTATTATTTATTTTTCATAGTATAATAATATCGTTGCTTAGAAAATGTAACGTCAAGGCAAACTTCATAACTTCTTCTGAGTATTTCCTAGGTACATGGAAACCTCTTATTAATTTGTCTTTTTAAGAAGTCTTGTGGTCCTTCTAAAAAGTCCAAGTCCATCAAAAGTCTATGTTTCGTGTTGATTTAATTTTGCTTTCGTAAATCATCTATGATGTCCTTTAAATTAGCAATTTTTTATTTCTTTAATGAATCCTTTAATTAAGGCGTTTGATTTTTCACTCTTGTTTGAGGCATTTTTCTCTTAAGCCCCTAAACTTATCTAATTGGACATCCTGAAAAGAAATTAATAATAAATTCAATCATCTATATACGTTATGTTAAGTAATGTAGTTATAATTACCTACAGAAAAAATAGCATTTAATTTGTAATTTGGAGATAGTATAAGTTTCATCATATTCAGTTCAGTAATTGTCAGTAATTGTCAAGACTTCTGATATAAAACATAATACTAGTATCACATAGTGTAAGTACGATATGGCAACGGTATATCACTATTCTGCTATGACGTAGATTGTAAACAAATAATAAAAACACAATAAATAGTTAAAGCATTGTAATTTTTAGTTTTTTACAACAATATAAAGCAAGTAGCACAAACTTTATGGCACTGTAAACTTGAAGAAGTAAAAGAAATAAATATAAATAATATTAATATAGTTACTTAAAAATTTTGTTTGCTTACAAGCGGACTATTATTTATGACAGACTAAGTAGTTAGAAAGTTTCTCTCATAGATAAACTGATACTGAAATAACCGACTTGGTTTACATTCGATTTCACAACTTATATGGCAGAAAAAATGCGCAGCGAGATTTGTGCATTTTTGTACATGTAATGTTTTTGACGCGTTTGAATATGCCGACCATATACCGATTGTTATTCATACAATCGATATAATTATCAAACGTGAAAATTACTCATTAACCGTTATATAGACGGTTGCTGTCGAATAGACATAAATGGATATGTTATCAAATTGACCTTAATCAGTTATCAATCCCAGCGTCCGTACTAGGAAAATACGTTGGAACGTTTTAGTCCAATCGTTTTAATACCGATATAGAACAGTACTTGCCCGGCTTCAAACAACAAAATTCCGTCCGTAATAACAGCTAGTTTTAAGCCGTAACGTTGTTGAGATGGGCATAGACTACCTACTGAATATATATATCTCCATATAAAAACTAGTATTTCTAATAACTGTGAACCTCGTGACGACTGTATTTTTTGCGCCTGTGTATAAAAAGAAACTACAACAACTCGAAGGTTTATTTTATATTTAACAATCTTAATAAATATTGTATTTATTATATCTTCACCAAATATTATTGGAACTGACCGGTAATTGGAACCGTAGCAAACTGCCCCTTTTTGGCAGAAATACCAATCGAATCAAAAATCCTCGATGAAGGAACATTCTATAATTCCTTAAACTTACGCCAAGTTCCGTCGATATTGGTTGGAAACTATGACCTGTAAGCGAATACGATATTTCAGGCGTAATACAAAAATTTAACCTGATTATCGAAACAAAAAATGCCATATCCAAAGCGAACGTCTATGTGTGCTTTTTTGGTCAACAAGTAAAAAAAATTAAAAACCCCCGACATCGCTTTTCTTTGTTGGAGGCCATCTTGGATTTATCATAGTGTATATTCTACTAGTCAAGACTTTTCATTTGATACCCATATTTAGGGAGTTAAAATATCTAGTCCGCCATTTCGTGGCGGCGTCAACTTGGATCAACTTCGTGAAATATAGCATCGAACACTCGCGATTAATATAACCTTTCAAACAAAAATAAATCGTAAAAATATAGAACCCCGTCGTTTTGCGTTAAAGAAGATCTGCTAGGATCTTAGATTTACTTCTTTCGCTTATGTCACTTTTATACATACTTGCCGGTTTTATTAAAATGTTACTAAATAATTTAACATATTAAACTCTTAGCTAAAAACTCCAATGATTCAAGGAGTTCGCTACAAATAGACAACTCTGACTGTACGGACTGTTTTGACAGTTTTTTTCTTTTGAAACACAGCACCATACGATTGGATATTTGCATTGCATCCCGCGATTTCATTTATTAGAATACGAAATCTCTTGCATTCGGGTTATTTAAAGTTACTATTAACCACTTGTTTAAATAATAAGGTGCTAGGTTAAAAAAAATTGCATAGCTATTCATTGTGGTCATGCCGCCAGCAAAGTGAGCCTCTAAGAAACAACACAACATCAAAAGAGCATCACAGAAACAAATACTATAAAAAAATATAGGTAATTATTTGTTCTCGCCGTGAATATTTAAAGAACAAAAGTAAGTAAAAGTGTCCATCTACGATTACAAGTGGAAAAATCAGGTTAACACTATTTTCAGTTTAGACTAAGTATAAATAAATAGGGATCACAGTTCCCGAATACAACAAAACAATTTTCAAAACAAAAAATGTCGATATGGTTTCGGTTTCTGCGATGCTCACTTGTTTCAGCGATGTTTAGATGCAATATTTTTTTTTATACCTATAGCAGTTCATTTTATTTATTTACTCGTAAATATACAATTAACATTACCTACAGTTTGCAGTACCTACCAATTCGTTAAATGTATGTAAAATTATGATAAAAAATAAAACATCTTACAACTTACTAATAAAACAAAATTAGAACACTGTATGTGTTCTTACTACATACAATTTTTTTTTATTCTTTCTTGATTGGCGCCACATTCTGTGTATTGTGTCAGTTCTCAAGTTCTTACATACAACCAAGGTACACTAATAATTACTTAACTTTTTCTACTAATCATTTTACTTATACTCTTATTTTACACACTTCATTCAGTCATTCATCACCTTTCATCCATCTACATATTTTCAGCACAGCTAAGACACATCCTCTCTATCTTCTTCCAATCGTCAACAAACACATCTTCTTCAGAGTGTACTACCAGTACCTTATTTAGTTGGCGTTGTGCTCTATATGGTTATATATAGGTGACTGTTGTCGCGCCACCATTCGAGCTGGAGTGGGCGCAAATAGAGGAACAATCCCACTGCGAAACCTGGCACGATTTTCTGGTATACTTAGTCTTGTAACCTAGCAAATCAGATCAATACTATCAATTGTACCTCGATTGAACCACTGTTAGTAATTGCTCTTTTTATCTCCTCGTCTCTTGAGAGTTGGCGCCCAGTGGTCCCTGTAAAAACTTCATAGGTACATTTTGAGGTATGGGAAACGCAAGAACCATTTTTGCACTTTGTCTAATATTATATAGTGATTGGTGAGGGTTCCAAATGCAAGCTGCGGTTTCTAGCTTTGATCTAACGAGTGCCGTACATAAAGCCATAATTACTTGTTTATTTGAGAAGTCTTTACAGTTTCTGCTAACAAAACCTAATTTGCAGGAACAGTCAGTTGTAAGAGCTAGTAAGTGATCATGAAAGGTTAGTTAAGGATCAAAAATAACTCCTAAGTCTTTTACTGATTGGTGACGAGTAATAGTAATTCCATTCAAATGGTACTGTGCATTGATGGGGCAGTTGGAACGAGTGAAACTCATAGTTTGAATTTTGTTACGTTGTCATTACACCACGACAACGCGCTATTTATATCTTTTTGGAGGATTTCACAGTCGTTTTGTGTTTTTAACTCCATAAATAACTTTAAGTAATGTTAGACCTTTTAAAAATTACCCACGACCCTACTGGCGAGTAGTGCGGGGCTATGTTCCGTGCCTCAGGTGTGTAGTTATTTCGTCGTTTATTACTCTGCCAATAGGTATAGAACGCGGTAGTTAGAATATTGTCATTAACTGCTGTTAAGATTTGAGGTGCTCCTCAACCTCGCACTTCACGGGAAAATAGCCTTTCTTGCTCTAGCCATGTATTGTCAAACGTCAGATAAACGTACGCTCCGAACGCGTCGGTTGCATGCATGGTGTTCTGTTGTTTTACACTGAGGTGTTATCGCGAGTAAAGCGAATAGATGCACCTAGATCCGTAGGTACGGATCGCACCCCGGAAGGAAAACATATTCCGACATTTCCGACACTACCGAAAAAAACGGTGTGGTCTAGTAGTGCGGTGGGTACTAAGCCCTTCCAGCAGACCTGTACCTACCCCGCGGGCGATCTACCTGTTGTATAGTGTACCGAATAGTAACTAAAATAAAAGTCGTTAGTTACAAGACAATACATTTAATTATACCATGGTACCTACCTATATAAAATTATGTTCTAGAATTAAAACAATAAAACCTTATATAAATATTGAAAATATAGCATTAAAAATCAATCAGAGTACCTAATGAGTTCTTTCACATAACCACCACCAAACCTACCAGCGCGTAAACCACTATTCTCAAAAAGGACTTTGTAGTTAGTCATATTTTCAAAAGTCACCTGACTCGATCTTCTAATCGAGCTGTTTGCTATTACTTTTGGGTTCATATCGAAAGGACATTAAGTAGAACACCCTATTAGCAGATCGTCCTAAAAGCAAAACGGCATATTAGCATAACATCCTACTAGCAACATGACCTAGTAGCAAAACGGCCTAATATCAGAACGATATAGACAGTAATGTACACAAGAAAATGAACATGTTAAGTTATTAAGTTAAAACATCATTACGATGTAATATCGGCTACATGAAAGTCGAAGTCTCGGTCTGACTCGGTCCCGCCATTTCATAGATAAGTCGGAATAAACAGACAAATAGAAAGACCGTCTTTTTTATTGTTGTCTGCTCCGCCACGTTGGATTTAAAATGACGTCACACTGTTAACCATGCATTGTCATCCGAGCTAAACGTGTTTTTCCAAGAAAGTTCAGCCCTATCGGTTGAATATCTTTTAAAGAAGATATCTCAAAACTAGGTTGCAATATTCCACCCGAACAACATTAAATACTGTACGTATTTAATGTTGTTCGGGTGGAATATAACATACATACATACATACATATACACATACAAACAATGCAAGTTAAATTAAAGATTTTAATAAAACTGTAAAGTCAAAAAATTTTTTTAGATGTTTAATGTTGTACATATGAAACCAAAATGATTATTATAATTTGTATTGAATTGTACTAAGCCGTTCAGCTAAGGTGTCATTTTGATATTATGCAGATTTGCTTCTATGTCATTTTGCTAGTAGGACATTATGTTAATATGCCGTTTTGCTTTTAGGACGTTCTGCTAATATGTCCTTTCGATACGAACCCTTACTTTAAACTATGCGCAAGGCAACTTAAATTACAAAATGTCTGATATCATCTGTCGTTTTAAGTACCTACAAGGAGTTATTGAAGTAGGGAACCTAAGGTCAAATCTCACCCTTAGGTTATACATAATTAAATTATGTTTTAACAAAGACGATTATCGTAGTAAATATTACTCGACGACGGCTTCTTACATTTACGTTTAGATGACGGTGTTAATGTGGTTGTAGTGGTAGCTGCAGAACAAGCTGCACGCAGCGGAAGCCGCAATGGGCGTGAAGTTGCAGCGACTAGCTCATCAGCACTGGCGCTAGGTTCAGGAGGCCGCAATCTTTTCTCACGTTCCGTTCGAGTTCTCTCGAAGTGTCGCGCGTAGGCTACACTTTTCTGCATCGCGGCGAGACTGTCAGTGCGAGCAGGGAATCTCTCCAAGTTACTAGACACTTCTCCCACTTCAGCAGTATCGGTATCTACGATTTCCCTATGATCCAGTAACATACCAAGATTCAGTTTTATATTGGTCGTTCCATCACGAAAGATCAAATAAACATTGGCCTGATCCAAAACTTTTAAAGAGAAATGCTCGTTGATCTTTAATGCTTTCATTTTAATTTGGAAAGGTTTGAAATTCTGAGACAATTTCTTGCTCTTCTCCTTGATAAAATTGTCGAATTCAATTGCCTGCATATCTTCGTTGTCAGGGCGTACTTTCTGATCTTTGCCTCCCATTTGGAAGATCTGAGGGTCTTTGTGTGTCATCTGCGTATCAATCATTACTTGCTGAAGAACAGGGGGATCGTTTAGAGTATGCCATTGCCAGTGCGAAGCTGGACCTATACTTCGATCTAACACTACTCCTTCGGTTTGATTATATTTCATTCTGAAAACACAGGTAGGTATTATACATTTAAACATATACAGGTATAACTAGGGTACTTGCTTATGCCCTTTTTAATTACGGGGGGCAGGAGATCTTCTCGAGATACTCGGCTGCTTTGGAATACAACTTATATATTCCTAGACATACTTACATACCCAAGAGTAGAGTAGGTAGCATCAAGTTTTAAAAAAATAATTATGATTAGTAGGAAACTACAACCTGCGATCCCGTTCACGCACGGTGTTACACACTGCGCGACCATTCCCGCTGCAATACGACGCTGATTGCTCGGCATTTTTTGGCAACGGTAAAGCCAGCTTATATCCCGCGAGTAACCACATACACAAAAAAACACAGCTCCCTACTAACAGACGAAGACAAGACTTGAACGCTTCGCTCTCTCGGTACACTAACCTTATTTTTCCGCCATGATCAAATACAATCCCATTTCCGATGTAGTCAAAGGTTGCGAGTATGGTATAAGGACGGGCACGACCGCGCTCGTCAGGCTCTCCGTTGCTAAAGATGACAAACCGTTGCTGTGCGTTCAATTCTAGAAACGAATGCTTTTGAGTAAAGTCTAGCGCAACTTTTACGTCATAAAAACCAATCCCAAATTAACTACTTTGATTTTTAGGGTTCCATAGCACTTAAAGAACCGTTATGGCTTCGTCTGTCGTCGTCCTTACCATGGACAGTGGATAAACTAGTTTGAATCCACTTTCGAGTGAAAATATGCTAATAGGTACTTGTAATTTAAATCGCTAGTTATGCGCCTCTGAGCAAGCGTCGTTGTGACATTTCAATCTAACCGTGTTATAACGGAACGTCTATTTTGTCTTTCCCCTTTTTCCCTGGATAATCATCCAGGGAAAAAGGGGAAAGACGCGCCCCTTGTAACTTTCAGAATTATGCATCAAAATACGTGATACTTACAAAAATTATGTATTATAGTTTCCATACGAATATCATTTGTGACATCTTAAAATAGTAATATTTTTTTAAGCTTAACATACACGCAAGCATGAACCCTTATCGTGTGATATCACCAAATATGTCTTTAAAAAAGAGGTGAGCGGTCCTGAAATTTTAATATTGTATGTTACGGGGCTTGGAAGAAGTTTGCAAGTTGGATCCCATCCCCCTTGGATTTCTAAATTATAAGACACAGAAATTTCTTGAAAAATTGTTTAGAGCGAAATAATAATTTTAGAAAAAAACGATCTGAAATATTAAACGTTATACGGAACCCTACAAACTGCGAATTCTACACTTGAGAATTCTTAGTTTTCATGATACAAGTTTCGTATTTTTGTTACAACGGGAAATGTTTAAACATACCTTCAGCGTCATAGTATTGAAGTGCTAGCCTCTGATTCCTATAGTACCATCGGCCACGTCCATCGTCGTCGAACTCCGCCAGCCGCTCGCCTGTGTCATACGTCATCAAACCCTTGATCTTGTTACGTTCGAACCAGTCAAACTCGGGGTGGGCTGGCCGCATGCGGTACACATTCATCTACGCCGGTTGGGCAGAGAATATAAGCAACGGAAACTGTATACTGTATCCTAGAACTATGATAATAAACGAAAGTTTAGGCGCTAGCTGAATTGAAGTCGATAGGCACTTTCTAAGGTTCCATAGCACTACAAGAAATCTTTATAGCTTCGTTTTGCCAGTCCGTACAGAAGGTGTCCCCAAATTCTAACTTTCACAATTATTATAATGAACTAAAGTGCGTGTTGTACAGTTATAGCTTAAGTATAGACTTTACTTTTGACGACATAAAATTAAAACTAATTTCGTATTTTAGAGGGGAGATTTGTGAAATGAGATGAACTTTTTTTTACCCAACGAATTCGTATGGGATGTCACGGGTCTGGATCTCTGAACTATAAGACATCGAAGCTTTTTTAGGGTGTATCGGTAAGTAGGTAGTTAAGTAAAAGGCTCATCATCATCTTTCCTACAAATAATTAAAAACTGAAATATGTAGGTATCAAGTCCACAAAATTAAGTAATTAACTACGTGTTTATATTTAATGTTATAGGTTGCCTGGAAGAAATTGCTTTAGGCGATAAGGCTGCACAATGTACCTAGTACCGATGTTTTGTTCTTGTTTGTATCTTATTGTTTTTTTTGTTCTTGGTGTGCAATAAAGAAATATTGTATTGTATTGTTATGGAACCCTACAATATGCTTGTCCCGACCCGACACGCACTTGATTTTTTTTTATATAAAATTAAAATTATTTGTCAGATCCATTACCTTTCTTACCACTTTTTCGGTAGGTAACTTTGTCCAGCCCTTTTCAATAAACGAACGATCCGATAACGCGTACCGTATAACTCCTTTTGTTTCTTCAACAGGCTAAAAACAAGACCTATTCAGCAAGAAACCTCGAACAAGGTAGGTATACTAAGAAATTATAGAGGTAAGCCTTATTCCACTCTTCCCCACCAAGCTGTCTCACTAGTGAAAGAATTGGCAAATGTATTTGGTAGACAGAAAAAATATTTTTTCCCGCGGTTCACCCAGGTGATCTCAGGAAGTAGGCGATGAGGGTATATTACATTGCCTTCCCTGTACATTACCTTCCCTTGGGATCCCAGAATTACAATTTTCCCGACTTCAAAAATTTAAGAAATTTAAGTATGACAAGTGTCGATAAATTAGTTATATTACACCTAACTACGACATCTATTGGACTGCCAGCATCCATACGCATTCGATAATATTGTAGGTTTCGCTCTGTCAGTCATTTAATTAACAAATCATAGTGTATTTGTGCTTACTTACACTTACAGGTTCAGGAGACTTTTTTCTAGATTTGGACATTTCTAAATAAACCGGGAGCGCTTCTAGTAAATTAATATAAATAAGTAAATTAAGAAATTATAAGTTCGTACCTATAAGTACTTATAAAATTCACTTTCAAAATTTATAAAACACATTGCAAAATTATAAACTGAAGTAAAATATAAAAACCTGTCAACGTTGAGTGAAACAATTTTACACTTCGCTTGACAGATGCTGTTTATATGAGGTTGAGTCGTAACGTAAGAGTTTGAATTTGAGTGCTAAGTTCATTCAAGGTACTTTTCTATACTAAACTAAGGAAAGATTGTACGTAACGTATAAACTCAATAACTACTGAACGATTTCAAAAACTCTCCCCGTTTTCTCAGACACATTTCTATTCGAACAAAAAAATTTTTTTTTTTAAAGAAATCGGGACATACATATAAAATCGGCTAAGTGCGAGTCGGACTCGCGCACTAAAGGTTCCGTGTACAAAATTAGTTAGTTTAAAAAAGTTCGATAACGACAACAGGTTTTTTCGAACTAACGTTATAAACCAAACACGGCAAAAACCACATTTGTTGTATGGGAATAAATTATTATTTTATATTGATTATGTAATTATTTATTATTACGCGAACAAACAAAAAAATATTCTGTGAATATTACAAGTACCTATACCAAGTACCTATCTATATGTTGCCAATATGAAATTTGTTGTATGAATTTGTTGGCTACGACTTTCAGGACACTGTTGTTACAGCGGCAACAGAAATACATCATCACGATTCATGAGATACAGTCTAGAGACAAACAGACGGACAGTATCTCACACACTGACGGACACAGTTAGTGGAAGCCTTAGTGACAGGGTCCCGTTCTTACCCATAGGGTATGGAACCTTAATAAAATTTTCGACGAATTAAGCAGTTTAAAAGTCTGTTAAAAGTAGTGATCATCGTGGAAAAAACTTACCTCATTTTTCTTAACAGGTCTTACAGTTTCGACTGATGGAAAATGTCTGATCATGACTTGGTTATACTCCGCATCTTTAATTATATCAGCTTTAAATTTACTGTCATAGTTTATTTGAAAGAATAAAGGTTTGATAACATCGTTTACTGGTATATCTTCAATAAATCTACCAGCAAGTCTTACACGACGACCTTTAATCATTTCGTGTATAACCTCTATATTTTTTTCCTTGCTTTCAAATTCAAGCTCTAAATATGAAAACATACACATGGGGCAATTTTCTGTTTTTATATTCTTATGATCTTCGAGATGTTTTAAAATCTGTGATAGAGTCATAAATTCAGACAAAGTCCTTTTTTTCTTTTTATCGCCTTTAACTTTCACTAGGTCTAAATACATACAGTTCTGCGAAGGTTCTAGCATTTTTATCGAATTTGCTTTGAGTTCTTTATTCGAATCTTTAAATTCTGATCCCAAAGGTGCTGCTTCTAACTGTCTACGTGGTATTCTGGATTCAAATGGATCTCTAATAGTTTTGCCTTTTCCACGATTTATAATTTCTTCTTCCTTCTTTATTTGCTTTTCTGAGGTTAAAATATAATCTATTTTATTTCTTTTATCTGTATTAATAACATTTTGTTGTATTTTCAATATATCTATTTCTCCTTCAGGACCTTGATATGTACCTTTTTTTTCTTTTTGTTTTGTTTCATTTATATCGCTTATTAATTCATTTTTAGGATATATAGTTTCGGCTTTGGGATGTTTATTTTTGATATTGGAATTTTTAATTTCATCTTCAAGTGCTTTTGCAGATTTGGAATGACTTTTCAAGTATTTTGATTCAGCTTTAGTCTCTATAATTTTATCTTTAGGTTTTTCAGAGGTTTTTACTTGTTTAGTTTCTATTGCAGATTTGGATTGCTCCGATTGAACTTTTAAATGTTTAGTTTCAGTTTTAGGAGCTTTCGTTTGAATTAATTCGGGTTTTGATAATTTTAATTCTGCTTTTGGTTGTTTAATCTTTGCCATTGATTCCGATTTGAACGAATTTGCTGCTTCTGCTGTTAGCTGTATGTCACCTATTGATTCAGTTTTAGGTACTTTTGAATCTGATTTTGCCTTTGAAGCAGGTTTAAGCGATTTCAATTCAGCTTTTAGTTGTTTACAATCAGCTTTGAATTCAGTTACAGGTGATTTTCGTTGATTTCTTTCTACTTTTTGTGATTTCGAATCTAATTTCAACTCTCCGTCCGATACTTTTGATTCTAATTTGGGTGGTTTCAATTTAGCTTCTAACAGTGTGTCTTCAGGTTTTGAATCAGATGCACCTGATTTTGGTTCTTTATTCAGTACTCTTAATTTATCAGGAGGTGATTTGAATTCTTCTTTGCCTTTTGTATTACGTGATTTTAATTTAGCATTTGGCAGTTTGCATTCAGTCTTCGATTCATACTTGGATTTTTTAAATTGAGATTTTTGCTGACTGGATACAGTTTCTCGTTGTTTACTTCCTTGAACTTTGTCGTATTTTTCAACAGCTTTTTGTTCAACTTTTTGTATACTGTCTTTTAACTCTTTCTTATCAGTTTTAAGTAGTTTCAATCGGGTTTTTTGTTCATGTTTAGTATCTTTTAACTGTCTAAATTTCAGTGAGTTGACTTCAGATCCAGGTTGAGCAGCTATACCTCGTTTTAATTCTGATATTAATTTAATGGACTCGGCTATTGCCTTCATTTCCAGTTCAGACGGAGAACTGTAATATTGATCTGTTTGTGATTTAATTCGTTTTATTTTAGCAGCCAAAAAAGTAGTTTCATTTTCTTTTTGTTTGATTAGCAAGTCAGCTTTTGCAACATTTGTTGCCGCATCCTGTTTTTTTCTCTCTTCAGCTCGCTTTGCTCTTCTTTGCCAATTTTCCTCATTAATTGTTAGTTTATCTATTTTGTTTAGACGCAATTCGTCATTTTTTCTATTTAGTTCTTCTTTTTTTTGTCGAATTCTATCGTAAACATCATTTACGAGTTCAAAAGAGCTTTTTTCCTGTTTATATTTTCTAAGTTCAAACTTATCATTTGGAAAAGCGAAGCTAAAATCTTTTTCTAACTCTTCAACTTTAGGTTCTGCTGCCATTAAATGAAAGAAATATTTTTCTTGAAAAGTGTTACCTTGATCTATTTTTATTCCTACATCTGCCTCGGTTTCCTTTTTTATTGGCTTTTGCTTGTTGGAAATATTTGATCGTCCTTTATTATGCTCATGCAAATGATCGCTTAGCATAATATCGTCGTAGTGATATGTTCGTCCTATTTTGGTCAATTTCTCGTTATCGTTAGCAAAAACTTCCTCTAACTCTGAGCTAGGCATAGCAGATTCGTATATTTTATCATGATTCCCCATTTGATTAAGCTTTGCATCAGCGGATTTTACTTTTCTGCTGATAGAATACACAGATGATTCAATTACCATTAAACTATCGTCAAATGTCAAATGAGTTCGTTTATTCATATCGCAAGTTTCAGACAACGAAATTTTTGAAAAACTTTTTCCTTCTGGTTCTTGATACATTTGACTGACTGGTTTATGTTCACTCTGAGCTGGATCCCAGCGACCACGCTGATTAATGCGTTCATCAGAAAGTCCTGGTGCTACAAATTTATGTTTATTCTCTTGTAACGTTTTCATACGAGTTTCTTTTTCACATGATAAGTAGCCTCTAAACTCTCCTTGAAATTTAGTCAACCATTTATTTACTTTATCCTTGGTAAAAACATTTTCATTGAAGCATTTTTTATATTCAAAAAACTTTTTTACTGCGCTTTCACACTCATTGCACGGCTCTAGCTTTAACTTGCAGTGATTGCATATCCCTATTACTTTCTTTCTGCTTATAGCAGACACTTTTTGCAATATTTTAAGAGCATGATCCATTATATGTCTGCATCGAGGGCACGATAGTGCTCTTCTTTCTGTAAATTTACGTTCACACTTAGACACTAAGTAGGGTATAAAAGTTCTTAGTGTACTACCTGCTTAAATAAATGTATAGGGTACCTATTGTTTAGATTTTATTTTAGGTTGTGCAACAAAATTGAGAGACAAACCTATTTCTGGCACAAAATCCTTTGATGTGACATCTTCATCATTAGTGTTATAAAATATGAACACATTTTCATCGACTTCTAATTTCTTTGCAGCCGTTTCAACATGATCAGTGTTAAGTTTGTCCTGCGAAATCGAAATAATGTTGTACCTTTATAATATTGAAAGAAAGAGTTGTAAAGAATAATTAGGTACAGGGTCGTTTACTTAACATTTTGGAAGCAGGTAGTATGAGGACTTACATTTTTGGGTTGTGATAATTGGCGATATATTACAAGGCCAGAACTTTTCAGATCTGCTACCTTCTCAAACCTCGCAGGACACTTCGTGCTCTTTTCAGAACAAGGGCAGGGATATTCTTCGTCCCTACAATGTAAAATATATTTTGATTTGTATTACGTATAGCTACATTTATCTACTCAAGCCGCGAGTTCTTAATCGGTTTCTCCTAAGGAAGCGTCCTTCATTTTAGGCCGCATCGCGATAAGCGACCGAGATTTACATCAGGCGAGATGCGGTCAAACCGGTGAACAGGTTAAACGCAAGCCTATTTTCTACATATATTAATAAAGTGTAGGTAGGTACACTGCATCATAGATAGAGGTACCTACCTACTTTCGCCCACACAAAATAGCGTTCATCAACCAGACAGTAGATAAAAACATATGTGAGCTCATAAACTAAAACATATACCTAACTAATATGCACTCACCAGCTACCTTCTTTCATAATTTCTGTAGAAATACGTATTACTTTCCTTTAACGTAGCAAATTATCTTAACCAACTTAAATAAACATACTCAAATGCACTGAAAAATTAAACATAATAAGCTACGTTTTATTTAGAACGAAAAAAAAATCTTTGTAAATTAATTAAAATACAGAGTACCTATTTGACATTTTGCCCATTGACGTAAACTTAGTTATTTTAGCTCATGATTGATGTACATAGAAAATCTAACTAAACCCGCGAGAAACGTCGAAATAGGTCCATTTTTTCACGTTTATTTTCATTTAACCAAGGTTTGAGTGGTGTTGTAGTAATTTTTAGTGTAGGTATCCCATCTGGAACGGTGATTTGGCCCGACGCCGGGCCAGATGAATTCGAATCGAATATTTCATTTCAAATCAAGGTTAGGTTTCAGTTACGGTACTAGTTCCCCCGCACCCCCTTTGAATTTGTAAATGATTAGACGATAGTCATAGAAATTTCAAACTTTCAGCTGTAAGATATGCAACAAATTCTCGAAGAAAATTAATTTCAATATAGTCGACTACTTATTACTTATGCAGTAAATTAAGGAAAACCTGAAACAGAAACAAGATTATACGGAACCCTACATTATGTGTGTTTCGATACACACTAGACAGATTATTATTTACAACAAAAGGTAGTTTATATCTTTTCCCAAGATCTAGTCGGTTTATCCCTTAAACAAACGCGAGCCTGTATTACTATTTTTTAAAAAGTAGCATTGGATATTGGGTAATGGGGGGTCCCTAAATTCATATTTTTTAATAGAAATAAAAAAAAATAAGGGTAGGGGGTAGTTTTTCTGGTGGTAAATAATTTACCATTATCCATTCAGGACTACAAAATTTTGCCTATTGGTGGTAATATACCTTTATCCGTTTCTATATATTTTTGTTTCTTGACTAGTGACTTCCCCTTGCTTCTGTTTTAGTAAATATTTTGGGAATTAATCTCAAGACGTTCTTTGACCGTTTAAATAAAAAAAACTTTTTATAAAAGAGGCTTATTTATTACAACTAAGTTATTATTACAACTGTTCTTCTGGCAAGGATACAAAAGTGTCTGAAGGGCTACTGATGGCTTGTCCCCAACATGGATGATCTTCTTCATCACAATCAGATAAGTCGGATAAGTCTTCCAGATTGTCAACAATTGCTTCAAGTCGATCATTATTCAAGGAATTTTGTTTTTTTGACATGCTGTATTCCTAAAACAAATAAATATGGATAAACATAGAAATAATAAATTTGCAAGTTCTACTAATCTACTTTTTGAACTAAGAACCTCTTAGTATTGATTTAGCAATAATCGCTCACATACAGAAAAACAGCAGATTTTTATATATATAAAATCGTTTTTTGCCGTAGTGCGAACGGACAGTGGTAAATTATTTACCACTTATTTTAGATATCAAAAACACTACAAAATATCAATTGTGGATTCTGCCAACAAGTCACCTTAGGGAAATAATGGTATAGTTTAGGAAATTCAAACAAAAAAACACTTACCGAAATTTTTGTTGAACAAACTTTGAAAAATACTTGAAAGTGGCGCGATAAATTCAATTTTTTTCACACTTTAACCGTTCGGCCAACTTTGACATACCCTTGTGTTGACAAATGACGTTGACAGATTGAAGGACTACTTGTATTAAGTGGAAAAAATAATAAAGAATATAAATTAGTGACAATCACACCTCTAGTGTTGCCATACGTAAATATACTTTGCTTTTTGAAAAATATCTGAAGGTGGTAATATATCTACCTTTGTTTGTTTAAGGGTTAATTGGTCCTCGACGCAAAAACGACGGGGCGTTATACTTTTATAATTTTAACGTGTCCGTGCGTGTTTTTCTGTCTGTGGCATCGCAGCTCCGAAACGGATGGATCGATATTATTATTTTTTGTATGATAGGTGAATTAGTAGGGAACGTTCTTAGCTATATTTGATGAAAATCAGTCTAAATTGGCTGCCGACATATAATTGCGAAGTATTTTTCTTTTCACAACTCCATCAATTTGGGCATTGATTATTTTTATGCTAACGCATGCTGAATAATCAAGGATTTGGGTAATAAATGAAAGGGCTTGACTAGTAAAATAGGTACAATACATTAAGATAATTTCAAATCCAAGATGTCTGCTAAACAAATGTCGGGATTTTACAGAATGTTTCATTTTACTTTAAGTAATCATAAAATCAGCTATTAAACCGAGGGCCGAGGAAAAAACTCGGGAGAACGTGACTTTGTTTAAACTTCCGCATATTCATTGTTTTTTTTTATTCTTCTACCCTCTTGTGAGGGTTTCGCACGGTTTATGCATATATCATCCTCAAGTGTTCTTCATTGTAGAGAATTAGTTAACGCATATTTCAAGTATGATACATTACAGTGAAAGAATTAATAAAAAAAGGATTCACCTACCAAGTACAATTGACGTTGATATTAGCAAGTCTTATACGCGAGTAAATTAATTACACTAAACACTTATTCACCACGCGCTAAGTAATGTTGCGTGGTGTGTAAGTGCAAGCGTGTCGGTTATACTACTGTTAAATTTTGTCATACTTTTTTGATAAGCGTGGACACTTGCCCTATTTCGATAAATTCTTTAAGTCTTTAAAAATAAATGCATATTATTTATTATTCTAATTACACATTTTTAAATAAGTAGGAGTACTTTAAAACTTATTCTGATAATCAATAATTTCATTTACTGCTGGAAGGAAGCCTCCAGCAGTAAGTCTCCGAGATGTTCACTTGTTGCTCACTTTTGATTTTTGAACAAAATTTACTATATGTTTTTGCGATACTTGCTTGTGTTAGCGATATTAGCTTATTCTCAATAATCTGTTTTTTGCGTCGTTCAATAAAATTATTCTTGGTTTATGGTTAAGATAATCGGCTTGGGGTTTAAAATTAAGTCGAATGGGGGTCACTATACTCATCCTAAGGAATAACTTTCACTATGGGACGAACTCGAAAAGTTTTCTTCTACAATGGGTTCACCTTGATTGGTAGACTAACACCCTTAAGTATTGTCACACCTTTCTGTAACATGTTTTATATATTATTCTAGGAAAATATTAGATACCTACCTACTTATTCAATTTATTATATCTGAAAAGTGGCCTGGATACTGAAGAAATATTTGTCTGGACAATATTTATGGCCAATTTATAAAAAAAAAATATGATAGTATTTCTTTTTTTGTAGTTGGTGACACTTATCTATAATAGAGACAGTAAGCATAAGATATTTTAGTAACAAAATTCTTTAAAATAAACAAACAATTTAATCAGTCTATTCTTTGGCTTAAAAAAATTATTCCTGTTTCTTTTTAAATAAATTCATAACTTTCTGCATCAATGACACTGGCGCGCTCACTGGTTTCAGGATCAGTTCTTTAGTGCAGATGTTGTGTAGAGGGCCAAATGCAAGAGCCACCACTGTGCAAGCAAGACATATGACATTGTATGGCATACTAAAATCAGGAGTGGGTAGTGAGACCATTGCACCATTTGTTCTGAACACAGCAGGGTACCCTGAAATAAAATATATTTTTATATAAAATTTGCTTTCATCTGTCAGTATTCATATAAGTTTTTCTTTATGTATTTGCATACAGGTTGTAATTATCAACCAATCTTGACAAAACACTTTTGTTTTTATTGGTGATTCATTCATAGATGGATCAGTTTAACTAATTGACATTATTACATTCTAAATGAATGAACTCTCTTTTTTCTATATTTCAATGTAACTTTAGTAAATATTAAAGAACTAATAACTTTAGAGTTATTATCAATTGACTTGGCCACCTAATCCATTAAGAGGAAGGAGGTATAAAATTTAAACCTTTATTCATACTCACATGGTTGTGAAGCATTAAAACCTGCTTCGAAGGTAGAACCAGTAATGGGCAAACTAGTGTAGTTCTTAGCAGTTGGCAGGTTTGCAGATATCAGCGCTGAACCAATGTAGAATCCATGATTAGCATCTGGGGGGTACTCTTGCCATTTCAGGAATACAAACTCAAAGTCTATTGTAATAGTGGTTGTTGATCTAGGAGGCAGCTTCAAAAGCAGCTCTAAATGGTATGGCTTCTGTCTACTTCTTCCTGGTGAGTAATACTGAGAAATGACTAGCTTACTCTCAGCTCTACCATTAATTCTCAATGTGCTAAGCTGAATTGGAAGCCACCACGGAGCATTTTCCATAACAACAACATGTATGGGAGTCCAAAAATTGTTTGTTAGTTCAGTGACAATGCCTCCAAATTCTTTTCCAAATCCAAGAACATATCTGTTAAAGTATAAGGGAGGCGGAACTGCTAATGGTATGTCTTTGGGATGATTATCGTATTTAGCTGCAATGTTGATCATTTTTCTGTCTGCTGGTATGTTATAAACAGCTAGAGTTGTATCGCTTCCACCTCTTTGTGATAATACTATTGTTTCAGGTACTGGACTCAGTTTAAATGGCTGTGTATTATTAGTAGTGACATCAACATATATTTTGCTGCTGGACGATAGAGGACAAGCTCCCGGAAGTCCTTGCCCAAAAAGCCTCATGAAAGACCAATCTGATCCACCAACTATTTTATGGTCATAAACTAAGGCCACAGTTTGTTTTATCTCCAGATTGGTTTCAGTACACTCTTTTGCTTTGCACACGTTTCTGACATGGACTCCTATGGAATGATAGTTTGTGTTGTGGATCATTCTAGAATTTAATAGTGATGAGAACCCACGGCTGGATTCACAAGGCAGCAGTTTTTTCCATGGAGTCAGGTTCTCTGTGCATACTATTTCTCTTGGTAAAGATGCATACCGCAGTTGTGATGTGAGATTTTGGTTAGGTTTGACTGCTCCCATTGGCCATAGAGGCATTTGAGGGGTCACAGTGTTCAAAGCATCAATAAAATTTAAAGAAGCACAAAAAAGGCCAGATAATGTAGCAGTAAGCTTCCTCCATTGAATATCAACATCAGTAACATCAGGAGAAAACCAAGCGTATAACTCAGCCCCAGGGCCAGCATCTAGCACTGGATATCCCCATTTGTCATGCCTCCATTGTCCTTCAGTAAGAGTTAAATGTAACTCTTCCACTCGAAAATGGGATATTACTTCAGTCAGAGCTCTTGGTGATAACATGGAATGTTCATCTGTAAAGAATATATGATTTAGCTAGGCTTCGATTTTCCTCACATGTTAATAGGATAAAATAATATTACATATACCTATACTTACATGAAGAATCATGCTCGACTAGGGTTATGAATTGAAAATATGAATACAAGTGTGAAGGAGGTAAGGGTTTGATGAATAACTCTTCGTTAAATTGATCTCCATGAACTCCTAAAACGAAGATGTATTGGAAGGCAAGACAATAAACATAGGCATAGCCGGCTCCCATGTTGAATCTAACAATTTTTCTATCCATAACACGACATTCAGTCTAAATACTGATGTTATTTCTTCAAAAAATCAAACAAACAACATGAGCAGATTTATAAAACGTACTCTATGAACATGAGCTCACACAGACAGTGTTGCCAGATTACAGTTTTGTGTTCTTATACGAAAACCCCCCAAAATTAGTTTTGGGGGGTTTTCGTATAAGAAGAATTCGTTTTCGTTTGGGGGGTTTTGAAGAAAAATCCCCCCAAAAATTACTAGCGAGCTAAAAACGTAATAATTGCTTATAAGATGTCATTTCATTTCTAGATTATAATAATTTCAATAACATTATACTCAGTTACAAACTCTTAAATGCTTTTGACTAATCTAAGTGATCTACAGACGGAGCGAGACACGATGCGATTGACCGAAACCGTTTCGCTGGCGGCATCTTTGGCACCAGTCAGCTTGGCTGCCATCTCGCGCAGCATTATGCTTTGCTAGCCATGTTGTTTTGTGGTTTTGCTATCTTAGGCATAGCTACTGGTTATTGGCGTTAATTTATGCCCGTACAGTTACTATATTTAGAATAACTATGGCTTTTCCCTTATCACAGGTTTGGTGATATAAGTAAAAATTTCCTCCAACCGCAGTTTTTTCCCCCCCAAAGTTCCCTCCAAAAATATTTTTACCCCAAATTTCCCCCTACAATATAAAATCCCCAAATTTGGGGGAATTCCCTCCAATCTGGCATCAGTGCACACACACATAAATTATCAAAATAATCAACCATAGAGGAACTATTACTACGTTATCAACGCTTCTCAAAAATCAAAATCTACTAGATGTATGTTCACAGATTAGTAGAGTGTATATATAGATGTTTTAAAAACACTTGATATAATATGTGTTGGTATCTGTACATCGAATCAATCCGATCCGATTTTTATTGTTAATTAATGTTCAGTAATAAGTTCACGTGAGTGTTTTTTATTGGTAGCTGCTATTATTTATTCTAATATTTATTATTATATTATAATTATAAGACGATTTAAATCAAAAGTTTAAACCTGCTACCATACATGCAAAATCTTCGCCATTTTAATCTCTAGTACTATCTGCTATCGAACTCATTATAGACCCAAGTAGAGTGCTTATCACTCAGAAAAATAACTACAAGAATCGCTATAAGGTACGTCACATCTTGCGAAAACGAGATGCTATAACTATGTTTTAATAGTGAAAAAAAGAGAGATATTGTCCGTCCTTATTACCGTGGCCGAAGTTAGCTAAACAACTTGAGGCTTCCTTGCCCTAATACTAATTTTCCAAAATATCCACTTTGTTAGAGGCTATGGGATCGACCGATTTGTGAGCTAGATAAGTCAATAGCAATAAATGAGTTACGTAGTGGGTGTTATGAAAGTCTGGAGGATTCATAAGAGGCATTTCATTGATTTTATCCACCTTTTTTGGGAGAATTTTGCAATATAAAATTAATAACTGTCTTATGTGCGATAATGCTATGTCTCATTCTGAGATAAATTGGAAAAAATACAGGGCCTGAATTGATAACAAATATTGCAGCACTAATTTACCCCTATCCAGTGGAATTATTGTATTATGGCAGTACTCTTGGAAGAACGAGAAGAACTATAGTGGCCACGCGCGTTGAAGATCTAGTAGTGACATATCTCCGAGTTAAAGTCTGTATACAATATTATTGCACGTAATTATTTATCACCAGTAATTACTCCGATCGCCGAGTACAGTCTGAGAACCATGTGTATTTAAATATGTTTGGTTAGTTTCATTCTTAACTTCGTTATCTATTTGGTTTTAGACAAATATTCATAATACATTTATTAATTGTCTTTGAATATGCCAGACAAAACAGTCAAATCTTTTAAATACGACGGCATGGCTACAATACCTTTACACTATCTATTGAGCAAAAAAAACATTCTGTAGATAACGTCAACAATCAATGTCAAAATTACACATTTCATATAATTTTGTTTTGTTTTTGTTCTGTGATGTGTATGGGCCTGAGTGAAGTGCATATAGGATTAATGTATGGTGAAGTGAAAAAGAAAGAAACTACAGAAATATTTGACTAGCGTCTGAAAGTTTTTGGAATAGTAAAAATATATATCAACGATACGAAAGGAAATTGTTTATTATCTTCTAATCTTGAAGCAAGATGCATGTAGTTACTTCATGACTTCCAGAAAAAAATTAATAAATAATACTTAAGAGTTTCTGTCCGCTCTGCCCCCCGAATTACCATCGAAATACAACATGCACTAGAAATTGTACCTGACAATCTATTGATATTTGTGTTCTTAGAAGCTAAAAAGTCAACCGTGACCATTACCATACTTAGGAAAATGGATAATGAATTTGTAGACATATCAAATAGTTTGAAACTTCAGCTGGGATTTGGAGTTGGCCATGTACTTAACGATGTTTGTGCTAGTTTATGGTTCACTTATTTTCTGGTGTTTTTCCATTTGGTCCTTGAGTTCACAGCCACACAGTCAGGTAACCTGATGCTCATAGGTCAGGTCGTGGACGCAATAGCTACCCCTTTTGTTGGTTACCATTCAGACAATACCAATAACCTTCTCAGTGCGAGGTATGGAAGAAGAAAAATTTGGCATTTATTTGGTAAGTTTCTATCATTATCACAAGTGTCTGTTCTATAGATTAAGAATTTATACTCATTTAACACAACTGAGATAATAATTGGATAAAAATGGTAGAATGAAAAATCAGCAATTTTTTAACACATAAATCTACCTATGATAATAATAATAGTTAAATAAAATAAAATACCATTTCTTATTTATTAGCTAATGCTCTCATATACTAACACACAATTTTCTTGTCTGTTTAAGGTACATTCTGTGTTCTAATATCATTCCCATTCATATTTTCTGAATGCATTGGTTGCTCTACAACTCATAAATGGGCACAAATGTACTACTATGCTGCTTTTATAGTTATTTTTCAAATTGGGTGGGCAGCAGTACAAATATCACACTTAAGTCTTATACCAGAATTATCTGAAGATGACCATACCAGAACACATTTGACAGCAGTCCGGTAAGCATATGTAAAACCATTGCTCGGTATTATAATTAAATGATTAATTTTCTTCTACTATTGCTTCAAGTGTCATTTTCAGTATACATAGATCCAATAGATCCAAATATTAATTTCTGGCTGGTTTCCACTCTTAAATAATAATTCTGAATGTTAATGTAGTCAGTCTAGAGGGTGTAGATTAATAGGGTTCAAAATATGTTGTTGTAAGGTCAAATGTTTCCAGAATTATCTGTCATTGAGAGGGTGTACTCTGTAAAACATTGTTCTACAGACAAAGAATCTTCTGTCTATACTAGTAGCTGTCACTTGTGGCGTTGTATGCAACATAAAACTTTGAGTCCCCATTTGACCCCCTTTGGGGTTAAATGTCCAAAAACCCTTTCTTAGTACCCTTAAACCCATTAATGAAGACACCCTCAACAAAGACAAATTGCATGTCTCTAGGTTCAGCGGATAAGACTCAGCGTTGATTGGGACTTTTCATTCACTCAGTCAGGACTTCTTTTTCAAATAAAATACATATAAAAGTCATGTGATATTTGACCTCGCTGACGCACCATTGCAGTATAGATGTCATATCATAATGTAATTAATTGATAATTTATTGTTTGCAGATATGGATTTACTGTATTTTCCAATTTGTTTGTGTACATCATCACATGGGTGATACTGCATGTCTATGGTGCAGCTGATAAGCAAGTTTGTGTCTACATATTTACTTCTATAAATTTTATATCATAGATTGTGTATAATAGTTATAAGTATTATAGCACACCTCTCATAGAGGACATTTGTATGATTAGTCATTTTGTACATAAATGTTTTAGCAATCACAAATTAATTATACAGATACTGTATGTACTATGTTCACAAAATAATTAAACCAAACTAAGTGATTGCTTTACCAACCTATATTAATAACCCAAGCAATGTTTGTTTGTTACACAGATATGTCCAGAAGACTCGTGGAAGTTCAGACATGTGGTCTACATAGTTATAAGCGTAGGAATCTTAGCATCAATTATATTCCATCTAGTTGTCAGTGAAAAGAGTACCTTAAGACGTCAGGCACAATTGCAAGACGGAGACAGTAGTGGTACACACCGTGATTTTCTACGGAAGCCACTATTATATCAGGTATAAATGTAACAACTGCAATTATTGTGTATTATTGGCCTGATTGATAATGATGACGCAATTTAAGCCAGAGTTTACCTGCAAATACTCCCGTTTCCTCAGAATCTCTCACTGAATTTTGCAATAACTGTTACTCTTATGGTTAGCCATTCAGTCATGTCAAAGTCACTAAAAGACTTGTTTCATTTCCGGCCAGGACGGTGTACGTCTACCAATGCATAAAGTTTTTTTCTAATTGGTCGAGACATCTACGAGAAATCAAATAACAAACATAAAAAATAATATCTAATATCTTGTGTTGTATTTATTATTATTACGAATATGACGTATGTAGCTGTTGTATGTGCTTAATATTACTAAATATATATATATATATGTATGTTTGTATGTATTTTCTGTTTTTTTTTGTGGTACAGTATTTGTACCATCTCGTTTTTTTTCTTTTTTTATTGGTACACCACCGACGTTACTATTTGCAGTTAGTCCGATCCATCCAAAGGTTGCCTGGAAGAAATCGTTTTAGGTGATAAGGCCGCCCAATGTACTACCAATGTTTTGTTTATAATATATTTGCTGTATATATTTTTCTTGGTGTGCAATAAAGATATATTGTATTGTATTGTAATATACCCGTCAAATTGAGTACCTGTTATCTTTTATGGAAAGTCGTTAAAAAAGATATGTAAATGGTCACAATAGTTTCAAAGGATTTGCTAAACATATGAGTCACATACATGTTTAGTAAAAAATTAATAACATTCACAATAGTCATTGTTGCAAGTTGCATTCATTGAGTCAGCCAATAAATTATGACTAATAATTATAATGAAATAGAACAATCCAATAAGTTCTAAATTGCATTGAAGCAGTAGCATGACACAGTGAGTTTACGATATATTTCCAACTGCTCAGTGTCTTCCTCATCTGTGGGTCGCTTACGTATTTTTATACATTTCTTCAAAATTGGTCGAATAGTTGGATTGGAAATCAAAATAACTGAATTTGCCCAACGTTACAAAAATATTAAAAGTTATATTGGTGAAGTGCAGTCGTTTTTTTTTTAATTTATTTTTTTAAGGTCTCGTAAAAAATAATCGTAAATTAAGTAAGCAAAGTATAATCGTAAATTTCAACAAGTAAACTGCTGAAATTACGATTATTCTATTAAGAACTGTAACTCGATCACTTTTGTTAATTTAAAAATTCTCTATTTACAGGTAGCTGGTATTTACATGAGTACAAGACTGTTGGTGAACATATCTCAAGTGTTAATACCGCTGTACCTCCATCGGACTTTGGGTCTCGCTGCTAAGTCCTTGGCCCTGATTCCATTAGCCCTGTATATGGGCAGTTTAGGTGCCGCAGGTGTTCAAAGGATAGCGCCCAGATCCATCACTAGGAAAGTGAACTATTTAGTTGGCGCTGCCTGCGCTCTGGCAGGCTTTATATGGATCTATGTGGGATCGGCGTCGGATACTAACTACACTGTATACTTTATTTATTTAGTAGCGGTTTTAATTGGTGAGTTTGATGTTTTATTTGGATAATTCTTGAAATTTCTTCGCCATATCTATCCAGTGGATAATTTTTTGTTTTATTTTCAATGATAGATTTGTAATATAAAATGGACATTATGGGCTTCAACTAAATAGACTTTAATCCAGCTGACGCCTATACAATTTATTTAGTTATTTTGATCTAAAAACAACACCACTTTACCGATTTTGAGAAAAAAAAATGTGAAGTACGACACTTGAAAACAGAATGTTCACGATCAGTCCAGGCATCTCTGAGAAATCAGGTTAATGTGTGTTA
The DNA here is from genome assembly GCA_947049295.1 of Ligdia adustata. NCBI lineage: Eukaryota > Metazoa > Arthropoda > Insecta > Lepidoptera > Geometridae > Ligdia > Ligdia adustata. Next base: position 6,133,239 of record OX346214.1, on the reverse strand, counting down.
CATTAAAGAGTCCAATTGAGAATCTTCTCCTTATTTAATGTCGGTTAAAAATAGATATAATATCAAAGTTTTGTAATAACGTTGACCCTTTTGTTATATCACCATATTTATCGCTAATACGTGTCTCGTGTGTATCACGTATGTTTTATTATTAACCTAATCCCTGATAATATGTTTATCTCATGTTTGTCTATATAACATAATATTTCAAACTGTGTTAATCCAATGTTGTTACAAATTAATTAGCCATAATTTATTTGTACAATATGATAACTTATCTTGCTCGTATTTCACAATGATTTATTATCCGAAAATGAATGTAATATAGTTGCTTAGCCTCATTTAATAATTTGGATCGGGTTGTGGGTATACAAGTCTTATTCGACAGAGACACATGCATTCATAATACGTTAAAATAAGAAACTCCGCGAAGTGCCTATATACCTAGTCCTTACTAAGTAGCTCCGTGTCAAAAATCACTGTCAACCTTGCGCATCATCAAAAGTTTATCTTCATTGTTTCGAACTGTCATACCAGACCAAGTATTAGTAGACGCTCAAAACAACTTGCATATTTAAAGGAATTGTTTTATTCTCGACCATGACGGTGCAAGTCTACCAAAAATGCCTAAAGATTATATGGTACTGTTGTGTAGGATAATGAAACCTGCATCAGTTGCCACTTACAAAAATACGAGTATATAATTACGTGGATTATAGTGGAATTACGGCATCAATGGAAGATCTTTGTATCCTAAGTTGAGTTAAATGGTCATATTGGTTCATAATTTGTACCGTCTGCCAAATATGTCAAAAAAAAAATATACGCGCAATTCACATTTTTGGTTACATAACGTAGAATTATTTAGATTAATGTTGCTCACAACAATAGTTTAAGCTATTTTGATAGAATTAATATTAATAATCCCTAACGCATTCATGGTATAATGTACAAGGTCATGGCCGGCGCTCCATACATATTTGATACATCTCATTTGTTTTCAGGGTTCGGCGGTGCAGTTATGCTAGTGACTAGCCTATCGCTCACCGCGGACCTGGTCGGGGTACAGACTGAGGCTTCCGCATTCGTCTACGGAATCATGAGTTTCACTGACAAACTGGCCTGCGGAGTCGCTATAGCTCTCATCCAGACCTAGTAAGTACTTACTTACTTAAATAGAAATAAACACTTGTTACAGAGATACTTGAAAAAAGGATAACCATTTTTTTTATTAAAAAATATATATGCCGTATTGTAGGCCAACAAAAACTCTGAAACGAACTTAACCTACGTTCTATTAGTCCCGATTTCCTTTGATTATGCTAATTTCTATAGAGACAGCTTACTCTGAACAGGGATCGACCAGAACACTATTACAAAATCCTACATCATATAACATCTGTTTAGGTCTAGAACTAGCGTTCCGGGCGCACTCCGTTAACAACTGAAAGCCAGACTTAAAATTATTTTGTTGTTTTATTTAATACACCAAATTACAGGACTGGTTTTGATAAACATAAAACTATGCCCGACCAAAAAAAGATTCTTTTAAATCCGTCTTCACGTCTTCAGGGAATCAAGGACCATCATTGGCAGACGACTTAGCAAGACACGCTGTGACACATGGCATCCTAGTCGACTTTCTCCCCCATTTTGCTAACTATACCTCATTGCTCAAAACAGAATTTTTTAAGACATTCTCTGAATACTTTGACAGAGGTCAAAAGAAAAAGGTATTTGGTATAAAACGATTCCACACGCCCTGAAAAACACATGGATAGAGCAATCTATTATGGACAGAAACGATACTGTTATGGCCTTGAGACTTCGTGCCGGGCATACTCCATGTAATAAATTCGCCTATGTCATGAAAAAAGTGGATAGCCCAAAGTGCGATTTTTGTGACTGTATAGATGATATGCAACATATTTTGCTGGAGTGTGGCCGGAACGCGAACCTTAGAGCCAGAGTTATTTCTGTTAATCGTCTATGTCAGAATGTCACCTGTTTGTAGTCTGTAAATTTTTTTAACGTGCGTAAGTTTTTTTTAGTTTGACGATTTCCATATCAAATTTTATCCCAATCGGTTCAGCAGTTTTTACTTGTTAGAGTAACAAACATACATCCATTCATACAAACTTTCTAGTTATTAGTTAGGATAGATCGCTTCCATACATGATATTGTAAAGTACTTACATTGTTCCGTAATTGAGAATCAAACAAACTTACCAAGTGAAGTTCGATGACAATTATACTTCGCTGCTTCATTCGATGCGATCTATTGTTAACATATGTAAATTGCATCGAATGCAGCTGCGAGCATAATAGCCTTGAATGGAGACTCATTGGACATGATCATATTCGCTTTTAAAACATGTTTTATGTCGTATACAGCGCGGACGGTTCCTCTCCTCGCTACTACCGCGACGCGCTGTCGTGTGTGTGCGGCGGCGCGACGCTCTCAGGGCTGGCGCTCACTCTCTCGCTGCCCAAGTTCTCCACCAACACTCACAGACACCTCGAACACGGTACGTCTATAGTATACAGCGCGGACGGTTCCTCTCCTCGCTACTACCGCGACGCGCTGTCGTGTGTGTGCGGCGGGGCGACGCTCTCAGGGCTGGGAAAATACGACCAATTTGAGGATATGTATACAGATCTCAGCCGAGGTCATTCACCATATCACAGAATAAATAGTGGCTATGTACTACCGCGCGCTACCATATTTTCCGTTTTATTGTGAATATGTGTAACAAACAAATGTAAAAAATAGTTCGCTTTTATTTGTGGAATATGTTCTATTAACGATACTTATTGCATGGTAAAAATATACGTACTGAGACGTACTGGGAAAAAATCACCCTCAAAAAAATCCAATCGGTTCCACCGCTCCTAGACATCTGGTAACAAATATAAAAATTATTGTCGAATTGAGAAGAAACAATTAACAGGCTTTCGTTTACTAATATACCATTATTATATTTGTTTCAGATTCAACTGTTGTCGAGGAAGTAGAAGAAGATAGAATAGCGCCAGATTAGTAAAATATTTCTATATTTAACTTTTAGCTAATGCGTAGTTATGGGAAATGTTTCCAATAATATTTAAATCGTATCATTAAGTAGCTAAATATATATATATTTACATATATTATACATTTTAATTTAAAATGCATTATTACGTTAATCTCAATACAGTATTCAACAAATTAATAAATAAGTAGCAAGGCCCTTCTGTTATAACGAAATACGTAGTTATTAATTAAATAATTATGCTAGTAAAAACCACAAAATGCTGATGCATTTTGCATAACGTCAGTTTATTAAAAAAGCATCAATCAAATGATTTTGATTGATGCTTTTTTAATAAACTGACGTTATGTCGCGCACGTTTAGTGGCAATTCGCGATGTGTAGGAAACTCGACGCGCGGACGACCAGCAAGGCGGGTCGTCTTCAGGTTTGAATGGTTTCGATTTATTCCACGGTTCATCCAGGTGGTCTCAGGCGGTGGACGGTAAGAACTGCAATACTCCGTGTCGATTAGGCTCCGAGACCCGCAAGATATTCGAGTCACCTAGTCACCATATAATAATGGAAGAAGAGCCTTATAAAATTACCAACTGAAAATAGTCTGTTTGTGATATAGAATGAATTTCTTACAGGCAATACTCTTGTATATATGCCAACAAATAAATATTACGCGATTAAATGTACGAGGCGATGAAACTGCTGTTTGTAAAAAAAAACTTAATATATTTTTACATTGGTAATATCATATTTGAGTTCTGATAGTTTTACATTGTTTTTACATACATAATATATCTGATGGCTGTCCCGCATCTCAACCAACAAGGAATTATATCTGTATCGTTACTAGGTACTATAGAAATAAATTGAATTATTTCTGACACTTTACATGGAATTTCTTTTGCATCAATATTATACCTATTCTGACTTTCTATTGTCTGTACTGTACCATGAGCTTTGATACATTCGAAATTCGATATCGTATTTCTTGATGCCCCTTTTCTTTTGCGCGACGCAGAGGGAATTATTTATTTGATTGGTGGATTCTTAAGAACTAGTGAATAAGACCCGTGGTATTCCTAGAACGTCTTTGTATGGAATTATGAGACAACTACAAGTCCGATTGCAAGTTCCCGTAACACCTACAGGGGTATCTTCCAGAGTTGGAATCTTGGTTAAATATTACCTTTGCCCAATTTAAAGTAATATTTTTGTAACATGAAATAAAAAATATTTGTAATAAAGTTTATTCAAATAACTGACACCAACTAATAAAACATTTCCATTGTAAATATGGGATAATGTAATCTCTCGTCGTAGGTCACATGGACCACACGTTGACCATGCGGCGTCCACTCGCTGTCTACGCTATGGTATGACGGTTGAGCAGGGATGATGGTCACTTGTTGACGTAACGGCAGCTCGAGGTGCGCTAATGATAACGCGCCAGGCGCCGGGGGGTTAACGTTAGTCAATGTTGAGCAATGAGGCCAATGACCAATGCGATCTGACAGTTTAATACAATAGTAGGTCATGACGTGTCTGATGCAGCATATACAGGTGATATGCATCGTTCTAACGTCATTGAATTTGTCGCGTCAATGTGCCCATTTCTGCTTCGAAAAGTGTATCATTTATAATTTTTTCAGCAAAGAGTCTTTGATCTGGAGCTATTCTATTTAATTTTATTGCCCAACTTTTTGCTAGAATATCAAGTTCGTTCTCAGGTTCTTGCTTGACCTTAAACATTGTTTTGGTATATAAATCCTCATGTTCCTCAGTATTGTAATTTGGCGTTAACTTCTTTTTTCTTTTCGCAGGATTGAAGGGTTCACTAGTAGATGGTAGCTGTAAGAAAATGGCATAAATTTTATTACTTATTATTTTACATTTTAAGGAATGTGGGCAAAGGTGGGTGGTGTGAGGCTACAGATAACATACAGAGACTGGGATAACTTAAATGAGTTGAAACGTACATCCAAATCAGCTTCTCATCATGATAGTATTATAACCACATCTGATGCAAAAAGGGTGGAACTGCCTTGCCAGCAACCCAGAGCTGTGCTTCATTATGTCAGGAAGCTGGGCTTGTTGGGCTAGGCTAGTGGAATGTCAGAGCAGGAATTATCTCCCCACACAGAAAAAGAATAATAGCACCAAACAAAAGCCAACTATGAGTATTCAAAATATTAGGTCCTTACATATGAAATTGGCGTTTTGTCGTACTGGCCACTTTGATCTCAAATATCTCTTCTTTGGTTAGGGATTCCAATTTCAAATTTATACAGCTATTTATTCATACATTTGTATTTCGAAAACCGTAATTCATTTGTTTTGTCCTCGTTTGGTTTTTTCTTTGCGTCACGCAGTTTACAACATGGGAAAACTTGAAATATCCGAAAGATCCGATTTAAAATCCCTTCATTATTGTGCCGGTTGAGTAATATAACGCAGCACTTGACGCGCGTTTGTCGGTTTGCTGCACTCAATTCATGAGGTACCCACCTTTCAAGCTTTTTCACTTTTCCAATTTGCTTCAAGTGGATTTAAACAGTTTTATCACTAACACCGCAGCTTGCAGCTAACTCGTACGTGGTTAGCGATGGATCTGCTTCCACAATAGCTTTCAATTCTTCATTAGCAACTTTAGTCTCCGGCAGTCCACGGGACTTGTTCTGCAGGTCGAAATTTCCAGAACGAAAACGTTGGAACCAAAAACGCACTGTGTTTTCTTTTGCGACACCGCCGCTATACACATCATGAATCCTTCGAGCCGTTTCTGCAGCACTGGTACCACGGTGGAACTCGTACTCGTAAATAACGCGATATTTCAAGTTTTCCATTTTGTTAACTGCGTGACGCAAAGAAAAAACCAAACGAGGACAAACAAATGAATTACGGTTTTCGAAATACAAATGTATGAATAAATAGCTGTATAAATTTGAAATTGGAAGACCTAACCAAAGAAGAGATATTTCAGATCAAAGTGGCCAGTACGACAAAACGCCAATTTCATATGTAAGGACCTAATATTACACTTACACTCACTGTGATGCCTATGGCAGATTCTTCTGGCCCAATACCATTACATGATTCATGGCCAATAGTGTCTAAAACCTTGCTGGCTATTTCGGACACTACTGGCACATCAACGAAATTGCCAGTGGCAACACAGCCACGAGCCGCAGCAGCATTTTCTGTTCGTGCATGTTTCTTCACATCTTTCCATGTCTGTAAATATCACAAATATTTAACTGTTAAGCTATTATATGTAATCTTATTTAGCAAGTGTTTAAAACACTTAAGAGAGAGAAAAACTTCATTTGCTTCTTTAATTTTTACCTATATAAGTTTGATAAAACCATGCTCTTTTTAATACCTGCTTCCACTGCTCGATAGACCTGTCTGGCCCATACTGTCTCAACAAATCTTTTAATGTTTGCCATTGGGCCGCAGCTCGCTTGGCACCTAATGGGCCCGTAAACTCGCCAGTTGCAAAATGCTTATGCGTGTACATAAAGTCCACTAGAATTTTTATTTGCTCCTTTTTACTCCTAGATCTGGTAAAACGATAAAAGTTATTGAAACGCGTAACCTTTGAGTTTATGTACTAATGAAATAATTGATGAATTTGTACACTTGTATGTTGTCTTACTACTTTATTCAGACTGTATCTTATGATATGCATTACACCGGTTATCCAATAAAATATCATAATATTATAATAGTTTAACACAGCACTTACTTTTTCGTAGACATAATGATTTAAAAAACAGCCTTGCAGGAACTACGAAAATTGCAAATTGCAGGCAACAACAAAATACAAATTGGTATTTTGTTATTGCCGATTTTAAGTAACCGAATTTAACATTAACAATATTCATCTAATTATTATTTTCCTTCTTTATTTATTGGCCATCACTCTATGTGTTGTGCCAGTTTTCAAGATGTTTCATTTTAAAAATAATAAATTAGAAAAGTCAAATATTAATCAAGTCACTAGTCGTCGTAGTCCACAGGTGTCATGGTCAAGAAAAGTTGTCATGTGCCCTAGTAAAGCTGTTGAGAGAGACTTTGCTAGAGTGAGTTTCTATAGAGATTTCCCGCGAACATTAAACTGTTCGTCCATCCATTCCGTCTTTATTTTTATCTCTGTGTTTTCCTTTTCCCGCGTTCGCTGAAAAAATTACGTCTCCGTCGTAGTAAACGTAAAACTAGTGATTCTTATACTGGTAGATTTGTAACCATTAACGTCATTCATTGTTTATGTGCACAAGTGTGGGCAAGAGATATAAGAACGAATAATTATTGTAAATACGCGCGCACTTTTAAACTAATTCAGCAAGGCGATGTGGGGCAGTCACCCACAGCCTCATTCGATTTGGAAGTACCTATTATTATAAGTAATTATTTGATAAAACTGCATAAGCCATTGAGAAAACGGGCAACTTTACTATTTTTTATATTAGTGAGTTATTATGGCCTGTAGCTGTAACAAACGGTTTAACGAATTTGGATGGCCACGAAGACAGCTTATAACCTTGGACTAACACAAAGGTTACTTTTTATCTTGGAAAATAAAAAGTGGTCCCATGGGATGATCAAATATCTACTGCGGGTGAAACCGCGGGGCGCAGCTAGTACAAAATACTTATAAAAAGATAGTTCATTAAGATTATCATATATAACGTGTAATAGAAAGGTGTAACAATACTTAGATTGTTAGTCTAGCCATAAAAATGAACCCATTATAGAACAAAATGTAGCAAAATTAAAAAGAAAATAAGTTATCCATACAAAAATTAGTCACGTGAAATGATAGATGTTCACCTTTACATATAATATACACGTTGTAAATACAGGGTTATCGGCTAGGGAGTGCATGAATGTGAAAAGAGAAATACAAAAAACAAAACCTATTAATATCACTTACAACAGAACTACATACATATTATTATGTGAATGGCGTCTTCACATGTAGCAACTGTCCTCGGACGTTACATCCAAGATAGGTTATATTAGCCATGTAAGGACATATAAGGTAACCTGATAACGGTGCAGTCGCCGTGCCCGAAAACGATCTAGAATAATGATGATGATAACTAAGCCGAAAGGGGGTCACTATACAAAATCTAATAAACACATTTCACTATGGGAACAACTCTTATTTCGAAAAGAAAAATATCAGCTGATTCATACGTTTTACCGAAGACGGATAAACTTTTTATATGGAACAGCAGGAGTTTTTGCGTGTAAGAGTAACAAACATACATCCAAAGAAGGATTATTTTTCACAATAACAAGTAAATTTAAAAATCACCGAACAAAATATACATAATTCGCAATTTTGTAGCGGCGGCCATCTTGGATTTACCAACATGTATCATAGTTTAGAGTATTTTACTAGTCAAGCCCTTTGGTACACTTATTGGGGGTGTTTAGAAAAATATGTATTCCACCATTTTGGATCGATTTTCATCAAACATAGCTAAGAACACTCACGCCCCTGGCGGCATTCTACGGTACGACTGAGACGAGTGATTTCGGCCCTAAAACCCAGATCCTGCTGTGAGCCATATGTTTAGTTTAGCCGTCAGCTCGCAGAGAAATTATAGCTAAAGAGTAGTTTTATTCAATCTGGAATTTCTGGAATGAAGAACCTTATGTTTTTTAAACTTTAAAGTTTGAATGTCACCTGTTTACTCAACTTGATTTTTTGCAGAGATAAGTAAGTCTACAGTGTCATAGTCTTATGTCCTGGCAAAACTACACACAACCAAAAAAGAAGCCACCGGCAACGTACCAAGATTATTATATACCTAATCTATATCTATAAATATATACCTGATCTATATCTATAAAATTCAATTCTGCCGTCCTTATGAAAAGTGCAATAACTAACTTTAAGTAACTTTTGAGAAAAAGGCGTTAGAAAAAATAAAAATTGTTTTAAGTGTATCTTTGCACCTATGTAAGGTATTAACTTGAAACTTGAACAAGACAGTAGATAAAACTGTTAAGTATATTACCAGATATCTCAAAATCGTATATTATGTTATTTAATCTACTAAAATGACAACATTGTTTTTATGTTTAAAACTATTTCATAAATAGTGTAAACGATGACCAGTCATAACCACAATAAGTAACATAGTTATTGTACTTTTTGCAAGTAAATCAACATATTGCATTTAGATTAACCCGTGCTTCTGAATAGTCTGTATGGTAATTCTAACGATTAGTGCAATATTTGTCTGACTTATTACGGTTTTCAGTAGAGTTAAATTAATTTTATTGAATGTGATTTAAATAAAAGGCATTAAGACAATGTTTAATTTTGTGCATAGAATGAGGTTCATTTGTTTTGAAATGATATTCGTATAATTTTTGAGGCTTAATCTTAACATTAGCACATCACTATGAGTTAACGACTATAAAATTAGGAAATTTTAAGTTACCTTACCTATAACAAATATCACTCATAATCATTTGTGTGATAAATTTAACAAAAATAATATTTTTATTAATTATTAAATATATATTTAAGGTACAATGACATTAATCTTTCAATCAGTCTAAAATATATACGACTATCTTGGATTAAACTTTGCTCAATCCAAATTTGGCAGCATAGATATTTTAGGTAAATTTAGCCTTAAATCTCATCTCGATAAAGGCACAAAATTTATATGGCCAGGTTCAAAATATTAGGTCCTTACGTATGAAATTGGCGTTTTGTCGTACTGGCCACTTTGATCTCAAATATTTCTTTTTTGGTTAGGGATTCCAATTTCAAATTTATACAGCTATTTATTCATACATTTGTATTTCGAAAACCGTAATTCATTTGTTTTGTCCTCGTTTGGTTTTTTCTTTGCGTCACGCAGTTTACAAAATGGAAAACTTGAAATATCGCGTTATTTACGAGTACGAGTTCCACCGTGGTACCAGTGCTGCAGAAACGGCTCGAAGGATTAATGATGTGTATGGCGGCGGTGTCGCAAAAGAAAACACAGTGCGTTTTTGGTTCCAACGTTTTCGTTCTGGAAATTTCGACCTGTGAACATCCAGTGCGTAGTTTAAATAGAGCACATTGCTCACATTCTTCATGACCGAGATTAGAAAAGGATATATTCATATTCTTTAAGACTTTACGATATGTCTCGAATGATACTTTCATATCGGGATATTCTTCCATGAAGGAGCGGTGCATCATAGTTATAGTGACGTCACTAGGAATATGTTCGTGACGATAATGCGCGTTAGTAGGTTCATACTTCTCAATATGTTCTCCGATTTTGTTTTTGTCTATAACATTTTTACTTTCTTAGCATCCCCTTTTGTCATTTTGATCATCTATTTCTTCAATGAGGGCATGTGAATATGCGTATTATTTAGTAAATTGTACCCAAGTGTGGTTAAAAAAGGTTTTACAAACAATATATTGAACATTTTTTTTTTAGGTTATATATTTTTTTATAGGTTTTACATACGAAACATTTCTCTTTTTTATGTTTTCTACTGTCTTTTTAGTTCTAATCTTTACATCACTCGGTTCAAACATAATATATAGGTATTAGGTACCTATATATTTTTAAATGTTAAGGTTTACTCCTTCTTCGAAGTTGATTAAGAATTAATAAATACGTATTATTACTAGAAACGCATTGATGAAAAATAGCATATCCGCTTGTTCAAAGTATAAACTATGTGTGTACCAAATTACAATACTAATAATAAATGAGAGTAAACCACTAACGCGTAAATGCGTTGTCGCGTCGTGAGTGTGAGTGGCGATACCAACACGTAGACGTCTAACTGAACTACACACTGATCTAGCTTACTCCAAAAATCATAATTTGCTAACCAAGAACGCATTAGCTAGTTGAAATATTACGATTTATTTTGCGTAGGTACTCTGTTTTGCTTGTTTCTTCTAATGATAAAAGCCATAACTTTATATTTTACATTAAAATATAAGTGAACTTTTAAATAACTCGCCAATGCTTCTTAATATAAGTGCAATAACTCGTACTTATTGTACTTATGACTTGTAGACGATATCACAAAAAATAAATTTATCTAAATTAAAATGTTATAACTTTTAGTTATTGTACTTTTCACTAGTAAGCGATGTCACAAAATAAAGATATGTCTTAGTAAAGTGTAATAATTTTAAGTTATTGTCTTTATGGCTAGTAATTATGCCTTACATGTTATGAATATGTTAATAAAGATTAATATATTCGTAGTTATTGTAGTTTTTGCAAGTAATTCAACATCAAATTTAGACTTTACCTTACCTCAACTCAAGTTATTGTGGTCTTGTTTAGTAAAATACTACCAAATTCCTAATTTATTGCAGTTATGCTTAGTGAAAACTAAGGATTGTTAATAGATACGTAAAAACTGTCTAAGAATAAAATGTAGAGCTTTTTTTTCTGATCACGAATATGTATATAACTCAATTTGACCCAAAAGTCGAGTTGTTGCACTTTTAATAAGGACGGCAGAATTGCTGTTTGTTTGTGTCCATAAAACACGAGAATGGCAAAGTTAATTTAGTCAATTTAGGTTTTGATATTTTTGTGAAAATTCAAGGTATGGTGAGAAACAAACATAACTGTCAAGCGGTACAAAATTCACCGGATCTGCAAGTAATAATTAAAAAATACAAAGTTAAGTATCAGAATAAATAGTTTATTATCACAAAGCTTGCATTGCACCTTATCAATCGAAACAAAATTCTTTTTTAAGCTCAAAAATGTTTAGCTTAGCTTTAAACAAAATGACTATATCTTTTTCAAATCAGTTCAGCAGCAGTGTGCTATGTGTAAGAAATATATTGTCTGCAATATTCAGTCTGAGGCAGTCAAGGCCATTACAGTGAAGCGAACCTCGTTGGGATCACGAGCCATGAATTCCTGGCATACTTTAGCAGCATCTTCTAGCAATGAGTCCTCTGTGGTAGGTCCATGGTTAATAGGAAATGCTTTGTTGCCATCTAACTCATACAATGTCCCATCTTTTTGGACAAAAGTGATAAAGTGGTGGTTAACAGGGTCATCAGCTTGAGGAGTATTAGTCTGGCCTTCTTGGGCTAATTCCTTGTGAGCGTTGATGATCCCCTCTGACTGCACAAATAAGGTACCACGATCAGAAGGATCCATATTCTTAGCCTCGTCCAAAAATTTCTTCATAGGTCCATCAGATAACTCAATTTTCTCAGTATTGTTCGCAACACCATGTACAAGAGCCACAGTGCCACAAGCATTACTAATTTTTTGCTTCATATAAAAAAGATTGGTCGAGACTTCTTGCCCCTTAGACAAAATGTCAGTTTCCTCCGTTTTCTTGTGTTCATCGTAAGAATCGGAAATTGGAAACAGAAGCATGACGGCTAATACAGGGCGCGGTACGAAGGAAAGAAGCTCAGAGTCCAAGCCCATTACATCTACCATATTCCATTTGCTTGAAACTCCTAATTTTTGCAGAAACTTGTTTAGCACTTCGGGGTTGGATTCCAGCGGTACTAAGGCTTCCGACATTTTGTCACTGCAAATTTTAGGTTACCGGTTTGAATATCGTAAACTAAAGTTATTCGGAACTCGTAAATCTTACCGGTCGCTTATTCTGCTTGATATGAAAAAACTCGGAATCTCTAATCGGAATTAACGCGATCAATAACTCCAGAAAATCTGCAAGTCAGCAGCGATCAATACAAAATAAAACGAAGAATGAATGAAATGAAGAACGAATTTTTTATGTCAAATCAGTGAAATGACATCTGACTGTGTCAGGAGAACCACTTTGAGCTGGCACAGTACATCTATGAAGTGGTAGTGATATCCAATGAAGAAAAAAACGTGACAGTGACATCTATTCTGTTATGAAACCGTACCTCTGACAAAGCCAAGCAAAAGTTCGTTTTGCACTTGTACATATTTGTCTGTGTTAGCTCATTTGGTCAATTTTATAGTTTTCCCTGTTAGCTTTGTTTTTTGTGATAATTTTATGATATTCTGAATCAAAGTATGCATAAAAAAACTAAGTTTGTGTTAGAATACTACACAATTTCTGAAAAACGAGCGTGAAAAAAAAAACTTAACGAAATGGCTGTTTGCGGACTACGAACGATACTGTTAATCGTTTGTGTACTGGAATTGGTATGTTTTTTCTTGTAGTTATTGTGTCAGCAAAGCGTCGCTTAACCCAAGTACCAAACCAATTCTTTTTCAGGTATAGTTATCTTATAGTCATTGCGATGCAACATTTACTGCATTGTGGTTCCTTGTAACGAAGTAATGAATCATAAATAAATTCACATTCGCACTTACAACTTTGTCAGAAAGTACATAGAGCATAGTTCTTCCCGTCTTTATGAGGTTATGCATAATAAACGCTAGTGTAACAATATTACTAATTTGCTTTGTTCAGATATTAGAATTGATAAGTTTATTCCAAGTTCTTCCTCATTGTATATAATACTATCTTTTTGAAATGTATGCTGATTGCACTCAGGTATTTGATAATGCGCGCATAATTAACGTTTTGCTGTAATAACTGTAATCTCGTTATTTATTTTATTTTTATTAAGTTATTGCATTTTGTTGCACTAATAAATTAAATTTTTCACTAGTATTCTGATTTGGGCTGTATTATTTCATACTAATATTATATGGCTTGAAAATGGATGATGACCTTATTTTTGCTAATTTATTCATTGTAAAAACCTAATGTAACATCATAGTTTAAGTGTTTAATATTTATTTATGTATGAAAAAATTTGATGATATATCATTGAATTATTAAATATTTATTGCTAAATGGAATAACTTTATAAGACAAAACTTGTATCCAGCTAACAAATGCGGAATTTGGAACAAACTTACACCAATTTTAATAATTATTTAGAAATAATAATTTTATGAAAACATTGACCCCAATTCAGGCAATCACACTGACTAAACTAAATGTTCCTAATATTATATCCATCCTTTTCTCACTTTTGGAAACAAAAGGAGAGGAGACAATTTTAGAACTGACAAATTATGTTAGTTTTGTAAGTTTGTTCTACCTGTATCGGGGTCAATGTTATTGCAGTAGTTTCAGTTTTTAGTTCAATTCATTTATTTAACTAAGATATTTTTATAGGTAGTTGTAAAGTACCTACACTTATGTCAATAAAAACTACAAAACTTAAAAATTTATATTTTGACAATTTACAATAGTGCTTAATGCTCTAAATTGCTAATAATGAACATTTATTGAAATGACAATTACAACATTATTGTGTTGCAGATAATAACAGTCCAGCGTCAAGTTTTTGATTTCCTTGGGTACATGTGGATGCCTATAATAGCAAACTTTATGAACATACTGTTGATAATATTTGGTTCATTTGGAGCTGTGCAGTACATCACTAAGTATTTATTAGCAGTAAGTACCAGCATTGTTTGGGTGGCCTACTTTGGCCCTACTTTCACTCAGTGTTGCTCTGATGTAACATAGGTGTAGTGCTGCTTAGGTATGTTAAGTTAATACTTTCCAATGATACTTCTAATTTAATTTATTATTTCTCATAATATTGTCAAATCAAAAAAATGTAATTGCCTAGTCATTCCCAAATCATCTAGCAAGAATATAGCAGTCTCATTACTTAATCTTAGTATTTTTTCTGTTGATAAATTTGAGATTAGAAATATTAGTTCACAAATCTGTCTTAAACTCAACACACTATGTATATACAAATGTTAATTATCTAAGTAATACATGAGAATCCATAGTCCAGAAACTCAACTGAATGTTTCTTTTTATCTATGATAAGTGATATGATAATTGCTATGATTTTGAAATGAATTAATAAAAAAATAAACCCCTGCTGGCAGTTGGACAAACATTAATAATTATACTTTCTTCCATTGGTTCTAGTAAAATTTATATTATTACATAATATTTAATGTTTTCTTTTTCAGTATGCAATATGGAGTTTCATGTGGCTTGTATGGAATATATTCCTCATATGCTACTATTCTAATCTTGGCACCCTTAATAGGGTAAGTTATTATTAAGTACATGATTATTATGGTGATACATAGGTAAGTTACTGGTTATTTTAGTCATACTTTTAAGCCTTTCATAAATGAAAACATTAAGCAATTTACTTTAAATGGATTTATGATAATGTGATTTGAGATCAAGATCTCTTGCTGTACAGCAAGAGATCCCACATAATCTGTCTGTGTCCCAAAGCTGCCGTGTATCTTGCAAATATTACCTCTCCATCATAACAAAGTATTTTTAGCTGCACAAACTAATATACCACCCATATTCAACATAAATGCAACTATATTTTAATATGTATATATTGTTTGCATAGTGGTAGGGCGTTTCCTATCGCTCGCCTGCCTAGCTACCACCCTCAAATTGTAAAATCTGTTGCCAAGCACCTAACAGTGTGTTCTGGCATCCTTCCTTGAGAGTCAGTGTATTCCAGACTAAGCATGCTCCATCTAGGGCTACTGTATCGCTGACTTCCGTGGTCTTGCGAAATTATGGTCAAATGTAAAAAATGTATAACAACTTTCCTGCCTGTGTAAAGTTGCAGGGATTTGATTGCAGAACGCCACAGATTACTAATTAAATGTTCTCGTTCCAGGAAAGTGGTTTATTGTCACTCGGCACCGAAAGTGTGAGTTGGTGGGAGACCAACGGCTGGGGCTGCCAGCCAGTGTGGGCCGAGGTGGACGGGCAGGACGCGTGGAGGCCTGTTCGCGTAGACGGCTGCTTTCTGCGGTGGGACCATGTCGAGCTGGCGCAGTCCGCCGTGGGAGCTCTATTCGCTGCCACAGCCTTGCCTCTAGCCCTCATCCTGGCGTTTAAGTCATGCAAGAAACGGAAACCAGTTGCAGGTAAACATATTTTAATAGACTACTCGTATTAGCTTTTACCTGCGTTTGTTTCTCCGGCTTAATTATTTTTTATACTAAGTATGCTGAAGTAAGGTCAGGCAGGTTAATCATCGAGCTTTATGTATCTATCTACTTGGAAATCTACCGGTACCCAAAGGTAATTCCAATGTAATGGTTATGAACTTAAGTGTTATCATCTCAATATGTTAATTTCCAGACAAAAGTACGTTGTCTCGCCGTCCAGCATACACCATAGAGTTGAGTCCGACCGAGGCTACGATCAGCGAGAGCTCGTTGAAGCCGATGACTCCTCGACGTGTGAAGCGACGCTCCGGATCTCGCGGTAACAACTCCTCAGTCCGCCGCTCCAGGCGCTCGTACCGCAACGCTGGCTACCTCGCCTCCAGCGCATCATTACCTCGCGACAGGACCTCTCGACCAACATCAGCCCACTCTTCGTATTCAAACTTCCACGCAGCGCGTCCCGCCTCCTACCACACGGTCGAGAGACCGGAGCGAGAACGAGTCTCGCCAACGGAAGCTCTCTACGACCCTCCACCGGTATCAGAATCGGTTCCCATCGTCACCAACAGACACAACAGCATCGGTCGCAGTAGTGTCAAATCAGGGTACGATGTCGTCGGACCGTATAAAGAATCGAATCAGTCGGGTAACGATTTGACGGCGCGTATAGATAATATCGCGCGGGGGTGGGATTGCGAGAGCGGGTGGCAAGCGCCGCCGCCGCCCGCGCCTCCTTACAGCTCGCACGAGACGCCGCCGCCGGCGCCGCCCTACTCTGCGTCACCGACTCCCGCACAAGCCGGTCACTACAGCGGTCACAGTACCTCGCAAGGCAACTCCCACTGTCAGTCACAGTACGGTCACCAGTCCCCGTCGCCGGCGCCTCACTACAGCGGGAACATGCCGGCGCATCAATACGAGGCTCACTCGAACGCACTTTACGGCCGTGCGTACGGTCACGGGACACCGATGTCACCCGGACCGCCCGCGTATCAAGCCGCTAACGAAATATACACCAACCTGCCTCCTTGTCAGTAATAGTTATGCGATTCACAAGCATTTGCATATAGTGGTTGAGCACTCGCAATATTCAAGAACATGATCACTGATGGTATTTCAAATTACGTGTATAATGAAAAATCGTAACATGTTGTTTTTTTCGTTGAGAAGTATGTACTTAAGCATGTTTGAACCAAAGACTACGACTTAGACTTACGCCTGAACGGAACCTGTCGTAGTTACTATGAGGAATTTCTCTGTATAATATACCCTAAAACTAATTCCTCTGTCGCTAAAAGTTTACAGTCTGATAGAATCAAGCTAATAGATTACGATTGACGAAGAATTCAACATTTTTTATTTAGTTATATTAATGTGCGTTTACAAATACAAAATAATAAAAATATCTTCGATTCTTCATTCCCGTGATCTATTTACATTGTTATATCAGACTGCAGAGTATCAGCGACAGAGAAATTATTGTCTGAGTCAAACAAACTAATGACTTGACTACGCTCAAATTACTGCTCAAGTCAACTGCTCACTAGTTTGATTCTCTACTTAAATAGTTCAAATAATAAGCACTAAATTAATTATTAAGTTAGATCGAGAATTAATCTTCGAAGATTGCGAGTGTCCAACCAATCACTCTGTATGGGTAAAAGAATAATTGTAGTCCACATTCCTGATCGTAGCGAGTCATTCCTTCATCGAGTGTTATTTAATTTTTACGCATAGGTACTTAATTTTAATACTCTGGATGTGCCTTATTCCCAGTGGTGTAAGTTAAGTTAATGATATATATAAGTTTACAGGATCGCTGCAGCTAAAATGTAATTTTATTATATAAGTAAGTATACCAACAAATTAAGTTTCTCTTAATCAAGTTAAGCAAGGTTAGTGTTATGAACACTATTGACTTATTGTTGCTCTTTTGGCGTTTCTTTTTTCATAGGTATAATTAATTTTTTAAGGATTTGTACAGGGATTTTTTACATTCCGTGTACCTATTTAGATATTTTGATCAATCTTAGAAACTAAGGGTCCAATGATGAACGTATTTAATTACTTTTACTGGAATCTCATATCTTGTGTCGTTACATCTATTTGTTTGATTTGATGTTACTAATCTAATCTAAAAATATATATTTTAACTTTCATATCTGTGTGCATTAGCTTTGCAAGAGTGTTCAAGCCCTGCGAACGATTTCAGATTTTTATTACGTGAAGAAAAGGTCAGTTAGATATAAGATACAATATATATAATAGACAGCTGTATATTATGAACCTGGATTAAAAATGAAATATTCAGGTTGAGAATATCAAAAATCGATCAATGTATGTAAATTATTTATATTTCATTCTACTTCCCCCACCTACCTTCACTAAAATAATCATAATGCACTTTATTATTTATATTGTACACGGATGTGCGTTACATTGATATGTCATATAGATTTTATTTGATTCCTAATTCTATATCATCACTGCACTGCGATCTGATAACTTGCCACTTTAATGTATTGTAGAGAGCCTTGTCAAATACGCAGCGAAGAGAATGCTTGGAGCCGATTCTAATAATCATAAGAGATCTCCTCGTATTCTATATTTACTTTGGTCTACTGTGTCTGACAAGGTTTCTAAGAGGTAACACCAAGCACTGAGATTGTATTCTAACATATTCCAATTTTTCTTCGCTGGTTTTTAACAGACTTCAAACAGCAAGACATTCTCAATTTACCAGAATATTTATGATCTAGAGACTCCTGCAGCGGGATTACGCAAAATGATCTTAAATTATGACATTAAAAATCGATTGTAGATCTATACAAAAGAAACAGTTGCATTTAATAGCTGTACTTTTACGTGCCTTGAAAGATTTTATACCGAGCATTGCGTATATCGTGGTGAAAAGTTTTCGAATCGGGAAACGCTACCTAAACCAGGCTGCTGGAGCGATTTGAAAAATCCTTTTCTGTTCGAAAGGGTATATTTTACAGATGGTCCCATATACATTTTATCAAGATCGGTCCAGGAGTTTGATTTATAAATCACAAAAACTTAAAAAATATCATGTTAGGCCGTTTTGGTCTATTGTGGAAAAGCTCGATAGAGATAAAGTGGTATTGATTTTCTCACAAATCTAATCACAATAATACAATGATGGTGGTACCTATTGGCGGTGGTCTCTTTTATTTAATTAGTTTCTGTTTGGCGGCAACCTGCCTGATGTAAAGCAACGACGCGGCCTAAGATGGAGCACGTTGGCTTAGAAGATAACACTTAAAAGTGTAAAGAAACAGAGACGAGTATGGAATATACTTCAATACTGGTGTTATCTCTTAATTTAAAATTGTAACCTCAGCATTTGTCTTTATTATAATGTAATATGTCCAATCCGTCCTATTATGAACTTATATTTGTACCTTCTAGATATCGTAAGTTTTTGTATGTTCTGTTCCATTATTCTGACGTTACAGGAACAACTTAAATTCCAAATGAGCTTTAGTAGATTAAGGATTTATTTTAAAGATTACATTGGAATGTTTCCAGTTAATTTTTATACCAAATATACACAGTACACTAATGAAGGTTTTTATTTTATCCTTTACTCTTTAAATGTTTGTATGGGTGAGACATTAAACAGGCAGTCTTAACAAAAACATAATTTAAACTCTTATTTTTCTATTAAACAAAAATTTTTAACATGTCAATGACAAGTTTTGATCACGTGTCGGTTCATTTCTTACTAAAATTCTGTGACTATTGCTTGTTTAGAGATAAACACAACCACATAACCCTAACTAGTGTCTAATCACTAATTTAGCACATTGGATCTCTATTGTTCAAATATTTTGGCAATCTTCTATCCAAGTAATAGTTAAAAATATGTTTTGTGGTAAGACTCAGTGTATAAAGGTAAACTTAAACATTTGCCTAAGGGATGTTTTGTTTCTAAACTATTGTCTAAAGCATGATCAATTCATTTGTGTTAACTTTGAATGTGATAAAAATGATAAACAAAAAATTGGTATCGAGCAATGTAATTATATTTTCGAAACAACTTTATACAACTCTTGCAATTACTTATGTACTAAGACTCAATATAACTTAATCTAATTAGGTACCTAATACTATCGCTAGAAAACTATAAACTTATAATTATAAATGTTAGTTGTATAGATGCAATAAGTATTGTGATAAAATGCAGGGATATGAAAAGCATACAATTAATCATATTCTTCATTTATAACTTAACATGCGGAGTGTTAGAAATCAACGGATTCGACACATTATTTACATAATTTTCCAAACATTCAACAGTTTCATTTTAAGGCACATTCAAACAATAATTGATCGGATCAATGTACAGTTATAACAGTTACAGTTTATTTTCGTTAGTGCTTTAATGTGTTATATTTGCTTTAATGTGTTATATTAGTGCTTTAATGTGTTATATTTGGGTACCTATCAATATCTTTTCCGTAGGACTGAGTAATGTAAAAGGTGATAGAATAATTAAATTGAGAATTTTATAACCATAAAATTAATTTGGTACAATTAGTTAGGTTCTTCATAAAAGGTTATTTTTTTTCTTTAAGGAAAACACTTGCTCGGTAGTAAAAAAAACTTTCCGGATAAGTGCATGAACCGAACACAGTTAAAGTGTAGTCTCATTTAAAAAAACTATAAGATGATATAGTTACATAGGAGTCCAATCCGAGCAGAGACTGACTACCCACATTTTGTACTATTATTAGAATAAGAAATAATTTTTGCATACTCATCAATCAACATCTATAGTAAAATATCAATTCTCACGTCTTTAAGTGACTCAAGCTTTTAGCTAAGTATATGAAAAGCAAGAACTAGATAAATGTAACCAGAACAATCACTCGACGGGCGCTGCGTTCCATTAGAAACATAAATACACAGTCACGAGATTGGCAGCAGTCCAACATCCCAAGATAACATAATGTTCCGACTAATAAGAATAAAGAGACATTCGTAATATATGATCTGACATTCCTTTGTTCCGCGAACTTCGCATATAGATCTGCGTAAATATGTCTACGGCTTAATTATTATCTACGAGACATTTAGCGGTAATGTTTGAGGAGGAAAAGTTAAATTTACAGCATTTATTTATTGCCTTTTTAGGAAAAAGGTTGTAACTGCGCTAATATAAGTAAAACTTTGTCAAAATCTTGATTGCTTTGTGTTATTACTATTTTGTATTAAACAATAATGCTAACAGGCTATCAAATCTGACATAATTTTTAATAGAAAGCTCATCTCAGTTTATGAACATGGTTATTATTTAAATATGTATAGTAACACAACTACTGCTGAGGTGTTTTAATCAATCCAGTACTGCGCTTTAGCGTTTGTATTTTAACGCGCCTGGGCTCTTATTATGAACGAGATTTCATGCTTGTTAGCAAGTGCGCGTTTTTATGATCGCGATACAATACGTTATTCTGATGATGCTAAACGAGCGTGTTCCGTGCTACGGCACGATATAAATTTGATATTGGCTTAGTAAATATCGTTCTACGTGAATTTCACGCGCTTAAAATATCGCGGCCGCGTGTCGAGTTGAAATGTTTTCAGCAGCCATTGTGTTAATAAATTCCCACACATTTTTTTAATCATAAATACATAGTTCGAGGTACGAAGAGCTCATAGACTACATTTTTCCCGGGAAGTTAAACGCGTGCGAAGCCGCGGGCAAGAGCTAGTGTGTTTATATAGCAGGCAGTTGACTCCGCTCTACGCGCGAGAGGTCCGGGTGCCACACGTCGACAATGAGCACGAGACGCGCGCCCGTGCCGTTGTGCCATACTTCGTGCTCGAAGCTATCGTCAAACATCAGCACTTTGCCGGTCTGCCATTGCCTAGAATACAAAGATAGTAATAATAGTGTTGATTGAGGCTAAGCGCGCCCCATCACACAGTCGAGTTTTACCGTTATATATAATGCATTGTGTAAGACGTGAAATGTTTGACCCCAAAATCTTATAGCAAGCCTATCGTAGCGTGGGCCAAACAACTTTGTTTCGGTTTACGATCATTGTTGAAAAGAAAAGTCGAAGTTAAGTGGAGTTTTAAAGAAAGAACCATTATTTTTATAAGCTAGGCTTTACTACTTGTTTGATGCAAAGCGACAATAGGCTGTCTTCCGTGGTCGTGCGAACTTGTGGTATTTGACCTAGCTGTTCAGGATAAAAAAAGGGCCAATGCTACGATCTCCACCTATTTTGAAGATTGTCACATCAGTGAGCGTGAAAATCTATGTGTCTGAAATATAATTCTTTTGTTCGCTTCGTAAAAATAATAAAGTACCAATTCATCCATAGGGACGCCTTTTGTTGGGTAAGAGAAAATATACTTCCTTACATAGGTGAATGCAGCGTTTGTGTTCCTATACATACCTGGTTTCCTGATCCACCCGAATGTATGTATCTTTGGTGTTGCTCAGTCCTAAATGCATTCTCAAGCGACAGTTGGTGGGACCTACGTGTGGCCGGACATGTGTCCCCGCTTCCATTAGACTGAATTTGATCTGTCCTCGGCGACAACCGCTCGCCGCCGGCTCCGAGCGGACAATACCGCAAGTGACAGGCGCGCGCGCACATCGCCCCTCCACCTCCCGCCCGCGAGCGAACAAGTCCAACTGGGACCATTCTCCTTTCTCCTTCAACCCTTCTTTCTCTTTCTCATATAGAGCTTGAGCCGCTCGACCCTCTTTCAGAATTTCCTTCCAAGACTTCTCCAAAGCGCGAGCCAATCGCGAGTAAGGTGTCTTTTCCACGTCCCACCAAGGTTGACTCTTTAATCGTTCCACGTTGTATAACGAACGTTGTGCTGGCGACAGAAAGTGTCCCAGTTTCGCTCCTCGTTTGTGGACTTCGTGCGCTTCTTTGAATCTACCGAGCAACAGCAGAGAGTCTCCGAGGTGGTAGTAATATCTCGGCTCGTTAGCTGGCCCCTCGTCGCCTTCTAGAGCTTTGGTAAATGCATCTACGGCTTCCTCTTGTTTGTTGTGTCGGGTTTTGAGAATGAATCCGTAGTGCGCTAACGATAGTCGATCATTAGGCCAAAGTTTGAGGGTTTCCTTGATAACATCTTCTGCCAAGTCAACCCTGAAAACAGATGACACTAACTCAGTCTACAAAAAAGAATTAAACTATTATAAACATGGTTTTGTGGTAAACTTAAACAGGGTATCTGTAAACAAGTTATAGCCAGATAAAGGTACGAACCGAAACCTCTGCACAATAGGCGTGTCCAAATATTTGTGGTGAGACGGATAATATTTAAAATATTTAACAAAAAGTGCGTGAACTATCTTACCTATTAGCCATAAGAAAGCAGATAGTCAAGTTGTTCCGATGGTTTGGGTCGTCTGGAAATCTTCTAATCAGAAGTCTGTATATTGGCTCCGTTGACATATAATTACCTGAAATATAAAATATTTGGAATCCTAGGGTATAAAAGCGGCTTTTTATACCATATCCCAGACTCAAACAGTCAAATCAAATGAACCCATATATTTTTTCAGGTCTTGAAACTAGAACGGTATAACAATAAAAAAAACGATGCTCACCTCTGAATTTCATTCTATCAAGCGCCCGATCCGTGACTTCGAGCAATTTCTTATCGGAGAGTTTCTCATGCATCTTGAGCAGTTCGAGGTACGCAGCTATGGCCTTCGAGAGCAGGTTGTTATCTCTCTTCGCTTCGGCGGAGGCGTCTAGCGCCCTCGCAACGATGTACCGCGCCCGAGCGCTCGCCGACAGCACGGCAGCGCTCGCGCGACCAGCAGCAGACGTCCACTCGCCCTCCGCAAGTTAGTACACAACACACTCACACACACGCTACATACACAACGCTTCGATCGATACAACCTGCGTCGTAGCCAGATCAGAGTAGTATAAACATCTTTTTCTTGCCACTTTACTTCATAACAATAGGAGTCGTTAATTTGTTGAGACGATCGAATTTGATGGTTTTTGATCAAGCTACGACACTAATCTCAATGTATTTGGATCGATATTTCTATTCTACTATAGGGTATTGGAGTCGTCAAGGACACACCAGGGTCGCCCCGCGCGGGGTGCGGGCGCGGGACGAGGTCTGATGATGTCACAGACGAGTCATAAGGTAAATGGCACAACGAGCAAAGTGTGATTGATATATAGGGGGAAAGAAAGATGCAAAAAAACAGTTAGTCGAGCCAATCCTGCAATTGAAGTTTGGTCGAATAATTAGAAAAGTTTTTTGATAATTGGACAACCGTTTTTATTTTAAAGACGTGGTGTGTATTTTTGTATAAATTATGCTGCGAATGTAGGAGGCATGCAATAGAAACAACGCAAGGATTACTTAATATATCGAGGTTTTTAGTACAATAAATACAATCAAAAATTCATTCTTAAAGCGGTTATTGGGGTAAGCACAAACTAAAAATGTAAAGAGTTATATGTTTACAAAAATACACTACCAGCAAAAAACTACCCTCAAATTTCTTATCGAAATTCACAAAACCCAAAATAGTAAATTGTTCTTTCTTAGAGCTGTAAGAATAAAATATACATAGAAATGACTATATGAGTATTTCGAACCGGTGATGGTTGTGGCCAAGTATCTAGCAAATCTAATTGAGTAGTTTTATATTAAACTGGCATATTCAATAAGAATATCTAGGAATAAATAGATAGTGTAGCCAATAGTAAACTTATACGACATCACACTATCCCTACTCATAGTATAAGTGCGAAAGTAACTCTGTCTGTCTGCCACGCTGTCACGCTTGAACCACTGTATCGATATAGATGAAATTTGTTAAAAAGATTCACAACATTTTGAGACATTTATTTTTACCGGAAAAAACAAACAACGTGGGCGAAACCGCGCTTAAAAGCTGGTGTTATTATAAATGCGAAAGTGTGTACATTGGTTTGTTTGTCCTTCTTCTCCTGAGCAACTGAGGGATGCGCATATGTATCGACTGGATTTTTGCACAGACATAATTTGTGGTCTTTACAGTGCCATAACTAACTTTCTCCAAACAAACAAAACGCGGACGAAGCCGCGGACAAAAGCCAGTAATATCATAGCCAATATAATAGTAATAAAGGTTGAAACCTGAAATAGAGAATGCTTATATCTTAAATTAACTTTTTATACCAAAATAAGGTCTAGCCCTATTTATATGCACGTTCGCTAAGTTGACGTAAACTGGTGAATGTACACACTATCGTATCTTCCTACCATCAAAAATATTGTAAAAGTTAGAAATAAAATACCTGGCGCAGGTCTCGCTCGGCGCCGTCGAGTTCGTCTCGCCAGTAAGCGTCGCTAGGCTCGCCCGGCCACAGGTCATCTATGCTGTTGCCACCGTCTTCTGCCAATTCACATTCACTTTAGCTATTGACCAAGCGAGCGGAGAGTCTGCTATTTTTTTTTATAATCTGTTGGTATGTTTGTTTGGATGTTAGTAATCGCGTTTAAGTCAATATTTTTGACTTTATACTCTAATTTTTATATTTTAGTCGACGGCAATTTTGATTGGGGAAGAATTTCTCCTAAAAAAGTGAAATACGCCGCCATTTATTTAATATTTGACAGCCGCCAAATTAAAATAGGATTCTGAATATGCAAAAACTTCGCGATCAACTCTTCGCAGAACTTCTAGTTTAGATACATACACACATAGTCTAGAAAATTTATAATCCATATTATTGATTTGATACTTCCCAAATGCGGAAGTATCCTACAGATGAATATGATTCCAATTACTAAAATACTGTGTTCTGCTTAAATCAATATCTTAACGATACAGTTAAAACTTGCAAACAAAATAATTCATGCATCAGCAATTTTACCTGAGATAATATAAAAGTAAGTGAGCTTTTGAACAAAATCTTCTACAACATTAATAAAAAGAATTAAATTACAACTCACACATGTTAGTCAAGCCATTAGTCGGTTAATATAAAGCTCAGTAATAACCAATCAGGGGCAAAACAGATCAATCTAGGGAAATCTTCGTTACTCTGTCTCCCCGGTCGCTCTGGTTCCGGTAGGCGTCCATATTTAGCTTCCAAACGATTCAGAAGCTCAGCGTCATCCACATCTGATATTTCTTCTTCTTCTTCTTCCAGATCTTCGCCGATGTCTTCTTCTTCAATGATTTCTACGTCATCGTCCTCTTCTTCCGGTGTTGGTTCCTTTTCAATCACTTTCGGAGGTTCCTTCTTCTCAGGGGTTTCTTTGACTAGAGGTTTTGGAGGCTCCTTTATTGGAGTAACTGGTTTTGAAATGGTTGGTTTCGGAAGCTCTCTAACAGGTACAATCGGTTTAGGAGGTTCTTTTTCTTCCATATCTTCCTCTTCTTCTTCCTCTTCGTCGCTATAGAGTTCTTTGTTTTTTTCGGCGGCTACGCTTTTATCATCCTGTGTGAATTATTAGAAAAAACATTAAGAGTTGGATTACATACATATTTTAATTAACTGTTCATATATAAAAAAGTCATTCCATGTTTCATTATTTAAACATTACATTATATCTATTATTTAAGGATGTTTATGTTAATGGAAAGGTTATTCACTTGCTTTTGAGCACTGACTTTTGCAATATTTAACACTTTCTACAATATAAATTGATCTTACCTTCATAATAACAATTTCTTCCTCTTCCTCTTCTTCTATCTCCACGTCTTCTTCTTCATCTTCCGGCGGTGGTGGAGCAGATTTAACAATCGGCGTTTGTTTTACCACCTCTTTTTGGACTACCGGTCGAGATACCTCTTGCTGTTTTGGCGTAACTAGTAATATTAATTTGTATTTATTTCAATATCATATTTAACTATTGAATCATTATGAATGAATATTGTGTAAAAAAAAAGTTTTTTCTAATTAATTATTTTCTAATATATAAAATGTAATCTTATTATCTTATTCTGTTTGACAACTAATGCAAAAGATGATAAATACGAGCTTAATCGAGTTTTTGTTAAGATGTTGATCAGCTTTAGCACATGGTTTACGCACTTTCAGCTTCTATTTTCGGCCCTTTCGGATAAACATAACAATATTAAGTAAATTACTTGAAGAGTATTCTCACCAGGTGGCGGCACTGGTTCCGTTATAAGGGTCATCCTGCGATCAGACAACGGCGTATCTTCCCTTGTAGTATCCACTTCATCTTCATTCTCTGTCATAATTGTTGTTTAATTATTTTTTTGTAAAATATTATCATAAAATTTAAAAAAGACGTTTAAAAATTAATAAAGATTTAACAAGTACAATAAAATCTATTACCTTCGGATATAGTGAGAGCAGTCAGCGTTATTTCGGTCACCGCGCAAGTAGTTAGAATGCCATTGATAGCACGAGCTATTTGTTATATGGACTCATAGCGTTGCTTATATGAATACTGGACTTTTTCACTTTACGGCTTGCATTTAATCAACGTGAATCAGGGGTGACAATGCTATGGTGTGTTGACTTTCCATGCAAGTTGTAAAATATGATTGCAAAATTCGAGAAAAACAATTTGCTGTCTAATATTTTTCGTAATCCGTAAGTGGTTTAATGTAATAAAGAGTTGACATTAGTTACTCTTGCGTAGCCTTTTAAGACCATAAGGTTATGAAACTTTTGCTATAATTTTAATTGTATATACTTACTCATTAGGCTTTTAAAAAATAAATTTACAAATTAAAACACATCTCTTATAGGCCATAGGGAAATATGGTCTGTAATTTTCACTTTACATTTAAAAAAACTTAAATTTATTTTTATTAGGTTTGCTTATAGGTTATATGTTATTATATGTTGGACACCGGTGTATCCGCGGTCGTCAAAGGGATCGAAGAAACAAATTCACACGCGACTTGGAAATTTTCAGATTGATGTCATCGGGACTCTCACTATCTCTGATCGCTTACGTAATAGATCCGTTTGTTTAGTATGTTATCAGAATGCAAACTTTATCTACCGGATGAGGTTACTGACCAGGTACATTTTATGGGATATGATATAATAGACTATACAAATATGTACGGATAAATCTCAATCTGAGAATAGACTCTTGAGTAAAATGATTTAGATTTATTCAATGGTAGGCATCATATGTTATTTTGGCCGAGATTTGGAGAAATTTAAATAATTTTTTGAGTTTCTCCCTCACCACTTATTAAATTTTAGCACGTATAGCATTATTTGGGATACTACACTGGACCCTTCGAAACCAAAACTAAATTTTATTTTGTCAATATCTCACTTAGATACCAAAAAGGTTGTAATTTAACACGAGAATAATAAAAAAGATCTTCTCGAGTATGACTCTTTGCAGTAAGTAACTACCGTGTCTAGTACAGTTGTACGGCCAAAAATTTCAATGCAATATGAGCTCAGTTGGCAAGTGAATAAGGTAAGTACGCACCGCGCGGCGCCGTGGCGCGGCGGAGGACTGCCTGCGTCGCCACCAGCAGCGCCCCGCCGACCACGAACTTCAGCCACACTGCAACACACACGCATACATCTCTCACGCAATTGCTATACGCGTATTATTACTTTATTCCTATCTCAGTAAGGTTTATTTTAAGGTGAAACTAGTGGTATGCTTCTTTTGCAGAAACCGACTGGGAAAGTACAACAGCTTTGCTAGTCTTTCTCCCGCCAAGCGATAGTGTGTAGCCACTTAATATTCATTTGAAAGACAGTGTTTGCACCGAAATTACTTACGGGGCTTCAGATCAATGAAGATCACAAAACGATTATCTCAGAATCAGTAGCGCAATGCCACGCTCAGTTTTAAAGTTTTCAACGTTGCGTGGCACTGGCACTAATTATTTACTGCCTAGTTAAATAACGCGTCTTTTAGCTTGTATTGGCGCGAGACGATGCATATTGGATAAAACAAGACAATAGAGGCTCAAAGTTGAGACGCGCTTATTAGTAAGACAGGTAAGCGTGATGCTTAATATCATACTAACGACTAGTCCGTTTTATCATTCGATACTATACAAAAGGAAAACTGGCGTTGGAAAGGAAGCAGGCTGCAGCTATGGGTCAACGATAATTGCCGTAGGGGGTCCAATCTGGTCAAGATTGGCACAAGACCGAAGCAGAAAACACAAGATCAATAATAAAGAAGATCTTATCGAGTAAAGGGATAAAAACGACTCAAGATGAATTACCATGTCCTGGTGTATTGGAAGCGCAGCGAAGCGAAAATACGAAGTGTATCTCAGCTTTCACTTCATTAAAACATTATGAACATTATGGCGTGTTTCGATTGAAAGTTAGCTATTACCTAGGTATGCTAAGGTGTCGCATAACGTGAGGCCAGCTAAAGGCAAAATGCCTAGACTTTTGGGAGATATAAAGTGTATAAATACTTTTTTAAACGTTGTCTTTATTAAAATAGCAACTAAATAGTGCAAAGACATTTGATAGTTCGAAAAAGCAAATTCTAGAATAATTGTGCCAAGATGTTTATTTTAGCTAAAATGCACCTAAAATAGTTAAGAATATCTACATTATGTTTATTTGTCAAGCTGGAGTTTTCATAAATCTATTGTATTTATAAATAACAGTTTAATTGCGGAATCTTAACAAATTATTCATTAAGTAACTTTCAGTTTACTTAAACTGTCTATAGGCCTAATTCTTACAAAATACAAGCTTGTATGAATACTCAAGCTTAAAATCAAATACCCCAGTCTGTCTAAAATTTTAGACCTAGCTCCTTCGTACACAAGCCTATGCAAATCTCCAATACCTGAATATAATAGTATCTAAGCGACTACAGCTAAGTCACATGTTCAGTTCCAACGTAAGATCAACGCTGGTCTTTTCAACCAATGTTGAGTAGGGGAGGTTTGTTACAGAAATCATTTATTAAGTATGTAGTATTAATTACCTAAGACTTTTTAAATTGTATTTTTTAATGTTTTCTCCAGCAAATAAATATTTTTCTATTTCTATTTACATAACAGCGACGAGTGCGTGTACGAACTTCTATAAATGTGTACTGCTAAGACGCTTCTTGCAGTCGCTTAGAGATTAAAATCATACGGTATTTGAAATTATTCTAGCTTTGTGCACGAAAGGCCTTACACTGTAAGTATAAGAAAGATGTCAACATGACACAAAGGCCAATTCATAACAAAGCGAAATAAAACATAATATTGAGTTTTCAAACATTTATTTTGAAGTAGTTATCTTCCAGTTAAACATTGACGACATAACTTGATTAAACACAAGAAGCTGCGCATCTTAAAACTAATAAAGTTCAAGTTCAATAAAAGATTATAATTTTTTGCTAGTGTTGTTAATTGTTAGACCATGCAATTTTGAGTTTATCGTTAAATAACCTGAATAAATTTTGAAAACTTATATCACTAATACGTCAGATTAGTTTGGAGCAACATCCGTCAGTAAACCGCAACATAAAAAGCAATTGAAGAGATTTAAAACAGAACTGTATTAGAGTCGCATTGATTGTCAGATTATCAGAAAAACATGCGATTTTTTTATAGGCACCCGCGGCTTTACACGCGACGTAAAATGAGAAGATAAAGAAGTTTCTAACTTCGAACCCTTTTGAAGGTTAATTTCGAAAAACCCTTCCTTAGTATAACCCTTACACTCTATCATGAATAGTCTGTTCAAATTTAATGTCTTTAGATTTGGCGGTTGAGTTGAGATTGTGACCTGTCAGTCAGGACTTGCTCATTTATATACATAGATATATCTAGTATGGTGCAAACAAACTAGGTAAGCAAAACACAACAGAAAATACCCATGCCTGTTTTATTGTACTGCACATACAACAGGTGCCAACAAATATGAGAATTGGCAATCCACGTAGATCGACTGTGCAGTAGACTGCATACAAAAGATCTATAAACTATTATGTATGTATTCGGAGACCTATAACTCGTCTACTACACATGTCGAGCCACGTGATAATTCAAGTCTCATCATTGTACCGTTTCCATAGACGTAGTAAGTAAGAGGAGCGAAGTTAGTGCTCAATAATTCATATCTATTTAAGTAGTACAAGCAAAAAACTTACTGCCTTGAGAAGCTTCTTCTTTTTCTTTGCGAAGAGCCTCCTGTTGTCTCTCGTATTCTTCTTCGTCAGCGAGTGTGTCTTGCGGCTTTTCAGTCGATGTTGAATCTTCGACCTGCGGGGTTATTCAGAATGCGCCGATCAGTATCATCATTAGCATTTTGTGGGATTACACGAAGGAAGGTTATAGGTAAACCTAAATGGCGGAACGCCTTTGTGTCAATTTGGTTAGTATTTTTTTTTATTTACAAGATTTGTAATAACTTAATATTTTAAGTTTAAAGAGATCAAGAGTTCTATTGTTAATGTCGAGCAAATATTATAAGTATTGATAATGTTGTTTATGAATGATATTTCTACTATGAAGATTATTTTTTGTTTACTAAAGTTAGCATATGATAGCATTTTTCACAGATAATAAGGCGACGAAACTTTCTCAGTCAGCGGTACCCACCTCAACCAAAGGTTTGCCCTTGGGCAGTGGTATCGGCAACTCTTCAGGTAGCTCGTCTGACTCGTCAGGTTCCAGAAGCTCGATCTCATCTTCGTCTGCATCGACAGGCGAGACTTCATTTGAAGAAACTGAAATAAAATTAAAATAATCTCTCTTACAGTTTATTATAATCTGATGTTGCTTTAGATATTAAAAGAGATACGCAGATCAAATACATCAGGACCCAGAGATACTTTACCACCACTGTTCTACTACACCTTTTCTTATAACCAAGGCCCACAGGATCAAAAAGTTGAGATTGACAATTTTATTGGAAATTGAGTACCTACATCATTCATTGTATCATCAATAAGACAGTTTTAACGTATATTTTATTAATTTTACTACCCAACGTCCCCAAGCACTGCAGCATTTCGTGGTCACGGAATGACAAAGAAGTAAGCACATTCGTTAGAGTTACGATTCAGAATAGCAGATGACACGAAATAAGGGACAGACTAAACTCATTTCGCGGTGGTGGACCAGAAAATATCATGTTATATTCGGAACAAATCTTGAGCTTCTATTTGCGGTTGATTTAACAAACATGAAGTAGGTATCTAAATTATGTTGATTGCTTTATTTGTTGCCGAAGACATACAAATCTCGTGAAATTAACAAGACGAGAAAAACTGTACATAAAATGTTAATTCATTCAAGGTAAATTAAGCCCTGTAATATCAACAAAAGCAAGACGTTTTACCTTCGCTCTGTTCAGGTGCCTTCGAGGGAGCTTTGGTCTTCACTTCTTCATCAAAAACCTCCTCCTCAATATGCTCCAGTTCTATTTCGTCGTCTCCATCGTGATCATTGTGGTCATCGTGATCTTCGTCATCCTAAATCGAAACGTTCTTTGTATTGACGTGTTTTAAACGAAGTTCTCTGATGAATGCACCAAGTCGTAGAGGGGTCATATTTCATAAAGGGATCAACTCGAAAATCGATAAAAATCTGTTCCTTTATAGAAAAAAAATATCGGCTGTCGAGAAGATCTTGTAGCGATGATAGTCGAGTGGTTAGTAGGGTCGATTGCCGTGCCAAAGGTACGAGGTTCGATCCCACGAAACATGCAAAAAGAGCCTGTGCTATCGGTGAAGGAAAACATCGTGAGGAAACCATAGCATGGCGGTAGGGCGTTTCATATCGCTCGCTTGGCTAGCTATCACCCTCAAGTTGTAAAATCTGTCGCCAAGCACCTCCAAACGGTGTGTTCCGGCAGCCTTCCTTGAGAGCCAGTGTATTCCAGACAAGGCATGCTCCATCTAGCGCTACAGTATCGCTGACTTCCGTTGTCGTGCCCACTTGTGGTCAAATGCCTAGCTGTGTTGGATATAAAACAGCCAAATTCAGTACAAAACAACCGATTCTTTTTCTCGATTTCTCGGTTGGTCAACATCAGTATAGTAAATGTTGTACGTAATGATGAGTACAGTAGCCCCCTCTCGGGGGTTACTGTACTCATCATTACACCCCTAAATGTTATCCTACAAAAGTTTGATAATACTAAATTATAACAATTATGAAAATAACGCAGAACATTTATAGCGACAAGTAAGTATATTGATCATGCCTTTATTGACAATATTAACCTTTTAAGACTGTTCTTGTCTTCTTGGGATGAGCAAGCACTATTTGTATTTTTGAAGTACTAATAACGGTTAGATATCCTGCTTTATGACACAGTTTTTTGTTTAATATATATAAAAAACATATTATATTTAGCTCACTAGGTATTTGTATCGTAAAATTGTGGCGAAAATCCATCCTCAAGTTTGGACGAAGTGAACACACGATTAATATTTTCAATCAGAATAAAACACACAAGGTGATAGAGGTTTAGAAAAAAAAAACAAAACTGCAAACTAACAATCACAAGAGTTAAACAGAAAAATTTAAAATATCAAGAATTTCGTATTCAACATACATTCGTCTTGAATACATAACTAATTTAAATTCGGCATTTAGGTAATAGTGCGATTGTTATTCAATCCACAACATTCACAGTGAAAGCCAAGTTTTAAACAGCACATTCCTAGATAAATATCTCACAGACTAAAACAACTTCTGGAGTTTTGAGTTGTTATTTAGAAAAATTTCGAAAAGCGTTTTTGAAATGTTAGTGCCAATCAAAACGATTTCTAGTAAAAAAAAACATAACGAAAACAGCAAACTTCTTTCTAAGCACCTCATCTTCATCATCATTCTTGTTGAACTGGCTTTCATCATCATTGTCATTTTCTTGACTATCATTATTATCATCTATTTCTTCATCCTCATTCTCTTGGCTATCATTTTGCTGGTTGTCTTCGTCTTTGTTATCCTTTTCCGCACTTTGGTCATCATCATTATTATCATCTGTTGTTTCAAAATCATCATCATCATCATCATTATCATCGACGTCCTTAGCCTCATTGTCAGTACTGCGATAATATCTCCTGTAACTATATTCTTCAACTTCATCCTGTTAACATTACACAGTTTTACAAATTAACAATTTAAGATACTTTTGTACAAACTATACATTGTACAGACAGTAAATTCACACCTCATCTTCAGCTGTTTCCAAATTTTGTTCATGATCTTCGTCATCATCTTGATCATTTACTTCTCGATCGTCATCATCGTCTTCCTGGTTTCGTTCATCATCATCGTCTTCTTGGCTTTGCTCTTCATCATCATCGTCTTCTTGGTTTTGATCTTCATCATCATCGTTGTCTTGATTTTGCTCTTCATCATCACCTTCGTTGCTTTGGTTTTGGTCGTCATCATCGTCTTGGTCATGTTCATCGTCATCATTATCTTCTGTTTCGTGACTTTGGTCTTCGGCGTCATCATCTTCATCATCGTCATCATCATGGTCATGGCCTAATTCATCACCATGATCATCGTCTTCATCATCATCATCCTATTTTAGAAATCCTATGAGTTTTTCTATGGAAGATTATAGTGAAAAAACAAATGCAATCACAAAAGCATGTTTTTTCAAAGTCTAGTTTAGAGAATTATATTAATCAGTACTTATTAAATGACTGAATTTTGAGTCATCATATTATTATGTAGAATTGAAGATTTAAATGGCTTGGAGATGTAATTTAAGTAACAAACTAAGTATGAATAACTTTTCCCATCATCCTTTTTCTCAGCATTTTTCTCAGGGCAAAGACATTCTCTGCCTTAACGTAGCCATTGTATACTATGCACTACTTATTAATACTGCAAAATAATTCATTTAAAACAATGATTGATAGTGGAAGGACCATATTGTTATCTTCATAAGATAAGGTTCATTGTCCCCATACGTAGACAACAGCATAACTTGAATCTCTTACAAAGGCTATCACCATCTAACAACAAATAATTTTAAAAAATCTACTATAAAATGTTACTATATTTACAGCTATGAAATTCCTCATAATTTTTTTTGGCTGTATGTTATATGCATGAAAATTATAGTTAAATTTTAAAATGGCTGCAGTACAGGCTTAGACTATTGCTCTGTCCATCCATCTGATATAATGCTATAGTATCCTACTGCATGTGCATTTTGACATTTGACACACACTTGAGAAATGTACTTTCTACTCACATGATGGTTGAGTTCCAAAGTGTGTTCATCGTGATGGTCATCATCATGCCCCTCTTCCAACCAGCCTTCCAGCACACCTGAGTACCTTGTCTCTACTGAATTTGCTTCCACTGTATAACACAAGCATTTAAAAAATTAACTTTACATTGACAGTTGCATAAATTGTTGTATTACTAGAGCAATTACAAGAATCATGGACAACCTTGAAGCTGAACCCAAAACCAATGTTGGTAACATTATAATTCTAATCAGTTCATAATTATAACAGTTTGAACCCAAAGATTAATGTTGAGAATATGTCAGGCATAGAAGAGAATGTAAAATTAACATGTAACCAAATTCTGGTGAAGATCAAACCTAGCTTATTGCTGGTATTGTATATACTCTTTTGACCAAATCAAAATAATTCTCATTGAGCTTGCGAGTATTCATTATAGTGTCGTTTTTTTTGTTCTCATGAAAGTATGAGAAGGCATTCTGGTATATATCATTTTTCAACTGATTGATATTTGTTTAGAAAAAATAAGCTCTAAGATTACACGCCTGTTTAACTGAATACTTGCATTCCGATAGGCCTCTGTTCTCCAATATTATCAGGCCAATAAGTGTCACAAGTACTGCAAGCAATGCAAAGAATATGACTTTGGCACACGTATGACCCCCCGTGCCATGTTCCTGATATGAGTGCATGAAGATATCGCCCTCTCCCAGCGCCGCCGCGGTGCCACGAGGCTCTTCAATGCTAAGATCATCTGAAATAAGTCATTAACACTTTGAAATCTAACCCTTCTTTAATTATACATTTTACTCACAAATATGCCAACACATACCTTTCTTTTTCTTTTTATCTTTACGCTTCCTTGGTTGAACGTCCCCTGACATGGCTCGCTCCGGTTTGGCGCTCTGTAGGCGTCAGAAAACCCACTTTAATGTTTCATAACCCTAAGTAAACAACGAAGATTCAATGAACTTGCATATATGGTAGTTGGCATTCAAGTTTCCAAATGCGCAATTTTCCTGAATATAGAAAAGGTCGGGCGCACGTTTAAATGTTAAAATAACCTACGTAGATTAACCGCGGCAGCTACTACAATCTTCAATTTATTTTAGAATTTTAACCTAAAAATAACCGGCGAAGACAGCTGACGAAAGAGACGGGGATACGTTTTTTGCGATGGCTAAATTATTTTTGAACGGATTAAATATCTTTTTTCCGAAAATAATTGATTAGTATGGAATATTTTTGATTAAATAACTTTATTAGAAAACTATGTTTTTCTGTTGATATTGTGAATATGCAGGTGTAATAATTTAAACATGTTTTTTGGTAAGAATTTTACTTGAGTCGAGACAGCTGTCGACTATATTATGAATATTTTTGAACGTTTAAGCTTCTTTTGACGATATCCTTTTCTTACTCGCATGTATTGGCTTAAGCTATTCTTGTTTCGCTGCAGACAAACTGAATTTACAACTTCAAAATCAGCTGATTGTTTGTTATTCATCTGACAGGTCGTTATCAAAAATATCAAAATGTAAACAAAGCTAATCAACAGACAGGTTTATTTACAAAAGATGAGTGAAACGGAGGTTTTGACTTTATTCGATGGATATTCCGCTATGTCCAATCCTCATGAAATGCTTGCTAATTGTAGCTGTGTTTTTGTAAAAGGCGAACATAGAATTATTGTAGATACCATGACTCCTTGGGATTCCGAAAAGATTTTAACCGGCAAGTGGTTTATCATGTAGTGTGTTCGTCAAACCCATATAAATGAATTCACCATTAGTCAAACTGTAACAACAAGTTTTAATTATTATTTTTCAGCTTTGGCAAAACATCAAGTGAAGCCAGAGGACATTGACTACGTGATTTCAACTCATGGGCATTCGGATCACATTGGAAATAATAATTTGTTTCTAAAAGCAAAACATATAGTTGGCTTCAGTTTTTCTTTTCAGGACACTTACTTCCTACACCCTTTTGACGAAGGTATAATTTTAGAAAAAGTCCTATTTCCTATGATATAATATGGTAGGTAATTAATGTATTTCTTTTTCATCCAGGTAAAGAATATATCATTAACAGCAGCGTCAGAGTAATACCAACTCCTGGTCACACTCTTTCTGATGTTACCGTAGTTGTAACGAGTAAAGATGAAGGCATAGTAGCTGTCACAGGTAATTTTTACACCTACCTACTAACATTGTAACTCAATGCCTACTAGCTCTACTTTATCTCTTTATTCTTAAGACTACTTAACTTTTATGGTTAAATTATATTGCTAATTTTTCTCAATAGTTGTGTTATATGTTACCTTTGTATTAGCTTAAGCCATGAATGACAAACTTCCTCCTCTATTAGTACTAATATTTATTTTAAGATAAACATGAAATATTTAGCTATCCAGTCTTAATATCAGCCTCACTTTAGACAGCTACGTAATTCCTAAAACTCATGCTAAGGCTTAGCATAAAATTTATACAGAAAGATATTGAGAAGTATTATATATACATAATATGAATGGTATGGTATTCTCTCTCATCTGCTAGTTGCTACTAAAGTTTCAATACTCCAAAGCTTTTGTGCTGAGCACACTGATTACTCTTTGTACTCAGACAATCAATATTTAATTTTGCAGGTGACTTATTTGAAAAATTAGAAGACATTGAGAATCCAAATGTATGGAAAGAAGCAGGTAGTGAAGATCCAAAACAACAAATACAGAACAGAACCAAAATAGCAGATATAGCTGACTGGATAATCCCTGGTCATGGACCTAGGTTCAGAGTAACTGGAGAAATCAGGGAATCCTTACAGAGACAAGCTAAACAATATTCTATTCAGAATACAGAGGTATGATATACAGAAGCAAATATTTCATACAAATACATTTATATGAAATCATATCAAACTTCACACTAAGATTTTTAGAAAGGCGAAAATTGTATTATGTAGGCATACCTATAATATGTGGTAAAGCTCTTGTTTCATTTTCGGCCAAAATGGAGTATGTATACAAAAAAAATCCTAGAGGTGTGATTAATATTATGTATTAATGAAACCTGCATCAGTTGCCTACTTCATTGTGTACAAAAATATCTAATTTCTGTGAATAGTAGTGGAATTCCCAGGTTGACTACAATGGTCACATTGGTCTCCCAATAGTAATTTTCTACTACTCTTTACAAATGTCAAAATTGACAGCAAAAACACGAAAAACAGGTTTTTGCGTAAATAAAAAGAATATTTTGATTTGAACTTCATTTATACATTGTGATGAGTTACGTTATTATGGTTAGTAGATTAAAATATTAATAAACCTTAATGTATGTATGGTATCATGTATATTGTCCTGGCTCCATTTTTGTAACAAGCAATACATGTTTTGAGTATGCCTTTACTTAATTTATTTCTCGTAGCTTTTATTACTACCCTCAATTACCCTGTAAAAACATTCTGTATTTTTCTTGAACGAATTCTGGTATTATATAATAAGATTTATTTTAAAGTTTTTATAGAATTTTTTTTTCCACTCCTGTTAGTTTTTTTTTAAATAATCTTATTTGAGCACTTGTCTCTACTATTTATGGTTCTACTATTTATGGTTCTACAACTAATAATCAGGATTAATGAAAGCCATAATTCAAGTCAAACTTTTATTATACATACAGAAATCCCTTGCTTATAAATTGAAAAAATTACATGAGATTATAAATCCATAGCAATGCAAAAAGTAACACTGATATATATACCTACATGGTATAAAACTGGAAAACTCGGGAGTCCTACTTGACTACTTATGTATGACTTGTGGCTTGCTTGAACTCTTTGAAGCTTTTTAATATAATGAAAAAAAAAAATGAATTAATAACGATTATTCCGGTTGATTACCAAAGACATTGACTTTGTACAAGATTTTTTACTGTTACCAAAAGAGAATTTGACTTCTATTTTATGGCATTAAAAGTAAAAGTAGTCATAGTCATTCTGAGGTAACATATTTTAATTTTTATATTTTTATAATTGTTTATGGCGTCTGCAGTTTTAGCCACAGTTTTTCAATTGTCGCGTGATGAACGCTAAATAGATTGGCTGGAAATAAGCACAATGTAAAGACTCTTCTAGGCACATTTTTATACAAAGTTTTTTATCGAGTTTATTATTTCCAAGTATTTTTAACAAACTGTGAAGGTGTTACAAGACCTTTTTAAAACTATTTCAATGTATATTATCTACTAATTACTTTAGATATAGATAAAAAGGTTTCACAAACCATTTAAATAATTTAATTTACATAATATATGCATGTGAAAATAAAACAAGCATTTAAATTACACACAAGCATTGTGAGTGCCAAACTACATAAACCAAATTTTCCCATTCAGAATGGTATAAAATAAATCAAGATACATAACTCAGACAGGTGCTTATTGAAGTAAGAAGCACCTTATCTTTACTGTTAAGACCAAATAATTCTTCGAATTCTTATAATTCTCAATTTTGCACGAACTTCAAAACTTACAAAACTGTTTAGTAAGGTACAAAAGTATAGTGTCCGGCAATCTTCTTGAACCAAAAGCGACGTAGTAGGGTTTCGCGTCTCGGTGACATTCCTGCCCCGCACTCTACCCAACGCCAAAGAGATCAAAAGCAGTTACTACAAGGTCAAGGTGATTGGTCCAAGTTGTTTGCCGAGAACGAACTGTATTGTGGTTTTTACGAACCGCGATTGCAAAGTTTCCTGTTACGTCTTATTAATGTATTACATATCATAAACCAAGATATATACCTAGATTATATATATCAAGATTGGAAGGAAAAAACATGTAAAGCAATTTAATCTATAATTTGAATCAATCAGACTACACATAAGACATGCATGAACATCATTATTACATACGTATTATTGAGAAATGCATTAATTGCTAACTTTTTGTTTCTATTTCTAAGTTATGTAAGGATTCTATAGCTTGTTAGTGGTACACTGATGGTAGCCAATAGTACCTACACTGGTTTGCTACTTGAAGGTGGGTCATCTAAAAGTACATTGAACATCTATACGCAATTATTTGATGTCGTACTTCTTATACACAGCATACGAATTCTAAGGCAATAAAAACAAGGCTGATATAACTAATAGGACATCTTAAATATAACTTAACCACCCTTAACCGTGAACAATTTGCACTAAAATACATAGGCATCGAATAACTCATTGCAGATCTTTTTTACATTTTATGTCACATATTTTTTTATCACATGCAGTTTAATTTAAATAAATACTATAAACTATAAAAAATATAAATTCCTTCAAGAAGAAAACTAATCTCATTTTCGGTTATAATAAAATAATAAATTCATAGATTCTTTGTATACGAGTAATATGAAACATCAAAATATTTTCGTTTTTGTGGCACCCCATTTAGCAATTTCGGTGAAGTAGTAAGTAATTATAAGTAATGTTGTACGAGTAAGTAGTACAACTTTTTCTTTCACGAAAGCGGGTGAGACATACTTGTAGTTGTGAAGCGTGCATATGTGTGCGTGTATAATTATATTCACATACGCGTTTACACAAGCTCAACTCATACTGATAACTAAATAGAGCTTACGCACACAAACACACCGTAGAAACACTCTCACCGAACTACCCGCTTATGTGAAATAAAAACGCATTTTATATATTACTGCCAGTGATACCTTCAACGGATATCCGTGTATCGACGAGTCCAGGCCATAATTGCTGCGTGCAATAATTAAAATAACGTCCTATTAATCAATACATTTAAACGCTAGATAGAGCAATATCACAGCCGAGGATCACTAACGCTACAAAGCTCAAACATGCCCATATCCGTTCCGAATATTAATCGATAGCTGCAACCAAAACAAAAACGAAACGTCAAATATAATATAGATGATTATAAATGGTACATAAACTTAAAACGTATGAATATAACTTTATTATCAAAGAGTAACAATTAAATATAAAAGAGTGAATTAAGAGAGCCAATGATCAAGTTGTACCTAAGGAAGCCATCATGTTATTTTTAAATAAACAAACATATATTATGTCATAAAGATGGGTTTAGGTTTTTTTAACATTGTAGGTACATTTTCATCCTTGCTTCATAAACTATACAGAATACAGGTAATAAATCCAAGCGCAGACTTATGGCGCTGTGGCCAGAACAAAAGGCTCCTTCTGATAAGCCGATTATAAGACCATGTGCATTACCTGGGGGTCAATGCTAGTAGGAACGGGCTGAGGTTCGTCAATACAGAGATCTGAGTCTGAATCGACTCGGCGTAGAGAGCTGTCCTGTAACAATGCAGAGAGAAATTAAACTAACAGGCGAGCAAACCTCCTACAGAAGTAAGGCAGAGTCTCTGTGAGAGAGAGATAGAGGCTTATGCGAGTTAGCAGAGGCTCGAGTCCAGTGTTCGCCACGACCAGACTAGACACACCTTCTAAGTATTGCTTATAACTGCCT
Source organism: Ligdia adustata (assembly GCA_947049295.1). Lineage (NCBI taxonomy): Eukaryota > Metazoa > Arthropoda > Insecta > Lepidoptera > Geometridae > Ligdia > Ligdia adustata. Next base: position 6,091,609 of record OX346214.1, on the reverse strand, counting down.
ATAACTCAAGTCAAAGTTCCACTTACTTCTCGAGTGTACTGGTCGTCAACAGTAGAGCGACCGGCCTGCAGTAGTCAGGCAGTGTCTTAGTGTAGAAGCCGGGCGTAACTAGCCTCGAGTTTAGAACATCCCAAATCCTAGCTAGACGCACCCTCTGAGTATAAGTACCTACAAATCTAGTTAAAGTATTCTTACTCCTTGAGTGTACTGGTGCGTAGTCGTCAACAGTCGAGCGACCGGCCTGCAGAAGTCAGGCAGAGTCTCTGTAAGTGGAGGCCGGGCGTGGGTCAGTAGAGGCTTGAGTAGCCTCGAGTCAAGAGCGCCCCAAAGTCTGGCTAGACGCGCTTTCTGAGCGTTACTGCCATCTCCTGCGCCACCTCGCGGTGTGTCCTGTCGCATGGAATAATATTAAATGTAGCAGTTATTTAGTTTTTTTTTGTGATGTGTTTTTTTTAAATAGGGCAAGGTAAATTATGTTAAAACAATAGCGAGATAGAAAATTTAAGGGTTCCAACTAAAAATAAATAGTTCCCGAGACACAAAAAAAACTACGTTCACACAAAGAAATTACTTTTTAAATGATGAATGACAAAATATACTCCAAGACATGTCAGTAAATTAAGATTCATAAAGATATACACACCACTGGAGATAAAATCACACCGTAAGGAAAATGTTATCATCAAACCATATCAATATAAATTATTTAATTATTATTGGAGCTGAAATTAGTGCATATTCAATTATTTCATGCTATTATTGATGGTCTCACTAGAAACAATTATGTGCTGACTGAAAGTTAACGTTGATTTGTAATATAGTAATCATTTGCTATTACTATGTAATGTAATAAGAAATACGAGCATATATAAAAACAATTAGGTATGTACCCAGACATACATTAAACAACTGTAAAAAAACTAACAAATTTTGTGTTACGAATATAAAAATACGCAAGCAAAAACCAGTTGTTCCATACATATTGTATCAAGGCATCAAACTCAAGTAGGTATATTTACTTGAGAGAAGTCTTATAACATAAAGTTGTTAGTTAAGGTTATCAGAGCGCATCCTTAAGATATTGCTGACAGATTGCTAATTAAATAGTAACAACAGATAATTCTTATTGGCTGAATTAGATTATATTATAGAAATTATTTATAACATTATCCATCAGATAGCACATAATTAGGCTTAGAAGAAAGTAGTGAATAATTAACAAATGTATGTACATACTTCGTCCAGTTGCCAAGGCATAACCACTTCTTTCGCTCCATTAGCCCATCTAACTATCATGCGGCTTCTCTAGACATTAAAGGAAAACCAAAGAAAGCGATAAAGTATAGTAAAGTAACATGCACAGTGCTAAATATATCTAAAGGGAAGGATATTAGGGCTAGTGAAAAGTTATAGTTAGGTAACTAATGAAGGGACTTTGTTATTAATATTTGTTGCGATTTATAGTAACAAAAGAAAAGAGAACAAAGTCTACCTCTGAGATTGGCACATCTCATTTTTTTATAACTCTTTACATAGTATTGAATTTTTTCTTAGTTTATTTACAGTATCAAAGACTTAGGATTGTAGTTCGAACCTTCATATGACTCGACGATAGGTTTAGTAGATATTATTTTAGTTTAGTTTCCGTCCAGTGAATTTAACCAATGTTAATACATACCGTTTTGAAATTGATGTAGAGAGAACTTGATACAAGGGAGATAGTTATTTGTTTTTTAAGCATTTAACCCAGTAAAAGTGTCATGCGTAGTATAATTTTAAATCGTGTTGCATGCATTGTGATATTGAATGTTAAGTAATATTAATAAACATGCAGTTGCATTTGCGTTACCTAATATTAATTTTTGCACTCAAAATCGATAATCGTTTATTCAAATTAAAAAACGTATACTCTTACAAACATACAAACTCTAATCAATGAACGAGTATCGATTTGGAGATATTAGTGTAATTTGTTACATAAACAAGTATAGTAATTAGGTATTCAAAATCTTTGCATTTGTCATTCGTGCATTATATTTTGATTTGCGTGCAATGTAATTTGTCTTACGGCTGCCCTGTCGCAACTGGCCGGTTGCGTGGGATCCAAGTTTCGAAGACCGAAGCCTATATCGGCATGCTGAACAATAAAACGTGTTTATATAGTAAAGTCTAGAATTTCAGATTCAGAAGCAACGCAAACGCCAGAACAATAGAGCCTTTGCAAGAAAGGGACACGTGAACCAATTGATATTATACTCATCGACAAAGTTATTTTTAGCTTGTTATTTGTCTACATACAGCTGCATGTCTATATCTATAGACAGAAATGCCGTAGCAGCTATATATCATAGTGTCTTAGCTTTTGGACATCGTATCTACGCGACTTGAAATTGACGATGACTCTTTGTTTATTGTTGTGCTTAGACAATAAGTTTTATGTTATATAAATTGGTACATAAACACAATTTGTTTATACAGAGTCAATCGGTTTACGCTCTGTTAGAGAGGGTTAGTAAAAAAGTTTATCTTTTTTGAACAGTTATTTATAATTTTAATATCCTACCTAACGTGTTATGTCAATAACACGACTCAGGAATATAATAGATACATTTAAATGATAAGGAAAGTACGCAAGCTCAGACAAACATATTAAAGCATCTTGATCCTTTTAGATCAGCCATTCCATTTACTACAGCAAAATTAAGAACCGTTAATTTATTTATCAAGTTTCGTAGCTTATTCAAATTGATATATGCCAATTTTAAGAACAAAATATCAAGCATTTTCCTTATCATTTAAATTGCGTGGACTTTAAAGTAATAATTCTAGTTATTCCCAACACCAATGTATAAAATATATAGGTTATTAGAAGCTTGAACGGTTATTAAGACAAGTAAAGCACAGCATCCCAAGCGCCGATAAACATGGATGTACTTGGGGCATACGTACCGCTCCGCCCGAGTCCGTGGCGTGGTAGAGCTGCCACAATAATGGAGTATTAATTGACATGCGAGGCGCGGCCCTTGCCCGCACACAGGGCTTGCAACGTGACGTCATCACTCACTGAGCGACTCCACATCAGCTTTATAAAGACTTTATTTGACACTATGCAGGAGACTACACTCTTATTAATAGAACTATTTTAAAATTGCAAATGTAGAACATACTTTGATATGACTTTGCGTGTTAAAGATTTGTAAGTCCATTAGACTCGAGAGTTGAATTTTTTGGTTGACATAGTGTGGTATTATAATATTAATTTAGTTTTATGCTCTAGAGGCTAATTTTTAAGCCAGGATCGGCATATAGTGTGTAAAAGTAGGTAAGTCGATAATGAAGCGATGTGGAGCCTATCATACGAGTAACGAATACCAGGCTGGACCCGGTAAAATTATCCTTTATTTGACCAATATATGCAAGCAAAGGGTCGCTACAAGCAAAAATAACTAAATAAGGTCCATTGTGCTAATATCGTAAGTAAGAAACATAAATTTATTGATATAAGATATGCTTGACATTACCATCACCGATTATTTTATAAGAGTCTAGAGAGAAACGCTTCAAATTCGCTTTTAAAAAGATAATTTACTAGGATCAGCCGTAGTACGAATGACAGTCACATACATATATAGCTTGTTCGGTCGTGTTATGATCAACACACTTAGAGCACACTACACTATCATATACGTTCTGTATCTTCCGATTTCCTCACTGACGCTAGAAATAATACTATATTTCTAATATGAAGGATATTCACTATCACCCCTTGAAGCAATATCTTCTTGAACCAAAAGTGCGATGCAGTGTGTGTATTTCCGCGCACATGCGCTTCTTATTGAAGAATCACAGATCGCGTCTCGGAGAAATCTCCGCCCCGCACTCTATCCCGCGCTAAATACATTTTATAAATACGTTACGGAACAAAATCTATTGGAGTTTATGAAAATAGAAACAAACTATATAACAGAGAATGTTAGCACAAAGAAAAGCTTTGATACAACAAAAAAGAGCGACGTAAAGATTTTTAGCACAAAGTTAATTAAAAAGCAATAAATAAGATTCAATAAAATGCAGAAAATACTATACACAGTGTTGAGACAAAGGCCGGACGTACTTTAAGATCCTACTTACACAGTTGTAGTAGTAGCAAAAAGATATCAAATGCTTGACAGATTTTGTCCCAGAACATGACTTATTTTCTAAACAGTCGATATTTATTTGTAATATTAAAGTAATTGGTTAAAGCAATGTCCTCTTTAAGTTTGCCCGTCTTTAATCGTAACACTCATATATTCATTAGGCACATAGCTGAGGATAAGTCGCTAAAACAAGTGCAGTAGAGGCTAAAAGTGCGGGCGTATAACACGCACCCATATTCGTAATGTCACAGATAATAAAAACGGTTGACTGCCTTTACGAAATAAAGTTGATCCAAACACTATTTATTACTCTAAGCGTACAAAAAAAGTACTTTAGTCATTCCTTAAAATTGTTTGTTCTCTAGTTAACTTTTTCGTTGCGCGCTTAAGTTTCATGGAAAATTAGAGTACATGTATTATCAACCAGATTTATTATCGTTGCAAAGGACGCACTATGTACAGTCTGTCCAATCTAAACTTGTACATTCTTCAAATAAAGTTAGATATCTTCACATGTATTGGTGGGGATAGGTTTAGATGAGACTTACAAAGTTTTATTTAAAGTTTGAGAAAAGTCTTTCTGGCTTTAAATATAGATTGGATGATTGATGGAGTCAGACTTTACTTTGCGGAAATCCATTTATAATAGGATGGTATTTAAAGAATATTTAGTGTGGTCCCGCCTCGTCTTGATGTCAGCGTGAGAAATCGAAAAATATTAATATTTAATTTATTTATATTATTTTTTGTTATAGGTGAAACACGCGTCGAGAAAGCCGGATACTGAGAGAAAGAGAAATAATAAGGTGTGGTGTGGCGGTGGTGAGGAGGAACCACACCATAAGGACAAAAATATTTTTCGATTTCTCACGCTGACATCAAGACGAGGCGGGAAAACACTAAAAATTCTTTATATACCATCTTATAGATTGGATGATTGCACTATTTGCCAATACTCTACCTATAATTTAATTAGCTAATACAATTAACCTATCAGATTTAGAAGCTTCTGAATTTTTAAATTTGTAATGGATAAAATATGCACAGTTAAAAAAATGTGCTCTAAGCTTACTAAAACAACGCAAAGAGGAAAAAATATCTAATATGCTTATTTATTATACAATAAAAATCAATACTTACACTTCTAACGTCGCGGTAAGGTAACGCTTCGCTTTCTTCATTGCCTTGTCTGAAATATTGACGAAAGAGAATTTAATAAATGAAATCTAGACAGTTTTCCATTGTGTACCATGCGCTTATAGGATTAGAGTGAGTTTCGCTTGGCATTACAGTAAACAAAAAAGTCCTAGTAAGAGTTTGTTCTAAGACTGAAAGGTATGCGCACCACACAAGCGAAAAGCTTCTGAATTTTTGTGACGCAAGTCAAATTAGTAGTTTCGTCCCCGCCCAGCTACATACAGTAGTTCGTAAAGATAACTTAGACATAATAATGTGATTAACATCTACTAATTAATAACTGCTCCATCTAGGGCTACAGTATCGCTGACTTCCTGGTCGTGCGAACTTGTTGTCTAAAGCCTAGCTGTTCAGGATAAAAATAACGCGCCCCAATGTTGAACGTCTTTTGTATTGTATAGGCGCGTGACAATCTCTATCGAATAAAAAGAAACAAAAGACCGCTAGTTAAGGTGATGGTTCCCAAATAGATGCGTTTTTGTTTTCATTTTCTAGCATTACCGTATACTGTGCCATGTTGGAAGTTAATACATCATGTAATGCATATATTCAATTAAAGCATGATGTTTCAAAATGCTTATCTTAGTTTACCAAACCATTTTAACATATTTTTGAAGAACTCATTATCTCATTATTTTGAACATGTTTCTTTCGGTATACGTGGTACTAAAAAAGAAAATTGTTTTTATCTGAATCGGAAGGGTGAATTCGAACGGCATTGCCATCATAGATGTTATAGCTGATGGTTGCTACGGGAAGAGATCTTATAAAAAAATATTCTTCACTGTCAGGAGCAGTTGCCATAATAAAAATATATAACTGTTTATCTTTTATTTCAGTTATTGTTTTTTAAAGTATTTTTGTTTTCTTAGAGACACTAAAATTAACGAAAAATTCATTCATATAAGTTTGATAAAAATCGGTCAAAATAGTTAGATTTATAAATAAAAATATGCAAATAAAAATTATTTATTACAATTTTTTGAAGTAAGTTTTACCTAACCCAGCGAACCTCGTTGTTGATAAATAATGTCATCAATGATATGAGCTGCCAACTGCTCACGAAGGCGGAATTTTGAAGGGTGCAACTCGCACGATATTCAACAAACGAACTCGAACGATAGTTTCTACGAAAGATTCTCATTTTTTTTAAATGTTTTTACGAGGTACGAGAAATCATTTTTATAAAAGTTTAATGAAATCGAGTTATTATTATTCGATAATGAGTAAAGTTATATTTTAATTGAGTAATTACTACTCCACCTTCTGTACAATACTAATCTTTGACCTAACTTTTAGAAAAGTACGATGTTATTTCTCTGAACTTACATTACTCTATGTCAATATCCAAACTGTGCGTAAGACACCATCTATCTATACAGTTGACAAAATTATAGACGGCAGGCCAATGCCCGCTCATTTGTTTCGCCCAGAATCAAACAGATGGCATGGCATAGGTAAGTATCAGTACATACTATTATTTATTCCGTGGCTCAATTCTCAATTGCGTTTGTCTTTACGTTTTTAATTGCGTTTGTTTTTTTTTGTTCCGTCGCCTTAAAAAGAATTTTTAAGAGCCACGGATTCCGAATGACTTTCACAATGAATTACATTACATACTTACAAGTGTAATAATATTGCTTTAGGCGATAAGGCCGCCCAGTGTACTGCCATTGTATAGATTTGTCTTGCTGTGCATTTTTTTGTTTGGAGTGCAATAAAGCTATATTCATTCATTAATTCATTCATGTACATACCCGGTGGGTATACGCAGGTAGGCCAGCGCGTGGGTCGCCGCGCCGCCTTGCAGCACTACCGTGGCTATAACTATTAGAGATGTGGTGGTTAACATCGCTTGCCGAGCCTCCGACACTGTGTTGCGAATGGCCAGAGCAAAGGACATCGCACCGCGAAGACCTGCAATCATAAAATAAAATCGTGTCACACTCAAAGCTCCTAGTCCTCTATACTCCTATAATAGATTTCTCGTGTCAAGTAATAAAGATTAACATTTTCGAAATGTAGAAGTCTTTAAAAAAGTGAAATACTGAATTCGATTCGGTAGATAATCTTTCCAGTTAATTTGATTTATAAATCTAACGACAGGGCCGGTATTGATAAATATCGGATCAGCATTCTCTCTGATATCGGGGAACAAATTTAAAAACTGGAAAAACTAAGATTGTAACGAAATAAAAACCTTCTTCTGTTAAAAGTCTGTTAAAAGCAGTCTTTGTGAAACCAGGTGACATTCTTTTTTTGAGAAGTCTGTAAAGAAAGAAAATAATCTTTTGTTACCTGCAAAGAACAGCATGTGCTGGAAGTTGATCGGTATGGGCGGCTTCCGACCCAGGTTTAGCAGGAATGAGAGCGGGTAGATGTTCACAGCGCGACCAACCAATGACGTTATCTGACGCTTACTAAGGAGGTTTAAAGTTGAAGCCAAAGCACAGACACTTCCATTAATTAATATCATTTTCAGCTCTTACTAGAATTATGATAACTCCTATAAAACTAAAAAAATTACAAACGAGATATTTAAAATACTTGCCTCTGCCCTTCTCGGATCAATTTATCGAACCATCCTAATCTCAAGGCAAGTATATAAGTCTGCGTCACAGAGTTAATCAACGAGTTATAAGGTATTCTGAAATCAATATTTATTTTAGTGTAATTGTGTGAATGGCGCCACCGCAGCAACCGCATCCCTACTTTGGGAAGAAATACTCTTCCAATACAAAAAATTCTTAGCTCGCTCGTAAAAGGATACAAATCCGGCGATGATAAACCACGGATCGAAGTGGTGCTTGGGGAAGGTGAACATCGACACGCCGATGTAGGTGAATATGAAGTTTTCAGCCAGGAAGTTGAGCAGCTCGAACAGCTGCTTGGTGCGGTTGCGCGAGTCAGATGACAGATTGTTGTAGGTGTAGTGCGCCTGGCATATGCCGCAGAATAACACCGCTACTACGCCTGAGGACATCGTTATAAACAACATTTGAAGTAGTTTAAAATACTAAAAAATACCCTTAACAGGATCACGAAGCGAAAACTGTATCAGAAACACAGAAACAAAAACAGTGAAGGGTCATTTTTTCGTGTTTCTGATACAGTTTTTGCTCCGGGGCCTACCTTTTTTCATCCCCTAAATTGTAACGTATTTTTTTGGTATTGGTGTCTATCGCTTCACTATGATGTATTATAGCCTACACGTTTTATTTTTTTGAAAAAAGTTATTGAATTCTGTATAATAAAGGCTTTTAACAGGCATCGTATCAGCGCTAAACTATTACAGCTAAGGAAGCTTGTAACTTTAAAGTTATATAAAATACAGAAAAAAATAAAAACAGTAAAGCTTAGTAAATGTTAGCTATGTGGAAAAAGAAACTACTGGATTCGGATAGCACTAAAAGGTAGAAAAGAGCTATATCTTATTGTCTGGACAAGTTGCGGTCTATAGTCTTAATGGTAACTATAGAATATTGCATTGTCATAGGTCCTTTATTAGTAGGTATGCAAAGTGTCAAAAAACATTTACGTTTTTAAAAGGGTGGAAATCACTTTCAGGTATTTCGTTACATAGATACATACCAAGCTAATAGAAGCGTGTTAATATGATAAATATATATATAATATGATAAATGATAAATAATCAAACGCTTTCGGTCGAATTGCATAACATACGTAATAAAATTAGATTTAAGGAATAAAATGAATGCAAAATAAACATTATAAAAATATAGCAATATAATAAATAACGTTAGTAGTAAATATAGCAATATATAAATCAAGTTACCTGTAAGCTCGCACACCTCTGCGATAAGGAAGGCTGCGTAGGACATCAGAACGAACAGAGCTGACTCCAGCAGCGGCCACTCTCGCACGTGCGTGAACTTAGTCATGTGTGGTACTATTAAGGTAACTACATGATATATAAATATATATATATAAGTCGATAGCCCAATAGAGTGGCATCAAGAGTTTCGAACTACAAAATACATTGTGGCAACATTAAATGTTATCCTGAGATATATAAGTACATCTCAATATTATGTACTGACATGTAATCATTAAAAAATACTCAAAATTCAACTAAGCATTTTTTAGCCAAATTGATTTTTAAATTAAAAAATAAAAACTAGTGGGCCGAGTGAGACTTAATGTGTCTAGGAATAATTGTGTAGATCTTTAATTTTTATTTTTTTAAGTAGTTTTAGGTATATTTGAGAAATCAGGGAACACACAAAAAGGCGACGAATTGAGTATAACCCTTGTTTTTTAAAGTCGGTTAAAAATCGAATGTTCCACATTGGAATAAGATGACGCAGGAAATGCATTACTTATTCTCAGCCTTCAAACAAACATACGTAACTGGTTATCCTTGACATAAGGCTTTAGTCTATTTTTATTACTATGTTAATGCATCGACTGGTTATGCCGTTTATTAGAATTTTAAGTAGACAAAATTATCTATTTATAATTTTGTTTACTATCAATATACTAATATCAATCTTTCTCTATTAATTAAATTAATTTATTATTTTTTACAGAAGTTACGTTCAACCACAACTCGCGTGATGTGAAGCGACGATGGGGCCTAAGACGGAGCACCTTTGCCTGATAAGAACAGGTAACATTTTTAACCTAACCAATACATTTGTACAAATATAATATACATAATTATACATATTTAATGGTATATAGTAATTTGAAAAGGATATCAATGCAGTAAGGCATCCTATCAGAGCGCCGACGAGGAGCGAAAGACTGAAGATTCCAATGAAGTCTCCGATAGCACTCAGGAACGCTGTGATCTCGAATCCTCCGTCTTTGGAATATCGCGTCTCGTAGTTTTGTATGGCTCTGGATAGATTACGTCATATTTAGATATCGCTAAGCAGATTAATTTTGGTGATGGTGAAATTCTACTCGCAATGATTAGCATATCGTATATCCTATACGTTTCACGAACTTAAAAGGCTTTGTGTAAATTTTTAGTGTGCGTACATATACAGAATACATCTACACCGATAATAGATATTCAAACTCATAGGTCGAAAACATGCCTGAGACCTCCGACGTACGAAGCGAGAATGCTAACCAATAAGCCACGTCTCCGATATTATGACGTGAAATGCATTGTCATAGATTGTGTAGTGATTACCCAGTGAACCACATAAATTACCTGCATAACGACTAAAACTATAAAATACGGACTGCTCTCGTCAAGGTTAAGAGACCAGTATGCTAATTGAATTGTCAAATGTTTGTTTACTTGACCAACATTATGAAGTATCTCACATCATATCTGGTCCACAGATATTTATTAATATCAGTTATTCATGTACTAAATTGGAATTACCATATCGAGTAAATGAAGCCTCTCTTGGTTTGGTGTTTTGGACAAAAAGATCCAGCTGTTCCACAGCGTATGTGTGTACAGGTATGTGTACAGGTATTTTGCTGACGACCATAAAACATTTTCATGAAGTAGCTTGTTTATTTGACTCATATGTTATTTTATCGTATACGTAAAGTTGCATGCCCTAGCTTCACAGATTTTAGGTCGCCTAAATAGCTCGACTTAAGCTACTATATACCTTACCTAACGCACTGGTACCTTTAGATAGTTACCTTATTAATTAAATGTTAAGTTTAAATTGAAACTTAGAGCGATTCTTGTCTTGTTTTGGCGATTGACTTTCTCTATAGGATAAAACAAGACAAGAGGCATGTTTGTAAATAAGGCAGTTATTACTTACCCGCTGAGCACGAGAGCCACTGCATCGTTGAGAACGCTTTCACCAAATATCATCGCATACAGATTTACGTCCACCTGCAAACAAAAGAAATAATAAACGTAAATAAAAAAGTTGCCCGCTACAAAAAATGCATTTATAAGTTGCGAATATTGAACCCTCATTTGACCCCCTCAGAGGATTGCAAAAATCCTTTCTTAGTATATATACCCCTAAATTTTTTCTAAATCAGCTGGCTCACCGATTTAGGCTCTGCGTTGATTACTTTATATACTTCTTTTATAAACCTATGTAAAAGCTTCCTAGCTTTGCTTCTATCGCATTAAGCCATGTTAATTTAGGCAAACTTACCATCAGGTTGTGGCGTCATATCATACGTCTTTTCGACGCCGGTAAACCATTTTAATGAAAACTCGGAATCTTGAATTCCTGATGGGTCTCATAGCAGAGAAGATATCCTTTAGTAAATGCGTTTATAACTACAAAAGTGGCGAATAGTATCCTATTGCGTTAAGTACACCTCTAACCGATAACTCTGTATAAACGTGTTCGTTATCAAACTAAATAATAAGTGGTAAGCCTCGATAAGCAGACGAACTTAGCCTATCTACTAATTTAAATGGAAAGAATTCATCGCGTCATAACAAACCAAAAAAGTATAGGTAAATAAATGTACACATGTAAATAACTACTACAGTCATTACGTGACACATAATACTATAGCAGAGACATTAGACGACATTAAAGCGATATCATTCTATTACACATGGCATTGTACTGGTACAAACATAAAAGTTAATAAATTACAAAATAAATTATAGTCGCTACATCTATTATTTCAAACTCACATCATAATTATCTAGCTAGGTAATTAAATAGATATTTGTTTTAAGTGAAGTCGAAGTCCCTTCGAAGTTTTCAATTCGTCAGGCGCCGATACAATTTTTTTTAGTATATTTCTTAAAAGTCAAATTACTGGACTGTGTTTGATAAAAATAATTGGGAACACATGGAAGATAACGAAAACAGTTATTATTCAATCGCTTCAGCCATCCCGCTGAGATATCAGGAAACAAACGTCAAAAAATATCCAGTTGCATTGAGTACCTCCTCTTTTTGGAAGACGCTAAACACTACCGAATAGATTAGAAAGAATTTTATGGGATGAAGTTGTAATAAATCTAAGGCAAAGTACATCATCATGTAAAATCCGTTATCTATAAAATATGAGAGGTAATAAACATCACATGTTTGTACTATGATAAACAAATAATATGAGATACGGAATACAAAGCTATTTTATAATTAGATCTAAATACGATGGCAATTTCCAAAACTACCTTTATATCACTTGTATACATTTATAATCGACCACAAAATTACTTTAAACGAAAAATAACAAAGTTTTAGCACAAATGCCATAAATAACGACATTTGTTCTGTTCGCATTTTTTAATCAAAAATCAATAACTAGTATAAGTTTCATTTAGTATCTATACCTTGTACAAATTACCCACGACACTACTAGCTCGTAGTGCAGAAGGGAAAAAAATACCGGTAGTGGGGTCTGGTAGTAAAGTAGTATTGAGCGCTTTTCTTACGGCTAACTAGTTACACAAGTGCGTAATAGCTTGTATAAGTACCTTACTATAATTAGAAGAAATACTAATGAATGAAGACTAAGATTAACTCCCGAAATAGTTAATTCGTTACCATGCGAGAGACCAGCATCTAGGTTCGTCCCTCAGAAAAATAAGAGTCACAAATCAAAGAGAGGAAAACATCTACATCAACACACATAGACAAAAAATAACATGGTTAGTTATACCTTAACTGTTTAGTGAACGAAGTGTCTCTGCTTCTAGTTTACCAAAATTTTCTTTTCTTACATAGAACTAACACAAAAAAAAATATTTTTTTTATTGTCATTAGGTATATAACATGATGAATGCTATTATATTTCCTATGGTTTTTTATTCAATGTACGGAATCATACGTGGCAAGGACTTACTAGGTATGACTAAATGTAGATACATATATTCGTAAGAATATTCATTAGCCCACTAGTTAAAATACTACTGCGTATATGAAGACCATACACGGATAGTGATAAACCTTACGTGAATGAGAGTTTTATTTGATGTTGCATCATCTAAGTGTAATCTCATTTGCGTGGGTAGGTAATTAGGGCTCGGTAATTACTCGTAGTCTCAGAATGACATAAGAATTAACCTAATTTAACTATAGCTTATAAGCTTGTTATGTGTGGTACCTTGGTTATAATTATCTAATAAAATTCTGGCGCTAAAAGTATTATTTTATAAAATGTTTGAGGCTCACTACAAGACTCACACACAGATAAGATTTATGTGTTAAACTTAGTTTTTTTTGGAGTTTTATATACATGACAGACTTATTTGCTTGTACAGAAACATAGTTTTTATGAAATCAAATAAATATATAGTGCACTATCAGTGAACTATACAGGGTTATCGGCTAGGGGTGTACTAAGCCGAAAGGGGGTCACTATACTCATCTTAATGAACAACTTTCACTTTGGGACCAACTTTGAATTCAAGAAAAAAAATCAGCTGTTCCATACATTTTGTTGATGACCGATCAACTTTTTGTATGAAACAGCTGATTTTTTTTGGTTGGTTTGAGTAGGTCCCATAGTGAAAGTTGTTCCTTAGGATGAGTATAGTGACCCCTTTTCGGATTAGTACACCTCAAGCCGATAGCTCTGTAGAGTATTATAACTTTAAATAATGCAAGTTCACAGATGCAGTTATCTGCGGACAGGGCGTCGCGTACTTGCAGACCAATAAAATTTTACTCACGCTATGAATACGCCAATGAAATTTTACTCACGCGTTAGTTTTATCCTATAAGACTGCAATCGCGCTATTCATTGTTATAAAATTGACAGTTTGACTAAGATAAAAATAGAATATTTAGAACATAGTTTAGTTCTGTGGTCTGGAATTGATCAAGTGCCTTATCCCTTATTCATTTAAGTGTAGTATCTTAAGCGGCAGTCATGTTTAAGCATTTTTTGGCAGAGCAAAAAAGTAATTGTTTGTCCTTTGAAGAGTAATGTCATGCACCAAAACACAACTTAAGATGTTCAGCTGTATGCAAGTAAAGTACCTTCAATTGCGAGAAAATAGCGAGCACAGTCAAAGGGTCCGTGGGCGATATCAGCGCTCCAAAGTACAGGGTGTCCAGGAACGTGAAGCTTGACGCGAGCGATGCAGGCATCAGCTGTACACATCCGTACATCAGGGAGCCTATCACAAGAGCTGAGAGTGCTGTGCCCACCATCGCGAATGTTAGTATGGCGCCGAGGTTGCGGAAGAAATATTTCTGTAACATTTTCAAATGCAATTAGGAGGCCGTCCAATGATTTGATTGCAAAGAAAACTCTTAATAAATTGGTTCCTACCACTGAATTTTACAAGGATGTCATCATATTTGCTTTAAAAATATTCAAGCGGTGGTATTGCATCAGAAAATATAAGAATAACTAACATTTATTTGATTCATAGTAGAATTGTTTTGAGTAACTAATATTATAAATGCGAAAGTAACTCTGTCTGTCTGTTTCGCTTTCACGCCAAAACCACTGAACCAATCTGGATGAAATTTGGTGCACAGGTAGATTGGACCCCGGGAATGGACATTGGATACTTTTTAACCGACTTCAAAAAAGTAGTTCCCCCATTATCTCGACAATCCAATGGGGAACTACGCGGGTGAAACCGCGGGGCACAGCTAGTCTACAATAAAATAATTCTTCATAAAGAGTGATTGCCGACTTCCAATACGGCGGGCGCAGATAGAACTTTATCAGTTATATAGATTTAAAAATCAAGCCTCAAGACCGAATTTGATAAAATAAAAATGGTAACACAAGGGAGGTATACTCTTTCAAACGAATTTTTCAAATCAGTTTTCCTGTCTCAGAGAAATCAGGTAACGTACATTAAAAAAATACAGTTGAATTGAGTACCTCTCTTTTTGGATGTTACTAGAAAACGAGATGCATCTTACTACATATACATACATACTTCAGATATTGAAATCATGGAAAGGGTAATATAATTATTATACAGAGAATCATTAAGGAAATACAGCACCACCTACTCCTCAGCTCTCCACTATTATCAGTGTACATATTATTTATACACATGAATTTTTTTTTGTAATTCTATCAAAGTAGGTAAGTTAGCTATTTTGTACAGGGTTATCAGTTAGGGGTGCACTAAGCCAAAAGTGGTTTACAAGGTTAATTCTAAGTAACAACTTTTACTATGGGACCTACTCTAAACTCGAGAAAAAAAATCATCTGTTTCTTACATTGTGTTGATGACAGATAAACTTTTAGTATGGAAAAACGTTTTTTTTTTAATTTTGTGGTTAGTCTCATAATTAAAGTTGCTTGCCTCTAACCGATAACCTTGTAGGATGCTTGAGTAGTTCCTGGTGAACTAATAGATGTTTTACCTGATATCTGTCAGAGACAAGCAAACCATATTCATATTCCTTAACATATACATCTAAATTTAATAAAATATAACTTACCCGTTTTAAGCAATAACCAGCGTGAAATATGATTGGTGGTAGAATTATATTGAAAAATATCTCAGGATCAAATGTCGCCTTCAGATCAATTTCATTTTGTTCTACATTCACTATTTCACCTCTAAAGCTGTATGCATAGGTTTTGTTTGGCACTGGAGCATCTGAAAAAAGAGGTGCCGTTTTATAATAACTCTCTTATAAATCAGAAAGTTAAAAATAATGTTCGAAGCGAACTACAGTAGAGTGTCAAAGAATTGGGGGACAGGTGTTCAAATAAACTGATTTATTCAGATAATCGGACATTATTTAGTGTGGGGGCTGAAGCACTGGGTGGCTTTGACGTCATCAGACGTTCAGATAATCAATACTGTACTGTAAACATGATTTATTTTAAAACACAACGCAAAACATGGTGCTTAAAATATTTTGAAAATGTGGTTTGTGAAGACAGAGTCAAATACATAAAAATTAAAATCTGCTATATAATTCACACATAATAGTACCATTCTTTGTTCTTTATACTATAAATAACCAACAAGTTACAAAAACAATCACACCAAAATAAATAAGAAATACAGAGTATAAGAATATAATACTCAAAAATAATTGCACTTATTTGACATTCATTTAAAGAGGTTCATGCTAAATCGTTTTTCTGAATAGTAAAGAATAATGGATAATGTTTCTTTTTTATATTTAAATATGTCTTTTTGACAAAAATTGTTTCAATATTATGCAAATCAAAGCAAATCACCTTGATTTTTAGCATTGCTAACACTAAATCTATTTCCAAGTTCTTTAGTTCAATCCTCTAAAAAAACTTACCTCCGGAACTAATTGGTATTTTGTCAGGAAAGTATAACCGTAGCATATCCGGTGGCACTGATTGATTGTACTTAGTGTCAGGTGCTGGATGCACATCAATATACGTGATTCCATTAGTGCTGGCCCCATAGCGGATTATAGCACCTACTATTAAACCTGCAAAATTACATTGGAATATTTAAAAATAAGTATATTTTTTTATACATTGATCAACGATTAGCTTAAGGTTGATGTGTCTTTAGTATTTAGTATTACATTTTTGCATTTAGACTTTCACTTGTAATTAATTTTGAATATATTATTACTTGTTGAAGTAAGATAAAAATATTTTATGTCCACTTCCCATATTCTATCTATTTTCAATAATTTTATTTTGATCAGGTAGTGAGTCAATTCCTGTAGATTTTAAAGTTACAAAATGAAAGAATACATGCTACATGCCATGATAGTTTTATTCAGCAGCTACACTGTAACAGGTTCCATCCTAGTCTACGTAAAAATAAAACAGTTGAAAACATACTCACAAGCATACTATCATACTGACCTACTATAAGTAATAATAATAATTTTGAGCTTGTACAAACATTTTAATGTCATTAAATACATGTCTGTACTATTTCTTTAAAAACGTAATTGTATAATATGAGGCAAGTACAGGACGATGCAGTTGTGTATAAACTTAAACTTCTCAATATTTTTTCTCAAGGCCTCTGTTGATTCACCTCTATGACAAACGAAAAGTGTGTATTTGAGGTTGCAATTAGGAACTTTTTATTTACTATGCGTGTAAGATATTTACCGTATATTACAGCTAAGCCAGTCTCATGTAGCCAGCTTACTCGACGATGTTTGAATACCCAAATTGTAAGCACTGTGAGCGTTAGAAGACATGTGTATATCAGCAAGTTTAAACTGTCTATTCGATGCAATAACGTCGCTTTAGCATCTAAGGCGATATCGGTACCAGATCCTCGGCACACCTCTGCCAGGGACAGCAGAATAAAAAACGATCCAATTATGGAATACATGGTTTTGTCACGTTAGCACTAACAAAATATTTTCACATTACAAATTCGTTACAATGGTTTCCTGCGGTAAACGACGCACTTTACTTATAAAATCATAGCAATAGAGGCACCAAGGTAGTAATTTATGACCAGAAAATCATAATTTTTGAGACACTTTTCGCAAATACGTACATACACATGAAGAAAACCAAACTAACGAAAGGAAAACGGAAAATCGACCGTTTCTGTGACAGATACTGACTGTCACTGTCTTTTTCACTCAGCTGAGATTGACAGTTCTAATACTGACGCATTGACAGTGAAAAAACACAAAACGACAACAAACTTTTATGGCTTTATACGGTGAGTTCATTTCAATGTACTTAAGGCCCTTATAGTTTAGTTTTTATTTGTTTTAAATATGATGAGTATCACTTTTTGATTATAAGTTCAACTTGGGGTTTACATAAAATCGTTGTAAAATAAAATAAAAAATATTTAATTATTTGCTTATTTTTAATTATTTGGCGGCATAAAGTTTGAAAGTTACAGTTTCGAGTTGTACAACAACAATGCCACACGTTATGCGCTGATTTGCGCAAGTTATGTATGAACAAATACCTAAGGTCTTATGATCTGCCTTGATTTTGTAAGAACGCATTATATTGCCAAGCGGTTTGGAATTCAAGATATTCGTTATAGCTATTATGAGGTCGGCTACATAAACCTTAACTACCAATAACAAAGTTTTTATGCCATATTGAATATCCGGAGTCACGAGTCTAACTTTGGAAGGTATGTAGGTTTCTTGAGTTCTACGCTATTCTATAAATACATTATTTCTCTCATTTATTGTTAAACACGGCTTAGAGCCGGACCTTTATTGGGGCATCAGTAGGGCCGTAGCAAACACAGAGAGAGGTCCTTTACAATAAAAATGTGTACAAAAGTACAGAAATATAAAAGGAATGAACAGAAATGTGAACTATTGTGAACTATGTATTGTAACTAATTATATAATATAAATGAACACCCTGAAGGGACGCAGTCACCCACGATACAAGATTTTTAATCTTAGTGTAGGTGCTGCGCGTCATAAAACGAGTATTACAACATATAAAAACTATTGTTATAGGACGATATTAATATTTTTGTGACATTATTTGTAATATTTTTTGTGTGAAATAAACGATTTGATTTGATATCTGGCCTATTGTGATACGTTTTTGATGACTTGGTAGGTAGACTATGAAAAGTGGCACGGCACCCGCCAATTCTGTCTCTTATCAAAATATTGCGGGTGGTAACTTGTCACCCACTAAATGGGCCTCCTACTAAAGGCCACCGTACGACGGGGCTGGAGAGGCAACGTTGGTGTGGCTACTAGCTGCGTTATGCCCTTTAGCACTTCCACTCTGAAGCTTAGGTTCTTAGTTCTTGCATTTTTCCATCTATGGCATGGGGTCATTTGGCCCCTACGGAATCGGGGTACGCGGTGTCGCCATACACCGTAGGAACACATTTAAAAATATATTAATACATTATAAATATATTATTATATCCTGAGATTTTTTTGAATAAGTAACTAGGTTATGTAAAAGATTAATATTTCGCCAGTCTGGAGTTCGATAGCTTAGAATAGATGATGGGTTGAATTTGGATTCTTGTTGCTGTGCGATATTTTAAAATTAAAATTTTAAAAAGTTTCTTAGTGAAAATACCTACAGGCATAGGCGGATTTTCCATAAAGCTCAATAGGCCCTAGCCTAGGTTGGCTAGTTATATACCTAAGAGAGGCATGTGGTCTTTCGTCGCAAAAACACACTTTTTTGTTTACGTTTCACATTCATCTCTCACTCTTTGAACCTTATTCGTAGTACCTAGTCGAATTTGAGAAAATGGTGGTACTTAAACCTTTAGGCCACCACTGCAAATCCGCCACTGTATACAGGACTTTCTAGAGTAGTTAATCAGAGTTCATAGATAGGTATGTAGTATGTACCCATAGGTACTTGAATAGCGCTCTCCTAGCTATAGTCATTGACTATTGAGTGTTAACGCACACTTAAGGCAGCTATAGACCGGCAACTTGTCCATACAATAAGTTATACCTAGCTCTTTTCTACCTTTAAATGTTGTCCGATCCCAGTGGGTTTTTTTCACATAGGTAATACATTATTTAGTAGGCTATACCATTTTTTTTTGTTTTTTATTACACTTTAATGTTACAAGCCGAACTTCCAATTATCATACATTTGATCGTAGTGTTCAACAGTTTTACAGGATATAGGTATATGTAGTTTGCTAACTAGGTCAACCATTACATCTAAGCTTTATTGTTCATTACATTTATTACAAGATTTACCTAATACACTAATATAATCTAGATGTTGTACTTACCTGAGCTAATTGTAATTCTACTGTAGCTGTTAATATTTATTGCATGTTTATCTCGTTAGTTTAAATAGTTTGCTAACAGGTAACTGTGTATGGCTTAGCGTAGGTAGGTATTAGTTGATAAATAGAAGATACAGCTAAAATTGTTCCTTATCGTGACTATTTTAATAGTGAACCTCTTTCAGACTACGAGTAGTACAACCCTAATTAATAACTTTGTATATTATTACCTATTATATGTATATGAGTTTATTCTTGTATAGTAAAGAATATGAGTTTATTCTTGTATAGTATGTATCTGCTACCCAGTACCTGTTATTTTTTTAAGTATCTAACAATGGGTTCTTCGACAAGGTGATTCTAAAGCTTTGAATCGCCTTGGATTTTTTAACACCATCAATCAATTTCAATAAATTGATGTCAAATATAAATTATAGTTAGGTACTAAATGGTTTACTTAGTAAACCATTTCGAAAGGTTCCGATTAGACCCGAAAGTATAGCAAAGTTTTCTGAATTAGTAATTTTTTATAATCTCTTACAATATTTCACTCGATACGCCTGACTTTTGATTGTCAAAGTTATACCTAGGTAAGGTACTTCATATTGTTTAAGAAAACGAGTTTTCACGCGTACCTGAATGTTGGAAAGGTCCAATTATAGGGCGGAATCGGTAAAGAGGGCGGTGGCATACTTGCCTTATGTCAAATGGGTCACGGAATTGATTGGAAACTTGTTACGCCGTAGTTATAGCATCAAGACGATTTTCCGTCCCCTCACGCAGCTGAGACATTAGCTCCGTTTTCCGAAGGATCGAGACCCTTTGGGTGTCCCCGGCGTTTGTATGATTCCTTGTGATTGTGGTAAATGTTACGTCGGTGAAACGAGACGGAACGTCAACACCAGGCACACGGAACACGTACGGTCCATGAAAAATGTTGATAGTAACGGGTCGGCAGTGGTGGAACATTCTCTGAACTCCGGTACGGGTCACTACATCCGTTTCGATAAAGCGAAAGTCCTAGCGCGAGAGAAATTTTTCGTGCATCGTAAAGTTCGAGAAGCTATCGAAATTAGTAGGCGACTGAATTTTAATAGAGACGGAAGATGGCACTTACCACCTACCTGGAGACCTCACTCAATAATATTTGTGAAAATATATGTGTGACGGGTGAGGATTCAGTGAGCTATGCATGCTGGAGTGTTCCTGGGGGATCTCAGTATGTCTCTAGCAGTGACGAACTCGAAGGCGAACCGGGGGAGCAGTATTGTTCACCGACCCTCCCTCCACCCGAGCAGCCTACGATGACATCGCCCGCGCGGCGAGCGCAGTGCGAGATGTGTCATCGTTGAAAACACGAACGGCTCATTTAATCCCTAATGAAGTTTACCGAATGTGAACGAAACTATAGTTGGACCTTTCCAACATTCAGGTACGCTTGAAAACCCGTTTTCTTAAACAATATGAATAAAATACGCGTTAGTTTTCTAAATAAAAAGGTACTTCATATTTTATTACCCCGTAGGTAGTATTTGTTCATATTCGAAGAGAATCGTACACACCTAATACCTCCACAACTTTGATACTTTCACCCTAACACATATATATTTTCAAAGATTCAAGATGCTTTACATTTTTTTGCATAAGTATGTGTGTATGCTGTATAAACCGCTAAAATTTTCTTTACCTGTTACAATTTTTTTGTTTTATTAGGATTTCAGAGTGCATTTTGCACTCGTTCGCTCTAAAAAGAACTTAGAAAACTGTTCAATTTATGTTTAAAACAATACAAAAATGCTCTCCCAAAATTGCAGGTATTAGACACAAAGTACGTGTGACAGTAGCTAGTGTGACAGTTTTCCTGGAATTAAGTGCACCCTATAGGTATATTGATCATATTTCAAGCTACTTATTGCATTTCGTCTTTTTCATGCAATACAAGCTACATTCCCACGCAGTCCCACTGGTATTCCCAAGAGGCGCAATATATAATAGCATTTTCCCGAAAGCCGCTCTCTAGCAATTATGAATTACTTGAAGATAGTTTAGGTTATTCCCTCACTTAGCATAATATGCAGGCGCCTACCTGATGCACACAGACTAATAATCATTATGCGGCTTTAGTTATTATCCTTCTTTTGACGTAAGACCAAATATCTCGTTTATGACTGTTTTGTTATTCATGAAAACAAAACTTTACCTGTTAAGTAATGCATATTCATCGGAAAATCATTTAAACTTATTCAGTGCACTGTGAGTAATTGGAAAAGTACTAATTTAACAGTAATTTGTCTTCTGAAAATGTACAGAAAATGATATACCTACGTCACGCAGGTATTGCAAACAATTTATACAAACTTGATGAATGAGCCGTTTGTCTTATTCGCTTGTTTGGTGGTTTCTTTTACATATTTGCTAAATTTATTAATAGGTATTTATTGATATGTTGTACAAGCATTAAAAAAAACAGATTGTATTTTATTTTTAGTACTTTGCTACTTATTTTACTTTGCTGACGTTAAATTAGAATTAGAAGCGTAGTAATTAATTATAGAAGAATCCTAGAATCTAGTAAATAAATAGGAAAGTATTTAGCTGATACTATAGCGCTTTTTATAGGCGCTAATAATTTAAAACTGACTGAGCGTTAGGGAAGGTCTTCAATTTAGCTCAAAAAAATTATTTCGTATATCTGTCCGGATGTTTGGCTATTTTCTTCTAGGTGCAGATATTTCCACCATTTTCGCTTTTTTCCAAATAGAATATTTTTTGTCGTGCGTTCATTGAACCCACGACAAAAATACTTAACTACTTAACTTAATACTTAACTACACGAATATGTATATTTGATGTTTAATATAATTTTAAAGTCATTAACGGTCAAACCTATATCATACTTAAATCTAATTCCTATTTCACATATTTTTGGTCATGTGCCTTTGTAACTGAATTCTTTATCAATCCGATAAAGAAGTACCTACTCGCAGACTGCAGACGTAATAAAACAAAATGTTTCAATGTGAAATAGTCTGAAACCAATCTTTTAATATATCCAATTGACATGCACGTATTAAGGTAGCTAATATTCACAGATGGCAAATTTGATTTACAAAAAGTAAATTGCAATAATTATTAAATAAAATTAGTTTGGAATGAGTGAGCTAGTACGTAGTAATCTTATATCTAAGAATAATCTACTAAAATTAACTTACTTTACTTCATTATTTGTCTCCATGCATCTATAAATTGACACCATAGGTACGAGTATAATTTGAAATGGCAGGTGTTTTTGTTTTTCCCAAATTGTTGGTTTTGTTTATGAACCAGCTTTCTCAAATCAGGTTCAAGTCTACAGACACCTGATCGGCGGGCGATGACGACATTGCATTTGCTTTATCAGTGCCGTTTAAATTGACTAGGTTTCGCTTACCACACTGCTAAATTGTAACCATTGTCAGAAAGAGACTGAGAGCAATCGCTGCAGTGCTTGGCCGTAATTCGTGCGCGAAGCACGTCGTCAAAACAATACATTAATAAATAAACAAACAGCAGTTCGATCAAGATTAACCAAATGTTCTAAATTAATAGTAACTTAAATTATTTAAAATAATATTTATAATATTTTCTGAAAGTGATATTCCAAGTGATATTTTTGTTTTAAATTAGATCAATATGTCTATGTTTATATTGATTGTTTTTGCATTTTTGTGCAAAGGGTAAGTTATTTTATCTTAGTTTTCTTTTTAAGTTAATTTGCACTCAGTGTGCTATCGAGTTTTGGTTTGATTTATTTTTAATTTAGAATTCTAAGTACGACGATACAATTAGAAACGAATATACCTATTTGACTCGGAGTACTTATAACTAAATTTGTAAAATACAATAAAGATGATATTTATCTCTACATATTAAAATATATGTATATCTTTATAAGTAGGTATCAATTGACCTAATCTAGGTAAGCACTCGTTCATTATGATCAAAGCTTGGTTGAAATGGCTCTAAAGTATCATTAACTGGACCTTTACATCAATATTAGAAAAGAACCTTCAAAATAAGTAACTGGTACAAACTACATTTTTCTTGTCTTTATGTTATAATATTGTAAGAAAGGTATAGGTGCAATGTAACTTTTTTTTTGAAAGTTTGTGACAAATTATATATAAGCCTTCGGGGACATCACAACCACTTATGTAATTAAATTTGCGTTTTTTTAAACCCGAAACACAATTTCTGATTTCTGTTTGATTAATCTGATTAAGATGCTATAGAGAATAACGCAATGCAAACTTACTAACTTAAGTATGCAAGTATATCACTCCTTGTTATCGTACAAAAACATCTCATCAAAGTGCTTATGATAGAGCGATAAATTGTGCATAGATGTCATATTTTAATTACCAAAGTCATCTATACATATAAAAGAGTAAGCCCTGACTGACTGATATTCGCTAGGAATCAACGCAGAGCCTCGCCTAAACTAGAAACATGAAGTTTGGAGGGTGTAGGGATATACTAGGATTTTTATGAACCCCCTGAGGGGGTCAAGTGATTGTTTAAAATTTGTAACTTCTTTATATTATATTTTCCATTTCCAAAGGGATTTAAATCAAAGTAAATTGTATGCACCGAATTGTCACGTCATTTATAAGTAACTGGTCTTTATTTTCCTAATACTAAAAGTGCCTAATATTTAAAAAGGGTGACAACTAACTTCATTCAACTGATGCGTATACAATTATTTAGTTTTTTTAAACTAAGCTATTGAGCCAGTTTTGGTAAAAATTATATGGAACGGATTTGTGAAAAATTATATCAAAAGAATATACCCTCTTAAACAAAAAAACCATAACAGCTAAGGCAAGAAGAGGTTAATACAAGGATAACACAAAGAGGTATTGATAATCTCAGTCGCTTAAAAAATTGAATCGACCGGTCAATCTGTTGCGGCTGAGAATAATGACACTCAAACTGCATTCACCAACAAAAACATTTTCGTATTTATAATTGACCACGGGTTCTACTCGTAATGACGTCATTCTTGAAAAAATCTTATCCTTAGCTAACTAAGGAATCGTATAAACTACTCGTATTTTAATTTTACTGATAGAAAGGTAAATAGATTTTGCCAACCATAGTGAATAGGTTGCATTTGTTTACACATATATAATGCACTAGGTACTGGAAAAAATATAGTACAGCTAATCATTGTATGACATCGCATTAGGATCCAAAGATCGAAAATACCATAAAATATAAAAATTAGTGTTTCGCGTTCTAGTCCTTCCTTTAAAAAGTAAAACTAACAATATTTAGATTATTCTGATAACAGTCCAGGATCCCTAGATCATGTTTGGCTCTTGACCACTATCAAGCAAATTTTCCGTGAGTAGCTTGATTTTGTATGGGACGCCCAACTATATCCTATATAAAACTTTCGGTGGTGGTAGCTAACAGAGATAGCAAGCATGATATATGTCGATTTGATGATTCACAAATAAGTATTACTAACTGTTTCGTTTTTGCTAAATCTTAAGATAATTACCAAAAACATTCGAAAAAATGTTTGTCCTACAAAATCTATGGTTTTTGATCAAAGAGTACTACTATTCCATCATGTAGGATTACGAGCACGAGGTCATCAGAAATGATTACTAACTTGCGGTTTTTTTTTCTAAGGTAGTTAATATTTATATGATTTTAAAGTCATATTGTCTTACAAATTGCGTGGTATTATTGTGAACATAGTTAGGCATATCAACAAAATCAAGGTACTCACGGTAAATTAGCTTTATAGTAATCAAAAGTAAGTTAGTAAATAAATATTTAAAGTGCCAAATATTTTCTAGGGATCCTGGACTATAATGACAGTTACCAGTTCTGACCGTTACATCAAATTATTTAATGCAAGCCTTCGATTCCGTATCAGATTTATACCCACCTGCCAGAAACCAATGTCAGTGACCCAATGCGCTTGTGACGACATTATGATAATATCTAATAAACGAGTATAAGTGTAAAAAATAATATAACGAAACGCAATTTAATTTCTGTAGATTGGCTCTCATCAAAAAACTGGTATTATTTATAACAAAATAATGGTTGATCACAAAAAATACTACACTCTCAGTCTTAGTTCTCAAAAAAATAACTCTAGGTACCTACTTAACATAATATAACATCTTTGTGTGTCATTGGTAAAACCTCTGCGTAAAATGTACTATAATTCATTATTAATCTAATATTGAGGTTTATGATAAAAATATAATAAGTATAGTTAAGTACTAAACGTACTAATAATAATTATATTATTAAAGAAGTCGGTTGGGGATACATAAATTTGAGGCTACTATATTTTCGTTCCGTTAGGGAAGAAACTTTTGGTCCATAGGGTTCTAGTATGAAATAATTTTTGAAAGGTATTTTACTTATCGATTTGTTGACGTCAGTAAACTCAGTGAGCTTGCTTTTATACAAAAGATTTTTTATTCTTATTCATGAGACAATCCCACACAGTCAAATATTTTAATATAAGTATTTATACTTTTACCGTTTACATTCTTTTTCTTCTACTGTCACTGTCTTTTCAGATATTGAAGTATTTTCGAAAAATATCACAGATAACTTGGACGTTAATAAACAAATACCTAATTGTGAAAAAGTTGGGAGTTCTTTATGTTCAGTATCCAATTAAGCCAATTGTCATCAAAATCGTTTATTGTCCAATAAATGTCAGAATCATTAAACATTTAACAATAATTTCAATTAATTTTCAATGACATTTTGTTATTATTCCAAACCACCTAAAGGTTGTAAAGGTACTATACTATCGTAGTATTAATTGAATACATAATTATTATTTTTTTATATCTGCCTCTGAATTTATTTAAGTACTCCGAATGGCTATTTTTAAACTTAATGTTAGGTTACTTATAACAAGAATGTTAAATTTATAGCGACAGATTTTCACAAAAATATGGATCTCCATACCCAAAAATACCGGGAATTAGCAGGTCATGGAAAGCAGCAGTAAAAGGATTGCAGAGACTACTGACTACTGACTGACCCCCGATGTACGCTGGCATTAATCGCCGTTACATCGGAAACAATCTGTAATTAAAAAGTCCAGAAGGTAGTGCAGGGAGTTTGCTAATAAGGCCATCATCATGCCAGACTCTGTCTAAGACTTTTGAGACTTTGAGAGAAACCGTCACCATGTTTCTCAATCGTTCACAGTTTATCATCTTTATTGCCGATATCCCATCAGGAGCATCAGGAGCTTTAATCATATCTAAAATACGCAGAGATTTGAGAGCTTCTTTTTGGTTGATGCGAGAATCATTAATTGCTTTTTCTTCAGTATGTATGAATAAACGATATTGTACAAATCCCAACATATACAACAACGCGAAACTAAACAGTTACCCTCTCTAGGCACGCCAGTCTATGCGTTTTGACAAGGCCGATTGACATTGCAATTCTGTACGTTTGCACCTACAATAATGCAGTAAGGTATCAAGGAAAGAGTTAGGTCTCGTTTTCCGTAAAACTTGATACGGCAAGGGTCCGAAGGCTTTCCGCGCGGAAATATAAGTACCTAGAAATGAGTGAATTGCATTGACACTGACACACTTAGCAATTTTAACAAAGCAATGCGCCCATTTACGGCTTTGCACATTAAAAAGCAATTGGATTTATGCATAGGTATTTAATTTTTTATAATAAGTAAGCGAGTGTAACATTGAAACATAAATAGAGGTGAAAGAGTTATAAATTGGTACAGTTACTTACTTGTATTTATATCATGTAAAGGTTGCACAGAACATTATTATATCTTATCAAATCTGTAAGATTAAAGTACTTAAGATATATCTCTCAGCATCCAGAGTTATGATAAGAAATCTAACGTAATAAAGTCTAAAGCCTTATATGTCACATTAATTTGTTTGGTTATAACTTCTTGCATCTCTACTGCGATGAATATAACTCCAGCTAATGTTTGTTTTCAGATATGCCCAGACAAATCTGGCGGGAGGCTCAAAGTCAAATTATACGTTTCCGAAGGATTTTGTGTTCGGAGTTTCGACGGCAGCGTTTCAAATAGAGGGAGCTTGGGATACAGATGGTAATGATCTAAGTACTTACTTTGGCATGGCATGAAATTTTCTACAAGTTTTAGACAAACTCACTATAAAATTCAATTAACAAATACGATTTGGTTTCTTTAAACCAGTATTTTAATCTAATTTAGTATACGGAATAAAATCATAATTATGTACCTCTACTAATAGATAAAAGAGCCTTCTAAGCCTCTACATAAATTTTTATATCTATTTTATTCCTTATGGGCCCAAATGTTTATGGAATTAAATAAATTTCCGCATTTGCCTAAGTTAATGTAAAATGGTCAAACACGTGTTGGGCATTATAGCAGTACTTAGTAGCTAATAACGACTTAGTACCTACGTATGTCTAATCATACTTACTTTTTTATGTAGGTATTTACTCTGGTATCTGGTAGAGTTTTAACTGTTCGAATTTAATTGGTAACTTAGTCGGTAAACCCTTTCCCTCACAAGTGAAAGGGCGCAGGTTGAAGCTGCATGCTTCAATCTCTGGGTTTTTGACTCATGTACATATTAAAAACGGTGAAGGAAAACATTTTGCGGAAACCTTTCGAAGATAAGTAAAGCCCCCAATCCGCAATTTGGTCAGCGTGGTGAAGACTGTGGCCTACACCCTTTTTATAGGAAAGACACAGGAGTGGGACGCTATAGTTGGATACGATATAGAGGTCTAATTTATAACTACTCTGATTACAGGTAAAGCAGAGAGTATATGGGATCACTTAGTCCACACAAATAAAAGTTTCGTCAGAGATGGAAGCACGGGAGACGTCGCCGCAGACTCTTACCATCTTTATAAACGGGACGCTGAAATGGTTGCCGAACTGGGCGTGGACATTTACAGATTTTCCATATCATGGCCAAGAATCCTACCCAGCGCGCTTACTAACGAGATTAACCCCCTCGGTATTCAGTATTACGATAATTTAATAGACGAACTGATAAAGTACAATATCACTCCAATGGTCACCATATATCATTGGGATCTACCTCAGAAACTACAAAAGATTGGCGGTTGGACGAATCCCCTGATTGTTGATTATTATACAGATTACGCTAATATTTTGTTCAAGAACTTTGGTCACAAAGTGAAGTACTGGGTGACGTTCAATGAGCCAATGCAGACTTGTTTAGAAGGCTATGGGGGCACGTATAGGGCGCCGGCGTTGAACCGGCACGGTATTGCGGAGTATTACTGCACACATAACCTTTTGAAGGCCCACGCCAATGTCTACCATCTATTTGACAAGGAGTATCGGCATTTGCTCAACGGTGAGTAAAATTGTAGCCTTCACGTAAAGGCTTGAATCAAACTGTTAGCGACCCTGGTTGCGCCAACCTTACACCTTATTACGAAAGGCATGTGTTTATTGTGTATCAGACTTTAATAGTTGGTATATATAACACATAATTATAAAAACAGTAAAATGGCTTCTTTCATATTTTTACTATAGTGGTCTACATAAATGTAACCCACTGACAAAATATATTACAATACCTAACTACGAAATGAAACCTGTATAATAAAAATAATTTTCAGGTAAAATCGGCATGTCTTTAGATTCTAATTGGGCTGAACCCAAGACAGAGACTCCAAGAGACCGAGAAGCGGCCGAGCTCTACCTTCATACACACGTGAGTACAAAATAAGGCAACCCATACAGGCAGTAAGTAGACTGACGATGATTATGACTTGAATATTTTCCTATTATAAACATAAACCTCAATTCTTCAAATTTTAGCGCCTTAATTGATGTCCTGTACATAATGATGGTACATAATAGCATGTAACCACTTGCCTTGACATCCATTGAGCACTTTGCATTGTAATTAAGTTATCTTTTCACAATTACTTCTTTCTATTATTATTTATTTAATGACTGAAGTCATTAAACAAATCCCATGGGATAATTCTGAGAACAAGATCTTCTAATGATTCCTTGAGCCATTACCTACGTGACAATTCATGGTTCCTACTAATTTTGATGTTTTTGTCTAATGTTAAAAATTTTACTTACCTACTTAACGTTAAAAATGGACGTATAGGAAACACGTCAACCTCAAACTACCCTTTTCAGAAGTTATTTCTTAAATTTTAAAAGCCAGCGTGGCACCAATGTAGCAGCGTAAAACACATTTTTTGTCTCGATGTTTAATATTCGAAGTCAAAATAATATAATGGTTGTAGCATTCGTACTGCGGTAGAGACTTCTGTCTGTACCGAACAGTTAATTAAAATACGCCCCGATCCATAACTTCTTAAAGGATTTCAAACAATTAAAAGGAGAGAGTTAATGACGCAAATTGGATGACAACAACTGGTTTTTAAACTTTCAGTTGGGTTGGTATGCGAACCCGGTATATTCAGCCGAAGGAAACTATCCCCCAGATCTGATCAAGCTAGTTGACGAGAAGAGTCGACAACAGAACTACACCCGATCTCGTCTGCCAAAATTCACCCCCGAAGAAGTCAAGTATATTCAAGGGACTGCAGACTTCTTTGGCCTCAACCATTACACGACGTACCTTCTAAGTTTTGCTGATAAAGAAGTGGGGGCCATACCTTCGCATGAGAATGACATTGGCATCGTCAGAGTTCAAGATCCCAACTGGCCGTCGGAATCATCTTCGGCTTGGCTAAAGGTAAACAACTACCATATTCATTTATAATTAATTTATAAGCAAATGAAAATCAAAAATGTAAAGCTTTGACACTGAATGTCCCCATCTGTATTAATACATGTATATGTACAGAAAAAAACTAATAAGTTATTTTAGCTTACGACATTGCAAATTATTTGCAAGGTTTTGAACCGGTTTGTTCTTGTTAAGTATGATAGCTGATATAATTTTATCGAGCCTTTTTTAGTAAATTTTAATAAATCACCACTAAATTCGTTGATTAACATAATTTAAACAAATAAAATATATTGTTTTTCCTTGTTATAAAATATGGTCAATATCTATACCTACATAATTTATACCCTAACGCGATCGTAGCGCATGACCTTCAAAAGCGTTATTAGTTATTGAATACCGTTTTATCCGCGCTCATAAAAACACAGACAATAATATCATAGATCCGTATTCATTTAATTGCTAGGTATATGCAACTTTAAAGACTTGAGTATTCTGTTTACATTGGGCCTATAACTGGTCTATGGTTATGTAACTATTAACTGCTTCAAAACTTGGACATTCAAATCTCGAAGGCCCTTCCACGCATCATTTTGAATCTGATGCAATAATGTGCATCAATTTCACTATTTAATATCAAAGTTCACAGACTCTATTAGGTATAAACGATTAAAAATCAACAAAAATTAGCTGCAAAAACGAAAATCGCTGCTAAAAGTATAGCGAGAGGAAACTCTTAGGTCATGCTCGAAATTACAGCTTTAGTAATTTCGAGTATGACCTATCACTTTTTGCGAAATGCAAGGGCTAGGTAAACGCCACCGGATCCATTCTCAATAATTGCAATACTAGAGGAATGAAATTTTTATAACCCGACACAGAGTGCTCTGCCTATAGGGACCTTACCTAGTTTTATAACCCGACACAGAGTGCTCTGCCTATAGGGATCTTACCTAGTTTTATAACCCGACACAGAGTGCTCTGCCTATAGGGGCCTTACCTAGTTTTATAACCCGACACAGAGTGCTCTGCCTATAGGGACCTTACCTAGTTTTATAACCCGACACAGAGTGCTCTGCCTATAGGGATCTTACCTAGTTTTATAACCCGACACAGAGTGCTCTGCCTATAGGGACCTTACCTAGTTTTATAACCCGACACAGAGTGCTCTGCCTATAGGGACCTTACCTAGTTTTAGGATCACATGTATAAAGATAAAGAGTCATGAAATGCTTAAATTAAATAAACTCGGACACGTAAATATATTTAAAGAGACATGCATAATAATTACTTCTTTAGCGGATTTGGATCAGACCGCAAAATTAAAATAAACATTACACATTATCTATCAGTTATTAATACGCAATAGGAGCCTTGTGACGTTACTTATCTCAATATTTAAAGTAGTAGCTGATTGTAGTTCAGGAATCACATTATAAATAAAAAGTAAATTAAAACAACAACCCTTCGAATGGGATACTCGGGCCGTATTTCAACACGCTGGCCTAATACTTCAGTGAACGAATTTCGTATGTATTCGTCATAGGTGAGTATTCAAATTGATTACTATTATGATAAAATAATCTAATAACCGGGAAACATATACATAAAAGAAAAAAAACAGCTGTGAATAAAATAAATAAGAACCTCCTCATTTTTATAGTCGGTTAATTTCGTCACGCTCTTGTAATTCGCTAAAGGAACTTTTTTATATCTTTTTCCAAAACTTATCAAAGCGTTTTTTCGCCGGTATTTATCTGCGCCAACGTATAAACTTTGCCATTCAGCGTGCTAATGCCACTAGCAGACTGGGCACGCTACCTTCTGGTGGTAGGTTCCAACATTTGGATTATCTGTAAATCTTAAGTGGTCTATAGGTAATCCATTTGCTATTTTTTGTGATAAGTAGTTATTATTTTTTCTTAATAAAGACACTTGCCCCTTTCACCTGCTATATAAAAAAAGGAACTCTGTCGTACTACAATACGAGTACATAATATTTAGTTAATTGACTATTTGTTACAACCACTACAATACTTACGCTCTTAAAATGCAAATCGTTTCTTATCAGCCTTGTTATTGTTACCAAGACACGTATATCCGCAATTATTATTATAAATTCACGATCTAGATTTTAATTAATCATGACCAACGTAACAATTGCTATTTATGTAACTATATTCATACTTAAAACTAATAGAATACCATAGACCCATTACATACGTAGGTATATAATAGGTCTATGGTATTCTACCTACTATGCTATATCGTAACTGGTCATGAACGTCAGGTTTTGTACGAGGCTAAAGCGATCATAGTTCCCCAATTGAATTACTCCTGCATGGAAAATGCCATGCACCATAGAGCCCCTGAAAAATATTCAAACTTCGTATGCAAACTGCTTTGCAAAAAAACCTTTGTCGCCTTGACTAAAAGGGCTTTGCTAAATTCCTAAGCCAAAGCGATCTCGAATATTACATTTATACAAAAACTTATTTCGAAATTTCCGAAAGAATGTAAAAACGACCAACCATCTTGTAGATAACATTTTACACTACCTTAAATGTGTACTCACTTAGATTAGAATGATTATGCGTCGATGATTCTACGCTGTGTTTTTAAATCTTTTTTATTTTACTTCTAGGTCGTGCCCTTCGGTTTCCGTCGTCTGCTCCAATGGATAACAAAAACCTACAACAACGTCCCTATAATAGTAACGGAGAATGGTTACGCTGACTTCAATGGCGTGGAAGACCTCACCAGAGTGTCATACTACAAACATTATTTGAACGCATTACTCCACGCGATACATGAAGATCATAGTAACGTTCAAGGTTACTTCGCCTGGAGTTTAATGGACAACTTTGAATGGGATGACGGTTATGTGTAAGTATTTTATTAGTTTTGTCGGTTAGGAGAGTACCCTATGATGGTTCTATGGACCAACTTTCACTATGGGGCCAACTCTGTATTCAAGAAAAAAGTCACCTGCTATACCTTTTGTCGGAGACGATACACTTTGAAACAGCAGTTCCTTTGAAAATTGTTCCTTAGTAAGAGTTTAATGACCCCCTTTTGGCTTAGTACACCCCTACACCGCTAATCTTGTATAGTGCTACTGGGTAACCAAGGGCGTCGTCAAGGATTTTAGGTAGGAGCCAGTCCCCACTACAGAGATTTAAAAACATGTAGCCAGAAAACTAAATACCTTAGACCGCTACTTAGATTAGATTATCAAAACTTATTTGTACGAGTTTAGAACAATCTATTCTTATTATCTGTGTATGTGAAGTGGTTCGCCAATAATCGAAAATCCCCGACGACAAATAGATTATATGTATTTTTATTTAGTTTCTCCAATACAATTTTCATCGGGATTGATTGAAAACTACGGCCTGCATACGAGTACCAATGTTTAAACATACCGACAGACTAAAAAACAATTTGCCATACTCGTAGCACAGCCGATGCGCTCGTTCGGTCAATAATAAAATAGGTAGTTGTCCTATTTCTGGTATGATAGCTTGTCGTTATCTCTCGATGATCCCATGTAACATACAAGAAACCAACCTATCCAAAACAAACTCATCTTTTAAAAGCCTGCCTTGACCGAAAATCAAACTTGTGACCGCTGTCTCTTGAAAATTATTGTCTCTTGATGCGCCATCAATCTAATAACAGCAATCAAAATAAAAAGATTAATGTGTTATTTTCCTACCGACTACGGAGACTGCTCACCTTTATCTTAAACTATACTTATTACTACATTCATATGTAAAGATAAAAATACTCTTGTCATGCAAATACAAGGATACAGAATTATTTGTGTAGATGTGACTGTAGTTAATTTTATTCTTCATTGTTTGTTGCTTCAAGTCCAAAGATAAAGAATGAAATATTACTGAAAACAAGACCTATGTAGTCTGCGTATTGTTAAATAGATGCCAAAAGCCATCTAGCGGATTCTGAAAAGACTACAAGTACAAATAAAAATCCTGAGAAATTTAACGATCTCAGCATTAGTTCATATTTTTGCCACCACAGACTACTGTGCTCTTCAGCATTTTCCGGAACAATGAACAATGTTTCAAGAAAATCCGAATAGATGGCACTGTTAGTATCAAAAAAACAGATTTTGCGTGAAAAGGTTAGCGAACCTTTTGTCTGCAAATGCGTCATACGATTTTTCCTGTTACTGACCACAAAAACATTATTCAAATGTGAGTGCGACAACAACAATAATTTTAACAGATTTTGCGGCCACGGTAGAATTGCCAGCACATGTATGGATGCTTAGATACCTACCTAAGTATATGCTTAGTAAATTGCTTAGAAACTCCAGTAGAGCTGCAGCTGTGCTATAAGCGTAAAAAAATAGTATTTCGTTAAAGTAAATATATTTCACACACCGGAAACTTTATTCATCATAATAGAAATGTTAGATCGCCCGCAATAGAAATGACTACGAGTATAATACAGTCATTTCATTATTCACAATATAGTCATTTCCTACAAATCAAAATACTTAAATACTAATAGATTATTAGTTCTTACAAATTTACCATAAAATAGTAGCAATATTATAAAACATCGTGATTGCTGTTACGAGTGTATTCTTTCACTAATTCCGTTGATATCAAGCGATCCATGATTAATATTGAGAATATAATTATTAAACGACATCATTCTCGCATATCCTATTTAGACATACCTAACATATAGGTAGATCGTATACCTATCTACTTAAGCGTAGGTGCTAATTTGATAGATACCTACTTTTATAATGTAGGAACATACGTGTACGTAGCATATACGAGTAGCCTAAATAGCATGATTGTTCTCCCGTGAAACATGAGTCTATCTTTTTAATGGCTGGAAAACATCAAAATGATGTCATCAAACTTCATTTAATCGTACATAATCATTTATTGCAATATTTGTCATTATCGAGATAATATAAAGCAATTAAAGATTACAAGCGCATTCTTTATGTCATATTATAAAGTTATCAATCCATCCGGACAAAGCTGGTTCAGATCTAAAATGTAGGCATTTAATATATATCAAGATATTTAGGTATGTGCAACAAAACGTGCCTAATTTAAAGTTAATTTAGATAATGTTCCTTAAATTTCAAACAGCTGAAAGAGCAGACCAATTAGCTGCAACTGCCCTGATTTAAACTGTCAATTTAAATAAAGAACTTAATTGAACTACTGATGGCCTATTCGTGTGAGTTACGAGACCCATCGAAATATACACGTATGAATTCCTCATTGATCTTACTTGCGGGTAGGTTAAATAAAACAAAGCGTCAGTTATACTCTTTCATGTTATAATTTCACTCGTTATGCTTGTAAATGCAATTACAGGTCCCGCTTCGGTCTTTATCTGGTCGACTTCGACAGCCCGAATAAAACCAGGACGGCGAAGCAGTCAGCTAAGCTGTATTCAAGCGTTGTGTCTTCAAGAGCCCTGCCCGAGGACTATGACCCTGAAGACTTCAGCGCCTTTTCCTCAGCCAACTTCCTCGCCCCCACAATCTTACCCTTACTATCCCTACACAGGCTCCTAGTCTGATACTTGTACAAACAAATACTCTTGTATATAAAACAAAGTAGCTAAACTACGGTTACATTAAAGTTTAAGTAATATCCTTAAGTTTCATTTCAACTTGATCCCTTAATTAAGCTTAAGCTAACACTAGTGAGAAGAGAGTCCAGCCCGCGATCGCGGTTAGACAAGGGGGTTCAATATTCGACAGTTGCTAGTTTCTTAGCGTTATCGCGGGCCACCTCGCGCTTGAAGTGGTCTTGGATGCCGGCGAAAGATTTGCCTTTCGTCTCTGGTAGCACAATCAACATAAACACGAGGCCCAGGAATGAGAACAGCGAGAAGCCCCAAAATACTGTGTAGATATCATACGCGTCCTTCACCACCTGTGAACAAGAAAAATATATTGAATATTTTCGTAATTATATTCCTGTAGAGCAGGTTTGTTTGTTCTGTAGAGCAGGTTTGTTTTCACACATTTTTTAAGTAGTGTATAATATAATATAATTCTCTAGTTGTACTTAGCGCATAAGAAGTACATGAAATGCTCTACGAAATGGTTATACTTCAATCAAGCAATCTCAGCAAATTAAATGTTTTGGGCAGAATTCATTCGGATTTATCAGTATGATAATTATTCAGCGAGAACAGACTGACTTGATTTAAACCGAAATATGAAGGACCGAGCGAGATGTTCATTCGGACGAATTAATAGTCATCAATTTTACAAATGTACTAATTTGAGGATAATCAGTGCGCATTTATTTTGCACAATCGCAAAAATTTATCAGATCGTAGTAGATGCAAAGAAGATATAGACAGGGGAAGTGAATTGTAAGGAAAATAATAAAATACTTGTCATATCAAAACAAATTGGAAAAAATGCGAGGGTAAAAATGTGAATACATTGGTATAGTCACTTAAAAACTATATTTTACCTGAAAAAGTTTCTGGACGGTGAACATAGCAATGCCAGTGTATATATGTGCTATACAGGAAGCGTACAGCTTTACGTTCGTCGGGAACATTTCTCCTATGATGACGTAGGGCACCGTGGACAGACCGATGGCGTAACATATGATGTAAATGATCAAGGCCACCAGCGGCAGCCAGTGAAGGCTCTCAATGGCTGCTTTGTTAGTTGAGTTGAAGTAGAAATACGTCCCGATGGTGCCGTTCATGAGTCCCACGCCGACAGCAGAGAGCAGCAGTAGAGGCTTCCTTCCAACGCGATCGACGAGAAGTACGGAAAGAACGCATGTTGCCACTTGTACGCAGCCGAGAATGATAGATTCTTGATACGGCAGTATTCCTTGCGATGCGGCTCCGGTGCCTTCCAGAGAAGCATTAACGGTCGCCTTTGTGCTGTTGAATATTGTCTCAGCGTACGCTACAACTGCTGCGCTACCACACAGCTGCTGAATTGTGAACACTCCCAAAGTGATGAACATAGCTTTCCTGTTCGTAGCTTCCGTGAGCAGGTCTCCCCAAGAACCTTTATTTTTCATGTCTTCTTGAACGTTAAGCTCTATATTTTTTAGTTCAGTTCTTATGTCCCCGCTTCTAAGGCTTTTGAGAGCACGTTCTGCCCTCTCAGTGCGTTCAAACTTTAAGTAGTAGTAAGGAGATTCCGGCAAGAATATAAATGTTAGGACAAAACTTAGCGGTAGGATCAAGTTGATGCCTGCTAATACATTCATTGAGACGAAGGGTCCAATGCAGTACTGGGATAAAATACCAACCTGAAAAAGAATAAAAACAATAGTTATTTTCTGTCGTTCAAGGTTTATTTAGTAAGGAAGTACTTAGGCCAAGAAGGAGACATCATTAAGACAGATACATTTATTGAACTACATTTTCAGGGCTAGAGTTTCATGTTATTTACGGCCCTCTTAGATATCTCTGTTTGCAGATTTAACTGCTAGCAGCTTAACTTGTATAGCACCAATATTAAATTTAATCAGCGTCTGATAGCCATCTGTCACGGGCAATTATATTATGTTGTACTTGTATGATTGATTAGCTCTTTATTGCAGACGTACACAAATATCGGTATTATCACACAGCGGTTGCATGAAAGTAAAAGAGAGTTTTTATAAAGTAATAACTTGATTGTTCTATGTATAGATAGTACATTTTGTACTGGTACTTATAAAACCTTTTCGCTCATAACGAATAAGTTTAGTGTTAAAATTGGTGCTCAGTTTGTCGGAACCTTTTTACAATTTGTAATTAAGCCAATGAGTCACGTCTCACGGCGCCTATTCGTGTTCATAGTACAATGTTCTTCAAAGAGATTATATTCGAACGTAATACATAAGTATGTGATGTGAGGTATACGATAGACACGCGCATTGTCGCAACGTATTATTGAATAGCGACTGATGTAATGATAAACAATTTGATTCGGTGCCACTGAGTATAGAGTGACTAAAATAGTCTCAATTATGCCCCGACATTGTATAGAGTGGTTAAAGGTAGGTAGAGTGGTATGCGGTTTTACTATGCACGCCCTCATTCGAGCTCTACTAGAATTGAGGATAACAAATAAGGGTATACCTGTCTATTTCAGATAGTTTTTTTCCATCTAAACGATGCTTCTATGAATATTTTATGAAACACCAATGAGTAGGATCAACCCTAAAGCAGGAAAAACTAGACAAAAATGCGTAGTGTGAACAAAATAGGTATTCGAATAATTTAGCATAATTATACGTAATTTTTATAACACTGAAATCTCGTGTTATATACATTTGCATAGTTGAACAAAAATGAAACTTGTAGATTAAGATTCTTCTTTTAGATCTTTTTTCAATACCAGCTCGAAACTAAAAGTGGTTGTTTGAAACTTGAATGACGGAACATAAACATTTTCTACTCCTATTCGAATTTGAAAATGTATTCATATGAAAAAATGAAACACTAAAGTTATCGTTGAACAAATATACTTGTTGGTATGTCCGTACATACATATATTTGAACGCCGGTTTGACCTATTTTATACTAAGATTTTTGCGTCACTCGCTCAACACAGAACAACACTAAAACGCAATAATCGAAATTTGGCTGTAAAAGTTAATAAAAGTTAAAGTTAAGTAAAGTTCAACAGAAAATAACTGTAAAGTTTGTTTAATGTGCTAAATAAACTCATGTGCGGCGCAAATGATTTTTACAGAAGCAAGCGATGCAATTGTTTTTTTTGTAAAGGTATAGTTAACTTTGCATAACCAACAATCGTATAATATCCCTTCATGGATAAGTTATATGGACAAGTTGGATAAAAATGATGTACCTGTTCATGAATGATGACATCCGACTGAAATTCGAAGAGGAGATGAGGTTCAATGTCAAACAAACAATGACATGCCACTGCAGGATATCGGACAATTGGAGTAACCACCATGAATAGATAATTGTGAATGTACCTACCTACCTAATCATGGAAAATTGCGCGTCTCGGTTCTATACCACGTAGTATTATTATATCTGGCATGTACTATTATTATTTATGTAGGTAATATTATTAGTTTGTACGGAATAAAGTCACCGTAACCACATGATTTAACACAAGTACAACTTTAAATAAGTGATAACCTATGGAGACAACAGCAAAATGTTTACTATACCGATTTTTAAATAATTTATTTGGAAAGTAATATCCTTTTAAACAAGAAATTTTTAAGTCATTCCAAGATGTCTTGGAATATTCAAGGAACATACATACAAAAAGATCCCGACGAATGAAGAACCTAATAATAATAAGCTTAAAATCCAATATGACTGACGGAGTTTTTGTTATCAACTTAAACGTAATTTTTCTGTACAGCAACAGTCTGTGATACCGATATTTTGTAAGTAACGACTTTTAAACTGATGAATTATTGATGAACACCTGCTTACCTTACTCATTGAACACAATCATATTAGTATTATGTCTTGAATTCAATAAAGGCGTCATTCTATAGGTTTACTTCTTATTTTTCACTTGTAACCTTTTACTTACACGACAACGCCACTAAAATCTTCTTGATCAGATTGCGTTTCTATATTAGTCATAGTGTCAGAGAGGTACATAACTCACTTTATTCATTAAGGTGATGAGCGTTGAGAGAGCGCCTCTGACTTCGTTAGTAGCGATCTCTCCGGTGTACATAGGAGCAACTGTGTAGACGATACCGTAGCCGAGCCCGGAAAAGGCCCGAGCGACGTACAGGTAGGTAGCAGATTGAGCTGCGATGACCAGTATCCAGCCGATGATGAAGGGAACCGCGCCGAGGAGTAGTGTTGTTTTTCTCCCGAAGCGGTCGGCGAAATACGCTGAAGGGACGGGCGTGAGCGCTGAACAGAGGATCATTATGGAAGTGATCCATGATCCAGCATCTGATTCAACGTGAATCCCGCTGTCGTTATCAGGATTTCGGAGGATAGTTAACGTGGGTGATGGCCAGCCGTAGCAGGTACCTGCTGTCGCGGTAATGAGCGTTGCTGAAAATAAAAAATAAATCATTAAGTACAAACACGTGTAGGCAAATCTAAAATCTAAAATACAATGTGCTTATACTTTTTTCAAGTGATTTTGATTTAAAAACCCAGAACCTACTCGTATTTTGCTAAAATTATATGGAAGTATAAACAAAAGACGAATTTTAGAATCTGAATCTTTGAGTAGATATAATTTGAATTATTAATTACAACACAACAGTTACAACTAAATTTATTTTGTTTCTTACTAAATACAGTAACAAAACTAATTTAATCAAATAAGCCACCCCGGATTGTATTTGGTGCAAATATATAATTGGAAAATAGATAAAATAACATTCCGTCGTATTACAAAACCTATAATATTTATAAAGTCAGTTCATAAATTGTATTTTACAGTAAGTTAATACAAACACGTCTTCAGTACTTAGTTGATTTTACTGTTAATATAAATCTATCATGTGAGCCATGATAGTGTAAGATAAGTGACAAAAAGATAAATATCTTTATTAAGGAAACTAACGCGCGTTTGATTCATACATGTTTTCATGCGTACCTGATTGTTGGAAAGGTCCTACTATAGTTTCGTTCTCAATCTGTGAACTTCATCATGGCTGAAATGAATTGTTCGTGTTCTCAATAATGGAACATCTCGCACACATTTCATCCCTGATGATGTTCACCGAATGTTAACGAAACTATAGTTGGACCTGTCCAACAATCAGGCACGCGTGAAAACCTGTCTTCTTAAACAAAAGTTAATAACATGTGCTGCCAAAAAAACAAAATGCATTAACGTTACCAATTATTATTGTGTTGAGATGTAGAATTTGCATTTACAGAGTAAGTGTATAATTATTAGTCCCTTAGTAGGTGACGTAATAAATGATGATGATCATTCACATACTCTGCACTTGCAATAAGTGCAACGTTTCTATATTTTGTACGAACTTGTTTAATGAATGAGTGTTAATAAAGGGTTTTGACTTGTGAAATAGGTGAACGTAAACTCTAGAAATGTTTACATGTAGCTGATAAAGCTTGTACATAAGTACTACAACTCTAAGACTAGGTATGACAACCACTGCCGGTATTTAGTGCACAAACAGTTTACACATAAATTGTGATCGCAGATATTCTAAATCTACTCGTATAATATACATAAATCTACTGCTACTTTGTCCGGGTAAAGTAAAGTATACACACTACTGGTAGTAATATAAGTATTTATGTATGTATTTAACGTATTGATATACCAACGTAATATGATAGAACTGGTGCAAGGAAATTCATAACAGCAAAAAAGCGATAGCAGGACGTTAAATTGGAAACCTTTTTATTTACTCAGGTAGTGAAATGAAACACAAATCAAGAATCGGTAAAATATCTCAGGAACGACATAGTTATAAAACTAAATATTATACAAGTCTCAATGACCTAGTGCCCTATTAAGATTGTAAAAAAATAATCTCGAGTCATATGACATTTTTCTCAGACTGATAGTTCGAATCTAACGTTGCCTACGTAAATAGACTTTGCTGCAAATATTAAACAACACACTTACAAGATTGCATCATACGAGTATTAACAACATAGAATGACTAACTTTTATTTATTGTGGAACTCAATACATACAAAACTTGGCCTTAATAGATGTGGAAAAATCCTACAATAATACGTGTAGCGGCAGAGACGTCTGATGGAAAGTTACTTTCCAATGATCAAAGTCAACGCTATCGGTTAATAATCCGATAATATAAGGCCACTTGAGTCGGTTAAAAGCTGGATCTTCAAGGGGATTATGTATAAGATTCGGTATAATTTCCTTTGAATGAAACAAGTTTTGGGAGTGGCGACGTCGCACTATCACGCCTTATCGGACTCCACTCATGGAAACTTCTGACCGTCCTACTATGTGCCGTTCGGTAAATATTAACAGAATTGATGTTTACCATTAAGCTACCACGAGACTTTACTTTGTTCTGAAAAGTGTTTTAATGTGCCTTTAATGCATGGCCTTTAAATAAAACAGCTTCAGCGAACACACCGCCATCATCGCCAACATTGTAGAGCACCTAATGAGTGCAAATACGGCGATTAGTTAAGTAATATTGTAAATGAATCTTGAAATAAGGAAATCAAAAATTGGCATCATTTACGAACGAGAGCAAGACATAAAATTTAAAGGAAATAAATATGGGCAGGTTTGGGAACGCGTGTCGAATGCCAGTTGGCACACGGCAAAGTAAGGAATTTATAGTAATTGACGGGTACGGCTGGACGTCGCGTCGTTTTTGCTTGGCGATGGCGCATGGCGTCCCAACACTCGCCCGACACAGATCACGTGTGGACACAAAAATAAGCATTCCTTCACTTTTTCATACAGGTCAACCGATACTGGACGTTCCAGTAAAAGTTATCTGTAATCTTGTACATAACAAACGAGATATACAACGTCACTAAAGCAGTTTGACAACATTAACTTTGTATCTGCGCAAGCTGAATGTTTTAGTAAGGAACGTATTAATCCTGCGATCAATCAGGCAATAGCCGGAAGAATACCTAGAGCTGACGTTGAAAAATTGGTTGGAAAGTATGAAAAATCGGTTCAAAGCGACGCCCTTGAAAGGCAGTCTGAAAAATGAATTCTTTATTACTCCCAACACGGCAGAAATATTTCTACATAAAGTATCAATAAGTACTGAAATGTGTATATGTGAAAACAAAGGAATAAGTGCCAACGAAAAAGTCGACAGGTTTCAGGAAAAAATCTAATTTGTAGAGTAGGTAATTAGCAAAACGCCAGTCCAATAATAACTCAAATAACATACAAATTGCATTGCAGTAAGCAAATAAACTGCAGTAAAGCGTACAGTCGCGTCGTTCAGATTTATCACCAATGACAGCAAATGATGTATGTACATGTACAATCCGAACGCATGGCATACTTTTACCTTACGATTTATGCTTTTTTAGAATTAAAATTACATTTGT
Source organism: Ligdia adustata (assembly GCA_947049295.1). Lineage (NCBI taxonomy): Eukaryota > Metazoa > Arthropoda > Insecta > Lepidoptera > Geometridae > Ligdia > Ligdia adustata. Next base: position 6,047,909 of record OX346214.1, on the reverse strand, counting down.
ACTCTCTCAGTCATTTATGTGTGTTTTATTTCGATAGTTTGTATGTGTGGTGTTTTAGTGTGTTATATGTGTATGTGGGGGGAATGAGGAAAGGGGCGGGCGCCGGCCGGCGGGTGACGCAAGCCTGCTGAACATACATAACAGTGTGTTCACGATGTTAATAGGGGGCCACATGATAAAGGATATCCGTTTTATCAGCTTACATGGCTTTAAGGGTATATTGCAGTGATATGTTTGCCTTTGTAACTATTGAAATACAAAGCATGTGGCAGTTTTAGTAGTCGCTAAGGCAAATTTTGTTGTATTGGCTCGAGATAGTTTCAGAGGAATTGAAAATGGCAATTGAGACCAGTTTTTAATTTAGTTATGTACAATTGTAAAATATTTATACATAGTAAAATTCGATAGTAATACTAGATGTAATATTAATATACTGCCTTTTAGGTTTTTTACAGGCCTTGCACTTGTACCAAAGTAAAACTTGATGCAAGTTTTTGAACTTTGCTCAAAAGCTCTTAATATGTGATATAAGAAGATGCAATATATTGTCTTTGACTTACAATGAGTCCAGTACATGTCAGTTAGAGGTAATTTAATTTTCCAAAATTTATAAAAAGTACTAATAAATAATATGTAATGTGTAATGTAAAAAATATTAATATGTACTATGTTAGGGAAGGTATATCTATCTATTTAAATGTACATACACAACAGATATAAATAAGTTAATAAATTTATAGATAAATTAATAAAAAGTAATAATAAATAATATGCAATGTGAAATGTAAAAAATATTAATATGTACTAGAAGGTATATCTATTTAAATGTACATACGCAAGAGATTTAAAATATTGATAAAGTACTTAAGTCAATTTTAGTTAAAAAGTCAAAAAGGAGATGTGGAGGTGACTCTAGAGTAAATAATTTGTTTTGTCTACTCAGGTAGGTACATTACATACTTCAAAGGTATTATGAGTGCATTTAACTAAATTAAATGTACTGTCGAACGAAGCGTCTCTAGCAAAATGTTCTTTCGTGTGTCAGTTTCATATTTACATATGATGTTAATGTATATATGTATGAATGTTTGTCTGCATACGTTTGCTGTTTGTTTTTCCGAAATTTTCGTAGATTCCATCTAATCTTGATGAAGCTTGGCAAACAGTTACACGATTTTTTTGAAATTTTTATTCTTTAGTAATTTTTGATTGGTGGGGTACTTCTTTGATTTTGCTTGAATGCTTCTTTTTTTTGCATACCGACCAACCAACCACGACGACCTATATAAGGTCTAAAATACTGTGTATCAAAGGAGTGCACATGAATCAAAGAAGTGAGCATTTAAGGTTACTAAAGCCAACACAGCAAATGCCATTTTTTACATTTTTGGAAGCCATTTTAAACTGAGAACAATATTTATTTAATAACTGAAACATTTTTTTAACCGAGTTTTTTAATTTTCTATGTGATTAGGAAGCTTGAAATATTTTGAAATAGAGTAATTATTTTGATAGCGAGGTCAACAGTTTGCAGAACATAGTATTTTTTTCGGTAAGAATATTAACGCTCATAACCATTGAGGAAAAATATTAGTCACGTAAGATTTTGAAGTAATTTTATAGTAGGTACCACAAAGCTGAAGAATATAAGGAAAACGTATCAATAACTTATAATCCCGTGCTTATTTCGTTACAATTGACGCTTGTATATTTGAATGATATGTTTTTACCTCATCGCTACTCGTACTGATGATTTTAATTTTAAATTGCACTATGAAATTAAAGCACTTTCTAAATTTGTTACCTGGAATTCCATTCAATTAGAAGGTTCTATAATATCACAAGGTTGTATCGCAAAGATTTGATGAGGTGCTTTGATCCCATGTAGAGTAATTTATTACTTAACTGTTGGGTTAAGAAGAATGTTTGAAGATGATTGTGATAAAGAAAGTTTGCCGAATCATAAACATAAGGAACAACAATTAGAGGCAGTCGGGCCAGCATTTTGGGTACTCTACCAACTGGCAATGGTTTAGATTTAAGTTAGTTTTAATTTTTGGATATTGCTTTTGTACATATAGTTTATAACTTTGTATAGTTTTAGTTAAAATTTTATCATGTTTTATAATATAATACTTTCTAAAGGAACAACGCACTTAAGATATGCTTTAGAACAATTACTCATTCTGCCAAAGATTATGTTATGTCATCATGTTACGTAGGTATAATTAAATAATGATTACATCATCTTCAAATGTATCTCAGTTTTGGGAAATATATAATCGAAAAAAAAGTACATAGGTATGCGAAAGTGCGTTTGATTGTTTGTTTGTCAATCTTCTCCTCAACTGCTGAGCGACGGTTCTACAAGATTATTTTGCAAAGAGATTTTTCGGGATCTGGAGAGTACCAGACTACTTTTTGTCTAGAAAAACAAAGATAACGGAGGCGAGGCCGCGGGTAATAGCTATCAAAATATAATATACGTATTGAAATATTGTCTTTCTAGTTTACGTAATCACTTAACCTAAATATTGAGATCCTAAATAAGTAATAAACAAACAAGATTACTCAAAGCAATAAACACGTGAAGACAACACGTGCTTGTCTATGTCGCGATACTACCACAAGTATGTGGCTCAGCCAGAGATCAAGACCTTGTGCAACTATTCAAACTAGAACATGTAATTTGGATATATGTTTAATAATCCTTGAATATATATATATATATATATTATATGCATAAGTATACGTTAATCATATACCATAAGACGTAGATTGTAATCGATGTAACCATTGACGTAGATTGTATCCTACGTCAATGTCTTTTACAAGTGAAATGGTAGATCGATGCGACTTTTTGTGAAAAGGTACCCTATTTGATAGGCCAGAAATGAGTAGTTTTGAGATAAGCACTGTAATGAGTCAAGTCTCTAGTGCCTACATCTAAAGGTGTATGTACCTACAAACCTATATTGTCACTAACGGGTACAATAATTAATGACATAGTGGATGTGTTGACAGTTATCTAGTAGCTTTACGTATTTGATAGATTAGTAGCGTTCGGCTAAATTTTGCGACTATGATTAGGCATTTTAGTTTTTATAATATATATTTTGTTACTTTATTATCGATCTTAGAGCTATACATACGTATAGTGTAAATCTTAAAGTCTGCATTGCTACGAGTAAGTAGGCATTATTAATACCGTACAACAACGTGTTTAATTAATAATTAGATATAAATCAAATCTTTATCGGCTTATCTAATAACGAGTTATGAATACGATGTTTTTTTTATAAGAAAACATATTTTCTTTTGACCAGAGTTAAGTAAGAATTACTAATTGTATATATGACTTCTACGATAATATGATACGAGTAAAATGCAAGAAAAACGGTATTGTCTGGTAAAGTACAATACACCGAAAGCTAACAAGTTTTTTTAAATTTATTCGTAACTTTAAAACCAACCGTAGAAGCATTTAAATACAATGCTTATCGAACACAAACATATTTTGATCTTGTTAAAGAAATAAGATTGCACATATAATGCTTAGTTGGATGGAACTCGGAACAATGCGCTTAGTACAATAGTCCTCATTACGTCATTTCCACGATGGGGTCTTCAAAGAGGAATATCGATTAATGTGTGTTGTTTATAAACATGGCCTGCTCTCTCTTACGACTATAGAGGATGTACTCGGCAGAGCGAATCGCAGAAAGCCGCGAAACGATACAGTCCCACTATCAGATGTCAATGACATTCACCATCTAGCTTACATCTCACTCACTTGCTAAGCACTAGTTTAAGATTGCTGGTTGAGTATATAAGTGACTATTGAATTTCAAGTGCGATGTAATACCAGTATTTACGATCTAATCGATACTCGTCTGACAGATAGATAATGTTCAATGATATGGTATAGATATTATTATTACTGTTTTACTGATACGTATTGGACAGCAAAGACCAAGTGACTAATCTAGAAAAAAACCGTAGATAGCTAGACAAAAAATAAAACGAATGATAATAATCGTGATTATGCTTTTATCGAGTTTAAATTCCAAAGTTTCTTGCATAACTAGACAATGTAAGTAAAATCTTTGCGTGATATAAAACGAAATTTATCAAAAGCGTTTTATTGAATAGTAATCCTATAAAGAATAAATTAAAAACAACACCATCAAAATATAAAAATTATGTGATACAGTTTTATTCAAGTACCGGCCACATATCAAATTATCATGCTTACTAAAAGATGTATGAGTAATTGCTATGTACTACGTTGGCAATTATTTACTGGAGTTGGCATCCTACGCCAATACAATTAATTCTTCATAGTGTACTTTCTTAGGAAGCACGAAATGAAATACTACAAGAGCAAAATTACATACATAGCTCTTGTTACTCATAATTTATAAATGGTACAAGTAGCTCGTAATTGTTATGGAAATAAGAAACCCATAGTACTCAATGAGTCTCGGTGTAAACACTTAGAACAATTCCTTTGAAATTTCTTACAAATATTCGTCATGAGGTTTGTAGGACTTTTGAAAATATTTAAAACTGGTAATGCAAAGTTAATATTAAATCTACTAAGATTTTTAAAGATCAGGGCATGCCAGAGGTCTTCGGGCGCCTAAGAATCTCTGCTATATGTAGATGTAGATCTACAAGGAAGAAGATTTAACGATTGTAGAGACTATTTCTACCTATTAGTTTATTTTGAAATAAGCAAACTGAAGCCAAAGAAACGTGACGCATGAACAGAATTATAATCTTCGAATTGCATTATGATTCGTGATCTTAAATGATTATATCAAGGAATAATAAGTTGACTACATTTATTACGAGTATTTGGAACGGTTATAAAAATATTAAATATCCAATAAATTATACGATGACGTATAGAAAGATAATCACGCTTCGTGTGCGTGTTATTAAATGAAATCAGTTTATAAAAATAAGCAACAATAGTAAATATCATATATTTATCGAAATAGCAACGTCAGTAACATGAACTCGTATTGTTTCTTTAGCTTTTTTTGCAATTCTAACATATTGAAGTTGGCTTTAAATTATTTGATGCAGTATTTCTGAAAAAAAGAATACTGTAGGTAATATTAAATATAAAATACTCTTAGATGACCCTTATTTTTTTCCTTCTTACAATTTTTGCAAAGGATAAAATATTGCACTCAAATATGCTGAAATATTGAAGACTTACGTCAAATATATTCATTAATGCAAATTAATTATAAGTGTAAGGTAATCGCATTTAAAAAAAAATACAGTTTATGCATATTATAAACGAATTATCGTTAATACGTACACTTTTTCGAAAAATAAGTGTAAAATTTTATCTTCCTAATATTATAAAAATATATTCTCTTGAGTCCACATACTCGTAATTATGAAATATTTTACAAGATGTAAGCATGCGATCATTATTTCATTAGATTCATTGATAGCAATTTATAAGTGGCCTTCAATTGCATAGAATAAGTAATAATCAGAGCTATTAGCTGAAATATAAAAAATAGGCATTTTTGCTGTCTAAACTTCAGTTTTTCTTACTGTATAAATCTATTTATTCATGTATATATATATTTATACCAAGTAGGTATTATGTCTAAATGTACTTGATACAATACAGTATACGTATGTGTAAATGAGAGCAACATCGTTATGGAAGGTTTCCTGGTACATTCTATTATAGTGATTTTTTTCCTGGTGTTCTGCTAACAAAGTTATGGAGAGTTTTTTACCTGTCCTTACCTGAGACTGTTTCTTAGAATCAATGGGTTTTTGGCTAACCCGCATTCCCTTGGCCTACATTGCTATGTCCGCCATATTTAGATTTAGGTAAGTATGAAACAGACTGCTCTTATAATTAATTATAGGACATTTTGTATGGATTTAATAAACTTATAAGTACAGTTAATAGATAAAGATAGATAGACGCAAATAAAACTGTATTTATACAGTTTTATTTTAGTATAATAATTATAGCCAAAATATTAAATCTGAAGAGAACAACGCTCGGTTGTTGCACTTTCACAATTTCGCTGCAAATCTGACTCATACGTTACATACATCGAACAGGAAATTTGAGCAAAAATTTAATTATATGAATAAAATTTAACTCGAGCCATTCAGATACCTACCTATTTTACAAACATTTTAATTATCAGGTTTATTCTGTTCTTATCAGTGGGGTTTTTAATACCCTAATTGTATAACAAACTCACACAACCTACTCGTAATACTTAATTAATGATGTTGCATTAATCAAATTTATAACACGTGATATGGAAATGTAAGCATTTTTTTTCATCACGCAACTGACCTTGTACGAGTCGAGTACTTATAACAATCACGAACTATCATTGACTGAAATTTAATCTACTTGCTACCGAATCAATTTGTTTTTGTACAACTTCAGATATGCAGTCCGCAATTTGAAAATGTAACATATTTTTTAAATGACCTAATCTAGAGCAATGGTGTTCTGCACACCGCCATTAATTTCATTGTACTGTTTCAATTTGATTTAATTATGTGCTATAATTTCTTCAATTTACTTCGTTCTTTTGCTAATTTGCTATGACGCATGCATGAGAATCAGCTGAATTTGTTGATAACTTCTAACCTTAGTTGTAGTAGGTACTATTAGTTCTGCTGTGCCTTAGTAGAGAACAATATGGATTGAGTAAGAGGCGTGTTGTGCTTTTGTAAAGATTTAACAAGCTTTAAGTGATTAAGAATAGTTTGTAACATTAATATTTTCTTTAGTGCCGGCGGCGGTAGAAATTTGGAAATGAATTCAGTCACGTTGCGACACTTCGCACACGCAGTAGATAATTAAAGTATAGTATAGGGCTCGTAGCTTATATTTCATCAAGTGTGGTAAAAAAAATTAGGATAATGTGTTTTTACTAAGACAAATAGGTACGTTTATAACATGTTGGCGATCAATAATTCTTGGAAACAGATGCTGACCAGAAAAATGTCGACGCAAGTGTCAACACGTCAGGCAGAATCACATTTATCAGACATGTTGTCATGTTTTCTGCTGAATTTATTAATGCTTGCTGTAACGTATAGTACGACTACGTTTTTAATTCGTTACTGTAGCATGCTAGTCTAGCGTAAGATAAACATTGGTTAGACACGCGAGCTATTTTTAATGTCGATGTGACAAAGATGGCTGCATAAAAGTAAGCTCCAGGTTATGTTCAGTGTAAATAAAAAGAACTAAACATGCAAAAAAGTTGTGAATAATATGTTTTGAACAAATTTACGAGTAGGTACATAAATAGTTGTTGAAAAGGCGGCAAAGCGATATTGATCGACACGCGTGGCGCTGTCCATAGGTTAGAATAATTACTCACCACATAATGCTGTTCCATATTCCTTCCAATGTGAACGAGTTTTGGCTGTCATTGTAAATGTTTTAATTTTGATCTAAAAAGTATTGCGCGATTTGGAATGAGATTATATTGAGCACTGACTTTAATATTACAAAATACTAAACGATAAAATTCGAACCCATATTAATGGTTATAAATAATAACAAATATATAAGTAACTAACTAAATATCACAATATAATATAATCAATCTAAAATTTAAAGGAGTTTAATAACGAAACGTTATAACCGATTGCGCTTCATTTTGAGGGTTTATGTGTTGTTGGTCTGGTTCATGGTGCGAGAAGACACGTGCGGAGTCGTGGTGACGCGACGGCAGCGAGTGAGCGACTGAGCGAGAGCGGGCAACGAGCGAGCGAGGGCGAACTAACCGCGACGGATCAAGAGGGACAGAATGACGGGGAAACGGCGCGCGCGCATGCTTTTGCTGCTTGGTTATCGGGCGCTTGAGTAGCTCTTGTTGAGATAACAAGAAGGTTGATAACGGTGGCCGCGTGCTCTCTGTTGACGACGCTGTCACCCCCCATCCCGCCACCCTCGACACAACTGCGCCTCCTGGTATTCCTAGAGACAAGTGTATTTATAGAAATTACTAAAATAAAACTGACAATAGTTTTAACGGTACAAAGCACGAGACTAAGTTTATTAGCAAGTCATACATTGCTCATGCGCGGTGAGAATGACCTATAAACAGGCGTGTTGCGAGAGGAACCGTGCTCTGCAGACAGACAGATCGTGATTATCTCTATATTTTTTCATCATTTGCTTCAGTAACAGTAAAGTATATATGAAATATATATATTTATTTAAGAGGTATGTTTGTCGCAACGGAAATTCTACTTACCTATGAAATCTTTCAAATACTAATTTGAAAGATTTCATAGGTAAGTCGAATTTTATGGGTTCGATATCTCTTATCAGTAGTTACAGAGTACCCGTTTGTTCTTCTTTCTAAACTCTGTACAGCTCTATTGCTCGTCTCTACTTATAGCCGGCCTTGTGGCATCATTTGTATATTATCTACTACTACACTCTTTGTAGTACCTACCTACTACAGAACCTTTAGTTAAAAACGTAAAAATTGCATCACTGGGTAACAAATTAGCCATAGTACAATATTTTGTTTTTTCCTTTACCTGGGGATAAACGTCCATGGTACTGGAACTTGTTTGTACTGTTGGACCCAACTATATGTATGTCCCTATTCCGTTTTATATTTATGTGATTAACACACATTGTATACCATACATTCCTTGCTGTATAATCCCGACTTTTACGAGAAGATTTGATTCTCTTCTTGTTATTTTATTCATATTGTGATCTTGCCATGTAAGTACGGCTACGCGATGTACAATCGTCATCCTTTCGGCGACGCTCCTTATCACTTATAGCAATTCTATCTATTAAAGTCGATCATCAAGTCATAGCTTGCTGTGTTTGTGTTCCCTTATCAAATGTTATAATAGAAAGTACACATACATAGCTTTCTTTAAATTCCTTGCGCATTTTTTTTAACCGTGGGCGTTAGAAAAGCAACTTTTTGCCAAATCTGGATGAGTTTCTCAATTTTATGTGATATGAATCATTTGCAGATCAAGGACATAATACCGTTAGGTGCTCAAAAAGTACTTTGATGGACAAAACAGGTTAAATTATAGTTAGTAGCATTCTCAACAAATTAGATGCGGCTTAATTTTTTAATCACATACAATCGCGTTTTGATTGAATAATTGATCTGATTTTGTGATCGAACATAGTGGTGTTTATAGAAGATTTCAATTTAAGTACCAAATTGCCTACATTACAATGCAGGTAACATAACATGTAGATTGGAGTGGTTGGTACATTGAATGAAAATTTTGCTAACAACAATAACACCTCTCAGAAGTAGCAAACGCAACTAATTATGTTTCTGGAAACTTTATCATCTTTTTCTAAGAAATGCTATCGACTACAATTTTGTATAAACAATTTTCTGGTGCATAAACAAAATAACAGTGCAATAATTTCCTTATCAGAACCTGTTCCTGTAGCACGAAAAATAACTACGCACTTGTCGCTGTTGGAAACAGTAAAAACGCATATTATGAATGGAAGATATAATGAGTTATAGTCATTTTGGAAAATATCGTCAAACGATGATGGTACAAAATCAGATCATCTATATACGGACTAATATTCGCTAAAAATCAACGCAGAACCTAGAGTCATGAAATTTGGAGGGTGTTTTCATTGTATGTATTGTATGTGTATTGAGAAGGATTTTCTAAATTTCAATCCCCAAGGAGTGGTCAAAGTTGGTTGGTTCTTTAAATGTTTTATGTCGCGGGAAACAACTACCAATATAATAAGTCCATCAGTACGTGGGCACTGAAAGACAGAAATCTTGTGGGATGTACATTTATTACGAAGCTCTGACTGTGCATTTTGGACGTCATCATTCTGCCTAAAGGCGGACTAAAGGTTATAAATGTTCTTCAAGGTTTTTCAGTGTATTGACTGTCTTACATACTTTTTATATACTTTGTCTGGTCCCAAATACAAGTTCAGCTTGCGTAGGATGACAGTTTGCCAGTCGTTTGTACATTGTTTGTACAAAGAGTTTCTTTAGATTTTATTGTTATCCAAATTTGTGATGTGTCTTTCTGATGTTAAATAGCTTTGGCATCACATCCTAAGTCAAAAAAGTCTGTATATATAGACGAATAAATATTATTCGCCGCCTGTAGTTTAAAAAAAATGAGCTCTTAAGCATACCTACCTACGAAAATATCACATCTTGGTAGTGGTCATGTGCACTGTGTGTAGCAAGTAAAAACTTAATTTTTTTTCAATAAGTTCTGCAATTGTTTTTCTTGTATAATTGAGTTTCGCTCGTTGTTTAAATTTAAGCTTCACTAATTTAGATGTTTTCATGATATTATCCTGAATGGCGCATCATTTATCAATAGGCCATTAGTAGGTACGTTCCAATGGCATATACATACTGCAGTCTGATTCAGGTAGCGTTTTCGTTGCGAGCGGATTCGAAAATTGCGTCACGAATTACGAAGAGCTCGGTACAAAATCTTCTTATTATTTTTGTACAAATCAAAAATCGATTTTCATAGGATCTTCTAGAAAGCTAAGCGTATTTCGAGTTGAAAACTTTCGATTCCAGTTGGAAACGCTACCTGAATCACGCTGCATTTCCTTGATAATGAGTAGGTATGGTCATGTGGAACTGTACATATTTACTAAATTGGGTTTGTTACATTTAAAAAATAATACATTGTAAGACCAAAAAACCAATTCCTTACATCCATCCTTAGCTTAGTAACTAAAAATCATCATTCAAATTATTCAAATTGCGACATCCTGTACTTTTGACTCTGCCCACGGTCACTATAAGAATCGTCAGATAGATATTAAAGAATTTATCGTACTTAGGCTGAATCTACAAAAGAGAAAATCACGGTAGGTAATCAATTTAGATGTAACACAGAGTCACGTAGACGCTTAGATTGCTTAATCAAAGAAAATGGTGCTTGATAATTTCCGGAGTATTATAATGAAATTACATGAAATATTACGTCCTCAACGCTAATTAGCTATTTATTAGACTTCTCTGGAGGGAACGGTCGTGTTTATGAAAGAAGTTAAGTCTGTATGGAATTTGTCTACGGTCCCAAAAGAAATTTTGAGGCTACGTTTTTTTATGTAATAGTGATGAATGTATCATAAGTCTAAATATTTCGTATGATACTAGTTATCATACAAAATATTATTTTTCCCAGAATAAGATACTGAGAGACTGACAACAGTCCAGATACGGGGGTATCTGGACTGTTGTCAGTCTCTCAGTATCTTATTTCTTCAGCGATAATTAGTATTGAATACAGTTATAACTATCCACCTAAAAGTAAAAAAAATATATAATTAATTATAAAATACGCTTTAGTTCTATATACAACTACGCCCTGCGATGTTACCCGCGGAAATTAGTTTATTCCACGGGAACACTGCATTTTACCGAGATAAAAAGCTTATGAGTAATCCTAGACATAGGCTATCCTAGTGCAAAATTTTATCAAAATCTGTTCTGCCGTTTGAGCGTGAAACAATTACATATAAAGATTCGCAAGTTTAATATTAATATGATGTTGTAAGTTGATAAGACGCTACAATGTCTCAGCTCCCTAGGATCACTTGAGTAAACAAAACACATTATGTTCCTCATTTCGAAGAATAGTGACATACTTAGTTTAGGTTACATTAAGATCCATTACGTTTGCTTTCGGGGATATCAAGAGGCCCGCATTTAGGTTCGCAATATACGCCATCTCGTTCGTACGCGCTATGTGAGTAATACGTATGACAGTGAAGGCAAGAGCCGCTTACGCTTCGCAATTTCCAAAGACAGTAGAGTATTATCGTTTCGGGGAACTCTAAGACAAAAAAAAGAGTCATGGTACTACTCTTAATATGAAAAACTTTTAGTATGGGACCTACTTGGAATTCTATCTTCTATACAGAAGTTAATCAGGCGCTGAATAAAAGTAGAACGCTGATTTAGTCTTCGTAGGAACCGTAGCAGAAGCAATAATAGCTATTCCTTCTGCTTCTCTCATAATTAATATTAATAACCTCTTCTCTACACTTTCGGCTTGGTGTACCCCTTACCTTGTATAATGCGCGGTATGACATCACTTCTTTATTGAACAAAAAAACCATAAAGATAAGATGATAAGTCTGATAATGCTGACAGATTAATGACTGAAATGCTAAAAGAAAAAGGTAAATGATGTCCTCTAAAAGACAGGTACTTTGGCAAGCATCACGAGAGCCAATGTCCTGGTGTTCTTCCTCCGTCCTTTCTGAAAACGTAAGGAAAATAACTGAATCGGCATCTTTAATTTTTACAGAGACTAACAGCATTCCATCTCAAAGTGGTCAAATAATCTATTCACACAAGGTACATAACATTAATCTAATGTGATACTTTACGGCGAGACTGCCAAGAAACCCGTAAATAGAACGGAACCAAAATCCTGTATATTGTGTTTACTTGTACTTTTTCTTATATATGTTCGCAACTCGGACGCGGTCTAAAATGGACTTTTGCCGGTAGTTTCAATACTTTCAAGAACGCAGGAATGTGGACATTGATCAGCCGTCCACTGCGTGAAGTCTGCTCACGCACACACTCTTATTCCGCGCTGTATGTAAGTATGCCAAATACCGACGTCTATATGTTGGCATGTACGTTAGTGTGCACCACTTTATAGAGGTTAAACGCACACATAGGCAATCAAAGTCGGACGTGTATTTTCAAACTCTCGTGACATTTTTCACAGAAGTTGGTTCAATTTTTATTTTACACGAACTAATTGCAATTGGCGTTTTAATGAAACTTTTCATATTCTAAAGCCATACATTACTTTAAAGCATTGAAATTACGTTACCGTAATTTAGTTTATTCACTTTGTAAACGCGAGTACCCACGTAGCTCTTTACCTCCTTCAGCAGTGACTATATTATATTAATACAAGCAGCAGATACGAGTATCTTTATGAAATAGAAGAATTCCAGTATGTAAAATTGTTGGTGTTATTCAGTTTGGTAGATTAACGTTTCATAAGATACCACCTTGATATGTGATAGTACCAATATTTATCGTCTGCATACGAGAATCGACCCTTTCAAGTGTGTAAGGTTTTAATGGTATGAATAATAAGAATAACAAATATAAGTACTACACATATGAGTGTTTTTACCTGCACTCACACACGCACACACTTGCATATACGAGGCGAGTATACAAGGTTACTGGTAAATAATGAACATCCTCAATGATCATATTTGAGAACCAGTGTATTCCAGACTAGGCATACTCCATCTAGGTCTACAGTATCGCTGACTACCGTGGTCGAGAGAACTTGTGGTCAAATACCTAGCTGTGTAGGATTTAAAAAAATCCTCATAACCCGCAGTCGGTCGCAAGGAGTCTTTAAAAGCCCGATATCTCGAAAAATGCTATGTTTCTTTTACTAATTAATTCACAGACTTGTGCTTACGAGTAGCGTCCTGAAAAGTCGTAAAGTAAGAAATTGTGCCGCCTTTACTGATTTAGCGAGCTGCGTTCACACATGGTATAGAAATATAAAGCAGGGTTTCAAAACATCTATTGCGCCCCGAAAGTTACATAAAATAGCATGACTGAGCTACGGTTAAGGGTAGTTTCTGACTGTAGTCAACAACTTTTGTTTTATGACTTTAGAAAATTACCAAAAAGATAATAGATATTGTATACATTTGTCTGCGCGTCACCGATCTTACAAGGAACAGCCAAAATTTACTTTCTAATTTAAAACGTTCTAGAACAATATTTGAGGCTACCCTTCACAGGATGCTAATTAATCACTAGTAACCCTGTATGTGAGCGTGACGTGCGGTTCACACCCACAAAGATAACAGCGAGTTAATGATACTCTATTCTTGTTATCAAGCACGTTTGTGATTGAAACGTTACTCATGTACTCGAAGAACGCTATTTTAGCCATAACTTGATATTATGACCATGAAAATGATTTGCTCCTGATAAACAGACGAGTTTTAATTAAATTTCATTGTAGAAATGACAATTAGGTGATTTTAAGCAATTTTACTCTGAAATTTTTGGAATTCTCTGGATTTTTAGACAACGCGCTTTTTATTTATTGTTCTTATTATTTATAGACCGGATTTTAAGTATAAATTTCATGGTACAAAATACCTACTTGGAAATGTCGTGAGGAAATGAATAGTTCTCACATCCGCTAGAGACGCTGGATATGTTTTCCATACTTATCGAATACGTGCGTCTGCGCAAACTCTACTTAGCTTCCTGAAATAGCGCTTGTCGATATAGTACCTAGGTTGGTATGTTAGCTGTACTTAGGAGGTACGCATTTTTATTTTTTCTTATTTATGTTATAAATAAAAAAAACAGTTATTATTTATTTTTTTCATTTAGATATATCTGAATAAAAAAGTTCTTTCCTCATAAAATCCTACTTATATTATAATCGCGTAACTCTGTATGTATGGATGTATGTAAGTTTGTAACTATTTCATATAAAATCTGCTTGACGGATTTGGAAAAAATTTCGGCACCAATATAGCTCATATCTACGAATTACACATAAAGTACTTTTTATCTCAGAAAAATGCAGTCTATTCGCGAGAAAACCAAATTTGCGGATAATACCGCGGGGTGCAGCTAGTTATACATAAGTTAATTCAAGCAGAAGTTATTTTCAATGTTATATGTAATGATGTTATACCAAATGACATATTCGTATATGTCATTTGGTATAACATTCTACGAATTGACAACGTCTTCTCTTATTAAAGTTGCTTGAAATGTGGAAAATTGGGACAGAACTTAGAAAAAAGATAGTGTTGCAAAAGTTAGACATAGAATATTGTCAATGCATTGTTTTTAAAAGAGACCGGTTATGCAATTATGACGATATTTACAATGAATGTCTCGCTTTCAAAAGACCAAGTAGGCATTTCTGATTCTATGCAAAATACGACTATAACTTTTTACAAAGACAGCAATTTTCAATTATTTTTTCAACATTCTATTTAATTGCTATACATGCAGAAACTAAATTCTCTACATTCTTAAATAAATTAACTTTCGTATTTGAATAACTGAACACTTGTTGTAAAATTTGGTTTCACGCAGTAATTACGAAATGTATCTAATAGATAAAAACATTGAAGATTGGCCTTTGTTTGCCTCACTTATCCCATAGAGAAGTAACTCAAACTCCTATATGATATCATATATCTTAAGACATGTACTGCGTGGAATTCTCACTAAGACTGGGCTAGGTGTTAAAGACTTCAACGCGCACCGTTACAACTCATCTACAATTCTATAACAATAATTTCTTCCAAACTATAATTGCTAATGTATTCATGCTATTAAAGAAATAAATAATATAGTAAATTGCAAAACAAAATATGATATAGGTACTACGTAACACCAATATCTGATTTTCCCACAAGAATACCGCCTGAGGAGACTAGTTGCCAGGACTTAAGCTATACAGAAGCCAAATTCAATCAAACAGTGACAAACAATAGTGTGAAATAACCTGCTGACTCTACCCAAAATTGTGGCGCTTCATGCCGCAGACTTTCAAGTAAAATTGAAAAGTTTGAAAAACCCCCGACATTTATTGTGGCAGTCATCTTGGATTTGAAATTATCATAATGTATGTATTCTACTAGCCAAGGCCATTCATTTCATACGATGATATATTTAAGGGAGTTGTGAATCAAATTTTACTTCGCCGTTATGTGGCGGCGGCCATCTTAGACAGATTTTCACTAAATATAGATAAGAACACTCCCGTTTAATATACCTTTCATACAAAAAACAAAATTGGTCCTTCCGTTTGGAAGCTACGATGCCACAGATAAACACTCCCATAGATACGTCAAACGTATAACCCCTTTCGTTTTTGCGTCTGGGGTTAAAAACTATGATTATACGTCAGGGTTATTTTCCGCCTACCGATTGATTTGTTCAAAACTTAAATAATGAAGGAGACAGGTACGAGTAGGAATATAAGTGAACACGATTTAAAAAAAAAACAAAATATTACATAACAATTAATTTATTAGAAAACTTGTTGAGTAAATAAACGTTGCATTGAATGTAACATAGACATTATTCTCTAACAATTCGAATGGCACGTGACTTTGTGAGACATTTGGAATGTTCCTTCATCACATAACTGTTGTAAATGCAATATTTTGGCCTAGTTATTGGAAGCCTTTGTATATTTTTTTACCTAACTAAACTGTTGAAAGTTTTCACGATTTCAACAAGGCACACTTTTTAAATTCCCTAAAAATTTCAAGGCACTTAATATGAAAGCTATTTAACAACCGTATATTTACTTAAATCATTTGCATAAATCCTCACTCGAAAGTGATGAATCTTACCAGTGCTCGTTTCGTCTATCGCTTGAAAGGTTTTATTTTAGATACTAGGCCATAATTTTTTGGTCTTTTGTTGGAAATAGGAAGACTTTGCACATTTGTATGTTAACTAAAATGTTGAAGATTCTATGAATTATTTGATGATTTCAACGTGGCACATTCTTTTAATTCATCAAATTTCCAATTCACTTACTATGAAAGCAATTAAATAATCATTTTTGTTATCATTTTTGTTTTTGAATATTTGCATGAGTTACTCATTCAAAAGTGATGTAGCTTACGAACCTTTGTTTCGCATATCGCTCGTTTTTTTTATGGGAAAGAAAAAGATTCCACAGCGTTTCTGGTTTCACTTTGCACAATAGAAGTAGACGAGGTTGTAACGTCACTTTCGAGAGAGAAAAAAGGCACCAAAGTTTAACAAGTAGGTATAATAGTATCGCACACATTAGTACTAACGCACCTACTAGATAAACTAATCTAAGCGGAAAAAATCAACTGTCAAAAGAAAATTGACAACAGAATTTATAGGGAAGCAGCTAAATGACTGTTTATAATAATTCGGGGTTAATTTATAGTACAAGTAGCTTATAACGATCATTATGATATCACATTTGCACGGTTTCATCACGGTTTAGAGTTTATATTCTCATAGAATAGAACAACACACATCGTTCTTTACAAATTGGAAAATACGTGTCAGCGCTGAAATTATTGCGTTAATTCGGAAATAGTTATTTCTCCCTAATTAAAAATACAGTTAATTTCGGCATATATTCATAATTTAATATGAACCATATGTCTAGTACATAAAAAAATTAGTGTGTATAAAAAACATCAATCTTGCCAAACAAGCCTATGATGGCATTTAACGTAAAAAAATAATGTAATAAAATAAACGAAAATTTGGTTACCATTAGCGTGATACACAATAATTATCCGATTTCAAGCAATTAGAAGTATTAGATATGCTAGCGTCACTATACAATACGTAACATATACTAGTGAGAACAGGGATATATGTGCGACTGTTCTGAAGTACAGCCAAAATTATGAAATGTATGGAGCATATAGATTTCTTAATTTTAGCTTATTTTGAATAATATAAAATTATAACGAAAAATAGATGCTGAAACTCCTTTTTTTACATATTTACAAATTGTGACAGCTGTTGATATGTAGTGCGTAAGTTTGCTAATGTATTTTTTTTAATAACATTATAATTCTACAGGTTGATATTATACATAACATAAAGTTATCAATTAACATGTATTATTCAAATACATGAAATTGTAATATAATATTCATGAAATCTCTTAAATCTAATATTAAAATATTAAGTATTTTTTATTTTAACAATAAGCAAATGTTTATCACATTTAGTAATAAAAAAAATAACACTTATAACAACAATAATCAGAGTTCACAAAAATCGGTAAAAATATGAAGTAGGTAAGTATTGAGAAATTGCAGTCACACTGAATATTACATCTGTATATGTATTTATGGAACTTTTTGTTGTTGTTTGTTGTGTAAGCGGGTCATCCTAGTGTGACAGTGTTTATTTCACGCGAGGGCCAGAAACAACTGGGACTTTCAATTTAACGTGTTATCCGGCTCACGACAGGGCTTTTATAATTATTTTCCTAAGGACAATCATCAAAGACTTGCCCGAGTTGGTCGTGGCTGGTTTAGAAACACCAAAATTGTCTGTGAGATTGTGTTGTAAGATTTGCTAATAGAGAGAACTATTTACTAACTAAGAAAATCTTATATTTTTCTTATTAATATTGTTAGAATATAAAATTTGTGTTATAATAAGTAAGTACGTTTGTAAGTAAACAATAACCATAGCTTGAGTTATCTGTTAAATAATCTTATATGAAACTTAAACCTTTTTAAGTGAAAATATATTCAAGTACCTATTTAATATTCAATTCACATACGAGGCTGAATGATGTTTTATCACAGTTCATGCTAACCACGCACAAATTATTTTAATGCAATTTATATTATAGTTCAATTTTCTAATATAAAACTTATTGTGATTAATTTGACAATTTCTTTGCATAAGTAATAATAGCAAGTCATTGTATTATTTATGCTCATATATCAAATCAAATTGAGACAAGTTTAAGTAACCAAGGAATATTTAAGTAACAGTTACGAGTAATTATGCGAATGATAATTATTTTAATTTGTACAAAATTATAATCTTATTTTTTCCGGACGGAGATATAAGTTAAGGTTATTAACATCTTATTTGACACTCAGACTTAGTAAACCTAAAGTATAGGTACTCATTGAATTAAACATTGCCTGAAAAATTAGAGATTTTGATAACTGGCTTTGTATGTTACAGTTTTGGTTTTCATACGTTTAATTTTACACTAGCCATGTGATCATCACTTTTCTCATACTCCACCCTTTCGGATCTACATAACTTTTCTTGAATAGCTGCAAAAGATTGGCCCTTTGTCTCAGGAAGTTTTAGCAGTATAAATATCACCCCAGCTATAGATAAGGCTCCAAATCCCCAAAACGCGACATAAGTACCTAAATTATCTGATACCACTTGGTAAAGCTTTGTAACTGCAAACGTCTGTAACGCTACAAATATCTGTATGACGCACGTAGCTTTCGATTTGATGTTAGTGGGAAAAACTTCCGACGTTATCGCAAACGGGACCGTCGCTAAACCTATTGTGTAAGAAAATATAAATATCGGTATAAAAACTATAGGAATGAACCTTAAACTAACTATGTAATCGCTGTGCTCGTGTTTCAGGAAGAAGTACGCGCCTATGATGATATTGGCTAAGCCAACACCGCAGGAAGAGATCAACAGCAGAGGCTTTCTACCTAGCCTATCTACTAATTGCGAAGAAATGGCTGAAGTCAGAAGCTGAACCGAACCAAATAATATGCATGATTCTTCAGCGCCGAGACCACCATCTGCTTCAACAAATATCTGCTGCGCGTATGCAATAATCGCAGTACTGCCGCAGAACTGCTGAGTGAAGTATATTCCCATGAGAATAAAAAGCCCCCTTCTGTTCCCACCAACACTTATTAAGTCTCTCCACCTTCCTTTCTCTTTCATATTTTCTGTAACTAGGCTGGTCATGCTTTCGAGTTCTTCTCTGATGTACGCTCTACCTCGTAGCTTTTTGAGTGAGACTTCTGCTTCTTCCTTTTGGCCAGCTTTTATGTAGTAGTACGGTGACTCCGGCATCGTGCTGAATGTGACCACGAAAAGGATTGGAATGGCGATGTTAAAACTGGCAAGGCCCAGCATGGAGACGTAGGGCCCGATACAGTATTGTGACAGGATTCCAAACTGGAAGAGATAAAAAAATTATATTAGCCATTAACGTCTTGAAGAGAACTATATACGCTGCTGTAAGGCAATATTGACTGATCAAGAGAAGGGTTTCCGATTCAAGTCTAAAAAAAATTGCTTTCATATATCAGTATATGTATATTAGTATATTATAAAATTTAAACAAAAACTAAATTTGTAATCAGATTACCAAATACGAATAAAATCAGTCACTGGGGTATTGAGATGTAACGTTAATAAACCTAAAATATGGAGCTAAACAACGCCGGCCGCAAACTGTTGCAAAATAGTGGTTTGCGAGGTTTATCTGTCTCTTTTTTCGCAGTTTTTACTAACTAGTTACGTTAGTAAAAACTGCGAAACGTTACGCAGTTTAAACTACTAGGTTTGTTATGAGTAAGAAAACAAACTGTTTGATAAAAGGCAGGTTTTGTAACGTATTTTGACTTGAGCTTTGTAGATAGTTATCGTCAAAACAAAATAACAGTCAAAATAAACCAAGTTCAAACTTTATCATTAGGTGACTTTATCATCTTTAGTTTCCGTTTGATACGTGACGGCAACTTTGGTGAATTGGTGATATAGAATATGCCAGGTACAAAAATGAACATTTCATTTAAAAAAATCATATCACAAATTGCATTTGAGTTTGACGTTAGCTATGTTTCCGGGTTCGAACCAAGTTTTATCCTCGAACTGTGTATATAGGTTTATGGTATTGTGTATTAGTCGGGGAACATACACAAAAAAACCAACGAATTGAGAACCTCCTCTTAAAAAGATCTTGAGAAAAAAGATCTTAAGAGAAAGTCGGACTGAAATAAAAAATAAAAATTGTGTTTAGCTTAACTTCTATTTCAGAAGTTAACAGTACTGGACCCACGTAGGCGTTGAATTTCCAAAAAACCATTCTTAGTACACCTATTATAAATACACCCTGCAAATAACATGTCTCTGGGTTCAGCGATTTAAGCTCTGCGTTGATTATGACCTGTCAGCCTGGACTTACTCTTTTATATACGAACCTATATATAGAAAATATTCACTGTTAAGAAAATTCAATTTTCTGCGTTGATTGGATTTTATATAAACGATACATTAGGTACCTATATTAGTCGCAATCTGCCATTACGTTATATATACCTCCTACCAAATAAGGCTTCTCCTAGCTCGTGCATGTAACATTTGAAACAAGTTCTTGTCGCGTGATCGTACCATAAAAGTAGAGTTTATTTTTAGTGTATTTGACAAATAACTTTTTTGTTGCCGCTAAATGCTAGCAAGTAAGAAACAAGGGACACGTGAAATGAGCTAGCGTTTTTATCCTTTTCTCTAGCCGCATTTAAATAATTGACCGAGCGAGCGAAGCTTCGGGTCTGGCAAAATTTTCTAGACTGTAAAAAGACGTCTGATATATTACCTAAAATTTTGAAGTCATAAGTATATACTACTTAAGTGACTAATCTAGTAAATTATGACTATACTGAAATGTTGACATTTATGAATCATCAGATGCATCAATACAAGAATTTACAGTACGGGTTATTCTAAGCCAGAAAAATGCAAACCCGAAATTTGAAGCAAAGTACAGCAAAAACAAGCAAAATTGATCATTTCTTCAATAATGCTTATTTGATTTTGAGACATCACTGGAAATATCTTTTTTCATAACCCACCAGGAATATAGTTTTATTCAATTCTGGCCTGTAGGCATAAGCAGTCTTAACGCTGACGTACAATTCCCTGTAAATATTTGTATAAGTATGTATAAAAGTAAGTATATATGTATTGGAACGACGTAGCATACCAATTCTATGCTGATAATGCATTAAGGTGCTAATTACTTAAGTAAACTATGACGAAGTGTGATATCGCTAACAAGATATAGTTAAGTACATACATAGGTATCTAGATAATATACTATCACCGTTTAAACAAGGTAATTGACCTAATTATTTGAGTTCATCGCGCCTCGCCTTGTAAACTTCTAAAAATACTTATGTATTTTATGCGAGTTGATTTGTTGTTCTATTTTTCACGAAAAACTATGTGTTAAATATATTCTGTGACACTTATTTGAAAGATAAGCTCAATACCTAAACATGTGGATGAGGTAGTTTTTACTGTTATAGACAATAAGATTCTAGAATAATCAGACTAATTTTATTTAGCTACTATACATTTACTTATTTATTTATATACATAAGTTATGTTTTAAAAACTAATAATAGGTTATGCAAATTTTAGAATAGAATACAAAATGGTACTTCGACTTCTGCTATATTGCACAATTTTAATCCTTTAATATCTCTTAATAATATCTATTCAAAAACTAATGTTAGATAGCACGATAAGAGTTATTCGTCAACTCGTCCTACATACCTACGGAACCATTTTGAACGACTTGCAGAAAAAATCCAAAATTATGGTGCAACATCCACGGAAAATATGCGAGCAGAAATAGAACAGTTGATTTTAGATACTCTTACTGAAAGGTTTTCTAATAATACTTTTACATATATACTTTTAGGTGTAGACATTTAGGTGTAGAAATAGACTTAGCTGAGCAACGATTAATTCGAGCTTATTAACGAAGACAATTAGCAGTCATTGAGCAAGATTTTTATTTACTAATGAGAATTATTTATAACTAAATAATATTTTGAATCCAGACTAACTATTATCCTAATAGTCACGAGACTTCATACAGATTTTCATATTAGATTTGTATTCAATACAATAACAATTTTACTATTTTCTAATACGAGCTAAATCAGCCAAAAGTTTGTCAAGATATGACGAAATGAAGTTCAAGGCGTACTGTTAGTAATATTTATGCTGGAATATTCAGGATTAATGACCAACGTTCATAAGTAGCACATCAGCCTAGTGCCGGAACACGATAACGGTGCCAGCGAGCTTGTCATTGACATTGATTCGAGAATATTCTAGTTATGATAGAGAGATATATTGTTTCACGAATTAATTGACTGAATAATTGACAATAACTCAGATAAAACAGAGCAACTAGTTTTATTTTCTTGTATCGACGCAAAGACTTTTATGCAAGAGCACGTGTCTACCCGTAAGGATGTGGTCCATCATGTGGTCGTTAACAAAAAGCTTTTGAAGCTTATTTGACAAGCATTGTTCCGCTAGTAAGGTAGATCTATCAATATAGGGGTCTATATTTATTTGTACAATTTCTGTAATTTATTCGGTGTGGTGGACAAAACTTATAGCACTCAGTGCTGGACACGGGATATGAAAGAATTTTGGATGAAAAGAAATAATTTATCAAGTGAACGGAAAGAAATTAGACGAAAGAAAAAATGAAGGAATGAAGAAAGAATTAAAGAAATAATGGATGAAAATAATAATTTGTCAATTTGTCACAAATAGGTTGACGTGGCAAATTATACGAATGTGTAAGAAAAACTTATTTACAAGGTTTATCTAGGAACTCATTTATAGTCGTTATTATATATATAGCTACAGCTAGATACCATATAATGGAGCAGCAATCAAATAAACTCTTTATGTATACGTAGAAAAAAAGATTGTGAAATTGAAAAAAAAAGCCACTAAAAAGTGTAAATGTTACAAATACTATACGAATTTCAAACCTTATAAAAATATCTATATATAGGTAGGTACATGATAACGAGACTTGACCGAGTTATTACAGACATGGAAAGTGATAAGAATTATCACCATCGTGAGTGACGTGACACACAGTCTAAAGTGCATATAATTGACACTTTTATCATTTTGTCTGGGTCAAATTGTATTTTTATCAACCTTGAATTTTCATACAAAGTATTTGCAAAAATACTAAGTCTATAAACTGAAGACATAGCTTTACTGCAGATATTTCTCAAAACTTAGATAATGTGCTGAAAACATCCATTTGCACAATCCCAATATGCAGACTCCACACTCTACTAAATTAATTATCACGTATTCTAATAGCAAAGATAAATATTGCAAATAACCTGCTTATTAAGATAATTAACGTCCATATTCCGCAAGTAGGCCAACGACCGTTAAAAAAAAACTTATGGATATAAATTCATAGGACAACCTCTTCACAAAATTTCATTATTATCACTTGAAAATTTTACCGGGAGATGATGAACAGCTGGACATTCACTGGACAGATATACGAAATACAAAATCATTTTAGCCTATGCCGAAATGGAAACGCTAATAAGTTTTGGTAAAAAATAATAATTTTACCTTTTCAGGAATCATATGATAGGGTACCCAACTCCAGTAAACTACGTTACTTTACTGAACACGTACGGTAACAAGTTACGGTAATACGGTAAACATTGCTTGCATAAATCTTCACTCGTGTTTAATTACTAACACGGTGGCTGCATGCATAAATAGGCTATTGTGGCGTATTAAAGTTTTCTTATTAAAATTTGCTGCCCACGGGAAACGAAATAGTAGGTTTGTTGTTCAGGAAAATGAAAAATGCAAGCGTATCTTACCGACAGTAAAAAATAACTTTGATACACAAATTATCTGTAACTTTGTACATATTTTATGTATAATAAGTGTAATACGAGTAGCGAGGAGTGTAATTCTACTTTATATAATTACAAACGCGAAACTTTGTAAGAATGGATGTATATAGATGTACGTTTGTTTTGAATTTTTCACGCAAAAATTGCTGAACAGAATTATTACAAAATAATAGTAGAAATTTGGTACAGAGATCATCAAATTTATATTAGATACTCAGGTCTGGAGCTGTAAAAATCTGCTAGCCAACGCAATAAAAAGATACAGCAGTTCATGCTGCAAATTTTTGACACTCGCAAGGGAATCAAAATCTACAAGGTACTTTCCGTGAACTCAGAATCTTGTGATTTGGTGCGAAGCAACGTCTTATAGCGCAGATGAAGCAAATATTGCGAAATTCATAAAATTGTAGTTACTTCATATAATAAAAATATTTTTAATAATTTTAAACTTTATATAACTATAGGTTTGTGCGGACGGACTCGCACTTGGCCGGTTGTTCTATAGAGGTCTACATATTTATTCATATTTAGACCAACACCATAAAGTATGTAATAATATGTCACCTTTTTGTTCACAGTTTAGAACTATGTTCAATAGAGTGTTGATGTAGTTTTTAAACTAGCTCCAAAGATGTAGAAAAAAATAAAAGTAAAATACTGTTAAATAATCAGCTTTTAAATTCATCAAAAAAGCAGCTTTTAAATTCATCAAACATCGCAAGTGTCAGAGGAGCAAAAATATATATTATTTGTTTGTACGGAATTAACAATTGACCACAAGGAGCGAAGTTTACTTATTATAATTATTATTTTATCTCGCGGTTTCGCTTCGACTGAATCTTCTCTTTATGATCCAAACTTGACAACTTGTTAACAAATAGACGAAGACACAATAGGTATCATCGGAGCATGCAATTACGTTAGCCCGACCACAAAGCGTCTCATACGATAGAATATTAGCAATCTGTCTAAGCTATGATGCGGTATCCCCTTACATTATGTCAGGTCTACTTAAGTTCAATGCCAATGTTACTACGGCATCCAGTTGATCCAACATAATTTAATTCCAGTAGTTTGGTCTGTAAATCAATGAAACTACAATTTTATGTCGGTTTTTCACTTTTACCTTGTATACGTTAAATGGTGGTTGTTCCGACTGTAATGCCATTAGTAACACTTCCAAGATGATTCATATTTATTTAAAAAATGAATGGAAAAGAGGTCATAATAATTAAACTAACTCACTTCTCAAATAACTATAAGTTTAAAATCGATTCACACATTTGGGCGCTAGAATTCAAATTCAATTCAAACATTCAACTTATTTACTTTTACTGTTTTGGGTTAGAGTTAAGACTGTTTATGTTTTTTTTTAATGACTTACCAAAAAAGTTACTCATATCGACGGTTTTTGAAATATTTGTTACCTGATTTCTCGGAGGCGGCTAGACCGATTTGAAAAAATCTTTTTTTTTTATATACTACAATACTAATAATTTCCTTACCTTAGACATGACAGTGATGAGAGTAGCCATCGCACCACGCACTTCGTTGGACGCGATCTCACCCAGGTACATCGGCGCTGCTGTGTACGCTATGCCGTAACTGAAAACACAAGTTATTCATACATTCATACACACAGTACAAATTTGTCACCTATAAAGTGTAAATTTGTACCAGAGTGGTACTTGCGAATACGTGAGCATTTTTTTGCCGTGGTGGTGGTGGTGGTGGTGGTGAGGTAATCTACAGAGTGAATAACTGTACCACCGTTAACAAAAAGTAATATTTGCTATGGCTACATCGACGCAATGTAACACGGCAAAAAAATAATTGCAGTGGTACTATTGATGGTACAACCTAATGGTACCACGGTAAACAAATGTGCGTGAGCATAGTCAAGTAGGTTTTTAAAAAAGGTTTATAAAGTAACATTTTATAAGATTTTCGATCGCTACTGTAAATTTAGGGGTCGGATGAACCCTCGTGGTAAGGATTAACATATACCTAGGTAATTTCTCAGTACGCGTTTATTTATCACATTTGAAAACTGCTTAACATAGAGACATGGAATTTAAAGAATATATCTATATTCCTTTACTTCTATATAAATATTATAAAGAGAAAAGATTTGCATTTATGTGTGTAACGAATAAAATTAACCTAATAAATTATTAAAATTTATAAAAATGTAGCCATTAAAAACCTATACATCGCACTGAATAACATAGGTTATGAAAATTAGAGATCCGCGGTTAACACCACGGAGAGCACTTAGTAAGTTAATAAAGCAGTAGACGTACCCCAGCCCCGAGATCAGCCGTGAAGCGTAGATGGTCGGCACGTTTCCAGCTAACATGACCAGGATCCAGCCAATGATGTAAGGAACTGCTGCCAACAGCAGTGTCTTTTTTGTGCCTATACGGTCGGCTAAGTACGACGCTGGGATTGGGCTGACAGCTGAAATATAAGTTAACTAATATAAGTGGCAATTGACTTCACTTAGACAGGCGCGAATGATTTTTTTCTTGTTTCTTTACATTGAAAACCAATCCACTAAACCGTTTTTTAAAAGGAAAGAGATGATTAAACTCAATACGCTATTAAACAAAAAAAAAAACAAACACGAATCGTAAATCGGCTAATGCACTTAAATAGAAATAGAGACGGATTGAAAACGTCCTCTTATTTTAAAATTCGGTTAATAATGCTCACAGAACTCTCTCTTTTCATAGAAAGAAAACAATTTTTTTCTTAGTACTCCGGCATTTTAAAGTTCAGTAAATTTTCAAAAATATAAGATTATAGTCGAATCATCAATAAGAAATTGAAATCCACAAACGAATTGAATGTTTAAATTACGCGTCGATGATACCGATTTGTATCTACGGATCATGTTACCAGATTGTGGTTATCCACAGACCATGAAGCGTCGTCTCAAAAAACAAATTTATATTGTGCCTGCTGATGACATTATCCGCGGCTATACCAAATAGAATAAAATAGTTTTCGAAATTTCAGAAATATCAGGTAGAGCTAGCCATACAAGTAGTGAAAACAAAAGCATGCAAACTTGGTTTGGTTTTGAAAGCGTTGAAGCGGTGAACTGTTAAAACGAAATTAAGTTTGTCCACTCTCGTTTTCCCTTGTTTAATATATAACTCTAGCCGATTGAGACCTGGTGTGTTTTGCGTATCATGTATAGACATTTTCATGAAGAGCGAGATGTCGTTTTAACCTTTATTTATGAGCAATTTACTTAATCCATTAAAGCATAATAATATGCATATGAGGAACCGGTTTAAGCATATGCACATTGTCATATTAAAGATATCAAGTATCTTGCAAAGGCTATAAAAACCGCGAACAATTGAGTAATACAGGTCTTATGCAACTATAAGTGCTGTAATATTTACGGCGATAATATTTGCGCTTAGTACCTACATATTTTCAAAATTTGCAAAGATAATTATATTTTATTAAGAGAGGCGTGCCTTGGGAGACGCTTACAGTACATGGAATTAGCAGTGAATTAAGGTAGGCTGATGATGATGATGAAGAGTAAGTCAGTGAATCGCTTGTCTCACAGGCTAACGTCGCAGGGTAAAATCCCAGGGTCAGGCAAGCAGTTCCTAGTTTTTCAGTTTCGTGCATATTATTATATTATTAAATACTATAATTTTCTCGATTTCAGAGTTGGCCCTATGGTTTAAGTTGTTGCTTGGTATGAGTATAGTGGCCCTCTTTAGGCAAAGTACACCTCTAGCTTAGCACCCAGTATAACTTCACTGTAGGATACAAATATAATGACAACATGCCAAATACTTCTTAAGCTTCTAAATAGGCGATTATTAATAATAATACTACGTTATCGTAAATCGTAATTGTAACTGCACCTAATTACTTGCCTTTTCCAGTAATAATTGTAAAATACTGAAATATCTTTAAGTTATAATTTCCTCGTAGCGTAGCAATGGCGGTAATTTATCCGCATGAAGGTTCTCGTTAATTAAGTAGGAACATAATAGTACATTTTCTATGTATAGTTTTCTAAGACTGACTAAATAAATGATTGACTGACTGACAGGTTAATAATCAACGCAGAACCTAAACCCCTGTAAGTAGAGACATCAAAATTTCAGGGTATATTCATTAAAAACGTACCTACTAAGATTTTTTTTTAAATTTGGACCTCAAAAGGGTCAAATGGTGGTACAAATTTTAAAACTTTTTTAATACAATTTTATGTCGCGGGTAAAGCCGCAGGCGATAGCTAATCATTTATTATAAATCTTATAATGCACTTATGACTGTATACGAGTATAAAAGACGTGTTATTCTTACAAATTGACAGAGCTGTACCTACACACTAGCATAGACAATGGTAGAGATTTTAATTAGTTCCCGTTTAGATCAAGGTTGCATCGTTTCAATGTGTGTTTTATGACTTTAATAGATTACATAATACCGTTCGATCGAACGCGCGTCAAGTTTTGGAGATTAGAATTCTCTTTCTTTCTTGGAATTTTACAAACAGGCATATTTCATATGTTTGATATATTTATTGTTTATATTATTAATCCCCGACGCTTAAACGACGGGGTGTTAGGTTTAACGAACCTGTGTATGTGTGAGTGTGTGTCTGTGGCATAGTTCCTGAACGGATGAACCAATTTGATTTTGTAGATGATGAAAATCGGCCAAATCGCTTGTCACCGCAGAATGACGGATTACATATTTTTTCACAACTCTATATGAAATGTAAGGGCTCGACTAGTGAAATTTATTTTCATACAGGGTTATCAGTTAGGGGTGTACGAATCCGAAAGAGGTCCACTATACTCATCCTAAGTAACAACTTTCACAATGGAACCAATTGAGTTCGAGAAAAAATCCAACTGATTTCGTCGACGACCGCGCGATAAAAGTTTCGTAGTTTTCGTATACAAAACTCATTTTTTTAGGATGAGTACAGTGGCCCTATTGTACCTGAACACAGGATCATGATGGAAGCGATCCAGGAGCTCTGGTCTGCCGACGTGGTGATGGGGGAGTCTTTCCCTCGGAGGATGGGTAGGGTGGGAGAGGTCCATCCTACCGTCGTGCCTGCTGCAGCTGTGATCAGCGTAGCTGAAATGTGAAATAAAACACTTTATTGTAGCTACCAGAAATACAATAAGTACACCGTAGCCCTAGATGGAGCATGTCTAGTCTGGAATACACTGGTTCTCAAGGAAGGCTGCCGGAACACATTGTTAGGTTAGGTTTCACACCTTGAGATTAGTAGCTAAAAAGGAGAAAGCAAAAAAGCGAAAGGAGAGTAACTATGTACCTATCTAAAAAATCTTCATTTTTTGGTAACGATATAATTCTATATAAACTTTAATAAAATCGGTCTAGTAGTTCGGTTTTAAATTTGTCTGCAGAATCCAAGTCGATTTTTTATTAAGAGTATTAATTGTTCATTTTATCATCATCAAAGGTACATTATGTCATTCCACGATAAAATACAACCGTTTTATTAAAAAAAAAACTGGTGGTGAAATGTTAGTCTTGGTTTAAACCAAAACTACGAAATCCGAGTGCGTTACCGTACTACATGCTTAGTACTACATCATTTTATTACAAATCGTAGTTAATCCCTGGATTGAATGAAGTTCACAGATAAAATACAGAAAGCGTTCGTTCATTAATTTGTTACGTTCCGTTTAATTCATAATTATATATTTAAATATTTATCTTTCCTTAATTTGATATACAAATGTTATAAAAAATCAAGAATTTATTGGCTATTAATTAGTACTTTCTTAATCACATTTGTACATTATTCACTTGACTACATAAGAATACAAACATTTTAATTATAATATAACCGTATTGCGTGAGTCGAAACGTAAAATAAACAGCTTTGGTATGATACTCAAGTGGGAGTATTCATGGTTACAAAAGTTTTCGTCGAGTCGTGTATATCACCACAGTATTTTTGGACCTTGTTTCTTGAGTAGTAAAATCTATACATAGAACCGAGCCAAACATTGAAACATAAACAAACAAAATTAAGGATTTGAGATGAGAAGTAATATTGACATTCTGTTCGTGGTAGTATTTATTGTATTAACGTTTCGTGAGCTAGTACCATAGTTAAACTTGGATGTTCAAACGACTAACTTTACACCGAAGTTGATCCTCGGACTAGCGCAAAACTTCGTTTTGTTATAACATTTTATTTTAGTCCATGGACTAAACTTGGTACTTTCGTTAGTGTTCGTTAGTTTGTAATAAGACGGCAAGTGTATATTATTTTCAACCTTTTTTATCTTATGAAGGGTTTGGTCAGCCTCAATCATACCACCCTCATGGGCATTACAATTAAGAAATTTTGATATTTATTTAGTAATTTTGTATCGTTCCAATAGTAAAATTGAAAAGATGCACACTTAACTTAGGTACATCAAATAATCTCCCTTAATTTAAAGCGTTACTGATAATTAACAAAGCACGCATTATGAACATGGCGTCCATTATAGCGGGCGGGTCTCATTACACAAGAATTTCGTTAATATAATTACCCAAGCATATAATTAGAAAAACAGGGAACATTCAACCTTTGTATAGGAAATACAAAGGGTCCAGGTATGCAAACAAACACATTTACACATGAGACACCCAATATAGCCAGTTACAATGTTTACCTTTGGAAAGAAAACTATGGTGCTGGTGATATTGTGTTCAAAGAAAACTGAATTTAACACCTTTTAAACGTTTCCTAGACATTAACCGACATGATTATCTAGGTTTTACATTCAAAGACATTATATATGGCGTGATTTTAAATTGACTGCGTAGATTTTTGCCAAACAATCAGACTTTTTTTGCATTTTTGTTTACATAGAACTGGGAAATAAGTTTACCTAAGCGCGATTACACAAATATAGATCATACGAACGCGAGGTTCGTCACCGTGACCGTGGCTAAGGGTGTTCATGAGTTTCGCGTTGATGTTGCATGACTTCAATACAAAACAAGCGCCACTTTGACGAAGCATGATGCCAGGAATAATTCCTTCACGTGACATATAGAGTAATTGGTGAAACATCCGCTTTTATTGCTGATACAACTGTAATCAGGTGTGATGACGTCACATCCTGTAACATTAATAAAGTGACCACTTATTAGCATGCACGTAATACTGAAGAAGAATATGCGAGTACTAAAATAAATGTAAGGTTGATTGTTGTTCGGTTGACAGCAAAATATTAGCAAAAAAAAATGCTAAAGCCCATGTCTAAATTTTGTTATTGGATATTAACTATAAGCTTCCCAAATTAATTGTATCTATTTAGTTAATTCTTTGCCAGGCCTGTGAAATAACTAATTGGCTAGATAAAATTAAAAGTTCTAAAAGTGCAAACAGACCTTTTCTTTGTAAAATTTTATCAAAGAGTTTCGTGATTATGTAAAGAAAATGCTCTAAGGTCGCCTTTTAATAGCTTCTTATTTTTTATTTCGTCAGATAGGGGCGGTGCGGGTCAACACCCTTTAATAATGAACCGACGTGACAGTCGTGTCAGCTATTTCGCGGGAAAAAATGATTATCTCGTCTCAGAGTTTAGTGACAACCCTAATAGCCTTCAGTTGGCGCCGACACTGCGTGACACCCCTGTTATTGCTTTCTCATCTCACCCCACAAGCTGTAAAGAAAACATTTGCTCTAATAAATTAGCTGAGTAGGTTTCAGCCGAGAATATTTAAGAAAGTCATACGTCTGATAAAAACTACAAGAAAGCTAAATATAGTTTGCATTAAGGGTATTTTGTTTTAATTAATTATTTCATGTTTTCGTAATATAATTTTAGATATCATTTAGTAGTACATATTACTTATTTACTTCAATTCGGAATTAGCTAAAACAATGTGTCAGATATTTCAATTTAAAAGCGTAACTGCTGAATCGGTTTTCATAAATTTAAAAGAAGGATTCAAATCGGCTTAGGCTCCTTCGGTCTTAATTGGAAGGCTCAGATAAAAGAAAATATAAAGTTTTGAACGAATTGATAACCTCCTTATCATCGAAGTCGGTTAAGAAATCGAATCGAATTGATAACCTCCTTATCATCGAAGTCGGTTAAGAAATGACTTAAAATGCGATAGACGGCACGAAAATACCAGTCTCTGCCCCTTAATTAAGCTAAATTATAGTTTCAAAGTAACCTTTAACCTCAAGCTAGCAACTTTGTAAGTGTTATCACACTTACCACAATGAACTCAATGAAAACTCTGTCTGACAATTTTATAAACAACTATCCCCACACACATTATGTTGCAAAAGTGTTGGATCGACCTGCTTATTTGCACAGAGATAGTTCGAGGTGCGGTGAGTGACATTGGCTCCTTTCCCCTGGGAAAACAAACATAACGCGGGCGGAGCCGCGGGCAAAATCTAGTAAAGTATTATTTATATATAAATCACAGATATAGAATTTCTATTGTGTCCATGGTGTACATATCTCATATATAGTAAGATTCTGCACACAGGTTATTATTTTTTCAGCAGTAAAATGACAGAGAATCTGAACGATGAAATTAAATGTAATTTATATTGCATACCAAGTTGACAAACTGCAGGTCAATTTCTCAATTAACTATAGTAGATTTTTAGTGCGGATATCATGAAAAACTTTTTGCCGGTGTTTCTACGGACAAAACATTCCTAAGAAAAATCTATATTTAACTTTAGAGTTTATTTGGCAATATAATCATTAATAGTGTTCCACACAACAAACGCATCAAAATTCAATAATCTTGTATACGGGTCATTGCCCTCAGTAAACTGTAACTTTTTAAACGGTTTCTATTGAACTGATTATTAGAGCAAGCAATCAGTTTGATATCTCGTCGATTGATTGGAAATTATAATGGACAAAGGACCAACTGCCCCCCAATCGCGCTAATTGGTCAATGTCAATAACGTCTGAACTTCAGCAATGGTTCGATTGCGGAAATGATTCGTTTACGATTGTGCTTTGCAAAATTCGGTATCGCGGTAATGTGCTCAACGGTTCAAACGCAAGTCGATGTTCAGTTGGAGTTGGAACGTTACCGCATCTCAGCCGTTCCCATTACTAGAGATGGATTCGTTGATAAACAACAATTAACACGCTATTTATGCTAAAATTAGCAGTTTATTCTTGACATATGCTATTGTTTGACAGTGACAAATGACACTGCTGACAGGTTAATGGTCGAGACCAAAGAAAACACAATTCTTGCGAATAGGTACTAACAAATATTTTATTTTATGTGTTTTAGGCGCACAACCTAATAAGAAGATATTACGTTACTGTATAGGCGTTATTTTTTATGCACAATATACTTAGCGTAAGTAAATAAACTCTCCTCAATTTTCGCAAACTCGTACTCGTCGTTATAAATTCATTGGAGTTTTTGACCTTTATTTGTGATTTTTAATGAAATCAGCTCTTGATACTTTTCATTGAATTATCGAGTCTTTAAAGTGTAAGAAATTCGTCAAGTTACAGCGCACTCATGCCCTGAATCTCCATCTACATAATATTTACTTGTTTCAAGCATTGATTATTTATAATGTAGGTTAATAAGTTTTTACTTCTTTTTCAGGTATGGAATGACAATATTAAAGAGTAAAGTTGTTTAGCATCACACACATATTTACTCTAACTTCATTAGAGGAAAGAATAAATGGTAAATGAAAAGGAGATCTGAGGCAGAAATATTTGTTTGATGGTCATAATCAATTTGCCTTGAATAATAATGTAAGCGCGGTTATAGTTATGTATTACATTATTTCTCATAATTATTTGCAATAGGTATATACCTATCTCAAACTATGTTTCACCAACTCCGAGGAGTTTTTCACTCATTGTATTTATCACCACTTACTCTAACTAACACATTTC
The DNA here is from genome assembly GCA_947049295.1 of Ligdia adustata. Taxonomy (NCBI): domain Eukaryota; kingdom Metazoa; phylum Arthropoda; class Insecta; order Lepidoptera; family Geometridae; genus Ligdia; species Ligdia adustata. The sequence goes on along the minus strand of OX346214.1, from coordinate 6,013,679 downwards.
AGAGAGAATTCCCTAACCTGCAAATCAGCCAGTTGGTATAAAATGGCTTCCTTATGTTAAACCCATATTCGGACACATTTTATTTATAAATGTGTATAAAATTAAATAATTCAGATATTACTATATATGAATTACAATTTAGTATGTACAAAGAAAAAACAATGTTACTTACTCTCTATATTTGTTTCAGTTCATATTGCCGACACCAAAACTCAAGTTCAGTGAATAAAGAAAATAATATAACTCCACCAAAAATTTAATGGAAATCAAATTATACATAGAATCAGCAAATCAAACCTTAGTTTTATTACTTTAAATTTAACTAAGCCACATGACAGGTACTGCATAAGTAGGAGTTTATTAATTGTATGTTATCCTAACTTAAGTTTTGTTAAAGTATACTTACTTCAGTAAAACTAATATAAATAAGAGGACAATTCAAGATTTTGGTTTTCAAGGGAAACAACTAATCTTAAGTTCATAGTGTTCACTTATGTCTCTGAGAATTAAACAATTTTAATTATTAATTATTATTTTATTATACTTCCTATGTAGGCATGCAATATTTAACAGTTATATCCACAAAGTTACTTATCACTATAGTGACAGAAAGTTGAGATGTGATGTAAAAGCACTAAATTTGAGATCTCTAAATAGGTTGCCCTAGATATACTTCCTTTTTAATATGTTATACAATAAAGTAACAATATTCTATGACATCTATAGCAGCGCTAAAGTTCCTTTTTTTGTTTATGAGAGGAAATCTTCAGAAGATATTATGTAGGATGGTACCAACTAAAACTTTCCAGTAGGCTGCCTCAGTCCTTGATGGAGGGCACTGGAATCTCTGCAGAAAGCACTGATGACGTTTTAGTTTACATTTGCACGTCTTACTATATTGAAAGTTTTAGTACTAGTGGAAATATTTTAATCCTTGTGCTCACTAGATGTCCTGGAATGAGAAAAAATTAGGTGTTTATGACACAAACATATTACACAGAAAACTTTTTCTGAGAACGATAGTGTGACATGGGGTTGTGTTGGAACAAATGTTGCCGTTGGGGCAATAGATATCTAGTTAGTTAAGTAGGTGAGCACATATTATTGGCAAACCCCTTTATGAGCTTTATACTTGTTCAAATCACTTGCTAAGTCCAGAAAGTAAAGATACTATAGTTTATATTTACTTACCCCTTTCTTAAACTTGATTTCTCTTATGCCATTTCCTTGTTCATTGCATTTGCTTTGCCAACAGCTATTGTAACTTGCCAAATAGCTTTATAAACACTAGCCTGTGATAGTGATAGATAGTACTTTTGATTGTTATCTGTCAACAGCTAAATAGGATCTAGTGGCATAGGATGCCAATGCAACCAAAACCTGAAACAATTAGGATTTCTATCATGTATTTATAATATAGTCTAGGTACCATTAAAGGTTATCATAAGTCACAGTGAGTAATAAATGTTTTCACTCTGAATTAATCTGAGATAGAAACATAATCTTACCTTGGTTTATTTATTAGGTTTCACCATCCAAGGCATCAGAAAATTTTAATTATCTACCATGCATGTTAGAACTTCGGTTTGTTAGGATGTTGACTGTCTTTAGCTTCTTAAAAACTGACTCTTTACTAATAACTTTACACTTGTATGTCGCCTGTTGTTGCAATGAAATTTACGGGTTTATTTTTCAATATAGTTATAGGAAACAACAAATTACTTTATTATAAGTGCTTTAAACTACAATTACACGAGAAAAACATGATATAATGTATTGAACACCACAGAACGTTTCATTAACAATCGATATTTACTAACTTTTTCACAACCGTTCGTTTGACAGCGGTTACGTTCCAGTTCCGTTCAAACACCGTCTCAAACGTTGGTAAAACCATTAGCGCGATACGAAATATGCAAATAATTGACGAGCGATCGAGGTTCAGTTACGATTCAGTTGTAATAAATTAGCGCGATCGGGCCTCTGTACCTACTCTTACGTGCGACTTGTAGCTTACAGTTACGAGATTTTATAAGATATTATACGTCAACTCAAGAATTTCAATGTTAGGTTGAGCCCACGCTAACAAATTAAATAACAAATTTTAAGTGATAAAAATACAACACCAAGTGTCTCTGAAAGCACATTTAGACCCAAAGGTAAAAAAATAACTTACTAATATTATAAACGCGAAAGTTTGTATGTGGTTTGAACAAAATTTGGCACCAATATAGCTTATACTCGCACCCTCGATCGACACATAGGCTACTTTAGATCCTGAAAAATAAAGCTTTCCTATGATCAGGATGATCAGATATTCAACGCGGGTAAAACCGCGGGGTGCAGCTTTTAGCATGTGTATTATTTGACGTGCGTTTATGTCAAAGAAAAAGTGTCTTCAAAGATATAAGGTGTAGCTTTCCTTGAGAGCCAATGTATTCCAGACTAGGCATGCTCCATCTACTGCTACAGTGTCCCTGACTTCCGTGATCGTGTGAACTTGTGGCCAAATGCCACAAGCTACAATGCAATGCATTGTTAGCTGTTCAGGATAAAAAAAATACCCGGGAAATATACGAAAAACTAACCAAAGTATTTTTTCGTATATAAGATGTTAAGATATCGATAAAAAAAAAAAAAGATGTTAAGATATCAAACTGAATCGGGGTTTTTCATAGAAGTTCTTTTCGTGTAGACTCTTCATAACTCTAATCGCGAAAGCAACATATTTTAGCTATTACATAGTTTTACTGTAAGTGTAATAACGTAAGGAACTGTATCTTTTCTTAAAGATTGTTTACCGAGCGAGCATAGCTTCTCTGCTTCTAATCTGGCAACTTTGTCTTTCATATGCTAGTTTGTATGGATGTCCGGGCTCCCCCATCATTCCTCCAAAAATGAAGAAGTTTGGTATAAAATCCAAATACTCCGAATAATCTATATTATCCAAATACTCCGAAAAATCTATAAATGTTTTTTTGAATAGATTTCATTAGGTACCTACACACTTCTTGGTATACTACTAGTTAATCAAAAAGGCGGACAGACTTATACCAAATTACAATTTTTAATAAGTATTTTTTTCTTTCAATGTATTCAATTTATTATAATTCATTTTCTATAATTCATTTTTTATAATTCAATGTATTGTATTATTGTGCTAATTATTTTTACATTTTATCTAGTTATTATATTCTTTAGTTGGAAAGTTTTAAAATTTAAATAAACTATTGACTCTTGTAGACATTTACTAATCACATATTTTAACAGACTTAAAAAATAGGAACGTTATCAACTCGTCGGACTCATTTTTATGCATATGTTCTCTGAGTTCTCGGTGATGGTTGAGACGATTCTTTACCGAAAATAATTTTTTTGTTCAAAAGGGTACTTTCATATTAGTCCCATATTTTTTTATCATAATCGATCATAATATGGTTTTTTTTAAATCAATATAACTTTTAATTTTCTTTGACTTACTTACATTATTTTTATATACTTATTTATTTATTAAGGTTTTCCTCAACTCAAGCCTTTAGGGCTTGGCTCACCGAACCCCCGCCCCGAGACCCTCAGGGAAAGGGTGGTCCGGTTTCCCCGCTAGCGAAAACTGTGTCACCTAACATTTTGCTCAAAATGGTGACTGTGTGTACTGCGGCCTGTTTTTGTATTATGTGTGTGTTTATATTAGAGTCTAGTTTATTGCAATACCTATCCAGACTCTTAGCTACCACTCCTGTTGCTCTTATCACAATTGGGATGACCTCTACTGGCGTCTTCCACAATCTGGTGAGTTCCAGTTTTAGGGGGTGGTACTTGCTTAACTTTTCTATTATTTTTGGTCCTATGTTGTAGTCGGAAGGCACTGTTACGTCTATTAAGTATGTTTTATTTTCTGTTTTGTTTATGTATATAATGTCTGGTCTATTGTGAAATATTGTAACGTCTGTTTGAAAGGGTATCTTCCACATTAGTTTAGCAGTGTCATTTTCTCTCACCTGTGGCTGGGTCAAGTGTTCCTGCCACCTCAGGTTTGAGACCGGAAAGTTATGTTTTTGGCTAAGGTCCAATGAATGTACTGCACTATGTTGTTGTGGCGTTTTTTATAGTAAGTGCCGGCCAGCTTCTCACATCCCGAGATAATGTGCTGAGTGGTCTCATCTTTGATCAGACAAAGCCGACACTTACCGTCCGTCGCTCTTTTTAAGATGTCTCTTTCGTGTTGTCTAGTGAGAACTGCTTGATCCTGTATGGCAAATATAGCTGATTCTAATGAGAGGGATATTGCTTGTTTTTTGAGCCACTGGAAGGATTTTACTGAATCTATATTTTCTTTCTCTAAAACCGATTTGTAGAATTGGCCATGAATTGGTTTTGCTTTAATTTTATCTACTTTTGTTTTAGTAACGGCATTTTTGATTTCTTTATCACTGTATTTTTCGTTCCTACTTAGACCGATTTCTTCTAAATTTGTTTGTGCATCTTTAACTATTGAGTATTTATCTTTATTTCTATCATGTTCTACTATTGCTCTCAGTATGTAATCTTTCTCTGTCTCTAAATAAGCTTCATATTTTATTATTTGTGTTTTGTGTAAAGTTTCTAATTTTGTTAGGCCTCTTCCACCTTCTTGCACTGGTAGGTATAGTCTCTCTATATCTGCTTTTTGTTGTTGGGCTTTGCTCATTGCTAAAAGTTTCCTGGTCTTTACATCTATTTTTACTAAGACTGCTGTTTTGTAGTTGATTGTGCCGAACGTGTACAATAGAACCGGTACCGTGTAGATGTTAATCGCTTTGAGTAGATTACGCGCATTGAGATGTGATGTAGTTAGTTTTTTAACGCGGCGGAAATATTCTTTTTGGATTTGTTGCCTAATTTCGCTGTGGTCTATTTTTCCTGCTTCATTAATCCCTAAGTACTTATACTTTTCGTCTAGCTGTAGATGCCTGAACTCTTCACCGGTTAACAAAATGTGTCCTTCCCTGTGGTGTTCTTTTCTCCTTCCGCTGGCAAGATGTAAAATGTTGCATTTGTTTAGTCCAAATTCCATTCCAATACTCTCAACGTCCTTTAGTCGGTAACCTTTGTGTTCATATTTGTTGAGTATTTGGGAGATGAGATTGATGCCAATGCAGAATAGGAGAGGGGATAGAGAATCGCCTTGGAAAATTCCTCAGCTAATATATATGGGGTCGGTGGTTACAGACGCGTTCGCACCGCGAGCCGTCATGATAACGTTCCATGTAGGCATGACTATCTCAAGAAAGGCTTTGATAGCGGGTGGACATTTGTAGATGTCTATTACTTTGAGTAACCACTCGTGTGACATGCTATTGTAGGGCAGGCTGCACACGCCTACATCACACATATACTTCAGCGTAGTTTGTTTATATTAAGTTTGTATTACGTTTCACGGACCGTCACGCCAGTCTCTCGCTGGCGCTCCAATAAAGCGCATGTCTTAAAGCCTAAACTGCATTTGATTGACCCCATATAAAATACTCACCTCAATTAGCCAGCGACACCACATAGACTCATCAACCAACACACACCCAAACAATATTCTTTAGTGGTGAACCCGACGTGATCACTCGCGATATTTTATAGCAGTGACTCGCATTTAATTGAACACAAACTTAAACATCAGTTTAGTGCAAAAACAAAAGACAATCATCAGTGCTACAACCACACCCACAATCACCAACATGGAGGAGCAACACAAAATCATCATGGGTTCGGCAGCTGGCGCGGCAGACGCTTCCAATACGCCACCGCCGCCGGCGCCCTCACAGCATCCCAGCAGTAGCCACACCACAGCAGAAATGGCAGCCAGTGCCATCGCCTTGCAGACCCGCTTGTCCGATTTTTGGACAAACCAGCCGCGCCTATGGTTTCACCAATTCGAAGCCGTCATCGCACCACAGAAGGTCGGTTACCTCTGCAAGTACCAACTGGTGGTAGCGAAGCTGGGACGAGACGAATTGAGTCAGGTAAGTGACATTCTTGAGAACCCACCCGAGTCAAATAAATACACAACTTTAAAAAACCTTCTAATTAACGCGTACGAGGAGTCCGAAACAATTCAACTTCACAAACTTCTCAACGAAGTAGAGCTCGGGGACCAGCGACCGTCACAACTGCTCCGAAAAATGAAAGAACTTGGCCGCAACAAAATCCACGAAGAAACTATTAAACTGTTATGGCTCAAACGCCTACCCAGCACGGTGCGAGCGGTGATAACCGCTTGCAACAACGTACAGTTGGACGACATTGCTCAAATTGCGGACAAAATTATCGAATCATCACCACCCACACAAGTGTGTAGCATAAATACATCGGTCGACCAAACATTAAAAACAATCACACAAGAAATCGCCGCCATGAACCGCAGGTTTGAACCATTGTTATCCCGGCGTGAGCAAAACAATCACATTAAGGTCACGCTCCAAATCACGTGCATTGGATAATCGCGAAAAATTCAGATCACAAAAGGCAAAACCCGGCGACACCAATTTCAAGTGCTTTTATCACTAAATTTACGGGGACGACGCAAAAAAATGCGGAGACAATAAATGTAGCAAAGCGTTAAACTAAAACCGACACCATCGTTGGCGAGCGTAGGTGTCGAATCATCTTATCGCCTATGTATCACGGATATGTCAAGTGGGATGCGTTTTCTCATAGACACCGGTGCGGATGTTTCCGTACTAGCCTGTAAAAAAGGTAACAAACAACCCACTGACTACACCTTATGTGCAGCCAATGGCACACTCATCAAAACATAAGGAGAAAAAACACTCACCTTGGACCTAGGCCTCCGGCGACCACTAAGCTGAACATTCATAATGGCAGACTTTCAACGGTCAATCATCGGAGCTGACTTCTTAGCTAAAAACCAATTAATGGTTGATTTGCACGGTAGGAAGTTAGTCGATAAAATCACAAAAATTGCAAAAAAATCGAGCAATCTGATGCCACCATAAGAGCGAACAACCCGGCCGACCCATACCATCAGATTTTAGCCAAATACCCCGATATCACCAAACCAGAATCATTCAAAGATATTCCCAAACACAACTTGCAACACTACATATGCACGCGTGGACCACCAGTATATGAAAAACCACGCCCACTAAACCCACAAAAATATAAGGCCGCCAAACAAGAGTTCGAACACATGATGGAACTAGGTATACGCAGACCTTCCACGAGCCCTTGGGCAAACCGACTTCACGTCGTAAATAAAAAGAATGGGTAACTACGGCCATGCGGGGACTACAGACGTCTAAACGCTGTAACAACCTGATCGCTATCCCATCCCTAGACTTTTAGACTTCAAGTATATACTAAAAAGCAAGACCATACTTTCAAAAATCGTCATTCGTCGCGCATACCATCACATAGCAATCGCAAACGAAGACATTCCGAAAACAGCAACCGTCACACCATTCGGAAGCTTCGAATTCTTAAAACTAAACTTCGGTATGCGTAACGCCGCACAAAGTTTTCAACGATTCATTAATGAAGTCCTCAAAACTACTGAAAACACGTTACTTTTCTCGATGACATTTTAATTGCTTCAGTAGATCACCTCAGTCACCTTCGAGACATAGAAGAGGTAATTAAACGACTCCACAAATACGGCATCACGATAAACACAAGTAAGTGTGAATTCGGCAAGCAAGAGCTCAAATTTCTCGGTTACCATGTGACGTGTGATGGCATAAGGCCGGACGGAGAAAAGGTCAAAGCTATCACCGACTAGAAACAACCAGAAACCATAGAACAATTGAGACGCTTTCTCGGCCTCATAAATTTTTACCGCAACAACCTGCCGAAAGCCGCCGAAACACAAGCAATCCTCGACCAATACTTACACAATTCCAAAAAAAAAGACAAAACAAAAATAGAATGGACCAACGCAGCTGTCGAGGCATTCAACGAATGTAAACAAATGATAAGCGAGGCCACTTTGCTCGCACACCCGGACCCACACGCGCCACTTGTCTTAATTACGGATGCATCAAGTACCTGCTTCGGAGCCGCACTACACCAATTGGTAGACAACAAAACTACAACCACTCGCATTCTACTCAAAAAAACTTACCAAGGCACAAACAAATATAGCACATATGATAGAGAACATGTCTATCAGACACTTTCGGTACCTAATCGAATCAAGAGACTTAACGGTTCTGACAGATCAAAAATTATTAAAATATGCACTCACAAAAAAAGAATCGAAGTCAGATGCACCACGACACGTTTACGCCAACTCGACTTTATAGCGCAATTTTGTACCAAAATCGACTATATAGAAGGAGAGCTAAATAACGCAGCAGATTTCTTATCAAGAATAAAAGAGATCCAACTACCACATACATACCTTCGACTACGAGCGACTTTTTAAGAGCCAAATTGAAGACATGGAATTAAATACCTTACGGCAAAATCCAAACTTACAATTTAAATCATTCAACGTACCATACACAAAACATAAACTACAATTCGAAACATCTTCTGATAAAGCCCGTCTTTATTTACCTACTCAGTTTTGAGAACAAGCGATAAAAAGTACCCATACAATAAGCCACCCAGGCGTATCTGCAACACGACGACTTATCGCAGATAGGTACTTTTGGCCAGGTATGAATGCCGACGTTACTCGTTACGTGAAACACTGCATACCTTGTCAAAAATCAAAGATTCAAAGATACACTATTACACCTCTCGGTGATTTTGAAAAATCTGATCGTTGGGATCACGTACACATAGACCTAATTGGACCATTACCACCATCAGAAGAATTTTCGTACTGTCTCACTATTATAGACCGCGCCACAAAATGGATAGAAGTTGTCCCCACGAAAGACATAACAGCGGAAACAGTAGCTAACAATTTTGTAGAGAACTGGGTTTCTCGATATGGTTGTCCAATTAGAATCACCACAGACCAAGGAAGACAATTAGAATCACAACTCTTCACCCAACTTACTAAGATACTCGGCATCGAAAAAATACACACCACAGCATACAATCCTAAAGCAAACGGTCAAATCAAACGCGTACACCGCACATTAAAAGCTGCAATAATTGCTCGATGCAAAGACACCAACCAATGGTCCCGAGAACTACCACTCGTTCTACTAGGATTGAGAGCCACAATCAAACAAGACTTCGGGTACAGTCCAGCGCAAATGGCATTTGGAAAGTCTATCCGTCTAGATCGGAGACTTTTTCGTACCATCTAAGAAGCATATCAACGACACAGACTATACTCGAAAACTTATGAAAACCATGGAATCACTACAACCAGTTTCCCGCAACCAAACAAGTCACCGCAAAGTTTTTGTACATAAAGACTTAAAACAAGCAGAATTCGTGTTTGTAAGACGCGAGGCCCGCAAAGCTCTCACACCTACGAAGGCCCCATTAAAGTTTAAACAAACATCAAAAACACTATACCATTCAAATGAGTTCTCGGGATGTCACAATCTCACTCGATAGGCTTAAACCAGCTTACGTTACCAACAGCTTGGAGCCCAACGTGCTACATAGCGGCGAAACATCAACCAGCCGACGAGAACCAAAGGGCTTCAGCCGTACCATCGCCACCCAACACCGTAAACACCAGCAGAAACAAAAACAATCGTTCGCAGCCACTTATGAAGTTTGGATCCTTTCATCATCTTATCAAACAGTCTGGCTATGTATTTATGAGTGCTTGTGAGGTATTTTAGATAGTAGTTTTGAATTTTATCTATTCCGGGTGTCTTCCAATTTTGAGTTTTCCTAATAGCTTCTTTTACTTTGTGTACGTCTATTTCATCAAACCAGTGTTGTTCTATGTCTGTTCTTTCTATTTCAGTTAACCAAGTGGCTTCTTTATTGTATGTGATGGGTTTGGACAGTATATCTGACCAAAACGTTTGTATGTTATCTTTTGATGGGATTGATATTAGATTTTGCTGTGTGTTATTTAGTGACCTATAGAATTTGTGTTGATTTTCAGAAAACATTCTGTTGTTTGTGTTGTATTTTTCGTTCATTTATCTCGTCGTATCTACGTAGCCTACCTGCCAATGCTTTAACTTTTTGTTTGAGTATTTCGATTGTATTATTTAATTCTTCTTCATTTGTTATTTTGTATTTATTGGAAAGCGTTCGTTTGATTGTCATCATTTTTCTACTGTTGGCTCCTGACTTAATTTCTGTTAATCTTACTAGTTCTTTTCTATAGCTTTCTATTTTCAGTTTCAGCTTTCTCTTCCATGGCGGATCTGTTGGTGGTTTTTGCGTGTTAGGTGGTGTGTATGGTTTTTGGTCGTTGAGTGTTATTAGTGTTTTAGCAGCGTTATAATATTATATTATTATATATTATATTATATTATTATTTTGAACTTGTCTTGAACTTGCATTTGTCATACATTATATGGTTTCTCGTCTCTTGATTTCTTTGATCACGAATATTTTTGAATTTATATGAGTCTAGATTATTATTATTTTTTAATCTGAAAAGCTTTTCTCATTGAAAAAACCCATCAATACATCATAAAATTGAACATTAGGGATGTACGACATTCTGGACTGGACTATCTATACCAAAACTATATTCAAAGATTAGTAATTATTTAGTTAATATGTATAAGCAAACTTATTTACTAAGATAACCTGGAACATATCCAGTCGGTGCGTTGTAAACAATTACTTAAAATCATAGATTAAGATTTCCGTTATTGTTCAATCGATGAATAGGTAAAGCAAACAATAAAAAGATACGTTTATTTTTAGAAAAAAAGGAAAACATCCTTATTCGCGTTTCAAACATAAGTTGATGGTTACACACAGGGAAATAATGACAAATCATTTATTTCAAATCAGGGACAAACAAAGCGGTGGTTAATTTAAATTTTGCCGTGCGGAATAATAATTTTCTTTGTTTATTTAAAAGACAATAGAGTCTAGGTAAGGTGTTCTTAAAACAACACATCGTTATATACATACACGTATATAATATAGAAATTTAATATTTCGACGGTCTAGGAATTTGTTGCGTTTTATTACTGTTTACCAAAATTAAGATTTGAGGTTCTCAATTCGATCCATATTTTATGTGGTTGGATCAATTTAGTTACATTTTTATTCGGAAGGGTATGCTTTCCATGTGATCTCATACACATTCAAAAAAAAATTCAAACTTTCTTTTTAAATCAAAGTAACTCAATAATTTGTACAGGGCGCCTGCCAAGCTCAATTATCTTTAAGTATTATGCATAAAAGTGACTTAATCGAGTAGCCTATTTTTACCTGACTGCCTAAGAGGAGAGTAATGTTTTTCTAGTGTGTTTTTGTAATTATGAATGTCTTTTCTCTTTGTGACCTTAGTGGACTGATACTGATGTGCGAAGTGCCACTGCATATTTCATTATCTGCAGGTGGTCATGGGTTATACTGGTTGCATCCGGCGGTTTTAGGTCTTATGAGTATCACCGATGACCCTTCACTGTTTTCGAGTATCTGATAGAATTTTCTTTCCGGGGCCAACCTCTTTTCACCCCCTAAATCACAAAAAATGACGTTATCTTTTTTGTTATTGGTGTCATACGCTTCTTTGTGCTGTTTTTAGGCCTACACGTCTTAGTATGTTGAAAAAAGATATAGAATTCTGCATAATAATAGACTATAACAGGCATCGTATCAGCGCAAAATATGACTGCTTAGGAAGCTAATAACTTTAAAGTGATATAAAAAACAGAAAAAAATAAAACGGTAAAACCTAAAGTCGGTGGTCTAAAGTCTTTGCAATCGGATTTTTTTTCAAATCTCACAACTTTTTAATAAAATAGTTGGGTTATTTTGTCTGTATATTTTATAAAGTGTTTGTCAAATAATTACTGCGATAAGTTCTTGCTTATTTAGGTACATATTATTTGCGTCCGCGTACGCGAAGTCTTTTTATTAGCATTACGCAAATGTAAAAAAAATATTGATCATTCCTGTTTACATCAAGAACGAAATTGTTTGTTTTGGAAATATTATTCTCTCGTTTTAATCTTGTATTTTGCAGCATTTCGAGTAGCAATTTCGATATAATATACCTAAGTACCTACCCTTCGTATGCAGATACTATGTTTTTATATAAAATTGGACTAGGCACTTTATTATTATTACCATTCATAGTTTTTTCGTAGCATAGGTAACGTCCCTATAAACGGTTAAGGTCCAGAATGACTTTTGAACGTTTGTGAAGAAAATGTAGGTACCTAAATTATAGTATTGCTTATAAACTTTTTTATATTAGTCATAACAAAAAAACATGTAGGTATGTAACTCTTTGTCAGATTATTATTTTAAATTACCAACAATACTGCGATTAATAATCATTGCCACGCTTAATGTAAGTACTTACTACGAGTATTTGAAGTTATTGGTATTTTTATTAAGTAAAAAGTTAAAATGTCAGTCACACGATGCAGTCATGGTTACATAAATATCAAATTATCAACGTAATCTCAGCATAGCGTTCTAATAAAATTGTAACTTGATAATAGGTAAGTATCGTATATTAAAAATTGATAAAACAACACGTTGATATCATTCTCAAACGTGCGGTAACTAAGCCTTGTATACCGCTTTAATCTAGACTATACGGAAGCCATACCAATGCATATATTGACCCTCGCTACATGTTAAAATACAAGAAAACTAAACATACGAGTTTATAGATAAAAATAAAATAAACATAGTAATACGATGAATAAATTTTAATATGGTAGTAGGTAGTTAAGTAAATAAATACGAACCGCTGAGCGCCGCGACGTATTCCCTCCACTTGCGGCTGTTGGTTGTCATGGCTTGTCCTGGCGCCGGCTCTGGTAACTAACATTTATACTCTGTGGTCCCGCACTTTGTCACCTGGTGGAAACGAAGCGGTTTCGCATGCCGCAAAAAGACGCTGTTCTATTATTAGTTCGCCACGTGCTGTCCGAGTTTCGACGTACGCGTGACTGGCAGACACTATTCACTTGGTAGCAATTTAATTCCCGGTTTTGTTGACACTACCAGCTGTCAATGCACGAACGGAACGATTCGCCGGCACGACCGCCAGTGTGCTCTGTAGTACAATACCACGCTTGATAGTGGTGTTGTTTGCTTATTTAGCATTCATTGGTGTGCGTACGGCGCGACGTCCGTCGAGACTGCCCTAAACTGCGCCAATACTGAGACTGATAACGTCACGCGATACGCGTGTACTTCACGCTGTTCGGACGCCTAATTCTTTTGGTCCAGCAACAGGCATGAATAACTATTATTCGATTGTAGATTAGAGGTTATAGATTTGCACACTAATCCGTTTAAGCCGAGACATCTAATATAAAACCCATTAGGCATAATCTACTCTTATTAGATAGCCTGACGTACGCAAACAAAGATTATAGAACTAGATGTTCTGCTATCCTACATCCACAATAAATTGAAACTCAAAACACGGACCTTAGGGTAAAAACTAGACCCTATTTCTAAGACTTCAATGTCCGTCAGTCTGTCACCAGGCTGCATCTCATTAACCGTTATAGCTATATAGATGTCATTTTTACAGATGATGTATATCTGTTGCTTGCTGCTATAACAACAAATACTAAAAAAATAAAACTTAATATTTAAGGGGAGTTTCCATTCAACTAACGTCATTGTTTGCCGTTTTTTGCTCGATCAACAGTAGACGCTTGAGTTAAAGATAATGTGATACGGAACTCTTCCTGCGCGTGTCCGACTCGCACTTAGCGCTATGCACTCTTATGCGATTGCTCCTGAAAATACTACGTACTTACGAGAATACGAAATTTTCTACATCAACAATTATCCATATATATATCCATACGTATCTACGGACTGATAGACGAAAATTGGCTGACTCGAAGCTAGCTCGGTTCATAATGAAAACTCTTGATAACTCAAAAGCAGTGCAGGTAATAGTTAAGAGACCGTAGTTGCAACTTAGTAAAGAGCGGGCGACATCAAGATACTGTTTATAAAATTTCGTTTTTCCTTGGGAATCTTAAACCCTAGCAAGAACGTTGGCAAGTACGTAACGAACAAAATCCTTAGCGCACAAATCATTCTATAATCCGCCTATTGTTTGAACGCATAATAGGCAATACGCTATGCTCGAGATCAGTTTAATGCGACAATACACAGAGTAAGTGTTAGTTTGTATGAATAAAATGCCGGTAGTAATCATTCAATGTTAGCATAGTAAATTAGAGAAAAAATGACGTAACTAAACAATAAACATACAAGCGTATTTGTAGGATAAGATATAATTAGTCTACATTTGTAAGCGTGATCTGGGTAAGTAGTTATTATTCTGATAACCAGATCACGCTTTGAAAACTCAATTTGGTAAAACAGCTTAGAAAAACCAAATTATCGAAATAAGTGTTCAATTAAAATAATATACCAGTGCTCAAAGAAATAAAGAAACTTATTTATCTCGTGCTACTTATTGAGTTCAAAGAAACAATACACGTTCAGTTTCAATCAGTTATTTGAGCAGGAAAACTCATCTAAGACTGAAAAATCACGGTGCATAATTCCTCATGGCTTTAAAGTTTGCAGAAATCCCACGAGGAAAACGTCGTGTTCTTTGTGAGTATACTTGGAAAATACTTGGCAGCGCAGTTGTGTACACAAATAATTGAAATTCGACATATTGCTAATAATAAATCACATATTGGAAATTTTACTATACCATGAATTGGTAAGTATTCAATAGTTATTTTAAAAACGACGAGAGTTGTAATACTTCTGTATGCACGCATGATCCTGCTCGTGGTCTACCTTCCTCAAATAATTGAGTGTAATTTATTTATTTCCGTGGTTCACACTGGCATTTTTTCATGATGCGGTTATAAAATACAAAAAACAAATCGCATAACATATAGCCTTCGATCTAGATGATCGAAACTCTAATATATATCGAGTATAGCACATAAATCCGGTGGGTTATATGAATTAATTGGGTAACGGTATGCAAAGAACATGTAATTAATACGAATTAATCAAGGTATTCGTCTAATCCGTCGTAAAATCCGTCTTTTGGTAATATTATTTTTATGAAGAGTAACCTTCAGGGCCTAGTATATATGGGACAAAAACCATATTATATTTTACCTTCAATTTGTAAAATACCTAGTTCGTTTTGACTAGATACTTTGACCGTTCAATTAATTAAAAGTATTATAAACTTAAAGACCTTAGGTATGCATAATAACAAGAATTCATTTATAGCTCGTAGGAAGTAAAATAAAAGTTATCAAGTTTATATCATTTATGATCAAGTAATGTACAGGTTTGCAAATGACCTAGCTTTCGTTACCAAGCTACGCTTCGGGGACTAGTGTAACATAAGCGAGTACATTGAACCCCATTAAAGCCCGACAGAATCTTCCATGCAGCTCCTTTGCAACTTTTCCATCGTTAGGTCTTCATCGTTATGTCAATGGTTATCATGTTACTAAGTATTGTTATTTATTAGAACTTTCGCCCGATTTTGTTACAGTTTGTTTGGAAATTACTTTAAAATAAGTAGCGTTTTAATGTTGGTAATAAAAGTAATTTATAGTAAACTAGGTTTTGCCTCCTAAAGAAATAGGTATTGAAGTCTGAAGCAGCAGCTACCTTCTTTTAATTACTCGTTTTTTAAATAAATATATTTTACGAATTATAATCCATATAAAACTTGCAACAGATTCCTTGTGTACCTACTTATATGCATTTGCAGGAATATTAACATTCAAAGAAAATATGCCTAATCTGCTCATTCTTTCTTCTTGACAACCAACTTCAATTCGATCGGATTCTATCAAGATTCTATGCAGTTTCAGTTATTTTGATTTATTCATATGTAAATATTATTGGGCCACCTCTGAGAAAGCCTCTTAGGTTGTCAACCTACCAAACGAAAAAATTACTGATTATTAGTCGGGTAATCAAGGCCCTTCTCCTTTTTTAGGGTTCCGTAGTACTAGTAAGGCTCTTATAGTTTCGCTTTGTACATCCGACTCTCTTAGAACGTATGTCGTTAAAATAATTGTATGTAAATAAGCTCGGATTTAAGAAAGAAAAAAAGAAATTTATTCGTACAAAAACTTCTTATACTAACAGATTCTTCATAATTAATATCAAACCGGCTCCAATTCAGCATAATGTTACAGAACCCTACAACACGCATTCTCGATTCGCACTTGTTTTTTTTTAATTACAACCATCGCCATCGTCAAGGCGTTCTTGTTATTATCGTTAAATAATCTCGAAGAATTTATAAATGCTTCACGCTAACTGCTGTTACATTGATTGCTATGATTAATTTTGAGGCTTGCTCGTTTATAGAAGAAAAAACTCATAAGTATAATATTTTTTCAGCACGCACATGTAGGTAAAGAGTTATGACTCATAGCTAACGTAAACTCAAATTACCGTACCTTTTTAGAAATTATTAAATGCGTCTCAATAGATTACTCTTTAAATTAATGCTGAGTCTAGGGAGACTACTTTTTAATCGTTCGTATGAATTCATCACACAAGTGGTGAATAGCAACATTCTCATCGTCATCGAACAACCTTATTTCATTATACATAGTTATTCCTCAGTCAAATTAACTATGTATCTATGTGACGACTAAAGTTTTTATTAGATTTGACATTAGTTTGACAGTATTCTATTGAGTAGTATAGTAATTATATTGATATTACTTTTGCTCAACTAGATTAGCCTTTAAGGTTGAAATGTTTGTTGAATTTGCGTTGTGATCTCAAAATGTTGCTATTCCCGAGTTACTACTACTTTTGTGCTTAGTCTTAAGTCAAACCCAGTTAGACAATATTTTAATAACAACTCAATAATGTCACTTACTACAAGTTTTACTTATTTAGCGACTTTACAACAAGATCATTCTTATTACCAGCTGTCTCCTCTGCAGAAAACCCATATTTTAAATCACGAGATTTTTTGAAGAATAACTTTAGTAACAATAAACATAACGCTTTCACACATTACACGTATCTGTATATCTATACTAATATACCTATATGAATGAGTAAGTCCTCACTGACTGATATTTAGCTGGGAATCAACGTAGAACAACGTAGTTCAACAACTGATGAACATTGAGAGATGAAATCTGGGTCCCTAGTCTGTTATTTGAATCTATTTAATCAAAACATATTCAATACTAACTCTGATCTATTCTATGTCGAAATGGCAATATTGACGCAATACATTTTTAATTCTGAGACAATTCAAATTACAGGTTTGACCAACTGGAGGGTCTATTCATTATAAGGTGTAGAGGTGCACTTAGAAAGTATTTTTGGTAATTCAACCCGTAAGGCGATCAAATGAGGGTTTAAACCTTTCCTATATTCCATTATATACTCGTATATCGCGTGCAACGCCGTGGGTGATGGCTAAGTAGATACCAGTTTTTTTATAAGATATCATATTTAAGCATCAAATCAAGGCTAGTACAAATATAATGCTTATATTTTTAAGGTCTTTGCAATTTCCATCTTTGGAATAAGACTAGTTCTGGTTTTTCTTTTTCTTAGTTAGCCGTAGGAGGTTTTATAGTACAGTGTTTTTAAATCGCTAAAGACTTTTAGCATGCTTTATGATTACATTCAACCGGGACCTAAAAAACCATGTATCATCCGAAGTACTGTAGCGCTCAGTTGTAAATCTCACTTATCTGACTCCATCCTTAACGCCGAGAATGACACCGATAATGACGCCGAGAATTATACCTTGAATGACGCCTTGATCGTCCGCAAGTAAGTATAAAGTAAGCCCTGTACACACATAATTCCTAACGCGTACTTATTGATCGAGTCTAGGTATTATTACATTTTGAAACAATAAGAAAAGTTGGGCACGATAAAGCTTATATTATCTTAACCCAACTTTTGCTGATTATACACATTCAGATTCTAGATAAATCGAAACCAATAAAGTAAATAAAGAGCTAAGAACGTGCCTGGGGAGCGATAAGTGAACTTTGCAGTTTAGAACGAGCTTCTAGATGTATCTTAGTTCAGACCAATTTAATCAGGGATTAAGTTATTCAACACTAAACAATGTGCTTAGTTGAAGACGTTTAAACATGGCTGTCTTTTTTAACCGATTTCTAAAAATGATGGACGTTTTCAACTCGTTGATACCTATTATTTGAAGCTACGTTCTTTGAGTAATAACTCGGAGGCGCCTGGACTGAATTGAAATTTTTTTGTTGTCCGTTGAATGGGGTTTCCTTAGTAAACTAAGGACGAATTCAGGGATATTGTTACAGCTCTCAAAAAAAACATTGTTTGTTTTAATTGATGCATGATTAGTTATATTGGCCAACTTACAGTTATTCAAAGGTATACCAAAGATACGTAAAATAAGGATACAAATGCTACTCTTGTATTCACGTGAGCAAATAGAACCTTCTACAAGAAACTACTCTCGTTAGTTGAATAAAATGTTCCCCCAGTAAAAAGAAGTAATGGCCATTTTAAACTCCTAAGCTAGCTCGAGGGACATTTGCAATTTCCCGGAAATTTTCAAACCTATAAATACGAATCCCACACTACAACCTCGCTTGGGACCCATTAAAATTTATTTCGCGCTTTGCCAACTTATCCTCGTTTACCAATGGCTAATTGAAGTGAAGCAGGCACTTATACAACCAAAATGTAGGTAAGCCTACCATTGTTACGCAGGAAAAGTTTCCCAATTAAAATTCACAGTTTTACAAAAAAGAGCTCTATAGTTAAAGCATTTTTTTTAAATATGCAGGAGGGCAGGAGATTTGAATACAATTTTGCAATGCAAATACAATTGGACGCATCGACGCCCAGCGGTCAATGGCGGTGTTATTTAATAAATTTTGGATATTATTTCCTATTTCATTGTACATAAATAATTATCAGAATGTCGCTTACACGTGTCATTATTCGGCCGTCCTTTTGTATTACAGTTGATAATAACATGTTTATGATATTAAAGTTATTATTTTGTTTACTCTCATATTATATATATTATACAAAGGTAAGTTTAATTCAAAGCAAACATTTCCTTCGATATTGTCTCACTAAGATAGCTCCTGTGTTAGAGATGCCGAGTATATACAAAGAAATATGCACAATAATTTCCCCAGACACGAGACAGTTAACAATTTTTTCACTATTCGAGTTATTCGGCAGAATCGAACCCGTAACCTGCTTATTTTAATGCAAGCAAAAAGTTCGAGTTGTAAATCTGTCGCCAACAAATAACCTTCCTTGAGAGCCAGAGTATTGCTGACTTGCGTGGTAAAAGAACTTGTGGTCAAATGCCTAGCTGAGTAGGATAAAAAAAGCATTTTACCGCTATGCCATTACATCTGACAATAGCTATAATATTTTCACCAATTGCACTACATAATAAATTAACTACTAGAATATATTATAATATGTGCAATTAATGAATTCAACACAATATGATATAGGAATATCAGCTTGAAGCTGGTCGCCTATTATTAAACAAATAAATAAATATTTATTTTAATAATATTTGTCGTGTATAGTCTGTCCTGTAACCACATAGACATAGGGTGGATTATATACGACACATAATGCTATCAATTACCAAAAAATTAAATTCAAAAAAATTTTAAGTCGCACAAATTGGCAACCCCAGCCGCGTAAACATCTGATCAGAGAGCTCTGTCAATTTTTATTTTAAATAATTAACATATCTAGTTTTGTGAAACTTACGGGTAATATACACCTAGGAATATAACCTCCAAACTTCAACCGGCACTTGGATACTGGTGAGCAGACGAATATTTTATGAACTACACCGATTTGTTTTGTTCGACGAGATACACATCAGAGACATTAGTGACAGTTGAGGGTGATTTGAATTGTAATGCACAAAAACAATAGATTTTTTACATATTGGCAATATCTAACTAGCAAGCGAATGAAGGTTTTTCGCTTTTGACTATCAATCAACAGAAGTGACGTATTGAAGTTTGACAGTTTTGACTTTGACATAATATCAACAAAATATCTAGATAATAAAGCTTACTACTCGCGGCCAGACTTATCATCAAAATGAATTCAGAAACAAACGACTTTCAACTTGTTAAAAAATCGAACTCTATGATTGATCTATCAAAATCTACTATGATTAATGACACAATAATGAGTTTACACGACAACACGCTAGTTGAGGACAGTCACACATATGCCCATTTTAATCGACAAATAGAACAGTTGAACATTCAACTTCAATCTGCGAACCAAGAAATAGAAAATCTATCCTTCGAGAATAACAAACTCAAGAAAGCTATTGACAGATATAAAACGCTAGGTTTTGATGATAGCCCATCTTCTGGAACAATAATGACTAGAAAACAAACACGTCTTGCAAATATGAAAAAATGTCAAGATAGCCAAGCCGTCAGAAAACGAAAGTATTCAATAGAAAAGGAACATGGTGACAATTATCTTTCCCAATTAGGTACACCTACAAATAGTCCCACAACTAATAAAAAACCTAAAAATGAAAATGAATCTCCAATTACACCTACAGTCATAAATAAAAATGAAAGGCTTCCGACTATAAATAAACAGAAAGTTAAGAAAACGACAAATAATAAACAGAAAACTATACTAATAAACAACGACACAGAATACAGTACAACAAACATTAATATTGAACCTGTCACTCAATTACAACGGAACAACAATTCAAAAGAAGGGAAAACGACACATAATAAACAGAAAATTACGCCAATAAACAACGACACAGAACATAGTACAACAAACATTAACATTGCACCTGACACTCAAGGACAACGGAACAACAACTCGAAAGAAGGGAAAACGACACATAATAAGCAGAAAATTACACTAGCAAATACCGACACAGAACATAGTACAACAAACACCAACACTGAATCTTCCACTCAGGTACAACGGAACAATAACTCAAAAGCAGGGAAACGCTTTGGTAAGATTCTGATCTTAGCAGATGAACAAGGTCAACATACACAGCTTACACTACAGCAACTCCTGGGGGATAATTATAAAGTTAAATGTTATTGGAAACCAGGAGCTCGACTACAGGATATAATAGATGCAACTAAAAATGAGACTGATAAGTTCACCAAAAATGACTTCATTATTCTTTTAGCAGGTACAAATGAGCGTATTCCATACGAGTTTCAGTCAGTTTTACATGTATGGCTAAATTCAGTATCTCACACCAACATTTTACTACCTCAAATCTTATACGGCGTACACTTAAGGGAACAAAAGCTAAATTATGAACTGGAACACATATGTAATCAATACGAGCATGCAATGTACGTAAATATGTCCTATCAATATTATCGACCACGTAGACATGAATTCTGTGTTAACATATGTAGAAGCGTCCTAAAAGAAATTCTGCATTTGTCATACAAACATAATTTCCTTCGCTACCAAACCGCACAGAGTAATTGTAAAATTTTAAAGAGTGATTTACCAGCAATAAAATATACTACGGATATTAACGTTAAACTACGCAAATTGTACAACGTCAATTCCAAAGTAAACAAGAGTACACAGACTTACGATGAGCCGCAAATAATTAATGATGAGACAGTCAATTCAAACGATCATTTATTTCGTTTATAATGAAATACGTATTATGCATCAAAACGTAGACGGACTTTTAAGCAAATCTGACTTAGTGGTAGCTAGTTTACAATCTCTAGAATGCAAAAAAAATAGTATTGATGTTTTATGTATTACTGAACATAATATGAAACAAGATGACACCAACAATCTTAAAGTACATGATTTTTGCCTTGGATCCTCTTGCTGTAGGACAAAACGTAGAGGTGGATCTTGCATTTTAGTACGTTTGTCACATAGGTTTAAACCCATACCGGGATTGCAAAAATTTTGCATAGAAGGCACAATTGAGTGCTCCGGCATTGAACTGCTGGATCACAAAATTATTATTATTTGCGTTTACAGACCCCCTAAAAAGAAACGTTGTTTCATCGATGCATTTTTTAATAAACTAAACTTATTATTACAAGATTTAAGTTTTGGTAAAAAAAAAATTGTCCTTTGTGGAGATTTCAATATTGACATGTTTGAGGAAAGTAATAAAGTTACTGAATTCAGAGAGCTAGTTAGTAATTATAATCTTAAATTTGCAATCAATGAGCCGACAAGAATCAGAAGTGGTACTTGCTTGGATAATATTTTGTATAATATACGAGGATGCAAGGGAATAGTGGCTGAACTGGCCTTATCGGATCACACTGCGCAGATACTAACATGCCCTGTAAAGCCTAGTTATTCGATAAAATATTGGTACATTAAAAGACGCGACTATTGTCTAGAAAATATAAATAAATTTAAAAGATGCCTCAATTCACTTACTTTTTCTGAAGTTGCTGAAGAAAATGATGCAAATGATGCATTTAACGCATTTTTTGACTTGTTTATGCTGTTTTATGATCTTTGTTTTCCAATACGAAAATTAAAAATTATATCTCGACGACGTCCACAATGGCTAACAAAAGGCATCAAGAATTGTTGTAAACGCAAACGTGCCCTACTTTGGACTTATAGAAGGAAACCTACATTAGAAAATAAATTAAAATTCAAAGAATTATCATCAAGACTTAAACGGGTCATGAAATTAACGCAAAAGTCACAAAATGAAAATTTTATAAAAAAAGCACAAAATAAAAGCAAAGCTATGTGGGAGGTGATAAATGGGAAAAGTCATAAGAATTGCCAAAACACTATAGAGCTAAATATTGAAGGTAATCTTATTAGTGATCCCCTGGAATTAGCAAACCTGTTTAATAATTTCTTTATTGACCAAGTATCTGGAAATGACATGGATCATGATACTTTGTTACATGGACCATCTAGCGTTGGCTCTCTTTTTATGGCTCCAAGTATTCCTTCCGATATAGTTAATATAATTATGGCTTTAAAAAACACAGGTGCTACTGGATACGATGGTGTTTCTACACAAATAATCAAACAAGTGTCCAATAGTATATCTCCTGTGTTGAGTTATGTAATTAATAAGTGTATTTTGAATGGGGTTTTTCCTGAAAAGCTTAAAAAAACTATAGTAAAACCTCTTTTCAAAAATAGAGACAAAAATGACATTAGCTGCTACAGGCCCATTGCTTTAGTTCCAGTTTTTTCTAAAATAATAGAACGATATATTTATAAAAGTTTATCTAGTTATTTCGAGGAAAAGCACTTATTTGCGAAAGAACAGGTTGGATTTCGAAGAAACAGGACAATTAACCAAGCCATCTATACATTTTTGCAAACAGTGCTTACAAGTGTGGACAAAAAAATTCCAGCATGTGCACTGTACATGGATCTCACGAAGGCATTCGATTTCGTGGATCACAGATTGCTTTTAAATAAATTGCAAACATATGGAGTCAGAGGAAATATCCATAATCTCATTGAATCTTATTTATGTAATCGTGAACAGTGTACACAAATAAGTAGGATTTGCCCAAACTTAAAAAAAGAAATTATATTTTCATCAGACTATAGGAGGACAAAGTATGGCGTGCCACAAGGTAGCGTGCTTGGTCCTCTTCTTTTTATTATATATATTAACGACCTTCCAAAAATTATAGATCATCCAACAACTTTATTTGCTGATGATAGCACTGTATTGTTTACAGGTAGGGATAAAAACAGTGTGGAATGTGACATTAATACTACTCTTGACAAAATTGTACAATGGCTAAATGTAAATAATTTGCATATTAATCTTACGAAGACATTTATAATGACATTTCGAAATAAAGTTAATAAATTGGATGGTATGGACATTTGCAACTCTGGGCATAAAATAAAGGACGTAGAAATAACAAAATTTTTAGGCCTAAATATTGACTGCCAATTAAAGTGGAAAGAACATATTGGAAAATTGATTATAAAGCTCAACCAATGTTCATATGCACTATACATGCTTACTAAGATAGCCAGCAAAGACACAGCCCTTACATCATATCATGGTCAAGTCTCATCGTTACTTAGATATGGCATTGTATTTTGGGGTAATTGTACAGGAATTGATTCTGTCTTAAAAGCACAAAAGAAATGTGTTCGTGCTATTTGCGGTTTACGACCTAGAGAAAGCTGTAAACCATTTTTTAAAAGTTTAAAAATTTTAACAGTGCCGTCTATGTACATTTTTGAGTGTGCAATGTTTGTACGAAATAATAATAATATTTTTGCTAATGTTAAAAGCGAACGGTGAATGGTGTGAAGGTTACGTAGTAAGCGAATACAGGTGTAAATTATTTATATTGTAAAATCTTCCGAATTTAGAACTCAGGTGAAGGTATTTAACATGATATTGCGAAGGCTGCTTTATTATTAAAATAGGAGCTCATGGAATCAGTATGACTTCATTTGTGTATAATATAAGGCCTCAGAAAATTTCTATTTTTACACATTAGATATCATTTACGATTAACTCAAAAAGCCTCAAAAAGTAACATCTGAGCAGCAGTACGTTTATGCTCAAAAATTCTGGATGCGCAAAAAGTTTACTAGTAATTACTTTAAGAAAACCTTTTGCTTTAACAGATTATAGATACCCACATAATATTAACAACTAAAAACACAAATGGTATCTTCGCTAAAAATATTTCCGTGTTGGTACTTTTACACCTATTACCCCTGAATAGTATCGAAACGGAATTAAACGGAAAATCTCGACCATTCTCGTTGTGCTCGTAGGCGAAGGTGCTTTTTTGTAGGCAATAATAGCGTTCGCAAAAAAAGATCAGTAAAGAACACAAACGAGGCATCCTGACGCGACACTTAATTTAGCAATCCGAGCTGCTGTCGCTACTCTAAAACATTCGGGTGTCAATGGGAAAAACAAAGATCGGAGGACGCGTGGAAAAACGATTGCTGTCATTTTGAATTACATTACTTACGGTTCGCTCATGTACCTACTATTTGTGTTGAAAAAAACTTAAGGCCAATATCATTTTTCAGTTATTTTGATTTAAATACCAAACTGCAGGATCGAACTTCGCAGCCGTCTCATTTGACTTTTAACTATTTTTATTTTAAGTTACTTATATTTCTAATTAATTGTATTTCTAAAGAAATTGAAAAGCGCCACTGTGTCGGCACAAAATAATATTGTAATATAAAACGTCAGATTGTAAAGGGCTTAAATAAAAAATAAACAGACAGTCCATTAAAAAGGCTACAATATTTTCTTTTATATCTCGAGCTTTATGTGTACTCTATAATGCATGCTTACTGCAATGAAACTTACCACTCATGCAGATAGATGATAACGCAAAGCTATGCTAGTTATCATAGTAAGCAGATCGGAGAATATTTTAATGCCAGTACCTACTGTAGAGCCAAAAAAAGTTAACAATGTGTGGAGATAGAGAACAAGATTTACATATACGCATTTTAAAATAAACGTATATAATCACAGGTATGTAGGGACGAATGCGATATCAACAACGTGGAGGTAAAGTGGCAGTTAGACTGTGATTTTGCAACTAACAAAATGAATGAAGGAATCACGCGATCATCAGTTAGAGACATTTATTGTGTTACGAGTTCTTGCACCTCGCACAGAAGCAAGAATTTGATTTGAGGAAGTATTCGGTAAGATTTATATATTTGGGCTGCATTTTTCGCAAACGTCTGTGAAAACTTCCTTTAATATGTTCTATTTTTAAAATTAATTTTCTTTTGTGTGAAAATCCTGCAAAGCCCTTCCCGCTGCGCCAATTACGCACATGAGTAGGTAGCCGTGATGAAAATGGAGTTTCCACGCACGGCTGCTGTCAGAAGTAAAATGAACGGGATGGCCCGTGATGGGTATCTGAAACATACAAATCATTTGCAATCCGCCATGCGCCAGTGCACTTGTGCAAATATTTTTGACAGAGTTAATGCTATTTTTAACTGACTTAAAAATTGGGCTGGCAAATTGAATTTCTGTGGGTCCTGTCCTTCACTTAGGTAGCGCAATAAGAAACTTAGAACCCAATTAACAAGTTCGGTATCAGTAAATTAGGTGTTTTTGATTTTTAAAATTCTGGAAGTCCTGTTTAAGCGCTTTTCTGATGATGGTGAGAAAAATACTATTTTAAAATTATATTTTTTAGTCATCAACCTTTACTTACTTACTGCTGAGTCAAAATGTCGTATAGTAAGCACCGTCCATTGCAATCCTGCGCAACATTTTACATTATTTAACGCCTGACTATAAATGTATCTTCTATATACATTCTCGTTTATAATGGCAGGCGTCGGTCAGCCTTCGATATCAACATAATCTCTATTCGCTATTATTATTTAAAAGCATTAGTCAGGCGCGTATAAAATGTTTTATACGTTCACAGTTATAAACACGTTTTAGTTAATAATTTAACAGTCAAAGTACTGGACTGAACTTGTTAAGACCTATATGCCATGTTTGATTTCATGAAAACTTCGTCCTGCTTTGAAGTCTGTTAAAAGGCACTGCCTGCACAAAAAGTTGTTTTAAAAAAACATGCAACGTAAAACAAACAAAACATATTCTAGCTTTCTACAAGCAATAAGAGAAAAGTATCCCAAGTGCTGTTGAGACATAAAAATACCACTTTGTTTAAGCTTTACTCACGCAGCTGTGGTGTAAAAAGGCGGCCGATTGTGTACAGCAGTAAAATGTTTTCCCTAGTAAAGAGAAATTCAGTTGGGAAATAAAATGGATTGTTCAAGTAGAGGCTGATTTGATACAAATCCAATGGAATGTACAAATGCAAAGCGCAACCCTTTTTGCACCGCTTCAATACAGAACTGCTTATATGCGACAACAGCTACAGTTATTATTTAACACTGATTTTAAAAAAGGTGTTCCTCGACTCCTCTTTATTTTTTTCATGCGTGGTATACGATTTCTCTAAGACGAATTTACCATCAAAATATTTTATTAATATTAATAAATTATATGAGACCCTATTTAATTGGTTGTTTGCGTATGTATGATCGATTATACTATAAGAAAAATCCTTTAGTACATATAAATAAAATAAATAAAAATAGAAATTATGTAATAGGATGATTTAAATTAAATGTTACAGGTAGTATTTGCACTGTACCTATTATGAGCCGTGGAACGAAGCCGGGAAAGTTTCTCTTTGTGTGAGTGTACAGGGGAATATAAAACTTCGGCTGAAAACCTTTTAAGAGCATCTATCAGTGAGAGTAAATCGAGGTATTCCTAGAAACATAATAATAGAATGCGTGTGATGTTTTTAACGCTTTGAATTGAATTAATTTTGAAACCTAAAGTCAATGATGTGGTAGATATAATTAAGTTTTTGTACATACATTTTTGTGCTTGGGAATATCACCAAAATGTGAGAAATCTCTTACTGCGCTTATTTACCTGGGAACCTAAATACTATTTGGCAGATTATTGCGAAATGCTATCTTCAATACGAATTCTGAATGTGGAAAGAACCGGTCAAGAGGTTTTGGATTTTGCATTTTTGTGGTCATTTTACAGAACTACTTCAATTATGTAGTATTCATATTAATTAATTTGTCAATTTTAGTGTACTGCAACTCACAATACACCTTGCATATTCCCAAACATTCTGCTGAGGTAGCAACTAATTTCAAAATTAATTACTTAGCCCGGAGTAAATCTCACTACGCAGTAAGTATGGCCAGGTTTATAAAAGGTATTTTTTTATATAATTTAAAGTAAAAAGTGTGCAAAGCGTCTCCGCTTTGAGTCTGGTAAAATGTTATTTGTTAACGAAATTGGTATACCAAAGAATTATTCTGATTATTCTACCATGATTCCAGGAACTATTACAATTTTTATTTGTCGGAATTTCCGATTGAGGGAGTGTTTCGTGATATATGGCAAGGATATATGCACAACATAAAGCTGAATAATAATTGTTCATACAAAAAATAAAAATATAAAAATAAAGTTGCAGTAAATTCTGTGTTGGTCATTAGTTAACAAATTTTCTACTTTACTTTTTTACACTTGAAACTAGTGCAACTTAATTCCTGAATAATTTATGTGGGTTTGATTCGACCTACTTTGCAATGTGTCAACGGCAGGTAGAGTTACAACGCTTGGTTCTTTCTGTCTGCCCCCTCTTTGTCCGTACTTATATTCGGTCAATTTATCTCTTTCTTGACATTGGGACTTTCGTTACGGATTGGTGAAAGATCTTGTTTCTATTGTGCCTTTACCTTTGACCTTTCACAAATTCAAATGATGATTCAATGTTGATTCAGATCCAATGTTTTGTTTATAAAATATTTTGCTGTATTGAAGTAGGTTACAAAGTTTTTGAAGTAGGTTACAAAATGGAACCTCCTCTCCATTACTTCTTATTTGAAAATAATAATGTAGATGGTACAAAGTTTATGGCTTGAGGTGAAGCGTGGTTCTTTGTCTCGTTTTGTTTATAGGTCTGAGAGAGTCTGCAACAAAACATAAAAAGATTTAGAATTTCCGTTTCCACCTTGGAAACTGCAACGCTTCTTCACAATACTTTATTGATATTGTCTCTTTGCCTGGACGCCTGTGCATTTCTTTCCTTTTCTTTTTATTGCAGCGATAACTACATCGTCAGGACTTTGTTTTGCCACTTTGGGAAAGTATTCACAAATGTATTTAAGAGAACAATACATACATATGACGAGTATTTTTACTTGGCTGCACAAAAGGAGAGCTGTGAGTGTATATTTGTAAGTAAGTATGTACAAGGTTATAAGTGAGAGGTGTACTAAGCCAAAAGGGGGTCACTATACTCCATCTAAGGAACAACTTTCACTATGAAACTAAGTCGAGTTCGAGAAAAAGAACCATTTGTTTCATACGTTTTATCGACGACCAATCGATACATTTTTATTTTAGGTTGTCACATAGTCTGTAGATTTTTTCCTTCCGGTGAATAATTTAGTCTACTATCAAATACGGACATACAATACCAAACATAACCGAGTTAAAAATTCGCGAGCAAGCATTCTATCAGTACACTTCAATCATAACGAAACAACAGGTAAAAAAAGCTTCTGGTCCCGATCTGCACACGTCACATCCACACATAGTTGTTCCGGATAGTGACGGACAGCCCGCATTTGTTAGCATAGCGATAAGCCGCAGGCTTTACCGGTTGCTTCCAGATTGCCTTTGACTGAAGCTCGCGAACATTCAACATACATGAAGCCAGTTATCTGTATTGAAGTTGCGAGCGAGAACTGTTGTGACGTATTAAGGAAATTTTCAAGGAATAGTTTTGCTGTTTAATCATTTTCTATTTCAGTTTGTATTCATACATTACATATACATCTCTCATATCGCTTTTTAATTATGAGTAAAAAAAAATTATATTCGTATACATACTTCTTAATTATAACTTACTTAGTAGCTGTCACTCGCAGCGACACGCGACATAAAATGGAATATAAAGAAGTTTAAAACTTTTAACCCTTTTTGAATTTTCAATCTTACACCTTATAATGAATACACCCTCCAAACTAGTGATAATAATGCCAGCATTCTTTTTCAATAACATCAGCTCTTTGAGTGCCAGCTCACTGAGTGCACTGAGTTCAACATTTTGGGATTCATCTTTTTAGAAATTCAATATTCAAGGAATTATAATTTCAACATTGTGATAATTCAACATTTTGGAACTCAACTTTTTTTGTCAGTTCAACATTTTGGCAAATTCATCTTTCTGGGCCTGAAGGCAAAGTCACTAGGTTCAGCGGTTTAAGGCTTGGCGTTGATTGTGACCTGTCAGTCAATCAGTCAGGATTATATCTTTTACACAGGGTCACGTGGCATCCTCTTAAGGGTGGCTTCTGATGATAATAACCAACCTTTTTTGTGCTAAGGCATTGAAACTTCAAAAGCAAAATAAAAGATGTTTCATATATTTGGCCACGCGTCAATATTTTTTTTTGTACAGAGAAGTAAAATATATAGATGTTTAGATAGAGATAGAGATGTCTTATCAATTTCTTTTCTAACTTTCCCTTTCCACTGGGATAAACGCCTATGCTAGGCCTATAGCTGTAATGAGCCCAGTGTAGCGATATTTTTAACCCCCTGACATGAAATCCTCGCTCCAGCCTCGCCAAAGTGGAATGGAACTCTAACATAGTTGCATGAACTTGTATGTAGGTATTATCAGGTGCGACCGCAGTGGAACAAAGGCGCCACCTGGCCGGAAACTGCTTTAAACTTGTCTAACTAATTCGAAATGCCGTATCGTGTCGAAGTTGTGACTTTGGGGCATGAAGTTTCTATGATTATTCAACCAACGTCTCACTCTGCCGGTTTAATTATCACACCTTTAGAGTGATGCTCGTTTTGGCAATCAAAGTTAAGGAATGTTGTTCATAAGTCGTCCTACTTATAAATGCTTCTAAAGTTTGAGCGTTTCGTGTCTGGATATTAAACAGGACAACATACTATTAAAATTCAGGGGTTGGCACAAGGTTGGCCAGCGTAAAATAGAATTTCAGACATTAATAGGTATTCAAAGTATTTAGTTTATACAATCTTCCCTACAAAATGATTTAGTAAAAAAGCCAGTAGCTCAATCATTAGATGCGTAATAGCATTTAACAACTGGTATTCCTCTTTACGGTAGATGTCGATTTTACCAAACTATATCTAAAAACGGATTTTTCACAGCAATACCAAAGCACTACTAACTGGGACGTACCATTAGTTCATGTATAGCGTGTAGGTTCAATGTAATTCAATACATGGTTACAAAATAATTTGATTAAAATTTGCAAATCGTAAATTTCGAATTACTTAATTACAGTAAAATTTGATCCCCGTATAATTAACCGTACCTGTCCAAATTAATTCCTTCATAATTCAGCCACGAAGACTATACAAGCATAGCTTATCAGCAGGTATAATTATCAGGAAGGTCGACATAACTTTGTCTGACACAGGCGTTACATTGTTCGTGTGATCAGATAATGTAGATAGAGCACCACGGGACAAGAATGATACGCGTACAAAATGCTATAAGATATATTTTATGGATTCACAAAAAATTGGTACATTTGGTGATGTTCTCCAAATAACCTTATTATTTTATCAAGCCCGCTGCTGTGTCTTATGTCGTATTGTTAGTACGTTTGCACATAAGATTACAAGACACGAGAAACGACATCGCGAAAACGTACGAACGTACTATTCGACTATTTTGTCCGCTGAACTAGATTGTTACGACATTTTTACGGGGTGATTTAGCTGGTCTACGAAATTACTCGTAACCTAACTACCGCTTAGGTGGTAGACATCTTACTCTACACTTAGAATCTATGCTGTTTACTGTCACTGAAAGCTACAAATCGTCATTTAGGATCTGTTATAAAAACGAGTTACGATGGGATAACTGCAAGCATGTAAACAAGTGACTGCTACAGCGTGTCATAGCTTTCTTGGTCTCCTATGATTATAACCGCCTTATTTTCTAGTGACAGAGCTGTATGCATATGCATTTTTACCGTTGCTACGAAAAAAAGAGAACTACACGAATATGAATTGTATTTAATTGACTAGCTTGTGATTGGAACTGTCTATCAAATGGCTCTAGCCGGTTCTTCAAGCCAGCAGCAAATAGCCTAAATTATTAGAAAATTTGACCTTAATGCTTTTATAAAAATGAAAATTAGTGTGCAGTTCTAACAGCGTATCTGTAATTTACACAATTTTACATCTAGTTTTAAAAAGTGAGTTGACAGCTCGCTTTAGTTTATATTATTGTGTTAAATAATAAGTCAGTAGCTCGCGGTCTAATCATTCGGAAGTACAGTCGCCCGGCGGACGGCGGACACTCGTAAATTTCACCTTTTATGAGCCATTATATTGGCGATAATTTTACTCGGACGTCCGTTAGATAACCATTTTTGAGAAGAAAACATTAGTTTTGCGCCTATTGCCTTTATTTATAGCAATTTTAAAATAATATCAGTTTGTTTTCTACTAGTGAGTTTTTCGTTTAGTGTGACAGACGCCCAATGCACTACAATTTTTTTTAGTTTTATTTCAAGTCTCTTTGTCTGGCGTACAACTAAGTTATTTTTAAGTATTTATTGAGCGGAAGTGCAGGGTCCGGGCGACATATGAAGACGTGGATGAGTTGTGTGCTGATAGGGTAGTATGGAAGAGGAAGACATGTTATGCCGCCTCTAGAGGGTAAAGGACGAAGATGATGACTCATGAGTAGTAGCACTCATAAAAGAAGCTAACTCGTTTATTTATTCAGTTGAGTTTCGTTCATAAAGCATGCTTCTAAGTTACGATCTGGATTACATCCCTAATTAAACATGTGTACAACATAATGCATAATAATTATTATATACTCGTATGTATGACGTTAATAGCCGACTTGGAGGTTCAATGTGATGACTTATTGTTATAATGTTTTTGCAGTTATCTTGTTCAGCTGACTTAAAAAAATCTTTGTCAAAAGTAAACAAAGTATTCATTCATTTAATGTCGGTTGTTAATTTAAAAACTGAATAGCGAAGAATATGATACTTTATAACGGACTAACTCTAAAACTGTCACCCGCGTAGCCGCGACAAAATTTAATATAAAGAAAAAATTAACCTCGATTTGACTTCCTCAGGGATTGAATTACTAAAAATTCTTTCTTAGTACCTACACCCTATAATTAATAAACCTTCTAAATTTAATGTCTCAGGTTCAGCGGTTTAATCTCTACGTTGATTCCTAGAACATAGTCAGGGTATATATACAGATACGAGACCTTTGATAATTTTACAGTTCACAAGTATTTGCTGTTAATCTTTAGTAGTTATATATTTTTAAAAAGTACGGTTATTAATTAAATTAAATATTTTAAAGAATCTCGTCAGCCAGCTTAAAAGCTGTAGATTTCTCTGAAAAATCAGTCTTCAGAACCAATCTACAGACCGCCTGAATATTTGAAAAGGTTTGTGCTCTTACAAGTAGTATTGCCTTCTTGCTATGCAGTGCTTTAATACCAATAATGATTTATTTGATACAATGTTTATTTTCAAGTAATGGAAAATAATCTAAAGTAGTTATTTGATAAAAAATGTTATTAATGCGGGCAGGTTGTGTACTTCAGGTCTTTTCAATGGTTTTACTTTTCCAAACATTTCAGTGGCACGTTAATGTCAAGCTATTACTTATTACTAGTATGTATTTCTTTTTTGGCTTCGGAAATAACTTTATGGTTTTAGTGTACAATCAATCTTCAACAAATAAACCTTGATCGAGCTGCTTTCTTTTTAATAAATATGATACCGTTAGAGATTACAGCATTTACAAATATGTACATCTTCCAACTGTATTTTTAAACATCGACGAGATTTTTTTTTATACGACAGATTAAAAACTACTATTTTAAAGGTTCATGTACTTTTGTATTCGAGTTTCATTATTCCATTACATCGTGACAATTCAAGCATGTTAGTAACAAAATATAATTAAAATTATACATTTAATAATTAAAAAAACATTAATAATGACTCATACGATATTTGTTTGTAACAATAGCTACCTAATCAAAATTTTAGTTAATATTTGATAAATTATTACTGCGTCCTATAAACTAGGACCAGGCATGGACTCCTCAGACACAATTTCGATTAAATTACCTAATCGAAAAAATATATGTACTACTTTTTTTATATGAAACTTCGATAAATTCTGCTTTTCCTCGCCTTTGATAAGTTTTCGTAGCTCCCCAAGATGTCTCCAACCCGCAATCACACCTGCAGTCAAGTGCCAACTGTCTGAGTTTTGATTTCCCCTACAGTTTTTCTTTACAACGCTACTTTTCACAACAAAATAATAACAGAGAATCTAACGAAAAGCTTAAATATTATTAATATCGGACTGAACACAAAAGAGACCCTTGAGAGCTAATAAATAGCCCAGTTAGGGTCCCGTCAACGGCTGAGCACGTACCTAATGTATCCCATATAAACGAACTAACGAAAGGGAACTAACGACACTAAACGTCTATGGCCTTATTTTACGAGCATTTACAGTAATTTGCCTTGTTTACAAGTTTTTAAATTGAAAATGGACAAAATTTCATTTTTGCAAGCCTAAGCCTGATTAGATTTGACCTGCATCGTTGCCTACCATCTATGCTTTAGTGAATCCTAATGGCGATAGCAAACACACTACTAGCGTGCTTAACTCATTACACTAATGAGACCATTTAAGTCCGATATATGAATGTAGGACTATGGCATACGAAGCATTAATCTTTCTTAACTATTGAATATTTATAAAACTCTTTATTGTCACCACAAAAAAATAAAAAGAATATCATATAATAAACACAACACATATTTTGGTGACAGGGCTGTATTAAGGGCGTGAAAGTGCTACCTAAAAGTTTTAATGCAAGTCCCAAACTTCTCAATCTACAGAGATGAAATTTGGAATATGTGAAGTGGGGAAGATAGACCAGTAGTGACCGGATTTTGGTACCAGATTCTTGACCAACAGGGGCGTATTAAGGTGATCAAATTGTACCTAGTGGTTTTATTTTGATTGTTCGCCGCTCTAACTCAGACAAAACAAAACCAGGATTGCATACACTAGTTTTACTACTTATTATTGCACATTTTTCGTAATAGCACTACCGGTCTTTGGAAAGTCGTCACAATCGTTGTTTTTACCATTCTACTATCACAAAAAACATTATAATAATAAATATGAAAGAGTTTGCAACAAAAACACAGCGTACGCATATATTATTCTCCTTTGTTCTTATAACTTACCCAACAGAGTTCTTAATCATCGTTTAAAATTCATAACCAACAAAAACCTCTGTAAGCCAACTGTTTTAAAATTTTAAAACAGTTCCAAAGAACCGAAACCTGAAATGGTAATGAGAAAACAGTCGCGGGCCAAGCGATTACCTCCCTAAGATCCGATAATGCCCTCGTTTTTCTTCCATAATCCTGAAAAACTGATGCAGCCCGAGCATTACCGGAACGGCTACAAAAACGATTCCCTCACTAATATAAATAAAACCTTTCGGATTCCTGTTTTAAATCCAATCCTGTCGAGAATTCTTTCACGAAAATGAATTGCTTTGGGAATGTTGTGGTGAGATACTGTTTTTAGGTTTTGGGAATCTTCATTGTAGATTTCTTATAACTACTGTCTTATACAGTGAAATGAAATAATTAACACACGGCTAGTTAATTGTATCATTAGCAAAGTAAAGTAAAATTGGTCTCCACGGATCCACTCATTTACCCGCGGATTTCGCTTCGGATGGTTTTTTTTGTATGTTTTTCGTCAATATACCCCTAAGCAAGCTTTATTAGAGCACAGTCTGAGTCTAATTTTCCTGCTTTATATTCCTCCATATCTTTGTCTCATTTTTTAATTTTCGTCTCTTTCTCGCCAAGAAAAATGGCAAAAACGTCATCAAAGGGATCCAATTTTTTTTGCGCTACCTCGTTACAAGCAGTGCTTCTATGAAAACTTTTAGGCTTATTCATGAAGTTGCTCTATTCTTGGATGTTAATAGCCCCCTACCGCATCCCATAATCAACGCTGATTACCATCAACCGAGGCCAAATTGACAAAGGCTCTAACTAACCCGCTGCCTGGTTAGAAACCCATGTATCCGGCATATTAATAATGGATTGGCGCTTTATCCTTTTGACATGTTTGATGTAGGTACCTATACTTGGATTTGATCG
The DNA here is from genome assembly GCA_947049295.1 of Ligdia adustata. Lineage (NCBI taxonomy): Eukaryota > Metazoa > Arthropoda > Insecta > Lepidoptera > Geometridae > Ligdia > Ligdia adustata. The sequence goes on along the minus strand of OX346214.1, from coordinate 5,977,838 downwards.
TTCTACACTCGTAGGTCACCAATGAATTACTGATAATTTTTGTGTGTTGCTAATGAATAAATATTTTGAATTATACTTCATGAAAGTAAATAAATTTGACAGTGCCAAAGATTTTGTCAAATATAAATCAAAATGTGTGTCTCTTTTACTGGGACATCTATTTTTTCTATTTTAAGTGAAATTATCTTGCCGACTACTTATGACCTCGTCTTGTTTTTGCAAATTTTTGCTTATTAGGCACTTATTCAAAAGCTTTCATTGAGGAATCAATTTATACCCTTGTTCTAACGAACTCTGGAATAATGGGGCATGAAATAATGAATTAACTATGTAATTTGTTGAAGAATGGCCACGGCAGCCTGTTGTGGTCAACCTAATGACCGGAGCGCGTAACGACTCAATGTGCTTTTGTACAGATATTTTGTACGTTGGCAACACCGCAAACCGATACGTGCATTTGGGAATGGATGACCTACGTGTCTAAATTAATGAATTCTGTAACGTCTAGTAATATATTGTAATTTATAGTTTCATTTGATAACTGTAAAGGAGGTTAGGTACATATGAGGAAATTACAAACATCTAGGTTTACAAATTGCTTTCTAGCTTTATAATGCAAGTTATTTTTATTAAGAATTCTTTTTAAATAATTGGACAGAAGACTTCAGTCTAGCAAGGACCCATTTTAGTCATTTTAATTTAAAAGGTTAGCTACTGGACCGAATTTTATCAAATATGAAGTATGTGGGACTGCGCAAGAACTATAAAAATCTTACAAATATGTCAAATCGGTGCACGTGTTTTTGAGAAATCATGTTACATACACTAAATACAGTCAAATTTATAACCTCCTATTTCTTTAAGTCTGTAAAAATAGAAAGCAATTTAAAATATTTGATTTATTAATTAGATTTGTGCATATTTATTTGTTATAATCATAATTTTAACAGTTGCGTGAAGGACTGCTATATAATTTTTATATTGTAAATGATATATTAAGAATTAAAATTAAGTTAAAAATTAAAAATATTCATTTAAAAATATATTTCCAATATATATTTCGTTTCTGTGGATATAGATTAAATTTTGCAGACTCTTAAAAAGTCGGTCAACTTTTGATTACTCAATTAAAATCCAATCTTTCGAAGTAGACGGTCAATTTCGGGGCTTGTAAGTAGATAAAGAGATTTTTTCACTCTTTACATTAATCTTAGAAACTTTTAATCGAACAACTTATGTAAACAAAAGTTAATGGATTATCTTGTAGCCTTAGAGCTATCTTGTGCCGTAGTAATTTTATTACAGCCTCTAGCCGAAATTATGTTAAAAAAACTATCAGCCAAAATTAATTTTATAAAGCAGACATATTTACTTTATATTTTCATTTCTGTTTGCTTATACGACAACTCATCGTCAAATAAAGTAAAGCTTTGCTAAATCTAACAAAGTGCGCGTAAAGCCTGCATCATTTGATTCCTTTTGAGTTTTTAACATATGAAAAAGTGAAAAACCGAAGTTAAATAGCCATAAGCGTGGAGGTTTACGTCGGTAGGAAGTCTCGTCGTAAATTTTGCGAGCTCAGACGTAGTTCCTTCCTGGTCGCGACCTCTGTAACAGGGTGGTTGCAACTTTTTATTTCTGAGCTTCCGTACACTCGAGGTTTTACTCCACTACTGTTATTTTAGTAGACTTTACTAGGTTTACTATCTGAAGAGTGTACGATACCTTCTTTTTGAAACTTTGTAATATACACAAAATTCTTATGCAAGTCTAGTGGGGCATAAAACGTCAATATAAAACCATATATTATTTTCACAATAATATAAGTAGAATTAAAAAATTAAGGCCCTTACACATAATACCCATATTGAGGAAGTTGTAAAAATGTGTAATCCGCCATTTTGTAGCGGCGGCCATATTGGACTTATTTTTATAACACATTTTAAACAAAAAAAAACATATTCAAAATCGGTACATCCGTTCGGGAGCTACTTATAACACCCCGTCGTTTTTGCATGGGGGTTAAAAATAATATCTGTTAAGTGTAGCTTAAAATCCACAGACAGTTTACTTATTATTTATTTATAAGCAAAAGTGTTTACAGTCTCTAACACAGCACAACGAGCCAAAAAAAAAATAACTAGTACTTTTGCGAACTGCCGACTTAGCAACCACGATATTTAATTCGACTTTATAAAAAAATTACAAAACATTAGAAACGCAGTTTCAACAAGAAAACGACGATTAGAAACGTTCGGTCGCTTGATCAATTAAAATAATTCATTGCATCAACTGGTTAAATCACATAATACCTACCTACTCTTTGATCGACATTTGCAAAATGATCCTTATAACAATATTCATAGCTAGAAATTTACACAGTGCGCTACGAGCAAGAAAGACTTAAATTTTGAAGAAAAAGGATCCGGTTTCGGAGAGATCACTGCTACTTGAATTACCGAAACTCGTCATTTATATGTTTCGTAATATTAATAGCGTGATTTGTCTTCCCGGCACAGCATCCTGTCTCCGAGCCAGAACTAATGTATCGCCTCTCGTTTGCATGCGAGCAGGAAATATCCATTAAAACTTGCAATTGACTTGAATACTGCCTCTGAAGTTAGGATTAGTTTAGTGAAGTAAATCATTAATCTTTGAAAAGTAGTTCTTCGGTGAATGGACGGGGCAGGGGTGCTTAGGTAGGAGTTTGAAGCAAGAGTGTGTAGTGTAACTATTACCTATGTTTATGCTTATAGATAAATGACGGTCAAAGGTACTTAAAACCATGGTTTATAGCTAACTTCAAGTTTTGATTTGTATTAATATAGGTATAATATAATTATTATATGCATAGTTTGTTTATTTTGTTATATTTTGCAGCAGTATTTTATACACGTAAAATTACATTTAATATAAATAAATCCTATAACATATTATATAACTATAAATACATCTAAATATCTCTGAAGGTACTTAGAAACAGTATTCATCAATCAATAGGTAATTGCACCAAACTTATCAAAGTTATTGAGATATGAGAGAAGCTCTAGCGAATGCTAATAAAATATATCTACATCTCTTATTTATGAGGTTAACTAACTAGACAGTGAGGAGATTCTGAAAGGCTCTGTAGTTAAAGAATTAGTCAGTTCTGTGAATAGAAACGTTTTACTTACCAACGATAACTTCTGTTGATAATTTTAATCACAGAATTATTTGTTGGCCTATCGAATGAAGAAATTCTGCTTTGAATCAGGCCAACTTTTATTTAATATTTATGACAGTTTGTATATCGGTACTCGCGTACAAATCGCAGTTTCCGACTACTCTTGACGGAACTTTTTTATATACATATATTTACAAAATATAAGAATTTTGTTTTAATGGTCGGGGACTTTTGATTGGGAAAATATTAAGCAATATAAGCGCCATTACTAGCCTGATTTTAATATTAAATTACATCGTAACACAGTAATAATACTGAAAATGAAATCAATCGTTTATGTGGTTATCATTTTGCAGTAAAGCATTCACCTAAGCAGAGATAAAAGGGAACAAAAAAAAATTGGATAGAAATGGTCAGAAAACAAAACGCGAACCCAAGAAATAAACAATCCTCAGCACCCTTGCACCAAGCCTTATTTTGAGTTCAAGTGCCCGAAAAAATAAGAAAAAATTCTTCGTCAACGGTTTCCGATGTCAAGATAAACTCATTTTTATATGATTGATGGTTTTACGTGAACAGGGTTTTATCGGAAATCAACGGTTTATCGCGCCTCGCCTACTAAAATCTTTGGTAAAAGCTCATGTTGCCTGTTTATTTTAGATTTTTTGAGCTAAATTTTCACTCTCTTCGGTGTTCGAGTTAGTAACTTATATAAACGTCTATTTTTCATTTGACAATTATGAATCATTCTTAAAATACCTCATCATTCATCATTGGGAGTATATTTTAGTCGGTCAAAGAACAGGCCAAGTCACTGAGAAAAATATATGAGTAATTTTTAAAGAGGTACTCATTAGATTATGTACCTTTTCACTAGTGTAATAATGTGTCTCTTAATTTATATTACAACCTTACTTTCCCGAAATATGCATTAAAATTAATAAATGTATAATTGGTCTGTGTTTCAGGTATTAAGAACATAAATATTATATTAAGAAAAATAGTGTAATAAACAAGAAGATATTGCTTTACTTTGATTTTGTCTAGCTAGCCTCAACCCTTACACATAGTTATATTTCATAATTTAAAAATAATATATTATTAGTGAGATATATGTAATCTAATCAACATGAAATGGATAGGCCTTATCACCCCTGCCACAAACTCTTACTTTGTGAATGTGCATGTAAACACTGAGCCATAATATCAACACATCGCAATGCTGGCTTCAAAACCACTGGGCGAAGTATTACTATAACCCCCGACCGACTGAACTAAGAAGATGAATCTAATCAAATGTAGAAAATTGGACCATCAAAAGTCCTATTCATTAGCGTTTCCAATAACTGGTAAAAGACAAAGAGATTAATCGATTAGATTTAATTCAAGCTCCGCTGCCAGCTTCGAGGGCACTACAATTTAACGAGTTTTTCTCCAAGTGCAGTTCAGAACAATTGTTATAGATATAATTATCATTATTTTTTGTTAAGTGAATTTATATTAAGAGAAGAATAAGGAGAGTTTAATTGTGTTTACGATACTCACGTCGGTTTTGTAAAAAGACAGAAGTCTGATTCTATTTGGATAATTGTACCGAAATAAAAGAAATAAGAAAAGCGCAGAAGGACACATTCTCACAGATTTATCCTTAGAACTAAAACAAATACTAGCTTAATATATACTATATCTTTAAAGACAGCCAGCAAAAATTATATGCCATTAAGGCATATAATTTTTAATGGTTTTTATTTAGTAGGAGATCAACTAAAGTTAAATATTATTAAAAGAGAAAGCTTATAGTAAGTATTCTAAAAGTTGGATAAAAATAGTAATTTTTATTTCTAGAAATTAACTGTTTAATATTAATGCATAAAAAAATAATTTTCAGGATCCGATACATCACAAGTCGAACGATCGAAGCGCCTCTGATTCGCGTCTGGCAAATTAATCTTTTCTCTTTTAGTTGGTATGTTTGTCTGTAGTGTAGTCAAATAGTCGTAGGTAGGACGTTGTTAAACTAATCAAGAGTAAATTTGAAACTGAACGTCATTCTGTCGAGTTCGTGCTAGATTTTTCTTGCCTAAAGTCAAAGTTTAGTGTTCTTGTTTCGCTGACGGTATATTTATTTGACGGTAGATACGACTAGTTTAGTAGTTTAGCTAAAAACTTAGATACCCACCCACGGAGCTTCGTGGAAGAATACTAAATTATTTCGACTTGTTCGTGAGTAGTGAGTTTCCGAGAGTTCGCCGTGTGAACTTTCCTGATGCGCTGCGCACGTAAATATTCACTAGTGAAGAGTTTACTTCAATTACTAAGTCCTTTTCCCTTTAAGATAGTAACTTTAACTTGTGGTAGGATAGGATAGATGATTAAAAGCTTTTAATACTATGAGATTTTCTGTCATGCAATAAATATTGCTAAACTATACGCTTGATCTATGTAAGTATCGTTATACACGACTTCAATAAAATTGGCAATGTATTAAAACTGTGTCGTAGTAGTTAACTTAAAAGTATAATTTAAAATAAAGCTTTCATCTTACTTCGAATATTATTTCGATAATCTCGTTTGATATATCTATGTATATAGATATACAAGCCAGCAAAGTATGTATGAAAATCTTCACTTATCACAGTAGTAAGGTTAGTAAACCAAAATTACTGAAAAACTACAATAACCACATTCCGAATAGAAGTGGCTTCTACAGCCAACCAAGTGAACACTACCAGTTAAACAAGCACTTCCCGCTTCCTTGTTTAAATATATTTTACGTGTGTTCCTTAAACTTTCGAAACTTTTGTCAGAAATTAAAGCCATGCAGATAACTAACTACCTATGGCTTCTAAACAGCATTCACTATTCACTAAGCATTCTGAGGAAGCTGGTACCGGCTAGCACTATTAAATGGTTGCTCAAGCCCATAAAACAATGTGAAGTCCACTAAAGTATTTCGACTTGTAGCCGAGTTGGCGAGTTCAAGAAGAGCTACCGAAGCGCAGCAAAGTAGAATATTCAACTAGTTAAGAGCCTTTCTTAAGTAACTCACAGTAAGTATTCACTTTGACTTTGCGTTTCGTCTCTTCGTCTAAATTAATGCCTTATCTATACATATCGGCATCTCACAGAGTGTATTGTTTCGTTGCATCTGATTTGTTGTATAGCACTAAATGGCACTAAAATATTGTGAAATGTCATCATTCGTATACTCTTATATTTATGAGTTAATGCTTTTATCTCAAGAAAATGTGTTATGAATTATTAAAAACAAATTATTAAGAGAGCATTTAATGAATGAGAAGCACGGAATAAACTTTTATAAGACTCCGCCGTTGTCGACAAGAAACACTGCGGAAAAATATTTTTAAAAAGAGGCATTTAACATTAAAACAGTCGCTTATAATGGCCACGTAGGAGGGAAATAAATCTTGAAGGAAAGGAGGGGGCGGTACCCTCTTCAACTCCGTTCTTACAATTACAATTATTAATAGTTGCGATTTAAAGAGAATTATGTTTAAATTAACAAGTCTTTGCAGGCGGCTTAACCTAAAATTCTAACACTCGCAACTTAACAAATTTGATCAAAATGAGCTTTTATAATATAACAAAATTATTTTCCATGCAAAATTTTAACACAACATGCGAACAAAATTTAACTAGTAGGTATTGGCATTCGTTTTTATAAGGCTCGTCCTATCCTGATACGGTGTTATTAATCATCCGAAAGAGGATTGTTTTAATAGTAGCAAAGCTATTGTTAGAATAAATTATGCTACAACCAACATTCAATATAAATCAGGACAAAATTAAAATTGAGTGTTAACTAAAAATATCCAAAAAAAGCTCGACATGGAAATGTTCGAAATGACTGATGTTGCATAATATTCAAATGAACATGAAATACGTAACTACATTACCGTCGTCGTGCCAATGTGGACTAGACATCATAATCCGGTCACAATTTGAAAAACGGATATACGAACCAATTTAAATTTTACGCCGCCTGCTTTCAAACGGACACGAATTTGCTTTTCCCAGAATAAGCATAAAAAGGAATTATAATGTCGGCCAAAATTACTGGCGTGACATCATTGTAGACCTAACTTTTATTCGTAATGTATTTAATACAATGAAAGTTTTTCTTAAGTCACCAAAACTAATACTGCCCGACTAATATTTTTATTCGTTCGTAGAAGTATTAGAGTGTCCTCAGATATTTGTAGTTTTTAGCATGATATTATCATGTTGAAAACTACAGTCATCTTAATCTTTTCCCTTTAATTGATGGAGTCAGGCGTTACTTTGCGGAAATCCATTTATAATAAGATGGTATATACAAAATATTTAGTGTTTTTCCGCCTCGTCTTGATGTCAGCGTGAGAAATAAAAATATTCGATTTGTGTTTTTGTTGTTTGTTTTGCTAGGGTTCACATATGACAGTTACAATAGTATTTTTTATTGGTGGCATCTGACGGTCTTAGCATTAATACGAGATTTTTTAATCAAATTTTTGGAAATAACTCAGAAGAAAATTGATATCAAAATCTGGTAAACTTAGTGTGAACTCTTATTAACGCCATGTCGAGCAAAACAAATACACGTTCGTATCATCGTTTTCTCGGAGCCATTTTCGACCCCACTCTAGCTTCGTTGTGGGAGAAGCTAGAAACCCAAATTGTCAGTGACTAATAGAGGCTAATAAAATCTATAGATGTATTTCCAAACTACACGAAAATTGTAACAGAACTTTAAAAATTATAGCAATTCAAAGTTCCTTAATTTTGTCGCTGATTACCTGACTCACTGACTCACTGATCATCAGAATTCTAAGGTACTTCTAGCAAAGTAGTTGGAACGTTTCTCCCATAGATAAACAGATAATAAATTAACCGACTTGGTTTACATTAAATTTTACTACTTTTTACGGCAAAAAATGTTCGCAGCGAGACTTGGCATTTTTGTACATGTAATTTTGACGGCATTACATTATCTCGAAATGGTTTTCGAATTTCCATCACTTTCCAAAAATCGAAAAATATTCGATTTCTCACGCTGACATCAAGACGAGGCAGAAAAACACTAAATATTTTGTATATACCACCTTTTTACTTTTCCCTTTTGTCCTTGCCTTGCTTGCGGACACAGCATTGTGCAGTAGATTGAAGTTAAAAAAAACCTATTTCATCCAATGATCTGCAATAGACAGAACACACTAAAATTACTTAAGTTCAATTTATAGTTTGAGTTAATTGGTTCAGAATGTGATAATTTGTAAGCATTACAATTATATTATAAAACTCTTCTTTACTATAGCTAGATTTTCTACCTTCTTAGTCTACGCTCTAGGCAAGCTTTTCCGACGTGTCTTTTATTCGCAAGCTAACTGTAGGTGTACCACTGTACGTGGTGAAGCTATGTTGAGTCTTTTACGGTGCAAAGATCAGGAAAATAAAGTTATTTTTATTGCTGAGGGGCTGCCGTCGTGGTAATAGATGAATTTGGTGTACTCACTGTGATAAAACCGCTGTATTAAATTTAATGCATGAGTTTACTAAGCACGTTAAGTAATGTTCTCAATGGGAAAAAGGTATACGTTCTTTAGTGCCAGTCCGTTAGTTCTTTGTTCTAAGATGGATTACGAGTACTTTCTACTAGATTTACTGCTTGTATTGCTAACATTATGTTATACCACTTCTCGAAGTTTAATTGTTTAGGTTTAACAAATACATTTACAGATACCTAAGATTAATCTTCTTAGTTCATATAAAAGTTACTTAATGCTTTAATGAAAAAGGCTTACTATTTTATTTTATTTACTTAGAGACAACTAAAGATCTCGATTCAAATTAACCAATCCCGTTTCAGAAGGCAGCGGGCAGGCAGATAAATAAATTTCATTCATTTAATTTCTTGTAACATTACATTATATATTTATAAAAGAGTAAGTCTTGACTGACTAATATTTTCTAGGAATCAACATAGAGCCTACACCGCTGATCATGACAACATGAAATTTGGAAAGTGTATTCATTATAGGGTTTAAGATTTGGAAATTCAACCTCTCTAGAAGTCAAATGGGGGTTGAACAGTTTTTTTTTCATATTATTGTTGCTGGTAACAGCTAGTAATATTTAAACATATATATAAAAACGAGAAGCCGTATAGTTATTTCTTTGAGAAAACTAGAGACTATAACTTATTTCTTCTAGCATTGATTAAGACAGGTCTCGTTCGAAGCCAATAAATATCGGAATTTAATTTCAACTGACTACGTCAGTTTAATTTCAACTGACTACTAGAAAACCGCGGACTAAAAGTCCGCGGTTTTCTACTGCAAAATTAGTTCAGTAATTTTAAATAACATTGCTGTAGCGTTAGTTTGTTGTGCTGGAAAAAAAGACGTGAATTGAATACATAAGTTATTATTAGAACCATTTTACGATGAACGGAAAATATTGTAACTTCATTATTTCTTTAATGTTTTTTGTTTTATTGTTTCAAACACGCACTGTAACAAATAATAGTTTTATTTCTGTTAGTTAATTTGTCTATTTAAGTTGTCTATAGTAAGTTGGAAATTCTTTGTAACTAGCTGTTTCACGTGGCATCATTTTTTTTCCAATTTTCCCACTCAACTGTACTCGTATGAGGAACTTTGTAATTACATACAATCTGATAGTTAGGTAGTTAGGTAGATAGGATTACCAAGTTAGGTACTTATTCAGATTGAATATCTTGGAAACAGTTAAAAAAATACAATTTTCGATTTTCCTTGCTATACAGGCTAAACTATAACTGTGTTTAAAATTTGGAACTTGTAGGTTTGCTAGAAGTACCTTAGAATTCTGATGATCAGTGAGTCAGTGGTCAGGTAATTAGCGACGAAAATTAAGGAACTTTGAATTGCTATAATTTTTAAAGTACTGTTAAAATTTTCGTGTAGTTTGGAAATACATCTATAGATTTTATTAGCCTCTATTAGTCACTGAAAATTTGGGTTTCTAGCTTCTCCCACAACGAAGCTACAGTGGGGTCGAAAATGGCTCCGAGAAAACGATGGTACGGACGTGCATTGTTTTGCTCGACTTGGCGGGGGCACTGCCGTGCCCCCAGATGAAGAGTTCACACTAAAATTACAAGATTTTGATATCCATTTTCTTCTAAATTATTTAGAAAAACTGTTGAAAAAAATCTCGTATTAATGCTAAGACCGTCAGATTAGAGTTGTGTTACTCATTCGTGAGGCGCCTCAAATGTCCCATGCAAAGTAATAAATTGTCCCATCGCCTCAAACATACATTTTGTACCGCTACAAACTCTTTGTACCGCTACTAACTCTTTGACGTAGTTCGTGTAGTTGTTCACTCACGCTCAAAGAAGAGTAGCTTCTAAGAAAGAGTAAGGGAATGCGATATTTTGAATGAATATTTTGTCCTGCTCATACTTTTCATGCTTGGACAAGACTAAAAGCGAATGAAACGATATATGTGACATTTTTGAAGTTTCGGAGACACTTCGTGTTGATTTGTGGTTTGAATGTTCGCGCTGTTTTCAATGTTGATATAAATTGTTATTTAAAAATATCGTTAACCTTTTTTTTTCTACTTTGATATCACTATATTGTATTTATTGATAATAAACGTGTTTAAACGCGAGTGCATGACTTCATTGCATTTTAACTTTTTTAAACTATGTGTTTGCCTTGATTTTTATAAAATATCTTATCTGAGATGGGTGTTTTATGAATGAGGAGGCTTGACGAGAAAAAAACTAATATGTATTTATTTTTAAATTATAATATGTAAAAATAATTTTACCTAGATAACTGAGAATATTTTTGCACCGCTTAAAGTATATAATTTTGTTAAATATAAGTTTTTATTTTACACAATTATATGTTACTCAAATAACATAACACTTCAACGTCATGTTAGTTCAGTAAACTACTTTTCTTATGAAATAACCTCATCTAACTCATAACTCAAAAACACGATATGACTTCAATTTGTATGTAGGTACTTCCCGTTTGAGGACCACCTCAAATGAGGTGGTACATCGTCCTACTTCATTTCTCAAAATGAGCAGCTCATACAAACTCATAATATTTGTGTGTCCTACCCAACGCTACGTCAGATGCCACCAATAAAAAATATTATTGTAACTGTCATGTGTGAACCCTAGCAAAACAAACAACAAAAACACAGATAATTAATGACATATTTTTTTACGATTTATGCTGAACTTTTCTAACATATTAAAAAATTTCTAAAATGATAATTATTAATTATTACATACTGAATTAAAAAAAAAGTACGTTATTTTACATTTGTCTTTCCATTACCGTTTATTTTCAAATCTAATACCATCTTATTCTGTAAAATTCTATCTAATCTCATGCAATACCATCTTATCCCATTCTATCTAGTCCCAGTCAGATATTATAAGACCCGCGTAAGTTTATTTTATGTTTTAAGTCAACATTAATTACGACATTGACTGAACATTTGAGCAAAAAAATTGTGTTTTAAATTTGAAACTCGTTTAGAACTCTTTGGAGAGTGTTTTTTACCAAAATCTCAGTAGATATAAACTTAGATTTCTAAACATATCCTCTTAACTTTTGTGTAAGGAAAAAAGTAAAAACTTGAACCATGAAAGTCAAATTTAAGAAAATTTGGGAAGACGTTAAAACAGGTATACGTCGTACACTATATTATTATCTTTGAGGCCTACATCCAAAAATTTTACCTCCTTGGGTATCGGTTATATATATGATTAAGTATTAAACTTTGACACCCGTTTTGGCACTTCGGGATGCGATTTATTTAAATATCCTTACTTAGAGTGCGTCTCAAGCCATTCCTCAACAAACTCTCCAAATTTCATGTACATTTTTTTCTATAGTAAATGGGACCTCAACCTTTGAAACTATGCAGATTCAAAAAGTTCGGAATATCCTTAAACATGTATAAATTTATTTTTTCTTTGATGTTTACATCAAAATTTTGACGTCCTAGCGTGAATGGTCTCAACGAATTAAAAGATTTTGTTCTAAACTTTAGCCTCCGCTATGAACCCCTTGGGTTTTCCAAATTCATATCTTAGTTTGCGTTCCCAACCGTGTCTTAACAAACATTCCAAATTGCCATTATCTGCATTTAGGGGTTTAGGCTGTGCGTTGTCTGTCAGCCACTCACTCAGGACAAAGCCTTTTACAGGTATAGATAATCTATCTATATAATCTTCTAGATAGAAAAATTCTTATATAAATCATTGTGTAAATAATATAATAAGATTTCTATTGTTATCTATACAGATAAAATAGTAAGTCCTGACTTATTGATATTTGCTAGGAATCAACGCACAACTGCCGTTGAACTTAGAGAAAGGAGTTCCAAATTTGAAACATCTTTTCTTCATTTTATGTCGCGAGTAACAGTTACTTAGTTTATATAGGTGACCTAGACATCAGATTTAAATTGCATTTTCTGCTCAGATGATGTGGGTTTAACCACGCGTTCACTTGATTTGCTTACGTATTGGTAGGTAGGTACTAGACCCATAACCTCAGACAAAGAATAATGAAATACAAATATCATGGCATCAATCAACATCAAATTAACAATTTACTACGCAGTAGCATAAAAAATTGACTGATATACACATTATATTATATTTATCTAATACTCTTCTTTACAAGACACCAACTAAACTCCATAAGAGGGCTGATACTATTTTTTATTCTGTGTAAAGGGTCATGACATTCTTGATCCTTCATATTTACGCAGAATGTAAGTGATGAAAAGATGCCCGATTTTCTCACACAAATTTGTGTAGGTAAACAATATGGTATTTTTCTTCTTATCCTTCACTCCCAGATTGGAACTTAAATTTTTCAGGAGTGGCTGGAATTGTTGTTGGATTGTGCGTAATAATCGCCAGAAACCTTATTATAATATAAATAGAAACTACTTCAAAAATCGTTGGTCGATTTCTCATCATGAATAATGTTTAAAAAGACTAGTCCACTATTTGAAAAGTTGCTCAAAGTTGCTCAGCGTGCAATGGAAAGAGCTATGTTGGGAGTGTCTTTGCGCGATTGAATCCGTAATGAGGATATTCGCCGAAGAACTGGAGTTGCTGACATAGCTCGTAAGATTTGTAAGCTTAAGATGCAATGGACTGGCCACTTCGCTCGAAGAAACAGGACCTTTATTTGTTAACCGATAACCGATGGGGAAGAAAGGTTCTTGAATGGCGACCACGAACTGGAAGATGCTGCGTAGGTAGGCCTTCCACTAGGTGGACCGACGACATTGTTAAAGTCACAAGTAACCAGTGGATGCAATTGGCAGCTTGTCGTTCGGAATGGCGTTCTAAGGGGGAGACCTATGTTCAGCAGTGGACGTCTTCTGGCTGATGATGATTTAAAATGTTTGTATTTATTTGAAGACGAGTTACAAAAATAACCACTTTTCATTTATGTCTGTTGATCGAACACAACAATGACCAAACGCAATATGGTATAAAATCAACTCACTAAATATTGTTCTATACACGCAGAGCATTCCAAAAGTCCTATTTTACACGTAAGTAGATGGTAAATGATCATTTTGAGAAACAGATTCTTATTATAAATAATAATAATAGGCTTTTGCTTGGCCGCAACGCGCTTGATGTAAAGCTACGATGTGGCCTAGAAGAAACAGATAACTCGAAAAACTGATATTTTGGCAAACAGAAAATTCGATTAAGAGTGTTCACATTCAGGAGTAAATTCAACCGTAAAGCCTCGCCCAAGTTAAAACAGAAATATGAAAATTCATGTTGTAAATGTCTCAACTTTCCTGTAGTTTATCTTCTAATCTTTTTGGGAGAAATTTGATACAAACAACTCCTTTTAAGTAGCGACTTCGTTAACTACTCCCATTACAGTGAAGATCGAGTTTGTGACTTCTCCCTTTTGAAATAATTTAAGTAAATTAGGAAAACATTGACCTGATTTTAAAGAATTGAGTGTCCCTAGACATAGGAGCTGAACAGTATTTATCTGTTTGACATTAAGATTGTTCAAAGTAGAAGTCGCCCCATTTTACGGTACTTAACTACCATCTTACTGACCAAATTAGACAAAAATTAAACTATAACCGACAGACTTAGTCTTCCTTTTACCAAGAGTTTTGATTATTATAAAATTGCTTAGGGAAGTAATGTCCAACATTGTTATTTTAGTAAGTAGTCACGAAATGTCATCTTTGTCTAACGTAACCTGAGAATGGAAAACTAATAATAATGTGCCAATATATTCGTTGATTCACTCAACCGTAGAGTCGTCGGTAATTCTTGACTTCCGGCAACGTGTGCTGAAGCTGCGCTATACTGCTGGCTTCTCTGTCTGTAATTAGTACAAGAGTACTGTCGCCAAGCTCGAAATTCTATTGCTATTTTTAACCTCCCAAGCAAAAACGATGGGGTGTTATAAGTTTATCTGCGTCTATGTAAAGTGATTCACTGGTCATACTGAAAGGAAATTTCATTTATTTATTCTGCTAAAAAAAGGTGTAAAGGCTGACCTCAATCTACTGACTTAAAATTAAAGGTACATAGTTATCATAGTTACTGCTTACACGCCAATAAATCTCCAATAATATACTCTGGCACCGCCCTGTGAGTGTATATCATGCACGCACAATTACCCTGTCTAGGAACGACAATTTGTGGTCTCTATTCAACTAAGTAAATGCAATGTTTCAACCAAATCTCACATCTGTTTAATTGAGGATATCGTAATTGTGGATATCTAAAATATTCTATGTACTTATGATCTGATTATAGGAATATTTATGTAAGTATTATAGATTCTTTGAAGATTATAAGACTATTTTAGGATTATTACACTTGCTTATTAGATATTTCTAACCGACTGTCTTTCTTATTTTAGCCGAAGCGAAACTTAGGATGCTCAAAGTTGAGAGCTGTAATATCTTTAAAAGTGATTAAAAGCGACTTTCAAAAATACGACTGCAGAACTTGAGACACTATATCTTGACAAGTGAATGCAACCAGCACAGCTTTTGATCATCTGCAGATTTAGTAAAATCACTCGAAGAACATTACTTTCCTGGCAGGCGGGTAAAAAGAGCATTTGTTTCTCAACACAGTAAGTATAACTTAAGAGACGATATTATTATTTTAATATATCTTGTGAGCTTTTACTGTAGTTGATATTTTATTTATTTAGAAAGAACATTAATTTTAATATTATTGAATATATTGGTGTGTGAGTGGTTTCATATTCACTAAACCATCTATCTTAATCCTTCACTACAAATTATTACACAGTAATTTAAAAAATGGAGTAGCATCTTTATTTTGAATAACCCAAGTGTCACCAACAAGTGAGTAAGTATTGTTGCAGCTCCTGTTTCTACGAGTTCTTAATTTTTTAATCAGATACAGAAGCGGCAATTTTAAAATCTCAATACGTGTTTTAAGGTCTGATGATCAAAGTAAATAAGAGAGACACACCAATAAACTCCATATCGGCATACTTAATTAAATTTTAGACAAAGTTTTTTTTTAAAATTTTAATCTAAACCTTCGGTCCTTCGCGGATTAGCTATATTTAGCTGCTGAAAAAACGGCGTCAATCAAAGCGACCCCGTCCTAAGTATAGCGTTGATAGAATACTCGTACTACAGATATTTTTTCGCGAAATTAAATCTATTATTTTTTATTGCTGTAGACGTTTGTGTAAAGTGAATCGTCATGAGTTCAAATGTCCGGTATTCTCCAATTTACATGAATAGTCAAATACCATACGAAGACACAACCAAATACTTGGCATGACCCTTGACTCAAAGCTACGCTGGAAAGAGCACGTCAAGAAGAAAAGAGACCAGCTAAATGTTTGCTATAGAGACATATATTAGCTCCTGGGAAAAAGTTCACGGTTGTCAATACACAATAAGCTACTGATGTATCTACAAGTCCTGATGCCAATATGGATATTCAGTTATGAGGCTGTACCGCTCAAAGCAACCAATTAATAATACTTACAAAAGTTTCAGAACAAAGTACTATCCAAAATGACGATATTTACCGTACTTAAAGGTTGAATTCGTTGAAGTGTTATACAGAAATATACAAAAGTCCACCAAAACTTCACTATCACGTAAATGACGTAGCCATCCAGTTTCCTGACCACACGAACCTAAATATGAGTAGAATACCTACTTAATAGAACGAAACCGTTCGAATTAGTGTAGTGTTCTACAACTTACAGCAAAATCATTACATTTCATTATCATACAACTAAAAAACAAGTGAACAAAGTATCTTTCCCTTTATAGAACAGTAACAATGAGTGTGCATCCACACTCTTTGTTACTGTTCTATTCTGGAAGAAATCATTTGTAGAGAATTAAGTTAAAAATTAAATTACTTACTAGCCTAAGGCTAGATTGTAGTAACATTAAGAAATACTTTCTACAGGAATTTCTTAAACAATGAAAACATTTTGTGTTCAAGATTCAAAGTTTTATACATTTCAAATTAATTTATGTAGCCCCATTTTACGGCATAAGTACGTATTGTAAAATTGTGATTGAAAATTACAAGGATAATGAAGCTTCAATTCGCGTTATAATATTTTTAGGTCATAGTACAATGAAAACAAAATCACATATTTTATAATTAAATACATCTTGATGTTGACGAAACTAGTTATAATCATTATAGTATGTATTATCCTCTAATTGATACAAACAACTACTTGCTTAAACACATAAAATATCCACTGAATGTTATAAATCTAAATAAGAAAAATAATTTATGGTTTGATAATAATTAATTAATTGATTTAGTATATGTATTATTTAGTGGTGCTACGAATTTGATAATGCTCTCATACCAAAATTAGGTAGGTTTTCAATCAAAACTAATCTGCGTTCTTATCGATTTAAGTAGTGGGATATTAAATAGAACTATTCGTATTTCTACCTAGTATTATTGTTATCTAGAAATAAGCAATACGTACCATACCTATCTAGAACATACTCGTACTTCGAAAAAGCTTTCAAGATCTTGTCGCAGTCTACTCAGTAGTGCCTTTGTAATATTCTTACGGCAAACTTATTTGACCAAAAAAATACCGGTTCAATAAACGCAAACCCAACACCGGATGCTGTTATTGTCTATCAAATATAAAATTTACCTTCTCCTGACCCTTCAAACTTTGAACAAAAGATTCCTTCTGCAAATCGAGTGGAGCTCCCGCGGAGTGTTTTATTCGATATTTTATTCTGCCGCTTTGTTGCAAATCTTTCTAGTTAATTTTGGGCGTCCTCTATAATATTGCTCTGCTTGAGATATTACTCTTCCAATTTGTGTTCGGGCGTTTCCTGTTCTTCGTTGTTTGTTGGTGGGGTTGTTTCTGTTCGGTCGGTTGCTGATATCTTATCTCTGCGTTGCGTAGTGTCGGTGCGTAACGAGACAGCCACGCCCCCGACTCTTAACATCACAGTTGATCTATCAGTTTCATTAGATTCTTCTTCTCAGTTGAAACTGTAGGTTTGTCTGCGACTCAGTGTTCGAGATGCGCGCGCATTGCTGCTTGGGCGTAAGGGTAAGATCAC
The DNA here is from genome assembly GCA_947049295.1 of Ligdia adustata. Taxonomy (NCBI): domain Eukaryota; kingdom Metazoa; phylum Arthropoda; class Insecta; order Lepidoptera; family Geometridae; genus Ligdia; species Ligdia adustata. The sequence continues at coordinate 5,960,035 of OX346214.1, read as the reverse complement.
ACGTAAATTGATCTACCCAAGGCTTGTGAGATGTCATGAATGGTTTCAATTGTAACTACTCGGGCTTTTATGTTTATACAAGTACCTATATAAACAAGTATGTATGTTTGAAGAAGCAGATAATTTGTCAAGTTGGGTAGGTGTCTACAAATCTTAACTAAGTATTGGATTAGACTTGTAAGTTCAGCATTGTGTACTTTTATTCTCATATTGATAATCTTCCTACCAATCTAATTTAATCACGCTCATCGTGAGTTTAAAGCTCTTTATTTAGCTTCAGATATGGTAGGTACAAGAAGGAGTTAAGTTTAGAGCGATTTCTCTAGAAATGCGTTAGGAAAACTCGGACAATTTACAAGCAATTTGATTCGATATGAATTAATTATAGCAAACATACAAGTGCTATGTCCGTGCCCTTATCCTATATCATTCGCGTGATGCGATGGAAAAATCTTCCGTAGAATCAGCAGCGCAGCGCCGCGGCTCGGTCGCCGAAGCCAACTGTTCGCTGACGTCACGATCGCCGATGACGCCATCTAGCGGCACCGCCAACCGATTCACCTGCCCGCGGCTCAACTCCGTGCCAGCGACATTTCTCCGTCGCGCTCGCACCAGTCAGTGGCACGTAAAATCTAACCTCAAAACGTCCATCGCGAATGAACAATTCACCAAAATACGTCCTTCTACACATTAATAACAGTGACACCGACCTCAAACTCTTGTAGCAGTGTTGTGATCGTGACGTAATCTTTTACTACTCTGGATTTAATACCATAGTGTTGCCCAACAGTGTTTTCATCGAAATCGAAAGTTTCCAGGACGAATGTCCCTTTTGGAGGGCTGTCGCTGGGCAGCCCCCAAATTTAGTGGCAATATGTGGTGGTTGCTGCTTCTCAGTGTTATAAACGTAAAGACTTTTGGAGTTTTCGCATCAAACAACTCTGTTGTCGCTTACGATAGTAAGTACTCTGTTCTCGCAAGACGTTTTTGTATATTGTTTACGACTATTGCCTTCATCCTTTTCTAAATCAATGAATGCTTATAACTAGAATCATTGAAAAATATAGTTAAATATCTACATAACAAAACTTTTAGACAATGCGAAGGCTAAATAAACAAGTATGGTAATGACAGATTGGATCGTAAGATCTTTTAAACAGCTGGGTACGCTACTATTCGTCGTCTGCGCTATACCTAATTTTATTTATAAATACGAAAAACTGGTTTGTTACGTCTTACTATTCAGTGAATGCACGTGGCCCTCCGGTAGCCGCAATTGTTTATGTTGACTTGGACTGGTAATCAGATGTGAGAAACTGATAATGATAAGACAATGGAAGAAATATCACGCCACCCTGCCGTCGTCACCGCGATAAGCTTGTAAACTAAAATGGTTACCTATATAGTTATAGGTACTCATTTTACTATTAGTATCCATGAATCACGAGATGGATACATTACGGTACTGCGCGTTTGGAAGAAAACTATAATAGCAAATTAATATTTGAGTAATGTAACAAGAATCACTCCAACAACAGTGCATATTTAATTAACGGAACATCAAACTTCACTCATACTCTTATTATGAATTCGATAACGACTGATAACTTTCTCAATATGGATAAAAACGTTTAAACCTTAATGGGTCAATATCAGATTTATATTTTGAATGAATAAATTAAAAAAAGCATATGTAATAAATCACCTAGATTGTTTCTCATAATTAACCTTTTAACATAACCTTACGATAAAGCATTAATAATTAAAAATAATTAAGTATGAGTTATCTACAATTAAACAAATCATGAAAATAATTAGTAGGTAAAATATTACGTTTATTTACTGCCATTTGATTAGTTAAATGCTGTGTAGGTCCTCATTTAGATATATTACTTTTTGGTGTAAATTAGGTATCTACATAATACAAGCTATATATCTCGTTAGATAAATACCTACTTATAGAATTAGGTCCATCTTTTGCTGCTATTATCACTTGATCAGATAAATTGATCAACCACAACACTTGCGGAATATTTTATTCAAACTTGCCTTTTTTGTTTCTAAGAACTTCTACGATATATATGTAATAAATTCATCTTGACAAAAACCTTTCTAAAGATCAGCTCATAGCAACTGAATGAATGTCTAATTATTTATTGACTTTATGTCTGATAACAGAAATAGTTACGTTTATTTATTAATGCGTATACCTAGTCGTACAATTTCAGTACGAAACCTTGAAAATAAAAGTAGTAGATAGGTATAAACTTAGCATTTCTATAATATTAATAGCAAATCTATTTCTAAAGTTATTGAACAAGCTCTTGTTAGTTTATTAACCTAAAGCACAAAAGAAGCTAAATTTGCTTTTAATAAAGAAATAACAAACACTGATACGAATTAAGACGGAAGCTGAGCTAGTAATCAGAAAAAGTTATCAAACATACCAAGCACACCATTATTGCTTCTAAAACGCTTGTTTACATTGAAAATCCACCATACAATCGTAATTCGCAACAAAATATGATAAAACATTAATTATAGCCATTGTCACTCTGGCTAGATGATTTAAGTAAATAAGGATTCTATGGATGGCCCATGAACCCAAATCTATTCCGGGATGAAAGCGTTATTGTGGACTATAGAAACTAACGTAATATAAAATACTAATAATAAACGCTGAAAACTTTATATCCTCTTGGGAAATCGTCTAAAAGACATTATTTCGAGAAGTAATATCCGATTTTTGACAAGTAAAACAACTACGCACGTTAATATTAATTAATCTCAAACGAATAAAACAATACGCAAGGCTTCCTGCGGTTTCTGCTTAACAGACTGGCAGGTATTTGGTTACTCACTTTGCTACGTCAGTAACTTATACTGTCTCGTGTTATCTCTACCTACCAAGTCAAAACGCCTTGATTTGCAACCGCAGGAAATATCACACCGAGAGTTTATGTTAGCAACAGCAACATTTTCGATATTTGGCTTGATTACGTCAAATATTTACTAATCAGGATGGTGTTAATTACAATCAAACATTAAATAGAATCTGTTGTCTATGTTGCGAATACAATTTGTGAATGACGTATTGAATTCAACTGCTCTATTTGTGACCAATTGTTATTGGTCGACAAAGTAAATGAGTAAAGCGTCAGTGTTTTGAGCCTGACAATAAAATATACATTCGGAATACAATCTTAACAACATAATTCAGAATATGAAAAAATCGGTGAAGTGGTTGTCGTTTTTAGTTCTATAACGTCGTAAAAGGCGTGGTCGCGACGTCAACACTTTGCAAAACTAAATAAGATCTAATATATTTAGTAATCGAAAATACATTTCCATAGAGACGTGCCAAAAGACAGAAATAGAGACGCAAACAAGCTAAAGAAGCTAAAGACGATGAATATCCTGCATCAGTACAAAGTTCAACGGCATGGCAATAAGCCAATGTTTGAATCTGTTATTTTAGCACTGTTTACTGTTCTGAAGAACGCTATGACGTTGATTATCGAAACTCTAATACAATTTACAGCGTCTATTACTGGGGTTGACAATAAACGTTCATTGTAGATGGCAATAGAAGCTAAATGGGTGGCCGGAGAAGCAGTTAGATACTGTCTCAATTTCGGGCTACGGGCAGCTGACGCGACGACCATAAAAGTCCCCCTGATGAAAGAGCACAATCCCATTGTGATAGCTATAAAACGGGCTTTGTGTCCGAAGGAGCCGTCATTATGTGAAAAATGAAAAACGAATCGCACTTAGTAAGTCAGCACTCTGTTGAATACTATGAAGAAGCAGCCGTCTCATTTTAACAAAACTAACTAAAAAAAGAGATTCTCGATCCGACTGAATGATTTTTTGTACGTTTCTTACACGATCACTCCTCCAAAAGTTATGATTGTATCTTTCATTTGTTTTTACTTTGGTAGGTTAAAGTCTTCAAAGGCGGTCTAATATAAAAAAAAAGTCTCAGTAAAAAAGGTCTCAGTTGTTTAACTTTTTAAACCACAATAATATAATAATATGATTATGGGCGCCAACTGAATTACAGTTAGTGGTCAGTTTTTTTAAGTTGTAAATTTTATAATTTGTTACTGCTTACGTATACACTAGATTTACATTCACAATGTATTGTTTAACGTTGAGAACGTTGTGAATGCGTGTTATGAATTTCAAGCCTTTCAACAACATTTTACCTATTCAGACGTCAACAACATTTACCTTAGCAAATTAAGTTTTGTACGCGAATAAACAAGAAGAAAAGTTAAATAAACGCTCGCGGCTTCAGAAATAAAATCATTTATATGAAATCCATTTATTACTCTATGTAGACCTAGTAAAATTGTTTGTATAAGATCAACCGAAAATAAAATTGTTTATCATGTTTCGAAACATGCATGTTCAAACTAATTAGTTTCGCTGTATGAAGTCAAACTCTAGAACATACAATTAATTTGTATTACTACAGAATCCTATAAACTAAATATTTTAATAAGTACTGCAGTAAAAAATATATATTTCATAAACCACACACCATTTCATAAATATGCATGCAAAAATAGGTATTTAAACATGAAAGATTACTACGAAAGCATAAACTCTTTAAGAAAAAGATTGTGATAATATGGCCATTAAATTTGTCTGACTAGAAAATTACTACTATTGGAATTATTAATATGGATAAAAAAGTGTGGTTGAAAGTCATGGCAGCCTCATTACTTATAATAATAGAATTTATATCGACAATTGTCATTTCGACCAAAATTTTGGTGGCAGACTGGAAAATACCGCACCATCCATTACTGGTTGATGCGGGATAAAGGTTTTCAAGTTGGTACGTAACGTAAAATATTTGGCCGAATAAATTCACATAGACAAGCCGCCATGATATATGGGGTTTTTATCTTTATTGTGTCTCTCAGCTGTTTATTCTTTTATGCAAAAAGACTAACTAAAAATTAAGTTTGTTACTTAAATTAAAGGGAAATTAATCGCGAGCTTTATATAGAAATTCAAACAATAAGTTAAATTAAATATAAAGTAAATTCATTATCAAAAATTGAGGCCACCGACTTCCTAACTTCAAATCAGCAGGGGCCGATACAATTTCTTTTAATTATTTTCATTTTAAAAAGACAAATAACTTGAACTGTGTACATTTTAATTAAATAAAGGAATATACTTATTATACTTGAACTTAATTTATGTTCTATAATAATAAAATGAATGTGTTGCTAAGCGCAATTCTTGAGAGCAGCTGAACCGATTTTGCAAATTTTTTTAGAGTATTCCTTGAAGTACGAAGATGGTTCTTAAACAGAGAAAAATTGGAAAAAAATCCTGAGAAACTCTAAAACCAACACTTTTCTATACTCCCATACAATAGATTCGTAATAATACGTCAATTTGAAATTCATTAATATACTATAGAGTTTAAATCTTAGTGGAGTGATTCCGGAAAGGCAAAACAATTGAGTGACGTTAGTGTCGTATGAGCATTAATGTAAATTTTTATACGAGGGTAACATTATTCTTAAAGAATAGACTGTTAGGCGGTACGGTCGCCGGTTCATCCGCTTTTGAGTTTTAGTACCAACGAAAAATAAAATGCAGTCTAATTGACCTCCTTCTACATTGACTACCTTATCCTTCTTTTTAGAAGTCTGTATAAACTCAAATAAAATCACACAATCTAATAATTTGACCGTCATTAATTTATCCTGTTGTGAATTGCGATTCAACTTAGCTTAAGGTATGACTAAAGCAGAACTACACATACACGTATACAAATCCTTATAGTATCCTACTTGTGTTTAGTTTATAATGGAGTTAGTCTCGACGCCTCAATTAATTGCAAGCAAGTTGTACTTGAAGTTTAGCGAAGTGCTTACAGTGCGGGCGTACCGTACACCAAATCAGTTAAACCAGTTCTAACTGTGGAGCAATAGAAATCACAAGCCAGTTTTATTGATATAGGCGCTAAATGAGATCTTCAGAAAGTTCTAGTACTAGTGGATCTGTTAGCGAATGTTACTTAACACTAGATATTGCTGTTTAATGTTTAATGTGTGTTGGAACTGCAATGTTTCGTTACGTGCAGCTGGTTTGTACGATGACTCTTTTTTGCCATTGCATATTCCAAGTTTGAGACTACAGCTACAACAACCGTTTCTACACTTGATGTGTCCTGTGAAACAGTAACGAATACACGGGGAAAAAAGCTAAGCCTGTCCCTTTGTTTGTAGCACAATATTGGGATCGCATAGATTCTAATTTTTCCTTATAAATATAATACAAAAGAGAAAAGTGTTCTGGTTCCTTTCTTGCCGTACAGGGGGACAAACAGGAATTAATTTTTTTGTCTGTCCCCCTGCAATATTTCTGAAATCTTGTAAATATCGCACGGGGACAAATTAAATTAGTATGCAGTGCCGGCGACTCGCCTGGCGAGTCCATAATAATATTGGTGGCACCTCAGAAGGAATTAAGAAAATCATAGTGGCAGTGAATGTGTTAAAGTAGATTAAACAAAAACACGGGTATTTTATTTTTCAATAACCTTTCATTTCCTATACCTAAATTCCTAAATATACGCACTCGATTTAGAATCACCTGTATAGTGGACGCACAAACTGGAAAAAAAAAATTCCTGAAAAAAACAGGAAAGGAATTTTTATTCCTGTTTGTCACCTTGCGGGGACAGATTGGGGTGACAAACAGGAATAAATCATCGTTATTTTATAGATGCTGTTAGAGTAAGGTTTCATTCGCCTTTCTGATTAATTTTAGATATATTTATATCTTTTTACTATCCGAATATAACACTAGGTGTACTACATATTTAACTGACTTAAAAAAGATGAGTCTCACTTCGGCGGGACCTTTTTTTAGGTATGTAGCCCGATTTTCAGGAATGTCTGGACCGATATCAAAAATATTTTTTGTTTGAAAGGATGGTAAAATTTAGATAGGAACGACTGCAAAGACATTATTTAGTACAAATATTTTTATGTTATCTTCAATGAATATTTGTCTTAGACTACATTGATAACATACTATATTCATAAAGTAAGTTATGCCATCATCATAACTCAAAAATATGGCTGCCAAATTGAATTCACTCTTTTTTTTAAGTATTGTTTGTTAATCAGCTTGTGGTCTGACTGAATTACGTGAAATTAGTGGTACCACGAATCAATTATTAACTACTTTACCAAACTGAAATAATCATATCCAGTGAATGCACTAATTAATCCTTATAAGCTTCAGCAAGGATTCATGTAAAATACATCGTGGTTTTGCTACGATCATAATATATTTTGTTTTAATCTCAAGATAAGTTTGAGCGTAGTCTAAAATCACAAAACATTTTTTTCCATCATGTTTGTGATAGAAAAAATGTTTTACCAGTTGTTTTCCTAAATCGTCCATCTGTGACCTTCAGTGTTTAGATAAACACTTGTGTTATGTGTCACTTAGTAGCTGTGTTTTTGCTGATACGAGTATCAGAATGTCAGGTGCAGTTGCCAAGTTTTTTCTATTTCATACTGAGATTGTGGGATTTGTTTGAAAATTGTGTATAACTATTTCATTTGTCTTCGAATCCTGGCTTTTGTTTATTTGTGAAATTTAAGCGGAACATATCTGGCAAAATTGTCTTTTGTTTATTTTATTAGTATACTGGCTGACCTAGCGAACTTCGTACCGTCTAACAGTCGATTCTTTAAGAGTAATGTTACGATTGTATAAATATTGAAATATATTGACATTAATATTTATACGACATTAATATCACTAATTTTTTTTGCCTTCCCGGAACCTCTCCACTAATACTTAAACTTTATGATATGGTATTAAAGTTCAAATTGACTGTTTTGGTATTATTACGAATCAATTGTATGGGAGTATAGAAAAGTGTTGTTTATAGACCTTTTCAGGTATTTTTTTATTTTTTCTATCCGTAAGAACCATACTACTTCAAGGAATATTCTGAAAAAAAGAATTAGCAAAGTCGGTTCAGCGGCTCCCGAGATTTGCGCTTAGCAACACATTCAGCGATTCATCTTTATATTATACGTAGAATATATGTTTGAATGTAGTTACTCGTGCAGGTTGTAGTTTTTATACAACATTCATGAAACAAAGTATAAAGATATTATAATTTGTTTTATCTTCTTGGATTTTAGAATAGGAGAGTATTTCGCGCAAGAAAGGGTAATATTTGTTACGGCGCCATTCACCGGCCGGTTTCAATAATATTTGACAAAAACACGTAGAACACAACATTTATTAGGAAAAAAAAAAATCTATCAAAACTAAGGTTGTTGTATCTATAAATTCGCAGACAAAACATATGGTCGCGAGTTCATTAGTTCGCTAATACTATAAATATAATAGTCGTGGTTGTACAACGTAGTGGAACCGTCAGACACAATTACTCAAATTAAATTAATATGCCTAAACTAGACCAAATCATGTCTAAAGGTATTTCTAATAAATTTAATTTGACATCTAAAAATAGTGATATATTAGAATTGGTTATATCACTATAGTTAAGAGAGAATTCCTGTAGAAATGTTTCGCTAAGTTGGTTTAAAATAATAGAACGTAATTGATTGATCACAGGTTCTTCGGGTCTATCCATCACTGTGGAACAAATTAAGGAATCGGATTCGGTCTAGCGACAAAACGACGGGCTTCAGTGCGATCTGTCTCCGTATATAGTTATATTCGGATATCGTATCTCTTCGTATCCTTCGGGACAGTAAATAGGATAAGATTTAATTGTCTTCAACCACGAGAAGAAAGTTAGAGAGAGAGAGAGTTTTAAATATTTAGGTTTTCTGCAAGTATAATTTGGTTGGGAAACCACTAATCGATTAAGGTACGCAGTGTTTCTATATTATGTATAGATTTGTTTTTAAATTTGTTTTTCTTTTTAAAATAATCCATATGTAATAGCGCTTTTAGGTAAAATAAATGGTGCAATGATTTATTTAAGAATGTTCGTCGTTTTTTCTGATATTAGGTATTCAGGGTGACTCTAAATTGAGTGTGTATTGTGTAAACTGAAAAAATAAATAAAAATAAAATACCCGTGTTTTTTTTGTTTAACCTACCTTATTAAAAAATAATGAGAAAACTTCTATTGAAGTCGTGCAAAGTGAAAACGAAACTCATGAACACAGTAAGCCGCGGCGCCGCCCCGCCCCTGTACGGAACTACATGCGAGCGTTCAATCAAATCGCCCAGATTTGTGTAATCGCGTTTAGGTTAACATATTTCCCAACAAAAATGCAAAAAATAATGTGTTTTTAAAGCGAAATATGTTATACTAACGATGTTGATTGCGTGGTAAAAATATACGCAGTCAATTTAAAATTGAACTAAGTAGTAATTCGTGTAAGTAATCGCTTTCCCCGTATTTTTATTATTTGAATTGTTTCTATCACCAAATTCCAATACCATATACAATTAATGAATAAAACATCTTTTTAGTTAAAATACTCCGTTAACTTTATATTCCCAATGCCGTCATAAATATGCACTTCAATCGGCAATTCGATACCCCTTCTTCCTAGTCAACACGAACTTACGCCAAAAGTTGCATAACAGGAAGATAACATAGTATTCTCGTTTATCGATATTAATTTTATTGGTTGACCGTTCTAGATCCGTGGAGTGTGCGATAACCGCTCAATTAACCGTGGCTGCCAAGTCCAATGCGACACTTAGCGCTGACCTCGATCCTGTATTCGACCGCTGTCATTAAGCTTACTGCCACCCCTATGCTGCGATGATACAGCTAGGCAGGAGCTGCATGACGCTACTTGGTTTAGTTACTGCTGTAACTATAACTTTCTTTTTGAGTTCTTTTTATTCTACGGTAGATTCTTTGCGATTGGCAAACTATATTGATGCTATAGGGTAATCTTATACGTTAAGTTTGTTAAACTTACATTAACTTGTGTCAAATGTCAACATAAAATTATTTTTATACAGTTATGTTTATTGTCTTACATAACATTTTGACGTATTATGATTTTGACGCTAAACATGTTATTTCAGATTTTGAATCAAACTTAAACATTATTTTGGCACTCTGAAAGCAATAAAAGCCTTCCCTACCTCTTCACCTAACTCGTCCAATAACTCCAATAAGCGAGGGTTAGATCTCGAATTGGAAACCATTCAAATGCGCGCACGCGACAATAACGCCCAACCTATCATATTTAGGTTCGATTTTTGTTTGAATTTCTAGAGCCAATAGGGCCTTTATGACTTTGATAGGTCATTAAGTCTCGAGCGTGCATTAATTGCTCCGGATATTCAAGTGACCGGTGCCAATTGCACGTAATTTTTCCGAGTACGGAGGATTTATTTTGATATTTTGCGGGATAAACTTTACATTTCAAATATTATAATACTGAGAAAAACAAAGTTTAAAATTATCCACGTTATAATTTTGAGTTATAGTTAATGTTTTGGGTACAGTTTCGTTTTGTCATCAACGTGCTTATATTTTGAGAATTGCCTAAGTTTCAAATGTACTTATTTCTATTCATGTTCTCGACGTTTATAATTGTTACTCGACTCTTCACCAGTTTCAATTTCTTGGGACAATTTTGTGAAACTATCGAGAGTAAAGTTTCTTGTAACTAATTCGAGCTTGTTAATGAACAAAATTCGTTCAGAACTCTTGTTCTAAGCCTTTATAGGCTATTCAATATCTGCTAGCTTTCGCTTGGTGATTGGAGACGTTATTAATGATGTCGTTAGTTTTCGAAAATCAAATATCGACAAGATATCATAACATTTTTTTAGTTATAATTATCTGCTTCGTTGTGTGTCAGAGTGAGTAATCAAAAATAACTTTGTTTTTGGGATGTGATTGTGCGTCACGAGCTCACTTTACCATTATAATCTATTTTCTCAATAAGTATCTGTCTTTCTTGACACATGTTTTTCCATCACAAGACATCCTCAGATGTTGACTTTTTTCGAGCCTATGAGCTAGTCAATTAAATGAATAAATTGTATATTTAGACAATGGCGATTGATTTACAATTGAGTATTCTTGCATTGACAAGATGAATCGCAATGTCAAAGGTTTTCAAAAGAATCATAAAACGCATTTTTTTAATCTTCTACATCCGTGACAAAAACGATTTGATTTATCGATATTAAATTGTCAGTTGTGGTAAATCTCTACTCTGTAATGCTCGTAGATAATTTTTTCCTTGCTTTTCTTTCCGTTTGTATAAAACAAACTTTAACCAACTAAGTAGACAGAGCGCGGACAATTTCGTAGTTTGCGAAAATTTTACCATGACACAGTTCCAGCTTTTTATAGCATGCCATGTCGTTAAAAACAACTGTTTTCCCGCCATGTAATAATACTGCTGAGTTTGCTTCTTTTTCTTACATTTTCATGAAATTTTGAGCACGGCCATTGCAAGCAGGCGTATCTGCAAGAGGAAGTTTGAGCATTAGCAGAACCGGAAAAAGGTGGTGAAAAAGTTGAAGACAACTTCCTAAAGGAAGACACTAAAATCGTGAAGTTTTGAAAGTAAAGTTTAAAGTTAACGTCGGGTGTTGAACGGTGTAGCTAAACAAGATTAACCAGGGGCTAAAGGTTTCCGAGTTCTGAAAGTAAACGGTTTTCTTTTTGTAGAATAGCTTTTGGTACAATTATTTTAGGTACAATTAGTTTTATACAGAGTCAACGTTTAGGAATTTACCGAACTGAAAAAAGGTACAGTTCTTATCCCGATTAATAACTTTCAATATGAAATTAACTCAAGTGGTCAAGCCTGTTATTTGAATTGTCACAGAATTACAATTGCATTATGCCAAAATGGACGTTTAGACATAGAGTGGGCCACAGTTATTATTTGACAAAACATATTTTTTGATACTAACTCTGATCTATGTCAAAAAGGCTATTTTGCCACGCTGTAATTGTAATTTTGAGACAATTTCAATAACAGACTTGACAACGTGAGATAGAGAAAAAGAAAATTTATACAAGTATTACAGCTTACCAGTAATTCTGTTTAAAGGAAAAGTTGTTTGAAATTAATTGGTTTGAAAACTCTTTGTATTATATAGCTTTTACTATAGTTAGCTAGAGTGATAATACTTAGTAAGGTATGGGCTGGTTGGATACGTTAGGACTAATTCTTTGAAACTACTGGATTCTCAGACCTGCCACTGCATTGCAACTACAGGACTGGTACCTGTAGTTGCAATTCAGTGGCTGAAGTGGCTGAGTGTTTAGAAGAATCACATACTACTTGGACGAGTGGTTTGATTCAAGTGATACGTATAACTGTTTCACTTTACAGGGCTTATTCTTATCAAAAAATCATCGTATCACCAGAAAAAGAAATTCAAGAATCAAACGCGACAAACTGGAAACGCAGACGTTCCGTAAATGAGCAACTAACGAGAATAGTTAAACGGACCTGTAATTTGCATACAGATTGGCTTTTGGGGATAAACGGTCCATTTGTATTCAAACGCTGGAGACGGCTCGGCGGCCGGCCGTTTATCCAGTCCAGGATTTGGATCCGGCTGTATCACTTATCGATAATCATCGCTTCTTCATTGATACCATAGAATTGGTTCTTACGGCCACGTTGGAGGACATTATGAAGTAGGCCAATGAAGATAAGGAAATTGGAGATCACTTTGCTTGAGGCGTGGTGTTTTTTGACGTTACATAAATAAGAATTTCATTTTAAAATCGAATGCGGTAAAAGCTACTGTTCTGTACGTTGCAACTAATTCATATACAACCTGTAACTGAAAGGTGTGACAATACTTAAAGAGTGTTAGTCTACCCATCAAAGTGAACCTGTCTAAGAGCAAATTTTTTTAAATTAAAAGAAAAATCTTTTCTCCATACAAAAATTGGTCACGTGATCGGCCAAGGTTGTATGGAGGACGCAATGTATATATGTTTTTATTTCGCAGGGTTTTGTTCAATAATGTGTTCAATTTGATGGGTAGGTATAATAACATTGTTAAGATTGTCACACCTTTTTGTTACACTTTGTATATATAGAATATTAGTTACACTTTGTATGTATAATATACTTTTACGCGCAGGCTTCACCCGCCTTACGTTTGTTTACCCGGGAAAAACTCATTGCCGAAGTGAAGAAGGTCAAACAAGCTAACATACTTTCACATGAGAATGCTAGTAACACTGCTATGCTTTATAGTGGCTTGTGTTACACAATGACAGTCTATTGAACGATGGATCGAGAATGGTCGACGAACATCTATACGAGTTGAATGACACACGAGCATGGTCGGCGAGCAACATACTCGTAGTTGATTCTAACGAAGAAGCTAAAATAGATCAAATTAGTCGCTGTTGCGTCACCGGTGGGTATCGCTACTGCAGAATGGTTGCATTCAAATCTGACTACGACTCAATAGTGTCTGTCTATTTAGAATATACGTGCAAGAAATCTCACAATATTTTTTTTTTCTTGCGAAGTAGGTTATAATAACCGGGTTACGTCTTGTAAAGGAACAGCAGATACAGCATAGCACTATTTAAATATTGTACTTTATTGAATGAAATGTAAAATGTTGCAATATAACAGTTACTCATTCTTATATGAGAATAAAGTGACAGAAGAATATAGGCAGTTCAAATGCAATAATTAATATAGAAATACTGATTATATCAGTTAAATAAAATTTATAAACGTGACCATAATCGCTTAACAGGATTTGCAAAAAATATTGTACTCGCGGAATTTTCGCATAACTATTGTTTAGGTAAGTCCCATTAATTCCCGATGTAGATATTTTTATGATAAAAGCAATACTGACTATGATGTATGCTCAGACATGATAAATTTCATACAAAGTTTAGACATGGAAGCAAGTCACTCAAACTTGCATCGCTTTCAGGCATACACTCGCCTCTGTTTTGAGAGAGACGTGTCTGTTACTGAAACTTCGGCTTAATTAGTCGTATGATTTGATTAAATTACAAGAATATAACAATTTCAGAGGGAACAGACACGATTAAAGGCTATATTTCAACTTTATATTGTTACAATGATGATGCCAGAAAAGTGTTATCAAATTTGGGGTAAACCAGGTCGTCCAATTATTCTACTGAAGAGGAAACTTTAGATAGACATATAGGCATGAGACTGGCCTAACTCAACGTAGGTGTCGGGATTGATTTAATCGCCTGTCAACCGCGTCTCAACCAAACATGCTCCGTTGATGAAGGTGCGCGGAAATCGCACGCGTTTCGCATGACCCGCAAATTTGGACTGTAAAGTGGACTCGTTGCGGCTATAAGTGTACTCGTAATACGCGAATTTGTCGGAGTGTTCCCCTCGTGGCCGAGCGATTTGCTCTCAATGAGACATACGAGAGGGCTCTCGACGGAGATTGGATGTCAGGCGGACAGAGAGCGCTGTCAACGTTCACACACTGTTTTAGCCTGATAATATATCTTTGGATTGGCTGTAGATTTTGAGTTAACGAGATTGAAGGCATTCGTTTGATGTATCTGGCACAGATTAACGATTGAATCAACAAAATTGTATCTTATATAAAAAACGGCAGCAGGTTTTTACTGTTTTTTTTTGTTGTTTACAAGATGTATTCGGGTAAGTCGGGAGTGTTCTTAGCTATATTTGATAAAGATCGGTCCAAGATGGCCGCCGCTACAAAATGGCGTACAGATTCGTTCTCAATTCATTCAATATGGGTGTCATATGAAAGTGCTTGACAAGTAAAATTCTACACACTATAATAATTTCAAATCAAAAATTTTCATAATATTAAATTTTTCTTGTAATTGCAAAAGCTTTATATAAATTTGGCATTTATTTTTTACATTGCTTGATGTACGTGTTTAACGATTATAATTCGTATCAATTTAAAGTTTACTTACTAACTTCCTGGTAATTCTCTGAATGCAGTGGTTGAAAACAGCCACAAAGCGTTCTGCTTATTTGAATACAAATTAAATTCAGCGCCAGTAGTATGCATAATTGACGATTCATAGGTGGTACGTGGAACATTTGCCATTATTAATTATACCAAATTACTGTTCGGTGTAACACCCGTGAAAGCTTTACAATTGAAGTATATAATGGTTATAATTATATAAATACTAGCTTTTACCTGCGGGTTCGCGGCCGCTAAGTATGCGGATCTAATGTTGGATTTTCCACGAATAAAAGATTCCTTTGCCATAGTACCATTATTTTATTGGTACAAAATAAAATAATTCCGTCACTAAGTTGCTGAGCAAAAGAAGGATTAACCAAAAATCCCACAATTTCTAATTTATTATGTGTGTGAGTTTTACTTTGATGAAAATAATGTATATTTATTACCTCATGAGTACAAGTCGCTAAATTATAAACGTTACGAATTTATGATGCTAAGGCCATACCAGGCCTATCGTGATCTTAACAAGACGAAAATTTATAACCCATACATAGAAACATTTCTGTGTGTGACATGTGATTTCGATAAGCTTACCCAACTTCTTTGAACCAATAAATAACTGAAATCATCAAAATCCCAGCACGTTCAGTATATCCATGAATTCTCCTTTGTAAGCTAAATCTAAACTTACCAGCCACTGTTCCTTCTTATCTCTTACTGCATAGGATAACCGTTATGTAAATTATGACGACACTCAATATTCCGTGTGGAATGGAAACGTATCTTGAAAATATTGGCGCATAAATCAGTGCCTGGACACAAGATAGCCATCCCATTGTATTGGACATCCTGGCTCTTGTGCCCATTACAATAATGGACCGACAGAAGGATGTTTAGGATCATGGAAATATACGGTACATCGCACTCTTTGAACACACAGTTTTTGAGTTATATGGAAAGTTTCGATGGCGCGCTTCCCCCTATTGTAAGTTCGTTTCGTTTGATATGTGAGAAAAATAGGCCGATTTTTTTGTGTAACATCCGCCTTATATTTTCGTATCCGAGAGTACTTTTGTATAGATTCGAGTTTGCGACGTTGATAAGCTTAGTATTTTCTCGTCGACGACTGTAATGTGCCCACTTAAATTGCTTTTGTCGGTAAATTATCTTTATTGCCTTGCGTAATGTTTTATCTGAGTTTCTTTTATGGTATGTTTTATTTACAAGGCGGTATTTTTCGGTAATGATTTTTCTCCAAGATTTTGTTAAAAATAAGGTCAAACATTTTAGGCGAGGTTTGAAATATTTCATTTTTATAAGTTCTTGATTTCTGTGTGTGTTCATGTTTAGAATCATCGCCCCCGGTGACTTATTCAAACTTAGGAAGAAGCATTTTAGGTATCAAAAGTATCTTATGTGTATGTGTTAATCCAGAATATCCTAGTACTACAACTATTTAAACCGTACAAGAGTGACAAACGTACAGTCACAAATACATAAATATTCTAAAACTAGCTGTCCCGGCGAACTTCGTACCGCCTAATAGTTATTTATGTTTCTCACCTTTTAAACCTTTCCTGGAGTACGACAAACAATTTAAGACCAAATTCAGCTAAATCGGCAAAGCCGTTCTCGAGTTTTTGCGAGACTAACGAACAGCAATTGATTTTTATATATAAGACTAGCTGTCTCGGCGAACTTCGTACCGCCTAATAGTTATTTATGTTTCTCACCTTTTAAACCTTTCCTGGAGTACGACAAACAATTTAAGACCAAATTCAGCTAAATCGGCCCAGCCGTTCTCGAGTTTTTGCGAGACTAACGAACAGCAATTGATTTTTATATATAAGATATAGATAACCGAAATGTATTGTTAATTTATTAATGTTTATTGTAGAAAAACACCCTTACCTGTTGTTTTCTATATCCCCTGTCAGTCAGATATGTCCCTATCATGTCTTTGTTTTGTTTCAGCTGTGTGTCCCTTAAAGCAGTTCCAATGTGCGAACAAGAAGTGTATACCTATATCCTGGGTGTGCGAAGGAGAGAACGACTGCGGCGACAACTCCGACGAAAATATTGAGGAATGCAAAGGTCAGTGTACAGAACAAGTAGTTTATTTGTATGAAAAAGAGCAAATAATACTCATCCTTATGATGTGATGAACAATTTATTTTAAAGTATAATGTAGAGGCGCAACAGAGGAAGGCATGTGTAAATTCATGTACTTATGCCTAGTAGACATCAATTCACCTAATGTTACAAAAAATACTGGCATATGCATATGCAAGAATATAAGTAGGTATGCCAAGTAAAAAAACATACTGACTTCACCTGACGTCAAAACCCAAACACGCAAACGCAAATTTTATTTTTTCTGACGCTGTTATGACGTATTTTCAGGTCTCCACGTTGATTTGTTTCGAACAAGGTTGTTAAAATAATATGGCACGTTGTTATAATGTATACATGAAATTTTAGAGGTAAAAATATACAAGACCCCCAGTTTGCAGCATAATATTTACAAACAAATTATTCTATCAAAGCGTTGCATTAAATAAATACTGAGGACCAATTTCACCGTTTACGTTCCCGAGATGCATTTGAGATAAATTAATAATCGATTTAGTCAATACGGCACTTGTTGCTACAAGCGGACGAATGATGCTTTGTTGCTCACGATTTGTTGACTAAATTCTTACGAGATTACTGCCAAAAGAATGACAAACAAAGTCTTCTTTCTAAGTTGAAAGTGGCTATATATGCAGAACACTTCGTTACTTGAGTCTTTTTGGCAATAGCTCAGAGCTTATTTTATACTAAAATTTTGAAACATAAACCAAAGAAGGATTAAGTTTTCGATTAGTCGGATTGCCATATGCGTACGCGAGTGCCAAATTCTAGAAATATTCACATACTAAACAGACGAAATTTCGAAAGCTCGAAACACTTCATTTCATTTGCTTGGTCAACAGCAACTAGTAGATGTCTGCGAATATGATCACATATTTCTGGACGTTGATAAAACGTTTATTTACCGTGGGACCATTAATGGTACAATCTAATGGTTTTTTTGCCGTTGTACTATTGTTGAAATTATTTATCCGAGCTTAATTAATAACAATAAATAACAATCACCGAGAAACAATAATTGTAGGCTTTTCTTGATATGCAGAATCATAATCGACAAGTTTATCTTAACTTCTCTAATTATATAAAAAAACATAAAATATACTACGGACACATTTTTTTAAATTCAATTTTGATTTAAGCTATGACAAATGTTTAACCATATTGGAAAATATTCTCACCCAATAAAAATCTCCGACAACTGCGCAATTCCAAAAAAAAAATACCAAGAACCGCGTAGTTTTTTACTAATCTCGACAAACCGAGATTGGTAAAAAACTACGCCTAACTACTACCTTTATAAGCGGGTACATGCATCCAACTAAAATATACTTAAACATACTTACTGACATACCAGAGAAAATCGATCTAACTAAGTAGCTAAGATGCTTCGCTTGTCCGGTCAATAAATATAGACTTTGTTCGTCAACGTATATTTGTTACATAAACCTCCATCCATCCAAACAATAAATAATATTACATAGATTAAACGACGTATATCCGAGACTGGAAATTTATTAATGGTGATGAGTACCTCAAGGCTTTTCGGCTTAGCATCCGCTTACCTGTAGAGATATAATAAATTGCGAAAATTTCTAAATATACCGACATGCCTACAAAAGGTCGTATCGGATTGCCGGTGACAAAAGGAGTGGCCGCTTGCCTATCAATATTTATTGGAAGGAAATAGCTTCGGTAACTTGACGGTTGAATGCCTTCTCCTAATTTCAGATCAATTTGGACCTCTCAAGTTATTCAATTTAATTCCCCTGAACCAATTTATGGAGATGCCAATATCAATACATCGCAGGCCTTTTGACTGAGATAATTGAATTTATAGTCGGTCAAGCAGATGCTTTTACTAACTTAATGATTGCCAACTTATGTCTATAGTTTCTTTGTGTTACTTGGAATTCCTTGATGGATTTGATTAAACATACAGTGAAAACTTTGTAAGTTTTTGTTGTTTGTATTCGTTAACTAATAAATTAAACTGTGTGTAAACAAAATTATGTCGGTAGTATTAGATAAGTTATTATATATTATAAAATTTGGTATTGAATAGTTTAGTTCCAACACTATAAATTATTAATAGGTGTATCTCCAAAAACTCGAAACAGCTCTTAGTCTGGAATTTCAAAGATGTTTTTATTGAGTATTTAAGGATTGGGAATGTCTTGTTTAACATTACGGATTTTCAAGCGTACCTACCTGATAGTTGTAGCTTTTTAAATATCAGATACGAGCACGCGTAAAAACCCGCATTTTACACAAAAAGGACCAAACACGCGTTAGTTTTCAAATTAAATTTAGAATGTCGAGAATAATTTTGATAACAAATTCAATGAATATTGAAGGGACTAAAAATATTTGTGGCATTCTAGACATAACCGTTAAATTATTTCCTTAAATATTTGACATGCACGTTCATCATTGTCTTTCTCTTTCTTGATGCATACATATAATTGTCGACATATTGGCATATCCGACTTAACAACTACATTTTCATAATATAGCGAGTGTCAATGTAGTTACGCGCATCTAGATTATTTTTGTGTACTTCTCTAGCAGCTATAACTGGGTTAATTACTAGTATACGTATAAGAGCTGGTATCCGCCGTACACACATAATATATAGACCGCTGGTATCGGTAGGAATGAGCTCGTTTGTTACTTGATTGCCATTTGGCTTCGTTTATTGATGGGTTATCGCGACTGTACGGCGCCCATTCCCGATGACTAGTTCGCATGCGCCGACTCGCGGGCGATATATCATAACTGTTGCCAAATATGTCACTGTTTTCACCATAAAATTTAGAATGTATCAACTTTTAGCTTTGTTTTAGTAGGCACTAAAAACTATAGCGAAGAAATTAGGAAGGTCAGTAAGTCGGTTACGAATATAAGTTGGAATGTTTACAAAGTATTGATATATAACATACTCGAAACGTACTGATTTTTTAAAAATATTTATATCATGTACCGCTCACTTTTAGAAGGTACTTAGCTTTTTTGGGGGTTAAAAATCAAAACATACCGTCTGTATTAGGGTATAGCCGGGTTATGTAGGATTGTACTTCTACTTACTAAAAAAAAAACCCCCCGTTGGCCGGCCGCAGTGCTTGACGACATGTTCCGTAATATCCAGAAGAATTCAACGGTGCCCTTATAAATGCACCACATACTTACCAAGGATACCAAAATCGTTGTACTGCTGAAGTCTTAAAACTTAATGGAACCCTGGGGCAAACTACCTTAGACATTTCAAAGAAATATTGCAAGCGATAAAAGCACTAACCCGTTTAATATCTTTTCAAATGCGGAAGCTTAGTGAAATCGTTCTCAATGTCGTTAAAATCTAGTAGCGAAAGTTCAGCGGAATCCCATATGAAATGAAATTCTGCACGTACGCGTCAGGGACCAACTGCTCCGGACTGAAAAGTTAGTGACGCAGTTTAAACTTTGAAAGCTGATGATAAGTCTGACAATCTGCAACTTCCTTTAGCCTATTATGCAAGTTATTAGAGGAAATATACTTAATTGACTGAGCGAGAGACACGTCTAAATTTTGTGTCTGGTTTTTTTTCTTTTGACTGTAATTTTGTACTTGCGTACACCTAACAATCTTGATGAAACTAAGTATACGGGTACTACAGTTTTCTAAATATATTTTTAGTATTTAGACGTGCTGTCTATGTTAGTTGTAAGTAATATCACTACCCTGCTGTGGTGGAGATCTGAGCTAGTTGCCGACAACACATCATAACAGTATCATTATCTGTTAAACTTTCGTGTGTATATTTTTAGAGTTTTTATTGTGTTTGATGAAATAAATTATTCATTCCTTTAAAAATATATCACTAAAAATGGAGGGAATTTGTTGCGTTTATTGGCTGATTTCAATACAATGTAGTAGAGACACAACATACCAATAAACAAAATTTCTAAATATGAAAAAGAAATAGCCAGGAAGTTGTCTTATTAAATAAAGCCTATAAACCTTGTGTTGACCAAGTTATCTATTACTAAGAGTGTCACATTTACACTAAAGTAAACTCAATAAGTAAGTAATTTATTTTAACGGTGAATCAAGTATAATTTTAACATTGATTTCAGCGTCTCCTGAATCGGTTTAAATACATTATAATTCTTAATGACCTTTCTCATCATGGCAAAAATTATACCTTTCTCATCATCAGTTATTTATCAAAATGCTTGCAGAATCTACTCATTGCCGATCTTTGCACTTACGGATTGATTTATATAAAACAGTAAGTAAGCACTTATAATCACTCTTAATGATATGAATGCATACTCGACGGCTCATAATATGTTGTAGATTGCCTCATCAGAAGTCTGATCAATATCAATCAGACACTGATTGTGTAGGATTCTATTTAAAGAAACAATCACGCATATCATTGTATGTTACTGTAGCATGTTTCTACTCTTATGGTGATTATTTCCTACTTGCTTGGATTTCTATATGATCCAAAAAAAGTTCCTTCTCCATTTTAATGAATTGCAGCAAAAAAATAAAGAAACGTCGTTCATACCTACATAGTTGCTTGTATTTTATTTAAGAGAGAGCACAAAATGTCGAAGGCACGTGTTTGAAAAGTTCCTGACACGACTTCCTTTTCATCGTTTCCTTTCCCCATTATCTTTATTCACCCTATGTAATTTGCGGAGGCAAGGCGACCGCCGAATCCGCCGCGTCTGAGGAATCATTGTTCTGGAACGTTCGGGAAGGTTCTGACTTCATCTGTAATTACGCAGGTGTAACTGCAAATTGGTAACGGTTTTATCATACCACTGCCAACGGCGGTGATTTTGATATATTCTTTTAGGAACGGTAATGATGGAATGTCCACATTTGGCAGATGTTGCTGAGTAATTGACAAGCGGACGAAGCACCACTGCTTTGATTGTGCCAAAATGTTCTTAGGCTATCACTTTGTATGAAATTTCGTACCCTCGTACAATCCTAATTTTCGACTAATTTTGACGAAACTAGGTGCATAGGTTCTACTAATTTTCATAACAATGAGCTGACAGTTTGCATAATTACTAGTTAGAATCTAGTCCAGCTTATTATATACGAGTAGAAAACTGCAGGTAAAGTGCATTAATAAAAAAAAACGTTAGATAGCAGTATTACACGTACAACGTTAAATGGCAACGCTTATTGGTTGCGCAACGGCAATGCTTATTTAGGTACTAGTGTCATCGGATGGTATCTTGATGGCCTTAATATTGCCATTAGGGTTAGCTCAATACGTTTACATACGATACGTTTGAAGTAATGTTGTACATAATACCACTGTTCATTCTCGCACACTTATTAGCCCCATTTTACCAGCTGGTGGCTGAAAGCACGTAGCTAATCTTACCGTGTACTTGGCATACTTTCAGGGCCAGTCAATCATGTCTCTGTGCAGACCTGCACAGACTCTGCTCAAGAATGGAAAAAATCTTTTCGAGGTATATGTATGGTGATGTGGAAAACAACACCAGTCGAAATATTCATACTAAAGTAAACTCGCGACACGTTTGGTGGGTATTCTTCTTATTATAAGCATAATAAAGTTACATAAGCGGAAGTTTTTAAGTAACCAAAATCTTTTTCATAACCAAATTCGACTTGAAAGAAACTTTTAAAACAAACAGTAAGATTTAATTATAAATTTGATTTAATATTTGGCTGAGAATTGAGAAAATTTCACTCATTATTTCGCCAACCGCGCCGTAAAGTCGGAATGAAATCCGCCCTATTGAGCTAAATGTGATAAAAGTTTTCGTCTATCAGATGGAGGCGTTCCGCCGCCTCGAGGTTGCGTAGAGCAGCGTTATTTCATAATCTTTGAAAATAATTAAAGGAGTATTGGTTAAAAAATCTTTATTAATTTTCATAACAACTAACACCGGCAAATATTTCAGAACTTTCTTTCATTGCCCATACTGCAAGTTACACGCATACTTTGTTATCAAGAAACATTCACGTCGGACCTAAAACTGGCTTCAATCCTGTTTTTAGAGAAGACAGTATGCAATGGCGTTATTAGAAATGTTTTCATCGAATTTTAGCATTGCTATTGTGAAGCTACTAAAACTGTATTGTTGCCCCCGACGCACTACGGGATGTTATAAGATTGATGTGTTAGGGTGTATGCGTGTATGTGTGATGACATGTCTGACTGTGGCATCGTACCTCTCAAACGGATGAACCGATATTGATTCTGTTTAGTTTTATAAGGTGTTGCAGTCAATGATAATGATAATTTTAAATGGTAAATATAACAATATTACACGTCAGTAGTTCGTCAGTAGTCGGGAATATTCTTAGCTATGTTTGATGACAATCAGTTCAAAATGGCCGACGCAACAAAATGTCAATTTTTTTCACAATCGCCTTAATATGGGTATCAAATGAAAAGGCTTGACTAGTAGTCTACTTCTCACTATGATAACTTCAAATCCAAGATGGCAGTTAAATAAACGTCGGGAGTTTTTTTAAATTTTAAATTTTACTTGTTTCAAACTATTATACTCGTACCATTAATTTATAGTATAGACTCTTTACCTACCTACACATATGTCATTGTATGATGCGGAAGGGGTATCTTCGTCAAAGGCTAACAACCCGACCATATTCTATGGTCCAATTTACGTACGTCACCTGCATTTGATTCCAAATTTTTCACATAGATGTAATAAAGTGCGAGCGACTTAGAAATCTGGTCACGCGCGTTTCTCAATAGCCTGCGTGCCAAAAATGCGCCTACCCTACTATACAGGGTTACTGGAAACTAATATCAACCGTTCAGGTGTTACATTGTCATATCAGGACCACAAAATTTAATTCACATTTTAAAAGAATTGTATAAATAACATTGGTTGTTCCCTAAAATATTAAGATTTTCTTGTCGCGCAAATAAATTTTAGGAACACCTGGTTTTTCAATCACATTTTTAAAAGATTTTGCTTGAGTTACCAGTACCTCTGTATATGGAACGTAGATACCGCTATCTACGTTCCTCTCGACAGTATGTTTTGTATGAGTAGTATCTGAAATATTGGCTTAGAAGGTATTTTGTGCAAATGACCAGTAAATTTTGTTATAGATGAAGTTCGAAAGCTGATGTTTCGTTATATGTTAGATTTTTTTGTTCTTACTTGTTTGACTTATTTAGTTTTGACAATTGAAATGAATTTCGTCTGTTTGAAAATGGAACTATACTGATATTTATTTTAGTTTGAGTTGTAAAGTTCGCAACAGACTCATCTAATATTTGTTAATGTAACACATTTTCAGTATATAACAATTACTCAGTAATTATTAATCTGCCCACTTTAGAACTATGATGTTGGTACCATTGCTTTACATAATTGATGGAGTCAGGCGTTACTTTGCGGAAATCTATTTATAATAAGATGGTTATTTGTATATACCATCTTATTATTGCTTTACATATTGACAGAAAATGTCTTCGTACTTCGTACTTCCATGCATAACCAATACAAAAATACATCGCCGCTGCTATTCAAAGAATGAAGAGAACGATCATGCAAATATATAGGCTATGTAATACACAGTATCATTTTAAATGGTCTCGCTCCGTAAATAATATGATTATACTGTGTCAGGCTTACTGCGAATTTTATGCGCCATTAACTGTCGTTTGCGGCAACGTCAGCTTTATATAAAGTGACAACCCTTTTCCAGGCTGTCCCTAAACATTTTACGGTATATTGAATCTTAAAGCTAACGACATAAAAACGTTTTTCCTTTATGGCCCCAATTTAAATATATGAGTTGTATGCCTCCAATACAGCTTCGGAAAGGCAAGGTAGTACAAGTAATGAGGCAGAAGCTAAGCACTTTTTATATTACGGTCAACATTTATTTACCAAATGTCGATGGAAAATATTTTCTTCTGCAGTTATGTTGGAAATTCGGTTAATTTGTTTTTATTTGCTATAATTTCATAAGTTATTATGTCCTTTACTTACTGAAAAAGAACAAAATATAAATCTATGTAGGTACCTACTTCATTCGAGTTATCAATTTTCAGTATAATTTAAGTACCAAGTCTGTATGTCTATGTGTGTATTTTGAAAATAGCCAATAAACGTTTTTGTGTGTTTGTTTTCTATCGTATTTTTATATACTTACATCGTTACGAAACCTTACAGTCATTAGAATAGCAAAACTCTTTTTTACAGAAAACTGGGACAAACGGTTATCTTTAACGGTGGCTTATCGCTAAAACGAGATCTCGCCCATACTAACTTTACATAGTGATACTTCATACATATTGAACGAAAAATTAATTAATAAGCACAAAGCACCAACATATCGAGTGCGTGATATCATACTGGAGCGAGATTGATATGTGGATAATGTTATGCGAAACGCCTTGATATCAATTGCTCGAATGCCATGAGACGCCGTAACGAGACGCCTGAATTTGATGACCCTGGGTTTATGTTGTCGTATAAAATGAAACGGGAGCGCGTTAATCGTGGAATATTTGACGTGTCTAAATTAAACTCTGTACAGCGTAAATGAACATGTTGGTGAAAAGGATAGGAGGCTATTAAAGTTAAATGAAAAGTTGAATTCTTTTGATTTGAAGAAAATTTGCATAGTTTTGATTTTTTCAAGTCACGTGTTCTACATGAGTTGCATGGCTATCGGTTAGAGTTAGGCAAGAATAGAGGAGAAAATAAGAGCAAGCAAGTTTGATTTCGTGTTGACAGTTCGCCGCTTCGACACTGTGAAATATAAAAATAACACGTTTTTTTGTTTTTATTTCCACTACCACATGTTTCATGTCAAAATGTAGTCTATAACTTCGCTGTTTTTACTTATAACACAATATATGAAATCTTTATGGCTAGTGTAAAACTTCGTCCAGTTTTTGTTATTTTGTAAGCTTTTAATAGTTACTTGTAAACAATTTTACTTACAATTTTTTTAGGTACTATTCAACGTTAAATTTGAAACCTAAGAAAGTAGACATCTTTATCCTGAGCTGTTATATGTAACTTTGCAAATATAGGCCTAATTTGGTAATTAACAAACATTTAACATAAGTGACCTTAACGTTACCAAAGCAACACTCACTGAGAAAAGTTAGCCCATTAACGAGAAACTCAGATAATTTATAAACAGACTAAAGTTAAAATTTATGACTAAGTAACTTAAAATAATGTTTGCCAGAACCCCAAACACCTATAAAAGGCCAAACCAATCCACGACATTTCCGAGATGAGGGATAGTAATTGCCGCTATAAAGTGTGGTGTACCAAAATCGAACCCGGCGATATTAAATTTTAGTGCTCCCCGAAGTTTTTGGCCCTAAATCTCTTATTGATTCTACTGTGCTTTTCATCTATTTTTAAAATGAATTCTACTAGTTGCTTATGGGTTTAACAAGATTAATAACGCCGACTTTAAGTAAGTCTTTTATAAAGTTGTTCTTTAAACAGTCAAAATGATTTTTATATATAAAAATAACTTTACATCATAAAAGGGCAGACTTGTACTTAGTATCGCGTATGGTAAGAACTATACGCGTAAAGGTATTAAAGGAAAAATCTATCCTCATTTTGGTAATATTAATAAGCCAAGCTTTGTTCCTGGCAAAAGGAAATTGGCGAAAAGCTTTTTGCGTGTGGGTAGCTAGTAATTTCTTATTTCCTTTTCGGAATTTTTTCTTTTCTTGATTTTTGCTCGCATGTCAGTGATTGCGGTGTTGCCAAATTCAGACAATTTGACAATTATTAGGTAAACAATAAAAATATCCTCTCGTATTTACTGAATTTTGTTTGACGTAGCCTTTTGTTTTTTAGAAATTTTAGGAAGTTCTTAAATATTTACATTTCTTACCAAATAAAAATAACTACACCTAACCCAACTAAAATAAACTTAAAAATTGACACGAAATTTTGTAAAAAGGAACCTAAAATCCTAAAAATAATTATAAGTCTCTTAAAAAATGGATGTTCGTGCTGTGCTGCATTTCCGTTTTTTTTTCCATATCGTTCGTACAATTTGCCTATAAATATTCATAGTTTGCATAACCAAATAAATACGTACAACTTCCTAAATTATAACATAATTTCCATGTATGTAGGTTTTTTTTTATTAAAATGTTACCAAAAACTTCATTGAAACTATGTTTTTATTAAATAAAAGCAAACCGCCGCATAATGCAGCGAACACTAGCAAGCATGACTGCGCCGTCTAAAGCTGACACTTAAGAATACATGGCGTACCACATTTGTACCACTTGTGTATGGAAGTAACAAGGCGGCGTCCCATTGTCACTCCAGTCACGTCCTGCGGCAGGGTTGTACTAAAACTTCACGCAGATATACAGTAGCTCGACAAAAATCGCATCAGAAGAAGATAGAAAGAGACGCGAGGCTTCGTAGCGGCATCACTGTCACGCAAAGTTGGAACTACTGAAAAATTCAATTTAGTAATAGTACATTGGAAGTTAACCGATTATTGACTTATAGTATGTACTTTGAGATATTTAAAAGCATTATTTATCTGAAAAGTCTGCTAGTTAACACATATATTTTTCTACCAGTAATAAAGACCGTTACAAATTTTATACATTTATTTAGTTATTTGTTAATCTTGTAAACTTCTTTCAATGCCCGTAACCTGAAACCATACTAGTTTATTTTAAAAATGTGTTCGAAAATATATTTTGTTACATTTATATAAAACTAGTTTGTATATTATTATCTTATATATCACTGAAGGTCAGAGCTGAAAATCAGCGCTGCGGTGAATTCTGTGGCTTCGGCTGAGCTTATGTCCTTTATTGAGGCGCTTGTCACTACAGTCATAGTAAAACACTGCTTATTTCAATGTTATGTGTTAATGTCGTTATGTATTAATTTTCTTATCTTTGTTGTTATTGTTGTAGTGTTATGTGTGTTCAAAAACCCGTTTGCAAAAAATTTAGGACACTCACATGTGAAACCGCGAGATGAAATCGGCGTAGTTATTGATCATCAGGAGATAAAAGAGCCCAATAACACCTTGCATATCAAAATCGCTCTACCGGGCTAGGTTGTAAAGGGTCACAAAGTATTAGGCATACACAATACATAGACAAATATACAAACATACAAGTACACTAGACAAACGAAAAAAACCGAAATTGCTATATTAATATGAGAGTTCGCGAACGAATTTGAATCGAGAACTTGTCCCTTTCTATAGTTAAATGTCTTATTCCCTTCGTACATTTACTGTACACTGTCGAGCCACAGTGAACTGTGTGGAACGCAGAATGGGCCGACCTAATTCCACGATAAAATCAGCCCTGTTTCCATCTCATTGCGCCAATTATGACCTAGCGCGAAATTCATAAAATAAGTAATTTGTGTAGAAAATCTACCGAGCGGCAGTTCCTGTTCTGTTTGAATTCTATATTAAGTTACTGTAGTGAAAAATTGCATGAGGTTTGCGTATTGACATGTGTCAATTTTCAATTTTAGTGGCCATTTCGGTTGCTTGCATATTTCTACCTAAAAATGAAGCAAAAGTAAGTTCCTTTAATTGACGGACATATTTTTATCATGTCAGCTGAGGATGTTAAGAAACATATTTGTTACAAAAACAAATAAACATCACGTGTCATATTGTTGTGTTAGTATCGTTTGATTAAGTTTTTGACATTTAGTTTATTCAGTTACCTAATTGATATGGTATTATAATTGATATTTACATATCAATGTAACGTATAATTGTTTTTAATTGACCGAGCAAACAAAACCACTGTCCTGTCTATGAATTTGTAAGTAGTTATGTTATTGGATGTTAGCACTCGCTTACACGATGTCTAACCTAGAGATGGAGTGAATAATATGTTATCGACTATGGTCAAAGCTGGAATTAAAAATGTATCATAGCTCTCTACTGATTAATCAGTTCGACGCAAAGTAATATTACCAAATGAAGTTATGCCTAACGAATACCACTGCGTCCAACGTTAAGGTTACGACTAAATTTAGTTTCTGCTACGACAGAAGCGTCTGCATCGACAATAAAATTGTAAGTACGGCTCTACAATGAAATTTAAAGAAAGCAAAAGTCGGCGAGTACTTCACCCAATTTACATGAAATTTCCGTCACGGAGAATATTTTCTTTCTCTCCTCTCGCCTCGGAATGGTAATGAGGGTCGGTTGGAAAATTTCACGACCAGATTAGATTTTGCTCGATGCTATATTGTCTGTCTGATCAGATGGAGGCGCGGGATTCATCCGATTTATTCGGCACCATTGATCACGTGACAAGACGCCAAGTATAGCGGAGTAATTTAATTTATATGAAAATATTTAATACTCATTCATGTTGAAAATAGTGTTCAGATTTCAAATAGAAATATTGTTTTTATTAACCGATATCAAAAAGTTTCTCGTTTCCGTTCGGTATGCTCTCTGATTTCTCAGAGATGGCTGGACCGATGTGAAATATTATATTTGTGTTCGAAAGGGTTATCCAATGGCTTTCCAATTGGTTCCATATAAATTATATTATATTAATTAAATGTATATTGTATAATATTTTTTTAATTGATTTAATTTTCTGTGACTTCATAAATGACATTCTGTTCTGTAACGTCGGTTTTGTGTGTCAAATATTTACGCCTGTTTTCACTTGTTTTGAAGTATTTCTTGGTGTGTTTTTTTTGAATTATTTAGAGTAAATTTAACTGAATTCGTATTCAGGCTGGGATTTTTAAGCAGCCCTCGAATAAAGTATCAGGCTAATAAGACTTTCACTTAACCTATATGTCAGTCGAATTCATCTGTATATATATATATATATATATATATATATTTGTTTAACTATAAACATTGATAGAAATTTGGCGATAACATATTTCTGATTCAAGCACGCTCTGATTCTGATTGGCAATTTTGAATTTGAAATGCTGTACATTTCAAATTCAAAATTGCCAACGCCACCGCATTAGATTTGTTAACGAAACTGTTCAAACAATTCAAATTAATAAAACATTAGGCTCGTAATGAACGTAAACTGAGCAAAATTAGTTAGAAAATAAGCCCAATGTCCCGCGAAACTGTGTCGGTTATTATGAACTAAAAGCCATGTTTTGGCATTGTGAACTAAATGAGATAATGGTCAAAAGTTTGTGTTATAGCAACGGAACAGAGAATATAAATAAAAGAAATTGTAGATTTTTACACATTTGTCAGCAATATATCTAGTAAAAAGCTAGAGTAACCTCTTTTTCTCTATAAATAAAATATGACTACATCACGAATTCAGCAAAAGTATAACATTCCCTAGGGACACCAAAGTAAAACAAAAATACAAATTTAGAAAACGACCAATATAAATCGAATGATTTAAAGTACGAAATAAAAACCAATTGAGCCATAACGGAGAAAGCCAAAGATAAGGCTTCTACGGCAAACGACCGCGCTGTCGGACTGAGATCTTAGATATTTACTACACTTTTATGGGATGGAATCGTGAATCTTTGACTCAAACGTGAAAAGACTGCTAGAATTTATATTTTCATCAATTTGTTCGATATTAAAACTGTGAAACAATCATCATAAAGTTGTTCAAAATTTTAGACACGCTACGGAAATTAGAGAATTACTCGTAGATTAGCAAATTCTTCTTTGAACGTGAATAAAAAAGATTGAATTTAAGAACAGCTCGCGGGATAAAAACAATTCTTGGTATAAATTGTCTAGGTATGGCTTGATTTGTTACAACAATAATTAGATTTGTGAAGCGGTTTATTATTAGGCCATATAATTTTATGATTATTTACGTTATTAGCGCTGTAACAATACATATTTATGACGACAGCCT
Organism: Ligdia adustata; assembly: GCA_947049295.1. Lineage (NCBI taxonomy): Eukaryota > Metazoa > Arthropoda > Insecta > Lepidoptera > Geometridae > Ligdia > Ligdia adustata. Next base: position 5,929,073 of record OX346214.1, on the reverse strand, counting down.
TAACTTCTATTATATTCCATGTATAAGCATTCTTATAAAAGTAAGATAAGAAAAGTTCCAAAGCATCTTTTCAGTAACAAAATATGACGTCAAAGAGCTCAAGGTGGAATATTACACTGAATAAAAGAAGCGAGCGACCTTCCCTTGCTAAACAGAACGCTGTATTGTGGACAAAAGTACATAACAGATTATGGCTCAGTCTCATATTAACTTTTGCTGTGACATCGCATCTCAGCGTAACTTGACACCCGCAGGCGTCGCCTCGAGTCGTAATAATGTTACGCTGCATAATCCAGCGCTTTCGTTACAGCGCTGGATAAGCTGAAGAATTTTCCGCGTCATTACCTACCACGCGCTGCGAGTTAAGGCTACAGACAAACCAGTCGGCTTTGCTGTATTGCTTCATTTCGTTGTTATTACTCCTACTTATATCCATAAAATATACGTCAAACTGATATCATTACAGAAAACTAATTGCAATAAAAATACTTGCATGCTCATAGCACTTTGCACAGAGCTTAAGTGGGTTAGACTTCGAGTAAACGTTGCGCTTGCTAGTCTTAAAGTAGGTAAATAGGTGAAACTTTGGCCAGTTATTTACCGAGGAGCCAAATGCCTTCGGTGATTTTCGACTCACGTCCCGAGAAACTCCCCGGGCGCTCGGAAAAAATCGCCTGTCTGCGAACAAATTTCCGCAAATACCACCCGTCGCGATTGGCTCCGAACCGACCGAACGGCCGTATAAATTAAGTTACCCACATACCTGAGATAAAGTTTTTCGTTTCGTTTTTCTAGACCGCGAAGTTGCGACCTTACCGACTGGACCGCTGCGAACGTATAAATTTTTCGTTATGAAACGTCAGAAATGTTCGCCGCGGAATTTGTGATCCGGCTCCGTATTTGCTACATAATTTATAAGCGGATGAGCTTGCACTCGTGTTTCAATGGCGGCCGACGGGCGGTCTATTCACGATCCGTATTTTTCAGCTTTCAGAATGCGATCGTATGCTAATAAGCCACTCGGTACGCAGCATAAAACATGAAAAGGAATATATATTTTTTATTTCTGCTTAAATTGCCGTGCATTTTTTATTTGTTTCAGTCGCTGTTAAAAATATCACGGAATATTCATGCAATTCTGTCGCTAATTTGCTACTTTGAATTGTGCAGTTAGCTTAATACGAATTCAGGTTTAGACAGTATTTTATATAGGTACCTATATGCATGTTTTTAAATAAAGAATTTTTTTTAAATTAGTTACGGTAACAAGAACTAAATCATTTCTGAGAAAAACCACACAGAACGCAGCTACGCTAACGCTATCACTGCTCCGATATCGAAAGCTGTAAGCTAATTGCATGTAAAATTGCCCCTCGATTGATAGTGCGCAATTCGGTGCGCTAACGACTGCGCCACGGGACTCAATGAATACATTTCAATACAGACCTCCCTATTGGAATCCATTTGATTTAATTCTTTTCCACAGGAAATCTTTAAATGTCATCGGGTGATTGCTGTCACTTTTTGTGAGGGAAGCTTTAGACCATAGACAATATTTTACCTGAATTTTCGCTTATAGACTTTGACATAGATATCATTGGCCCTTCGATGATTTTATCAGGTTAACCGCTGTAGATTTTTACGTACCAAAAGTGATATCGGCTTAATTTCGATTGACTAGTCGTGCTACTATTTAGTAGAAACGAAGAGTTGCTTAAGTCAACATTGTTGTACGTAGATTATTTTCTATCCATTGCTTTTTGATATCAAATTTATATATAATTTTACATAAAAGGCTAAGTACTGACTGACAGGTCACAATCAGCAATCAGAACCTCAACAGCTTAACCTAGAGATTTGAAATTTGGAGAGTGTATTTATTATTGAGTGTAGGGGTGTACTAAGAAAGGATTTTTGGGAAATTGAACCTCTAGGAAGATTGGGGGTTCATATTTTGAAACTTACTTTAAAATTTCATTTTATACAGCGGATATAGCCCCGGGGACAGTTACTCCTTTTATCATAATTGACGTCCACTGATATAGAAGTTAAAAATAAAAACGATACTCAGCATGTGTATCTTACATTTACAAAACAGTCTATTACTTGTTGTTACCAAAAAACCTAGAAAACGAGTCCCGACAAATAATCTCAACGGGCTCCGAAAGCAAGCGACAAAGCGGCCGATGTTTGTCGTGTAATAGCGCTTATTTTGTCACATTCGCATAAACGTGACGGAGCGGGCACAATAACGCGTAGCCCATGCTGTAATGGCCGCGACTTCTCTGATTTATTCCTATTTCTTTTATGTGCCAACTAAATGGCTTTCTTTCGGCGTTACTTTTCGGCCTGTCACACCGAGCTAAGTGAGTTACCGCCGCCATGTTTTCAAATTAAACCTAACTATTACACCTCACAGACTTCAACAGAGTCGAAAAAGGCTAATCGAAATTTACACAGTTCAAATTACGTACACTGTATCAGAATATATGATCTATTTATTCAGGAAAATTGGTCCCTTGTTCGTTTTTTGCGCGTGTGTGACATGGAGACAATAAATCAAGTGTGAACAGCAAACTCACGCGACTCTCAGATAAGAGACACGGAACAAAGGGGTTCCATAAATCGTTATTAACTACCGCCCCCAACCCTTTTCATCTGGAGTGTATTGAAAATATGCCGATAGTGTAATATTCGATGGCCCAGTTTGTTAAAATGGCTAGCATGCGAATTTAGATCGGGAAGCCAAGGAAGTTGGTGTTGTCTTGAGCTGTTAGCGGTTCGTGTAGTTAATTTTGCATTGAGTTATGAACAGTTTCGGCGTTTTTAGAGCGGTACTATTTTTATATAATAGCACATATTCTGTTGGCTCTTTCTTATGGCTCTTTTTTAAGTCCTTAAAATGTTCATTCATCCTTTGTGGCGGACATAATGATGATCATAATTCCGCCACAAAGGTAGTTACGGCGCGCAAACATCTCGTGTTTACGCAAATTCTACAATAGACAGGGTGTACCCTAGACTGAATCTGAGTATATTTTTCAATTAAAAAATGAACTACACAGGCTAGTGTACACTAATAAAGGTATTACAACCCACAAAATGATAATAAATAAAACCTACTTTATAGTCCGCGTCTTTACCTATTAGGCGGTAGCAATATCAATTTCCGCACAAGGATAGCGTTTTATACCGAAATAAATGATGTAAAAACAGGAGATGGGGAGGTGTAACATAATTCTGTGTGTTCCCACTTCGATCAATCTAATGCAAACACGCGTTATACTTGAATGTATAGCGAGAGATAACACAAGCGAGAAACAATGGTAAAGAATACACATTAAGGCTGTGGTGTTATTTCTATTTCATAAGCTTTTCGCGAGGAAATAATATTCGTTAGTCGTTCTACAAGATCACTTTACTTGGATTATAAAATAAGTCATGGTTTTTGTTTCTTTCTTTGTGTTAAGGATACAACTGGGTAGATTTTGTACTGGACAAGTAAAAAATAAAGAACACATTGTGCTGCCACCATAATAGTAACGTAAAGGAAAATGTGGAGTTCAATTTTGACTAAAAAACTGTATCAATCGGTCAAAGTGTAAATGAAACTGGGTAAAAGGTAGTCATATATACTAAAAATACTAGGTTTTTTTTTTATAAATCTCTGATTATAGATAGATTGTGTGACCAGTGTCTGAATTTACACGTTTTATGCTTTTACAATTTATAAACATGATTGTTTTAAAAGAAATATTTTAGTTACTCAACGATAAAGTTTCTATTTTAACCACACATTTGTATAGAAACTAACTTATGAAAAAAAGAGATTCATAGTTTTCTTTTCGGCGTTTTGCACTAACATTAGGCATAGAGCCTTTCGACCTTGCCGAAGCTCTCTTGGGTTACATTATTGAAGTTTTTCTTACACAAAATGGGAATAACATACAAAACCCGGTGCAACATTATGGATATAGAAAATAGTTTAACTGTAAGTAAGTAACACTTTTTTCTATTGCGGTTTTTTATTCAGATTTTAGGGGTGCCCAAACAAAAAGTAAATGACTCAATACGGGGTGGCAATCAGAGACATAACGACGTTTTCAATAGTCTTATAAAATAAAATGTAAATAAAGGTGGTCTAGGCAGCAATAGATAGGGGTCTATTGCTGCCTAGACCACCTTTATTTACTTTGCTAACTAAAAAGAAGCCTCTTGAAACAGCAAACCTGAACCTCTAGAGAAGGTTTATTTGTGACTTAGACGCATATTAAGACAAATGACTTTGCTTAACGGCTATTTCAATAGTTCTAAGCAAGCCCAAAAGTAAGGAAACAACACTCGTACATGTATTGATCTCAATATCAATCATTTTCACATATTTCTCGGTAATAACATAAACTTATTATGTAAATTTACGATGTAATTATTACGTGTAAATCTATGGAATAAACGCATTATTATTATTATTATAATAACATAAACGATCGGGAAACCTTAACGTTTAGAAGTTTTCATGTATGGAAATTGATTCCAATATTATTTACGAGTATTCAAGGTTCGGTTTTGATAAATGAAAATTGACAAGGACCAAATTAGTTTTTAGATAAATGCCATGTAAAGATAATATCAGTAGAACAGCGGAAGCAATATCTAAAATGTTGATTGAAATGTGAATTTGAAAAAGTGCAAAAAAACCTTGGTGTAGTGACTATCTCAATTTTCACTTAGTTGATTGATGTAGGTACAATAAAATAAATGGATTAATTTCTAAAAACATTGCTTTGGAATTATGTTGAATCAACACTGCAGATGTTAAATTGTTTAAAGAATTCATAAATCTTAAAAACTTATGGCTTCCATTAACTTTATTATGTTTATATTCCTGCAAATTGTGTTGTAGTAATCTTTTGCCTTTTTAGTTAATATTGGTTGAAAATGACGGCCTATATGCGACTATAAACATCCAGATAAACATACACAATTACAGAGGAAATAAATTTTGCCAGATTTAAAGCAGAGAAGCTACGCACACTTAGCTTCCTAGGACGATGCGATGGTACGACATCATTTAGATTAGGCGGAAATAAGTATTAATATTCTGAAGAAATATAGTGCGACGATAGCAATAGTAATAATAAAATCGTTTGTATACGAGGACTAATAATAAAAATAACTAATACAAGGAAAAAAAAATATCACAAAATAATTTAATTTGTTTGTATCATTTTCTTATTGTACGAGAATAGTTTTGTAATTAACTAAATTAAAAATTTAAGTTTTTAACAATACAGATAGTAAGCAAATATTATAAAAAACAAAAGAGTGCCTCCAGTATCTGCATTGAGTAAAGCTCAAGCAAGACTACAGAGAGTGGATCCTCCTGACAATGCGTGCTATATCGATTATAACCGCCCTTTGTATCCGTCCGACCCATGATCCAACCAGCTACCGAGTACCTTCTAAGATGTTGGTCGAGTATAGTTATTGTTGTAATTACTTTTATGACGTGCTTAAATATTATAAGTATTAAAATATGCAATTAAGTTAATTAGTATTTATATTATTTTGCATAATATAATAAAAAAAATATTATTCGTACAAAGACGCTTGCGTTTTTCTGTCAATCGTCTGATGATATGCAAATATGCGGTAAAGTTTACCTTACTTAATATCTAGAATGTAGAAAAATGGTATTGACTGTGATTTATTCGCTTTACAAAACTATAAGTCAATTAAGTTAGAACAAATACTGCTATAATTAGCTCAGCTATACACAAATTTTACACAATTATTTAAAAAAAATATCAATGTGTTAAGTGAAGTTAAAGCCTTTCAAACACAAAACGGATTTTTCAAATTGAGCCAACAGTTGCTCAGATATCAGAAAACAAACATATAAACATAAAAACAGAAGTCAGAAGCTAAACTTGCTTTGTTGGGAAATCGGTAAAAACTTAATTACACAAATTGAACTACAAACTTTCTTTTGTAAAATATAATAGAAAAGTTCTCTCATAACAGTCTGAAAAGAAGACTTTTAAATCGATTGGCACTGTATTTGTAACACAACCGGGCAAATATTGTATTGTAAAGAAGCTTCGTAAGTAGCATAATGAGAGCTGACTGGCTGTTGTTACTCCTAACGATGTCAGCTAAGTCTCATCTCGTCGGGTTAAGTTCGAGAGTCAGTACGGAAAAGAAAGCTTAGTAAGTGAGCCACTTAGTCGTGATAATGATTTATCCTCAACAATTTTCGGGATACGAACTCTTGTTGTCGTCAATAAGTTGTTAATGAAGGATTTGCACCTCAAAGGTAAAAACGAAAGCCTTTTTTTATGTATAATTGTGGAGCATTCATTTTTTCAGACAATAGAATACGACACCTATACTATTATTTATCTCAATAAATACACTTTAATTACAACTACTACTTATTAAAATACTAAAAAATAAACCCCTTAAAAAAAATTAAAGGCAGGCTATACGAAAATAAAAACTAGAATAATAAAAAATATTACTAATTTGTTTCTCGGTCGTGCTGAAATCAAATTGAAATGAGGTCACCAACTCCCCCAAAAAAGGATGAGCTTAATTCAACGGCACGCTTTTATGCTTGTTTCTTGATTTGACAGGCGAATGGACCGATTGAAAAAAAAACTTGTTTTGTTTGAAACAATCTTGTAAAGTGGTCGCATTTAAATTTTACCGGAATTGGTCCAGATATCTGATTTTTTACCGAAACAAGTTCTATCGACGCCTGCCAAGCGTCGGTTATCACTTATTTAAACGGGCGGTTAAAATAGCCAAAGAAATATACACTCAACAAACATAACCCACTTTCTTTTGCATTAGGGTAAAAATAACTTGTACTATCTAGCAACCCAACCCTTTTACAATCAATTTGAGCATTACCTTTTACAATACAGTGTAAGGTTATTACAACAACAAAAAAAAACACCGTAAAAATACAACTTCAAACAATGAACACAAAAGAAATCGGCACAAAGGTAGGTTTTATCTCTAAAACAGATCTCTTCTAGACAATATTTATTGGGCGTCCAGTCTTTAAATGACAATTATGAAGAATGCAAAGCCAGGCTTTTACCACGTTGCTATTTATAACAAAAAAATCCTTACAGACTTTATGGAATAAATTCTGTGCCCGAAATATATTTCTGTGCTACAGTACCCGTAATCAACAGGCTATTGGAAACTGTGCAAAAATATCGGAATTTAATTAAAAATGTTCCTGAATCTCATTAATGAGTTTCATTGTACAACAATATTACGAAACAAGGAAATTGAGGGATATTATTGTTACTTGAATGTGTAGGTTGGCCACCGTAATGAGAACACCAGATTTATTGTAGTAATTATAAGTGTAATTAACTATTGTTACTGCTTTAGTATCTACACTTTTATTAATTATAAATAAGTTAGAATATGTTATGAATAATCAGAAAGGAATTTTCAATCTTGTAGGAGCGCTTTCTGTTGAAATGAATCGTTGCAAAAGGAAGAGGTTTTAAACACGTTGGACGTTTTAAAACCTCCTCCATTGAATACAGCCTTGCATTGGACTGAAAAATCCAACTATCTAGAAAAATAACTACCCAGAAAGCTACTATTATACTGCTTTTGCTTGCGGCTTCGCCCGCATCATTTCTCGGATTAATGAGCCTATGACTCTCCGGATCTCGGTCTATCTCTGTGCATAAAATCAAGTCGACCCGTCACTCAGTTGCTGAGAAAAAGACAAACTACATGCCAATAAACCAAAAATAACACTTTCGCATTTATAATATGTATAGGGATTTAACAGCGTGTATTGAAAATAAAAGTATTGTATGTAAGTACAGCAATTTACGGTTGCGGTCAGTGTAACAAAGTGTATCGAAACCCCCATTTAAACGGAATTTATGAATATTAGATAATACTATATAGATGTAGTCGGAGATAATGTAATAGCTTATGCCCGAGCTTATGTTTCTTCACTATCATGATTACGCGTTACGACCTCTACCCTTCCCGTATAAGCTGTATTCAGAATAGGATAGCTATAATGTAACCGGAACACAGTAATAAAGCTTCATATAGATCATTATTTAAATGCATTCAGTGCCTTTTACCAACTACAAAAAAGAGATTTTCAGTTCGTCGGAATCTTTGTAAAGTATGTTCACCGAATTCACAGAGACCCTTATTTACATTTTTTTTGTTTGGGAGAGTATTTTTTCTGTTTGGTCCCATATAATTCTTATCATAATTAGTGTAGTAGTTAGGTTTGTAAACCAAATTAACTGTAAAAATGGTACAGGTGCGTTCCAAATTAAAGTCAGTTGTCACGTTTTTCTAAGTGGTAGGGACTTTAGTAGTAATTATTGTAGTAATTATAAGTGTAATTAACTATTGTTACTGCTTTAGTATCTACACTTTTATTAATTATAAATAAGTTAGAATATGTTATGAATAATCAGAAAGGAATTTTCAATCTTGTAGGAGCGCTTTCTGTTGAAATGAATCGTTGCAAAAGGAAGAGGTTTTAAACACGTTGGACGTTTTAAAACCTCCTCCATTGAATACAGCCTTGCATTGGACTGAAAAATCCAACTATCTAGAAAAATAACTACCCAGAAAGCTACTATTATACTGCTTTTGCTTGCGGCTTCGCCCGCATCATTTCTCGGATTAATGAGCCTATGACTCTCCGGATCTCGGTCTATCTCTGTGCATAAAATCAAGTCGACCCGTCACTCAGTTGCTGAGAAAAAGACAAACTACATGCCAATAAACCAAAAATAACACTTTCGCATTTATAATATGTATAGGGATTTAACAGCGTGTATTGAAAATAAAAGTATTGTATGTAAGTACAGCAATTTACGGTTGCGGTCAGTGTAACAAAGTGTATCGAAACCCCCATTTAAACGGAATTTATGAATATTAGATAATACTATATAGATGTAGTCGGAGATAATGTAATAGCTTATGCCCGAGCTTATGTTTCTTCACTATCATGATTACGCGTTACGACCTCTACCCTTCCCGTATAAGCTGTATTCAGAATAGGATAGCTATAATGTAACCGGAACACAGTAATAAAGCTTCATATAGATCATTATTTAAATGCATTCAGTGCCTTTTACCAACTACAAAAAAGAGATTTTCAGTTCGTCGGAATCTTTGTAAAGTATGTTCACCGAATTCACAGAGACCCTTATTTACATTTTTTTTGTTTGGGAGAGTATTTTTTCTGTTTGGTCCCATATAATTCTTATCATAATTAGTGTAGTAGTTAGGTTTGTAAACCAAATTAACTGTAAAAATGGTACAGGTGCGTTCCAAATTAAAGTCAGTTGTCACGTTTTTCTAAGTGGTAGGGACTTGTCACAAAACGCGAACGTGCAGTGTATAAAATTTTATTTAACACTAAAATTGCTTGGAAAATCTACGATGTGCGAAAACTTAACAACAATCAAACGAACGAATCTCAGTGAGTAGAAAGGAGCTAATAATAATTAAATGACCAAATCGATTTTCAGGAATACGTAGCTAAGAATACTCTTAACCACGTCACGACGTACAAGCTAGCCCGTAATTAGTACTGTCGTCTGGGAGCTTCAGTGCTATCGAGAGATACGAAAATACACAAAAATCATGGAGGCGTTTTCTCTTTGTTTCGCGTCAAAGGATACAAAGGTATTAGATTATTGTCACAGTCTTCAATCGAGGTTTTGTTTCCATGTGCACTGTAAACACATTGGTCAGATATCAAACACTATATATAGGTTTTGATCTTTTTTCTATGAACAATTGAAAGTTGACACCGTCGTACAATATCTACTACGAATATCAACCACGAAAACATTATACACTTTTTTACGGTCATCGTCTATTAATGTTAACGTCCAAATAGCAATATTAAAAGTATAATTTCATAATAGATATACAGCCAATTTGTTGTAGGTTGTTCAAAAAATATGTAATAAACTTTTAGTGACTTTTAGTCAAAAAATTTCAGTATAATTAATTATATGAAAATATTCAACTAAAATTATTTACTTGACCCCACAAGATGAAAAAAAAAACGCGATTGCAGATACATTAAACCACTGTTTTTTACGAGTAAAACGACGGGATCAATTAGTATGGTGTATGACCACCTGCGGGTAAAGACAAATCCAATGACACTCCACACATCAAAACCGATCAACCGGTTCAGACTTTAGAGAGTCACAAAGATTCGGACATACATAAATACATAGATACATACAAATATACAAACATACACTCCAAAACATAACCCTCCTTTTAACAGACTCAACTTACGTACTGGGCGAACTAGCAGTTATCGCGGTCCGGTGCTATCGTGTCTCGTATATTATGTACGGATCCTGGTTATGTAATCCCAGAGATTAATGTACTACCATTCCAAATAAATTACGCCCACTGTTAACATGATAGCCTTTTTGAGAGAGGTTTGCTAATTTTACTTTTGCCCTCGCACAATTCTCAACGCTTGTTTTATTCAAATTTGATAGCAAAACATATTTCATGCTGAGTTTTCTAGGGCGGAATGTTAGGCGATAATACTCATGCTAGCTGTTGATACTATAAGATGAGACTTTGCCTTACTTGAAAGCGATTTTTACTTACATTATTCTTCTTTTTAGTTCTTTTATTTCTGTTTTATTTAGTTTGCTTTAACCGACAGTGAATGTAGAACAAAAAAATATAAATTTAAGACGTGTTTATTAAAACACTATATGTATTGATCATGCAAAATAAAGACAGTTTTTGACAGCATCGGCATGCCATATTTACCATTTCATTACATTCATATGCAGAACTACTCAAGTTACTCGACTACATGTACACTACTTATCTAATTGTTTGACAAACGCTCGGTACTACGAGTATGCTTTATTGCATCTTTAAATCCTATAAGAATGTTCAAACTAAAAATTCATTATTCGATTTTTTGGCTTGATCCTGAAGTTAATCTTAGTATATAATAATGGACAGAGACACATGTGTGAAGAGCACTGATATTAAGAGATCAAAATTTTTCGCGTCGATGATAAAGAGCAATTAATTAATCTTGCGTCAAATAGCTGTCTATGTCTGTAATAGCGTCGTGTATATTTTGCGCATGAGATCAGACAAGGCAGAGATGATGATGCTATCCTCCAGTGAAATGGATGTGAATAAGTGCGTTACTGAATAATGAAAACTTTAGCATAACAAAGCTTTATTATTTCGGTATGAAAAGCTTTTTTACGCCGGTTTACTGGAAAGAACTACGTACGAGTAAATATTCTGAGATTTTCTCAAAGTCAACTTACATATTTTATGAGTTTTTTAGTTACTTTGCTGTACTTGTCTGTAGGATACAAATATTACTTATTCTGGTGTAATTTACTTTGATCCAATTTGCTATTAGGGTTCGTTATCATTCTAAAACATGGTACCGCCTAACAGTCATTTATGTTTCTTACCTTTTAAACCTTCCCTGGAGTACGAAAAATCAAAACAAGACCAAAATCAGCTCAATCGGCCCAGCCGTTCTCGAGTTTTGGCGAGACAAACGAACATCAATTTATTTTTATGCATAAGATTTCGCTAAAAACACTGCTTTGCATTTTTGTTTACAAAAAACTGGGATATATGTTCAATTAAGCGCGATTACACAAATCTGGGCTGAAAAAATGTTTTTGTACTAAAGTGGGTTAAACAAGAAAATTCGGGTATTTTATTTTTTAATATTCTTACAATATACAACTCCTTCTTTCAGGCATCATTTACTGTGCAAGCTATCATGCTATGAAACACGCTGCCTTTGTCGGTCAGACAGGCTAAATCTATTTTTATATATTTCAGAATTTGTTGACCAATTACTATCTCTCAGTAAGTTGTTAGTCGAAACTGTTTGTAAGATGTCTGTATGAAATATATGTATATTTTATGGTGTACAATAAAGTTATATTTGAATTTGAATATACCAAATACACGCACTCAATTTAAAATCACCCTGTATTTCTAGTATTTAAATCTGCTGCCTCGGATAAATCTTTCTCCGTATAACTTTGAAATAAACCAAGCCCAAAGAAACTAATTTTTTTGTTTGTGAAAATTTCATGATCGAATTACCTTATGTACGAGTATGAACTTTAAGGCTAAACTGATGTAACAACATTCAGAATACATTATACTTTTATTTGTTTGTGATTGAAAGAGATAACGGATGATTGTTAAAAATCATAAGTACAAAAAACCTCGGATTTCCCAACGTTTTCAGCGTTTGATTGAAAATGCGGATCGGAGTATCGCAAGAGAGAGTATAATGGAAGATTTCTTCGCGTAATCTCTCGGTTTGAAAATGGAGATTCTAAATCGATTACGTTTGCACTGTTTGACAACATGGAGAGCCGAAGAGTCAAACGCAAGCTTCAGCAATTTTTAAATTTTTTGTGCCTCTGAATAATTAAAAAATATTTCTACATTATGTGATTCCTACTCGTAATTGTACTTACCGATGGGGAAGAAAGGTTTTTGAGTGGTGACCACAAACCGGAATACGGAACGTAGGTGGGCTTCCCACTAGGTGGACCGACGACAGTAAATGTCACAAGTGGATGCAATTGGCAACTTGTCGTACGGAACGGCGTTCTAAGGGGGAGCCCTATGTTCAGCAGTGGATGTATTCTGGCTGATGACGATGATGATGAATCGTAATTCTGAAATTCAATAAAGTCTTTAGTAATTCTCATGCCAGCGAAAAGTCTCATCTTCGGGTCTGGCACATTTTTCTTTCGTCTGTCACATCAAGTTACGTGGTAAGTCTATGTGTTTGCATGTCTTCTGAAATTTGGTCCTCGCGTACAGATCCAACCATTCTTGATGTAACTTTTTTTATGGGATTTACGAATTTTCAGAATTTTTTCGTCGTCGAAAAAGTCGTCGGGGATTTTTGATTGGGAGTATTTCTCACAAAAAGCGGGAAAATTTGCTCCAGCTTGTATCGTTTAATGGCCGATTTCAAAAATATTTGCTACAGACATGTGAAACACAACACACAAGAAAATAATTAAAATATTGTCGATTTTTTTTTAAATTTATAAAAGTTAGGGGAACTACTACTTCGTAATAACTGACCTAACTAACTAAGACTTAAGAGTGTAGATAAAATATGTATGATAATATGAATTAGTCATCTTAATAGTTATTTTTTATTTTTTTGCTAGTGTTCGTGAGACTTAAGGGTAAAAACAAGCATGTGTTTGTAAATATAATATATTTTTCGTTCTTTGGCTTCCTTAATCGGTCAAAATTTATCAATGTTATAAGAGAATTATTGATTGACTGCATCCATTATTCTAAGCACTTGATCACGTATACGTTAGAGCAACAAACAGAAACTTGTTAAGCTAAAACTTCATAAAAAAATCACAGGCCATCGAACGAAATTGGAGTTGAACAGCCTTCTATTCGCGACTAATGGCTCGTAACCGTAGCCGTTTTGAGTGCTACGGCTACGAATCGGGACATGCTACGGTGTAACGCTTGTAAATTGTAGCGATACGCTCACATCAAGTGAGGTTACCATTTGAAACTCCAGTGCTGGGCTTGCGAGTAACCATCATTTTGATGAATGTTAATGTTTCCATATATTGATATCGCTGACGGGCACAACAAATTAGCTACTAAATTGGTTCTAGCTAGGTTTGATTATGGATCATAAAATTAGGCCTACTAACACATCATACACAAATGAAAGAATACAATACAATGATACTCGTACTATGATTTCATAGAAGTATGCTGCGCAAATCATACTCACAAGTGTGTTCGTTATATCTGATAGATCTAAAATAACTGTAAGTGGTGATAAATAACTTTTTATTAACGTCAGGGCCCACTTGTCCCTTGCTATAAATCGTAAGTTTATGGCCAGTAATTAATAATACAGAATAGTGAACATTAATCAGAGGTCTGAAATGCGGTGAAACTTAGGTATTATTTTAATGTATTGTCCAAACTGTTTAAGGTTGCCCTTGCATATCGATTGCTAAAGATCCCAGTATATAATATAAAGTAGAAGCTTCCACGAAGATTTAAGATGAAATGAACAAATATTTACGCATTGTAATTATAAATATATCATTAGATTAAATAGATACATTGATAGTCAGAATTATAACTCTTCTTTTTGCGTAGTCGAGTAATAATTGACTGCGTCTCTTCTTCGAGTTTAACAATATGTTCTTTCGTCTATTAGTTTGAAGTTGTTTGTATGTATGGATGTTTGTCCGCAAGAAATATTGTACTCACGTACACGTCATAGTTTCCGACCAATATTTCTTGACGAAACCAGTTTCGTCATCGTCGTGTTTAGCGAATACTTATACGAATTTTTTAGTCGCCGGGGATTTAAAAAAATATTTAAATATATATATCTAGATTTTATTACTCGTGAAATAAGGTCCGAAATACTGTTAAAGAAGAAAATCGAAGATGTTTTTTGTTTCACTGTAGATGCTTTCCAATTGCTATGATTACGATATTTTTCTCCTAGACTCCTAACTTATATATGGAAGATGCATAGATTTTACAAAAAAAAGTTAGCAACTTCAAGATATTACCAAAAATAAATGGTACTCTCAAATGTATACTGTTCGTAGGACTAGTGTTCGACGAAATTAATCTAAAATAATATGATTCCTTGATCAATTTATTCCTCCTCTAAATCGGCTGGTGATTAATTTATTTCAATGTATCAATAATAGACACTCGTAGCACAACGTTTTGATCCGTATCTTATTTCATATTACCAAAAAAAGCATTGCTAATGAAAACAAACAAAGCATTAAAATATACTTTATGTGCAAAACATACATACGCGCGTAGAGCATATTATTATTTTCTCGGCTTACCTACAATACTAAATTCTCCAGAAAAGTACGTTTGCACATAAAAAAATAATGTGTACACGAGACTTCTCACATTGTTATGGAAAATGACACGAAAACGCGAATTTATGGGCTTGTTTCACACGCTGCCATGAAATGGGTTCCCGACAAGCATTCCTTAACATTCGGATTCCTGTTTACCTTTAATCTGGAACATCTGGCTGCTATGTTTAATTTATTTCCGCTTTTGCCTGTGAACTTGTACTTTACGAATTTTTGCTTTTTTCATTTCACTTTAATTTATTCTTGACTGACCCAGAAAGAACGTCGAATGTTTTTCAGACAATTTGGCGCTTTATTAAACTTCAACTTATTCTTTTGTGAACACGCTAGGTACAGTTTTTCGGCTTCCGCCTTCCATTCTGTCATACTGGCCTCACAGCGCAGTGGTTAGTACCCCTGACCTCGGTGCTGAAGGTCGTGGGTTCGATTCCCTCTCTGGACAAACATTTGTGTGATGAACTCGGGTGTTTGTTCTGTGTCTGGGTGTTCATTATGTATAATAAGTATGTATTTAAAAATAGTATATGTAGTATATCAACCATCTGGTTCCCATAGTACAAGCTCTGCTTAGTTTGGGGCTAGATGGCGCTGTGTGAACAATGTCCGCCAATATTTATTTTTTTATTTATTTTATTTATTTATACCGCTAATAAAAGAAGATGAGGGTATACATCGTATTAATAGTCATTATATGCTAGCATAAGCTATAGTTAAATCGTCCGCTATCAGTTGAATGCCATCGGTGAAAATAATCTAAACAGCGGGCTATATCTAGACGATAACGACTTATATATTAAAATAAGTATAGGACTTCTTTTTTTGTAACAGTTACTTACTCTGGTTTTGAGAGTTTTTGCATCTGTCATGGTCTACAATTAATATATAAAACTTGACCCTACCTACGGACAGTGTTCAGTGGTGAATACCACTTCCCAGCCACCCATCCGAGGTTTAACCGGACTCTATGTTGCTTAGCTATGGTGATTGCTTAGAACATCTAAGACTACCTAATTTGATTACATTTTTCATTTCGAACAATATCAGACAAAATGTGTTGGGGTTGGTCCGGTAGTATGAAGACAACGCAGATAGCAACAATACTAACGAAGTTGTATTCATACTTTCGCATAATAAATGATCAGCGCTGTTTCTGGATTAGACGTCCGTCGTATACATAATGAATGAGATCAATACTCGTCCTTGTCCTGTCCATAGTCTTGCTTATAAATGAGATTGAGTATCTTTTCGCTCATTTATAATAGTTTGAGTTTTGGTTTGCATAAAGATAAATTATGTTCTATGTTTATACATAGAACATAATTTATCTTTGTGCTCATTAAACTACTAGTACTTGCACACTGTTGTCTTTTTATGATTTTTATTGATAGGACTAAGTCCTTTCATCCTCTAGTCTAGCTTTTTAGTTGCATCTTACAACAAGCAAGGGATACCACAATATCGTAACAACCCTCCGTCTTGAAGCTAGGCACGAGTCTCTCCTGAAGAAGATGTAGGCCATATCCTGCCACGGTGACCAAATTGTGGGTTAAAGACTTCACTTATCTTCTAAAGCATTCCCAATATTGGAGTATATTTTTAAAATCTGTAAAACTAACCTATCCTATTGACTCCAGAGCCTAAGCTAGTAGTTCTGTGAACTGCGACTCAAAAAATGCCTCAAATGCAAATTGTTAAATTATTACCATCTGCCATAACTTACTCATAAGTTGCGACGGTAGCGATGAACATCTTCAATTTATGTTTTTGTGTTTTTCGATTCGTTTGTGATAGTATTTAAGGCCTTTTTATAGGACTAATTCAATCTAAATTTATAAATTTGTCAAGGTTCTTGCATTACAAAACAATCTCTTTTCTAATATCTTCGCCAACTAAAAAAAATCGGAGAAAAAGTAGACAAAATCAAATGAAATTCTATTTATGCATACGCAAGGACTCTCTTAAAACTCTTCATCTGTACATAACACAAATAAACAAACGGACACACGAAAGCACATTTTGTCAGGCTCGAAGCACTTTGACACTTTGCTCTCTCAGTCAGTAAACACATTTAAAGTTAGCAGCACGCCTTGATTTCTTTTCATTTAATAAGCTCTAGGTTTTCCATTTAGTGATAGAATGCAAGTTCCAGATAAAGTTCTCTATAGCTCGCTAACATTTCTTTCCGTTCCGTTGACAAAGGAAAAGTTTTCCCTGAAGGCACCACAAGATTTTATTTCCTGATTACATACAATTCACAACAAATACATCGTAATGTTAGTTTAAGCTACCTTTCTAGTTTTAGTTAACCTATATTTATTGAATCTCGTTTTGAAAACTTGAAAGTCCAAATTCGTATTTCGCTTTAGTGTTAATATTAGCTATGTCCAGAGTTATTTAACATATAAAAGCTTTATTAATATTCATGTTTTCTCGTTAAAACGTGCCTGTTTGCTGGAAATGTTAATAAACATTTTGAATCAGCGTTTGTTTTTGTATTCTGCCTCAGATAGATATAAAATATGGAACAATATGTTGTTTTTTTACCAAACCACATTAATTTTTGCTGGATATTCGTATATAATTCATACTTTAAAGAATCATTGTGTTTGTTAAATGCAAACTTCTGTGACTTACCACGGTATACGCAAAAAAAATACAGCTGTTCTATACAATAATTTAATTGTCGTTGGGCTAAATATTTGGACTTATACGGAGAAGCATGGTTTTTGAATAGCTAACTAAATAAGTATGTTAACCTTAAAGAAGCCTTAGACTACATCGCAATATGACTAGACAATTATGATCTGAGTAGTTCTCTAATTAAATCTCGTTATAAGTACTATAAATATGTACCAATATGATAGTAGTCGAGAATTTTACTCTTGATGTTTTTGTGGTCAGAAATACTGATGCTCAAGCACCTAAGTACTTTCATATATAAGATCTCAATATCTGAAATACGAGTGGCATCCTCACTGAGCCCCCAAAATTACGTGACGTGGTAACTTAAGATCATAAAGGACCTGAGGTACTCCCACGTACAATCTCGGGGTAAAAAGTAAACTTAGTTACTCGTATATCAGCCAAGAATGTTTTTGTACTATTTTTGTTCCATGAATAACTGAACTGTTAATTGCAATTGCTTTTTTCACGATCTTTATTTTGGATGAAATTTTATTTGTGTCCATTTTGCATGCTTATTAGATCAGTGCATATTATAAAGCTTGCTTAATATTCAAAGCATGATTAATAAGTATTTTGCAACAAAAAGCTTGTTTTTCCTAAGTACCTGAAGAGGTAGTTGAAGAGGTCCGACTATAGTTTTGTTCTTATTTAGCCAGACTTGCCGTCCTCAGGGGTACGAACGCCTCAACATAATCCTAATGAAGTTCACCGAAAGTGAACGATGCCATAGTAGTACCTTTCTAACTTTTAGGTACGTGTGGAAACCGGTGTTATATTATATAGTATGATGAGTTTACTGAAAAATTAATTATCCTGATTAGGTAACTACTTTGTAAGTCCATAGACATATGCAAAGGGCGGTTATTGTTTGGCCCGTGACGTAAGCCGCTCTGACCCGCCAGGCTTGAGCCAGACATTGATAAATGTTTCATTCACTTTCTGGTCTACAAGTCCCCGGTTTTCCAATCTGCCTGCGTATTTTATTCAAAAAAATCGTAAAACTTTGTTATGCCTATATTTTTGTAAATTCTTGTTACAGGTTTGAGATTAATAATTGCTGTTTTTTTGTTTCAGGTATGTATATGGCTGTATTGATTTATTGAGTAAGTTAGTAATAGTCAACGTAAAACATATTTTCTAATGAAGTAACACTTAGAAATTCATACAACTTATATATTTATTTATATCAACGGAAAGATGATATTACCATTTACGTAGATTTAATTAACTTCACTATCTTACCCAAACGATCTTCCGACCCGACTGGTTGCGTAAAAGGCGTAGAAAAATATAATTAATTAAAGGTCGGAAGCACGAAAAGTAGACATACCTAGTTCTGGCAACAATTTGATAAACAAAAATATTCCCGGAATCCTGTTGCGGAAAATGTTAAATACACGCCTTGACAGTAAATAATGTGCGAACAGCTAGGATAAAGGGCTGGCAATATGAGAGGGCCCAAGGGACAGATCGGGGAGCGAAGCCTGCCCTACTCCCAGTATTTCTTGTTTATTTTTACTGCTAAACTGGTTTATGCAATAACGGCAGACATGAGGCTTCAAAAATATTCGATTTCAGAGCGAGTTACATGTTTTACATAAATACTAGGATCCTGTTAAATCAAAGGGAAAAGTTTACTTTGAAAGCTTGACTGAAAGGTCGTAAATCATTGTTATCAAAATATCTGGTACAACATCGAGTTATTATTTGTTTTACTTATGGCTATATAATATTCATTAAGAATTTGTAGTTAATTAAAACATATTTTTATATATACGGTGTTACCGAATTAAATATTTTGAAATATAGTTTCAACTATTTTGATTTTTTTAATAAGCTATGAATTAATTATAATGGAACTATCTGCTCATAAGGCATGTACAATTTTTTTAGGTGAGATGGTAATCGGCTACACAACTAATATCTATCTATCGAATGTTATCTAAAGTAGATATATATATGTGGCTTAAGTTTGTGTGTTGTATGTACTTGCTTGTTATCTCTTAAAATTACAAAAGCTAAGGATTAGGACAAAAAAGAAATGATCAGTTTTCTACCGTGGTAAATTATTCGGAAGAGCTATGAATAAGAATCGTAGCAGTAGAAATATGCAAAAAGAGCCCGAGCTACAGGTAAAGGAAAATATCAAGGAGGAAACCATGGTTGTAAGTTGTTTACAAACGCTGGCCTGGATGGCTCCATGGGCCACCCTCATGTTGTCGCCAAGTACCTAACGTTATGTTGCGGCAGTTTTCCTTGATAGACAGTGTATTCCAGACTAGTTTGCTCCATCTAGGACCACATCGATAAAAAAGTAGCACTGCTGTTATTCATCATGTTCTTTAATTAATGCTTTAAAAGATTTAGCTAATATTAATTACAATTTATTTATAATTAAGATTTTCGGCTAGATCGTGCATGTTCTTTTGTTGAGAATATGGTAAATAATAAGTATAATTATTTCAATTCAGAAGTTTATTACATCCAGGTTTACAATTTAATGCTTTCCTAACTAGAAATACAGGAACAACACTGAATTTTTTATATGATTCATTTAATTAATAATATGTTCTTGTCCATTTAATCACATTCATTTTCTATTTAATTGGTTAAAAATAATTATTGTCTGCTATTATAACTATCAATTACTTTTTGAATAAATTTACTTTACTATAACTTTTATCTGTAGCGCAAATAAATATCTTATTTATTATATACTTATTATTTTATATACTTATTTATTAAGAACGATTGTTTGAAATAAGAGTATCTGTAAATAATAGCAAAGCATTGTAATTATTTTATTATACAAATACTGCTCGGAATCTGGGTAATAATTCTGGTAATAACTACCAAACTATATATATATTTATGTATATATTATTAGTTACTGCGTAAAAGATATGTTATATTCTTTACGTAATTATTAGTTTCTACGAGTAAAGCACAAATATTTATAATCATCATTTTATTAGAACCAACAGATTCAATCTATTGATTTGGATTGTTTTGTGTTTATAGCAAATACACAATTATTAAGTATTGTTAATAAGACTATAAATTTACTACATTTGTGACTTAAATAAAGCGTACAACATTTACATTCTCAACGTTAGTCCTTACTCAAACAGTTCCTAATATTAAACCCATTTACGACGTAGACAGTTAAACGAGTTAGACCCCAGAATACACAAGACGCCGACCCTAATCTGATTAAACGTGGAAACTATCTAAAAGGATTAGCTGATACCATAAATAAGGGATTAATGAGGTTTAATTAGATAGCGTATTTACTCGCGTCCGTCCCCAGCTCATGAGGTTTTCACATCACGTACCAGTTCTGCACGGTGACCCAACAAATGGAACCATGGTCTCAGATCGAGCTATATTATTGATTAAATAATTTATGGAATCTCAAAGAAAAACTTGCTTTACTGTGGGTTTGAGACACTTTTGTTTGTTCATGCCAGGATGTAGATAGGCGGTAAAGAACAATGATGAAACAATAAAGAAAATGTCGATTTAGAACATATAAGTAGCGATTTATGAGCGATAAATTCATATTTAATGAATTAAAATTATAAAATTTTTTGTATGCATCATGCTTGCCAAATTTTTTAATATCAGTCGTTTACCGCAAATTTTTAATTTGATAGAGTCGACAGGTATTCAAATTATAATTGGAAATCGAGTGGGTATAATATTCAACTCATACACCTACTATCTATTAGATAATTCATAGACGTATTTATGAATTTATTTATTATTATAATTATTCGCTGTTTGAATATACATTTACTAATATTTCGTTATAATGTATCTTCACTGCGTATTCCTTAGCAAAATATTTTAACAGCACTGCACCTTTCATGCAAGACCTTTTCAGGATCTCATAATACGAATTAAAAAAATCTAACTATACTCGTACTATACAGTTTTTGCTCCATGTAAGTATTAATAATATTTTATGTTTAAGCTTGCGTAAATAAGATCTTATAAACTAAAATAAATCTTGTTCAGATTGTCACATCGAATGCGTAAATTGGCCACCATCTGGCTTACAGCTGTCTAGAATAGAGATGAGTCCCAAAAGCCTTTTTGAACAAAGCTTTAGATTCCCGCCGACACTGTTGCTACAAACTATTCTAAAAGAAATTGCTTTTTTCCGAAAGCACTTTATAAAACTTTTGAAAGGGTACAAAAGTATGATAATATGAAATGGAAATGAAACCCGGCGTGGGTATTCAACTCTGTCTAATGTGATTCCAGGTACTCGTTGTAAAGTAAATGGTCCTACGAAACTGAAATGGAACTGTGAAATATAACGACAATTCATCATTTTGCAGACTTTCATGTTCGGATATTACCTGAACTATAAAACTAACTAACGACTCATGTAGTAGAGTGAGATGAGAGCGAGACTTCATCGTCGCCTCTTTAAAATACTCTGAAGAGCACCGTGTGTGAACGAAGTAACAGTTAGTTATTTCCGAAGTTCAGGTTCGTGTGTTTGTTTGTACGTGTACGAAGACCCGTATTATAAAACTAAAACTGAAATTTCAGTTGACGAATATTTTGTTAGGTAGGCTATTTGTTATTGTGGAAAGCTTTTTGATTTTCAGAGTTTTTCATCTTCATTAGTAAGGTTTTAAACAGAATGCTATTTTCTAAAACACATAAAACCATAAAAAACATAAAGAAAATTTGGAGGATAATACCACGATCAACTCGGTTTTACTATGTACATTTTTGCTATGTTTTGTCAATTTTACCGTTGAATAAAAATATCCATTTTCGGATTTCACCTAGTGAAATTTCACCAATTGATGCTTTCATAATATTTTTTACTGCTAACGCCTCTAATGAACATTCAACACACAAAATATTGCAAACCAGACTGCAATAATGTAACTAGTGTTCTTTTGTAACTAGAACATTTAGTTTCATGATTTCTCAGCGACGGCAGATTTAATAATTTCTTTTTTTGTACGAAAGTGTATGTATTACATTCGGTACAATTTTAATTTAATCAAAATTGGTAGTTTGGTTTTTAAATCAAAATAACTCAAAAACTTATTTGTGATTATATTGGCGCATGCTGAATCGAAGACGACTATTATTTAAAGACTTGTTAATAGGAAATCGTGGTGCTCATCGCTGCTACCAGCGCTGGTTCGTCTTAATCCTTTAAAAAATCTGGTCCAAAAAGCGATGTCAGATTGAGAAAAAGAAATAAAAAAGTCAGACAAGTAAACAAAAAATATGAGAAGGTAAATTCTAAGTAGCAAAAGTTCGGCTGAAGCCGCAGGCAAATTTAATATGAGTTCTTCTAAGGAGAAAGTTACACAGAACATGTTTGATATGTCTCAAGATATTAATATAAAGGTAATCAACGTTTTGTTCAAAGCGCCGATGGTGCACCGTCTAATTTTTTCTGTGACTAGTCCAAAGTTAAGATAACATTATCTGAACCGTGGAGAAACTTTGCGGTCGACCCCTATATTTTACACTAATAATAGTGAGGCTAAAAGTAAGCGGCAGAGCTTAATTTCCTACAAACTCCTTTTAGTTTTGGTAAAACCTTGCTCATTTTGTTTGAACGTACAAAATAGTGAGTATACTTTATGCACCTCTCACAGAGTACAGCCGCAGAGCAAATAACTTGAAACTCCGAATTTATTTTGTGGTTAGATGACGTTTTCTCGTATATATACACTCCAAGTACTCATTCGCTGCGAGAGAAAGCCTGAATATGTGCCTTATGGCACTATATGTAATAGGCACGAGTTTAAGCATACTTAGGTTTAGCTAGCCTAGCTTTGTAGCATAAAACTTATTTACTCATTGGCTTGGTATCAAGTTCAATCAGGGTTAATCAAGATATCTGTCATCAGTCAGGATATCTACGTGTATATATTTTGTATAACTGTGAACTCAAAGGCTGTAAGTAAACTTTTTAATTTTCGAAACCCTTTTTTGGCCGCTCTGATGATTTTATCGACTGCTAAAAATAACATCTTTGCAGAAATTTTCGTCATTCTACAACATAATCTAAGACACTGCAATTGAAACAAGGCTGCTGATACGAGTATAGGTTAAACCCAACCTCTAAAATTATGTTAGATTCGATTTTATCTTCGTTTAGTTTAGCGCTTTGTAACGTTAAGGTTTTAAAACTAATGTTTCTTAGTAAACAAACGTTACATTAGACCCTTTCTACTCTTTCATCACAAACATTTCTGATATAGCTGCCACACATATCCAAGTAGTGATAACTTCTCAAGTTATTCACCGCACTCATAGCCCGAGATCCACTAATTTAGTCTGTCCCAGGAATTTATTAGTTCGTGATTGGGAACGGAGAAGCTCGACATTCTGTGGGTCACCGCTGGCATTGTTGGAATGTGCCGAAACGTTGGTATCCTCAGTACCCACTGTTAGAACGGTTACATCTAGGACTAGGTGCCCTAAATAGGTCAGTTTAAAATCTGGCCTTTAGCACTATTTGATACTCGTATTTTCTATACATTATAACTTACCGCAATATAAACTTACCTATCTTACTCAGCGAACTTTACAACCCGCATAATGCTATAAATATACAGTGTTCGAAATGCGTAACACATTTGTATTTGGATTAAGCGAAAAAAACCTTGAAATACCAAACAGAGAGCTCATAAATTTATCTTTCCTGAATATTTTATTTTTGTAACAGTGTTTTGTTTTCTACTTAGCTAACCTTTTCGGGTAAATGGGAAAGTAACTCCAATTAAAAAGTCTTTTGACAAGCGAACGATGTTGTGATCATTTTTAACTGTTGCCCTTCGAAAATGGTTTACTTGTTTCAATGCTTGATGTTACGAGAGCTTTTCCACTCGACTAATTGAATATTTCTCGTCAGTTCGCTTTCGTGCCGAGTGCTCTATGAATAATTAAATATATTTTTTCCTTAGGAGCTCTTCCAGTTTTCTTCTTGTAACTTTCCAAGGCTGGATATTTTGGAGTCATGCTCTTACAATTTCAATGAGGCAAGCATACTCATAGATTTGCAAATTTTTGACCTTGTTGATTTACCCAATTTCTTCGAAATTTTTTCGAAATATCGACCGGTGCGATTACATAATTTAAAGTAAAACATGCATAGATACAAACATGATTATCTGACAGAAGAAAGAAAAACTTGCTAGGTTCGAAGCAGATATTCGCTCGCTTGCTCGACGTATGAAGAAACACTTAATCTGCTATGTCATATATACAAGTTAGAGCCAGTTACTTTGCGATAACTTAGTAATTGAAACAAATATCACATTTGCAAGACGTATTAATCTGCTAGCTTTCACTGAATCTTGCTGAGCGCAAGTACCCTTTGATGAGTTTCTCGTTTACGGTGTATTACGCGCCCTTTACAGTTGATTATCCCCATATCTCTACGCGTAAACTCCGTCGCAGTAAAATGTAAATATAAACTGAATTTATATACGCATAGCGCTATCATAAACGCTGTTGCCATATTAAAACGGAGTCGCGAACGCTTCGTTACATATTTACTCAGATAATATTTTAATAGAACATCGTTAATATTTCACATGGCATTTGATTTAAACCTTTATTTCGGACGTGGTAGAGAGCGTCGTCTGTATGGAAAAACTCCGCATGTATGGAATTGCAGACCCGATAGTGTGTTTCAATGGGATATATTATCATGAAGAGCCTATAAAGTGTGAAAAGCTTGTAAAATACGCATCAGCTCACCATTTGGGCCAAATGGTGGACGTTAAGAACGTGTGAAGCTTTCCTTCACTACATAAATCAAAAACTTTGGAAGCGGCGACTTCGGAGCTTCCCGGCTTTAAAGAACAAAGGCAGCTGTTTAGAAAAAAACAAAGAAAAACAAAAAAAGATTTAATACTTCCTCACCTCCGCTAAGTGATCTTCTTGTTTTCTTGATATTTTAATTTGCGTTTGCGAAGCTTAAGGTTGTAGGCTAGGCGCGGTTGGTAATTAATATTTTTGTGTTATTCATTCTCTTAATTTTCGTAACGTAATTAGGTAAACAGTAGCCTACTGCGTTATTGTTGTTATTAAACACCATTTGTTTTCATTTCATTGAAAATTATACAACTTCCTGAAACCAGAATGTTGAAGTTATTGTTTGAAATTAACGTGCTTCATGACGTTGTAATGACAACGAATATAAAGAACGTATACTCTATAATTTTGCGATAATGTAAATAAGTGTAATACAGACAAATAAAAATGGTAAGAACTCATTTATTTAATACTAAGAAGTTTTTAAACATAAGTTGTCAAGAAACCAGAAATCAGTAGGTCCTAATTAAAAATTAAAGAAATCATTCGAATCAAAAGAGACATTTTCAGCTCTCCTTCATTTATGCCTTGATACAAATGATGAATCTCTATTCCAAGTGCAGCAAAAATTTGCTTTGTTAGTATGCAAGATGTTATGTTTGTCTGGTTTTTGGCAATCGCGTATGAAGGGACGTTCACTACGACGCTGTAATTGATTTCGATAATATTTGGTATAGATATATTTTAGGTGCCTCAATATGATTTCTGCTTAGATTGAAGAAGTTGACGTATGTATGACGAGATGTAGAGTAAAAGAATTGTGGTCTCGGGATAAACGGTTCACAGAACTATTCATAATATCAAACTTGAGCATAAGAAGTTATTGTAGGGACAGAAAACCAGCACCACAGCACCGATTCCATACGTCTTGTGACTTCAGCATGCAGATCTTGAAGCTGTACATCCGCTGCGGTGGCACTTCGCATAAATCTTGCTTTGTCCAAGCACATTATGTATGCTAACGGGCCATTGCGGACTAGGATGGCAGCTGTAAATTTGGTAACACTGTAGAAAGGTTTATTGTAACTAGGCTTATTGAGGTAAATTAGAGTAAGATGGTATATACAAAATATTTAGTGTTTTTCCGCCTCGTCTTGATGTCAGCGTGAGAAATCGAAAAATATTTTTGTTTTTATGGTGTGGTTCCTCCTCACCACCGCCACACCTCACTTTATTATTTCTCTTTCTCTCAGTATCCGACTTCCTCGACACGTGTTTCGCCTTAGCACAAGGCATCCTCAGGAGATGTTGACTCTTCAAGCGCCCGCTCGAAAGTGAGCTGTTGCGCCTCTGCGAGCTCTTTAAATAGCGGCCGGTCACGTCACGTGTTGTGCGTCACCGTTGTTGTTGTGTCGGCGCATTTGATGGCTCAGATTGATAAATTAGAGTTTTACCTACTTGTGTAAGATAGAAAGTGAGTAAAATTCTTATGTCACCAGTAACCGTAGCATGGGCGTTCAGTCCCGGAAAATGGAAAGACAAAAAAGGAGAATCCTGCATGCTCGCCTTGACACGCATTAGATAAATTTAATTAGTCAACAATTTTGATATATTCGAAATAATTATTTTTAACTGACGTTAACAAAAAGAGGACGCAATCTATTCGACTGTATTTTTTCATATTTGTTACCTCATGTTTATCTTAAAGATAGCTGGAATTATTTGAATAATTATTTTTTGATTGCAAGAGTATTATAACTTTTATGTAGTTCTATTTTAATTTTGACAAAATTGGTGCAGTAGTTTTAGTTAGGCATTTTGATTCAGAAACCAATTTCTGAATCAAAGTGAAGTCGGTATACTTTTTTTAAAACACTCGTTTAAGATAATAATTTTAAGCATGGCTTGTAGGTCTCACACATCTATTCAAATATACTAAATTGTACGTACGCTTACGGTTTATGTAGACTAAAGATTTCATCAACCATTATTGCATTTCTAGCTCTACCTACACGCAGGCACGTTAAGCGTCTCGGAAACAAGAAAGTCACGGGAGCACATCCGACATTTATTGGCTTCGACGACCCTCAGCCGACATCCGCGTCGACATTGACGAACGACCCACCGAATGCGATACTCACATCTCTGGCGACTTATTGGTAACGATTTTTCAATGTCGCACAGTTGAACGAGTCTCTTCCTCGTTTAAACTAGTTTTCCTTCATTGTATTGCATATATTAATGTTGCCTTGGCAACGTTAAAAAAATATATATTGTGAAGAGCGTTGGACTCCTTGTAAAAAACATTTTTATATATTGGTTACAGTCAGGTTTTATTTTAAAATGGTTTTTAACATTCAAGTCACTAAAAACAGATCGTAACTTATTGGTTCCCTTTGTTTTGTTAAAATCACACTTTCAGCAATATGTTCGTGAATTGGGAAACGAGTGGAAAATGAAGGATATAAAAATAAAAGAACAGAGCGTAACTTTGCAAGTAATTTATTTCTTACAAGCGTAACAAAAGTCCTTGATTTCAGTAAACGGCCAGACATACTTCCTTGTTTAACGTACAAGTAAAATCCTACACAAATAGGTATTCATACCTCTTTTTTAGGTCAAATATCGCCCAAGGGTGCGCTTAGTTTCCTTCTTTGTATGTTTCACGGAAGCTTGAAAAAGGAGAAAAATAAACAAGCTAGCCATTGTAAATGTGAGTAGGCGTACAAAAGGTGTACGTGTATACGAAGTGATTCGCGAGAGAATCAGAGTCGCCGACATAGTTCTACGCCTACGTAAATTAAACTGCCATTTACGAGTATACTATAATATACGTGTACTACTTCTTTGAACTGTTAACCTCGCAACCACAATAAATTTGTAGGCTTTAAAAACTTTCAAATTCAGAACAATAACCTTATGGGAAGAAGTTTAATTTACAGAATTTTCGTTGCTCTAGGTAAGAAAAAATGTCAGAAGTGTCATGCAAAAAATTATTAACAACAGCCTGTTGCGATTGAAACTAATATTTTCGATTCATGTCATTGTCACAGTATTTTAGACCTTGTTTTACGAGTTATTAAAATCAACTTGAACAAGAATCGTCGTGGTTCTTGAAATATACAAACTGACAGACAAACAAGTTAAGCTGAAAATTTTGAAGCACTCGACATTTGTTGTGGCAGCCATCTTGCATTATATTGTATTTTACTAGTCAAGCCAGTTCATTTGATACCCATATTGAGGGGGTTGTGAAAAAAATCGGCGGCCATCTTGGACCGATTTTCATTACATACAGGTAATGACATGATACAACTTTCATACTAATCAATCCAAATCTTACTCAATGTTCTATCACTAGATCGTATCCTGACACATAAGTAGCCTTAACCTTAACAAATTAACTGAACATACACTTTAGTAGATAGTGACAATCTTCCAACATTGCCTACAACGTAGACCCGTTTAAGAGCAGGTGACAAATTTTGGTTACCCACACTCCGGTACCGTCTTCCAGATCCCTGTCAAGTAATTAAACTGTAAATTACAGTTAAGTGCACGCTCGCCCTAAGGTCGTATCGGATCCCCCAAGAATATCAATGAGATGGCAACCTTGGACTCAGATAGGCAACTTTAACTATATAAATGCCACGGCAGATCGTGTTACCGTGCCCTTTACAATAAGGCACAAAATCAATACTTTTTGTAAACTATACTATTTTTTTCATACAGGCAGGCCTCGCTAGAGCGTGTCAAATATAGGTGACTATGTCGTTCAAATAATAAATATGAATTAAATTAAACAATTATGTACATATAACAAGCAAGTAAAGAAGAACTGATAAACTTACGGCTGAACTAACTCTCATGAATCGTAGCAATCAATCAAATTAAACAGCTGATAGTCCATTACTAATAAGCTCGATAAAAACAGTGTCAGTGAAACACAAGCCAGTAATAATCATTGTTATAAACAATTTGTACCATGGGTTTTGTAAGCGCGAATTAAAAAATAAGTTATCATTTCGTGATACATTTTAACGGCTGTCAAAACATTGCAAGAGAGAGTTGATTATGTTTTCTCCATTTCAGGGTTGAGCTTTACTAAGAGTAAAACTTAGGCAATAACGAGCACGTATTAATCTAGGACCTTTAAGCTTTTGTAAGCTTTTTGACTAGGAAAATGAGCTTTGCCCAAGTAGGAGTAGGTGTATCTATCACTGATGTTGAAGCATACCGAAAAAAAAACTTGGTAAAGCAACACGCACATTTATTCGCGAAAAGATTAAAGCAATTAAGTACACTTTTGACTGACAATTTTGGTTTTTATAAATAAAAATGTTTATATTCCACGTTCGGGGGAATTACGACAGTGATAAACGAGGGGCGTCGGTCTGACACACGGCGAAATTACGCCACAATTTCTCATTTATGCCATTTTGTTTCACTCGTACCAAATGATTGTCTGTTTCAGAAATTGGGCTGATGCAGAATCTCGGTTTGCGAATTATACGAAGATAATATAAAAACGATTTTAAGTGGCTTATACGTGATCCTACTGGCATTTTTGTTGTAGTTAGTAATTTCATTGTTCCTAACATTGAAGGCACTAGCCCAGTAGTTAGTTATGTAAAAAGAAAACAGTAACCAGGTAATTATTATTCTGTTAAACCTACAGTAGAAATAAAATTGTAATTGAAAAGGTTAGTTACGTGTAGACAGTGACTTTTTTAACGTAAATACTTAAAGGGCTAAAAATATATCAGATCGTAGTGTCAAAAGAAAGAAAGAAAGAAAGAATTTATTTAACCCAAAAAACTACTAGTACGAACAGAGACTTTACAAATAATATTTAAGTGCACAAACCGGCTCCAACTCAGCATAATGCTGGTTGTAAACAACCAGGACTGGTCTTCCGTTGGTGCCGGCAGGTGACGTCACGCACGCACACAATCTCGTGCAATATACACAAAACATAACATAGTATTTAACGATACCATATAAGAGAAATATATATTCCTAACTATTACAATTTTTCACAGAGAAGAAAAAAAACAAATCGTACCGTGCCATAACTAATAACATAAAAATATTGAAGACCATTTAGAGGTGTCAGTGTCATAGTGACATATCACATATTGATATTTTTATAAAGATGTAATCTGTCTAATCCGAATATAAAATATGGCAACCAGACATGTCAATTTGCCTTAACAGAAAAAGGTGATACGCTCTATACTGTCTGTAGAATATTCGTAGGATATAGGATATTTTATTAGATACGAGTACCTACTGAAGTCGTGTTGTGTAGCTGCAAGAATTCATGCATAAATACGACCTTTTATACCCGTGATTTCATTTGGGGTCATATTACGCGCGAATTCTCAAAAGAAAGTTCAAATTACTCCCTTCACGAGTCTGTATTGAAGACCAATTCGATCTGTCTTTTAACATATGAGATATCAAGATACGTAAAAATCTAATAATGCGAATGTCGAAGGAAAGTGCCTACTTAGAGGGGTGAGGTGGGAGGTCTACATGCCAAGGTGCGAATGGGAATATGGTGCACGTGAGTGTTTATTAATAAAATTTTGGTTTTATTAATCATCCGTGGTGTTGAAATCAGTAGTGAATTCTCTACTAGTATATTAAATTACTATTTCGGTTGAATATAACAATGAATCGCAAATGTATTCACTAACGTTGGGAGAATTGGCAATTTACTTAAGAATGGTCAGTAATTGTTATTATTTGCTTACTAAAAATAATGTTTACAGGGATATTAAAATTTTGAAAGTCAAGGCTAAAATATAAAAAGTGACATGAAATATTAAATAATCAATAGCCATATCGACTAATAAATAGCTACCCAGCTACTCGGAATAAGAAAGTTTTCAAGATAATTACGCAAACATCAACTTCAGTTCCGCATCCATATTCAAAGGTTTTTAATTACCATTCCACTTGAAAAATACGGAGGAAATCCAAAAAAGTTGAGAGCGGAAAGTAGCGATTCAGTGTGCTTCAGTTCGGCGTCCGGACGAGCAAAACCGTTTTGGCAAGGATCCTACGCCAGTTAGAAGTGGAGTAACTCGTTTACTGGTTCAGTAATCATTTGAAAAACTAGAATCGTAACTTCTATGCTCGATACTTTAAGGCTTAGCAACTAGGATCTTTGGATTTAAAGTCATATACGGCGCAGTCATGAACCACCACCCGGTGTGGTGAATTAAGCTAGAACGTTTCAGAAGATATTAGCAAAGTTGCCACATGAAGTGATCCCGTGACCGAACTTCTTCGGTGTCGCTTACCTCGTAAAAGAACGTAACTACCGCTCTGAATAGATAATAAGGATTTTATTAAAATTCCTTGTCCTTGTTGTGCCATTCTCAGGGCTCCTTCTGGGGGTGCCCTTTGTTCTGGTGGCATGCGAGTCTTAAATTCTCCCATAGTTGTCCCCAATGAAATTTCACAGCCTCATTTATAGCTCCCTTTTGTGTTTGTTTTGGTATTGAGTTTATTCGCAATGATACTGGAAAGAGTTTTTTGCTGTTTGCTTATCTTACCTTTGCACAGGACCAAAATTCATGACCATTACGAAACAAAACCGTTGTATAAACAGTTAAAGCTTAATTAAGGACGCAAAAGCTTGCCAAATTAACAAGGATTTTTATTTTTTTGTAGCACCAGGGACTGTTGTAGTACTAATATTGAGATAACTACCGATCTATGTATTATTTTTTCACTCCAATGCCATCGCATAAACTGCATTGATCGTTAATTAATTCTCTCTTGTGATCGAAATAACTACGAGAAATCAATTTTCTGGTCAAACGAACGGCTGGCAGTTGGCGCAGTGTGGCTTCTATGTTAGCCACATTACTTTACTCATTTTGCATTTTTTATTGTCATGTGTGTATGATTTTAACTGGAATATCTAATACATGGATACAGCGTAGAAATTCGTTTAAACTATTTTATCGTGAATTTTGTTCAGTGGTAGGTATACTTGTACTACTCGATTTCTATCTTTTAATAGTTACTGGTAAAAGTTGTCTCTACCTAGTAGGAATTTTCCCAATCACATGTTTTTGGCATCCAATATATATTTTATTCTTCTAGTTCAGTAAATAAAGTTCGTTAAAAGTACGCAATACATCCGGGAATTTGAAGCGCTAACAAGCGTTTCCCAACTTTAAATTAGGCTTGTGTTTGCTCTCCTGAAATCTAGATTGGAGCTCGTTTAAAGTAATGTTTTGACATCAAACTTGAGGTGAACTACAAAGCATAAAATTTGCTTCATATGTTAGCAATTTGTAGAATGGCCTTTAAAAAAATATTTTTTTTTATTTTCTTATATCGCATAACATCCATACATACATACATACATACATAACGCGGAACCGCTTTTTATATTTGTATTTACATGATTTCGTTTATAAATAAATTGATGTTGTATTAACTTAAACTATTATTACTGTCATCTTATATCAGATCACGTATATTTAAGAACTAAATACAAATAGGTATAAACAATGTAAATCCAAACGCGGCATCATCCACTGCATTTCGATCTACCTATTAGGTATATAATTCTATGGCTCCAAATGAAATGTTTATTGCTCTGTCCCGCGAAGGCGAAAACATTTCGCTTCTCATATAACTTTGTCTACATTAAGTGAGAATATTTGGAAGTGGCTGACGCCAAGTAACTTTGAACTTCGACAAAATTACATTGCATATTGGATAGTTTACGTTGCTAGTGACGATGGGAGGAGTTACATGAAACAACAAGTTTTACGTAACATTTCCTTTCAAGTATAAATAGAGAAAGAGGGTCCATATAAAACAAACAAAAAATATGTTCGATATTTCTGTGAAATTAGTTTGATATAGATTTTTTCTCATTTAAACAATACATAAATTTAAAAATTACATGAAATGACAAAAACAATCGGACATATCAGACATATCAGACCTCATATCGCTCTTGATGCAAAAGTGGCCTAAAATATTGCACCAGGTGAGAACCAGAGCAAGAGGCACCAAAAATGTCTCGCTAATTCCGAAAAATATGTATCTACCTAGGCGTCTACCAAATTGAATACCGTAGTCATATTTTTTAAATACATGCTACTACTTTGATTCTGACACTCACACATAGCACGTTAATAAATTCCAGTAACTACAATAATTAAAGCAATATTCGTCTCCCGGGTAATGTCCTTCGACATCGGGACGTGGACACGCTGGATGTCACGCTCGCTTAGTGCCGTTTTACGTTTCACTGTCGCGATCTAATGGATTTCCCGTCTATAGTTGCATAGCTATACTAGTAAAATCGAGTTACACGAAGATATGTAGATAATTGTATTTTTTATCTATAGTAGTGTAGTGTTGATAAAGTGTGGATTTCTTACTTACTAACTTTTTAATGTGGATCCTTGATATCTCTGAAACGCCTAATAAAATAAAAAAAAAATCTTTTCTGGGGTATTATTTTCGGTCGATCCCACATATATTATATTAGAATTGTTTTTGTTGATTTGTGAATCAAAATAAGTTTGATGTCTGTTGTTAACTAACATTAAAGTAGCAATTGTTCCGTGCCTGTGGGAAACCTTTGCCCTAGAGTAGGTCAAACCGTCAGGAGCAAAATTTCTTAATCGCAATCACTCTGATATCCAAATGGATTAATCACTAACTAAATATGAAAGAAACTGTAACTGGATTTTTTCAATCAAATACTAAATATGTACATTAATTATAAATGATATAAATTAACGTATTTGCACAGGGTTATACATTAGCGGTATGTTAAACTGAAAGTCTGTAACTCTCATTACAAACAACTTTCATTATGGGACCGAAGTGAATTTGACAGTTGTTCCATAGAAAAAGTTTATCGGTAGCCGACGAAATGTATCAAGCAGCAGTTTTTTTTCTAATGGAATTCAGAGTCGGTCCATAGTAAAATTTGTTCATTAGTGCGTATAGTTATACTCTTTTCACTTAGTACACTCCTAGCTGATTACCCTATATAAGCCATGTATAAAATTCACGTATACTTACAAGATTAATGAAGTGTTACGAAAATAGAAGATCCGAAGGCTCTTAGAAGAAGGAAATATCAGTATTGCTCAGAGAGCTTAGTAATCAATATCGGCTGCGTATATAGGCACAATAGGACCTCTACTTAACCCTTGCCAAATATAAATTTGATTGATCTTAGAGTAGTTGAAGTGAATAGGGTACAGACATCTGAATAACTGAACTATTTAATTAATGCTATTAGGTTGTGATAAAGGGAATCTAACCGACCTACGTTCAAACCGCAAAGTCTATTGATTTTGAAAGGTCTAATTTTTAAGCAAACGTAACATCTCTAATACCCAATACTTACCTTAACATCAAACCTGGCAAGGGTTGACACGTTTTATCTTTGCCTTAACAACATTTTCTGCTCTTAAGATTTTTGTGTAACTGATTCCCAAATTCTGTGAACTCTATCAAAGTATATACCTTTTATAATTTCGTTCAAACTAAATATTTTACATAATCAAGTCAGCGCGGTAACGCAGCGTACTTTTGCACCAGGTTTGAATCGAGACAGGTTATTTGACTTAAATTGGTTTTAATTTTCAACGATTATATTATAAATTCAAAGATATATTCATCAACATAATAAAATTATTGGTTTTTTTAGGGTCTAGGATTGTTTTTCGACTTTATTACATGTATTGTATTTTTCTCAATATATTTATATTATAGCGTTTGCCTCTTAGCCGCTGGCAAGTCGAGTTATGTTGAGATTTCGTTAAGTTTTAGCTTAATCGATTACATTGCGAGCAAGATTGGACAAGTTGAACCGGCTTCAAGTTCTCACATTTGTCTGTAACATGCTCAAGTTCGGGACGAGATATGACGCAGCGGCAATATTATCAACATTGCATAGAGGCCGAGCTTTATGGTTGTTGTTTTGTATCATCCGCCGGATTTAGGATTATTACTTCAGTACGAATGGGCTTCCCTAAGGATTTTACGTTGCGAAAATATTCTTGATTTCAAATCGCTTATATTTTGATTTTCATAATCTTCTTGCATACTTTTGTAAGCGGTTATTCTTGTGATTAATTCTGACAGTAAACCTGATTAGAATCACTTCATGAATGTAGTATACTTACTTACCTTTTACGTCGGGAACCAGTTATAGTAAATGGATTAACATTATTTGTTAGTTAACGACTTCCAAAAAGAATGAGTTATTGTGTTCGCCTGTATGCATTTTTTATGCGTGTTCATCTATATTTTCGTCAATTGAAAATCGATTGAATAAAATCTTTTTTAGTCGATGCTCCCAATGTGGTCCTATATAAATTTGATCAAAGTCAGTCCAGTCACGTTTGTTTTATGATACATAACTTTTAATTTTCCAAATAGATCATTATTGGTAACGTAAGTTTTGCATGTTGAATCACTTTTTTAAAGTTTAAATTATATTGCACTTAGACAAATTTATAATTCGAACGAATAACGTTGAAAAATGGACCAATTCTTAATTGTCCGATAGCATCCATCATTTGTTAAACTTAAACATCACCGACGTGTACCTGTGAAATATACTTACAATAGGGTAAGTAAAAGTAGTAGTAAGTAGCATTGGCAGTAAATAGTGTACAGTGGTCTTTACCCACGTCTATGAAATGTAATTTAAAATAAAATTCTAACACAAACTCTTCAATTTATACGTCTGTAATTATTAAGAAATTTTGTATTTGTTTCATTTTCTCTTTTTCTGGATTAAAACAACCATGCTAGGTCTGCAGGGCGCTTTTGGCAGTACTCTATAAAACTAACTGTAATTATACGGTTTGCGATAGTTGTTCCCAACTAGATAATATGATAAATGATGACAAAATTACACCAATAAATGCTTATACGTAGTATGGTAGGATACAAGAACCTTCCTCTTTTAATTGGATCGGGGACGCGAGCAGAGCGATGTCATTAATCCTGATATAAATGAATAGATATGTGCTTCAGGAAATCAATTATACGCATGGTTTTGTTAACGTTGAAAATGTGAATCGAACGATACTTGATAATTTAAAATCGTATGTTATATATGGCTGGAGATATCAAAAGAACGAATGAATCTACGTTCAACATATATAGATGACACACAGTATTTGATTTGCTCTTACTTAAGTTACCAGGTCATTGTCTAAACCAATAATATAAGCAGTCATGCGTATTTTGAAGTAAACAAAATTCATTGCACTACCATTATGTATCCTTCTGTAACTCTTAGAATTATTTTAAGACTGTATAGTACTGAGTATCATGCATTAGATAAGTTTTTAACATATCTTATTACTAAATTGGAATATTATAAAGAAATGAGGCAATCAAATCAATCTAAACCCACGAAGGGTAAAACAGTCTATTAGTACGTCGTATAACGTGATTTAGACAAGATTCTGAAATAATCTGGTCTTATTTTCGAGTTATCTTGACCGAACTGAGGTTGTTATGTCGACGGTGATTTTTGATTATGAGGGCCGTTTCCCCGTTTTCCGTTAAAATAGAAGGGCAATGTCTGCAGTCGATGTCATTAATAATAAATGAGTAAAGACATGCGCTGAAAAAAACCTATGGGAAGTCGCTGCATAATAATATGTATATGATATTCATGAAATGCAAACCGTGAAGGTCATTGAACTTTATTAGTTACCTGTTAGCTAACTTGACTAGTTTCTGCCATGAGAAACTGAATCAAAGTTGGCGAAGTGGTGTGCAGATTTAACGATATCAATTATGTAGACCTCTTTGGATCGGAACTACAGTTTCTAGTTTAATATAGCGAAGCTAGGTACGAGTAGGAAGCCCCAGTTATGTGTTAATTGAAATGATTGCTACCAATATCAATTTAGCATAACCAACGCAACAGTTCTAAAGAATTGTTTATCATTACAAACAATCCTAAAGTTGCGTTGGTTACTAAACATAGAAGCACGGGACCTTCTTTCATATTCATATATAATAACTCTAATACTTATGTATATCAATATACTATTAGGTATTTACAATGCATACATACACTTGTAACAAATCATCATCATCAATAAATTAAAACAAATTCGATCATTACTTTATATTTTAGCTGACAAAAGTTTTATGAACCCAGTTACTTTAAAAAATATGATAAAACCATTTTTTTTAATTGTATCAAACTTTACTTTGTACATTTTTTGCCTCGCACGCGTAGGAAAACGAGTTTAAAATCAAGCAACACCTTATCAAATGCATTTATTATCAGTGAAAATAATCAGCTTAGCTCGTACTCTCCAGGCCAAGCAAACAAACAAGGCAATTTCAATTACGGGACTAGTTCTAGAACTAGTTAAGTGACTTCAAAAGCTCTTTGGTTTGAAAATACGCGAAAGCGTTTGTGGGCTTACGCGTTAGACGCCATTGAGTGGCTTCCACGGGCTTGAACAGAGATTTAGCGGTACAGTACTATAAATAGGTATACTGACCTGACATGCAATCACATAACACTATCACACTAATATTATGAAGGCGAAAGTTTGTATGTGTAGTGTGTGTTTGTTCAAACACTCAAACGGCTGAACGGATTTTGATGAAATTTCGATCCAAGTTTCGAGTAACTTATATTGAGAAATTGGGCTACTTTTCATCCCGATAAATGCAGTGTTTTAAATTATTGTAAATAATTCAAGCTATTGAATCACATTGACTTTGTTATTACTTATTATACTTCCAATGTAATATTTCTTGATTTATTTGTACCTAATGTTACTTTGCTTATTGCTGTTTGAGTCCAATTATATGTTTATATTTACGACGCGCATTGACACATACATCTGTAAAATGTATGTTTCAATACTAGAGGAGCCTCTAATAATTATTAATATTTTCTAGCTCTGAGTTTTATTTTTGGCTTACATTTGACCGTTGGAAACCGATAACCGCTCTTATGCGTATGCTGTATAACAAGTTAGGTACTTAAAGTAAGATCCTATTATTTGCCTTAGTTAAAGGTCAAAAAGGTTATCCAGAGGGCCTTCAAGGTTCGAAATATGAAGGTAATAGCGGAAACTAATAGAGGATTTATTTTGCATTTATGAGTTCACGTCGTCCGATCTTGAGAAGGGTTAAAGATGACAACAACCGACAGAGGTCGCCCTTTATGCGCACAGCTAAAGGATTTCGTCCCTGGCCCTACCTAGTCAGGAGTAGGTCACTATGTAGTGTACCTATATATTAGAACTTCTTACAAGGTTATGGTTTTAACTTTACTATTTATTAAAAATTTAATATAATATGTTTTGATGGTTAGCAGATAGATGGATAGAAAATATTTTCTTTTGCTAATAAACTAACTAAAATAAACTAATAAAAGATTTGTTACTAGTACATAATGCAATGAGCGATATATTCCAACCAAGTTTTTTTAACTGGTTATCTGAAAGTAACTACCAAATGTTATATTGATCTGAATTTGTTAATAATTTATTGAATCTGCATTTGTTTATAATTTTAATGTAGTAGTTGACCAATAATTGTTGACCTCATGACCACACTAATTTTGCTATTACAAAAATATATCTAGCTTACAAATCGAATTAATTAAAACTCTGTAAATGAAACTGTTTGCTTAACGAAATACTGTGTTCCAAATGGCTTAAATAAGTTACAAATATCAAAAGCGTTATCTGATAAATTAACGGGAATTCAATAACAGCTTTGGTAACCATTAATACCTACTTCTTTGTATCGTGTATTTTTCCACCGTGTTTTAGACCTTGTTTCATGAGTAACAAAACCTACGTTTAAAGAATCGTCGTGGATTTGTATTTTCAAAGAAACTTTTTCCTTATTTGAGAGAAACATCAGAGCAATCTAAAATCCACGACGACTAAAAAAAATTACACCAAGTTTCTTCAAGATTGGTTGGAAACTATGATATACATACTAATCTCATTGATACATAGATACAGACTCAAAACAACGACGCTTCGCTCGCTAAGTCAACTATACTAGAACTAAAATAAAATATAGTTTTGAGACAACTACCCTGTGTTCATTATTAAATCATACATCATTATTATGTAAGTTAAGCCATAAAAGTGAAAATTTGATAAAATTGTAAATTATGGGCCACCACTGACCCATTCTGTTAATTTAAACTGAATTTTACCAGTTTATTTGGAAAGTTTTGATTGTAAGACTACTTTAATATGTCATACAAATTGCTATACTTGTTATGGGCGTATGGATTTAAAATTTGATGTCAGTAAAAAAGTAAGACAAAACCTTTGGGTCCGGAACTTAAAAAAAAAAATTACATATTATAAATCTTTCTGGTTTTTATGAAAACTAAAAAAAACCTATAACCCAACGAGTTCAAAAGCAAAAAATATAATACAAAAATAACAATGATATGGACCCAAAATGTTTGACGAAGCGAGCGAGCTCTGCTTCGGATCTGGAAAAAAATCTTGACAAAAATATGTGCATGGGTTCTCCAATTTTTAGAACGTTTTAGCCTGCTGGGATTTTCAATTGGTAGGGTATTGCGCCCAAAACGTGGATTTTTTTGTTAAAAATGCAAAAAGCTTGACAAATCTATGAATATAGATTTAATTACTCTTGAAACAAAAATGTACTGAAGCAATGGATTAAAAAAATAATTAAAATACATCAATCGATGTTGTTTACCTGTTGCCGTGGAACTGATGAGTAATATATGTCATTTGCTAATTGATACAGATTGGGATTTTATAATGTTGTACTATTGTGGTCACGAGATCAATAGTTCACAGAAATACTACAAGTAGTTCCATGGCAACAATCCGCCCATAGAATTACTCACACCAGAGAAACACTAATCTATAATAAGATATATGGGTATGTAGGTGTACTTTCGATCTATTCTAGAAATACAAAAGAAAATGCGTAGCCACACATTTCAGCTGACTCTGCAGATACGGCTAAAATCGTCTATAAGCCGAAGCAATTTAGTAAATGTAGTTAGCACAATGTACAAACGTGGGTCAAAGTATCCCTGTACATAATTATAAAAGCGTGTTGGTTGGTTTGTTCTGTTTTCCATCGCA
The DNA here is from genome assembly GCA_947049295.1 of Ligdia adustata. NCBI lineage: Eukaryota > Metazoa > Arthropoda > Insecta > Lepidoptera > Geometridae > Ligdia > Ligdia adustata. Next base: position 5,888,461 of record OX346214.1, on the reverse strand, counting down.
TCAGGTTTTTTGATTGAGGTCCGGTTCGGAGGAGAGTGGTATAGGCTTTTTTTATCCCGGGATAGGCTATTTATACATAAACAGTAGGGTTATGACTGTGATGACGTCAATCCAATTTCATTATGGTAGGAAACTCGCACATGAAAAACATAACGGTTACGACCTTACACTTGGTTGACGAGGTTTCAGTAGATTACATTCTTGATATTACAGGCTGAAACCCTGGGAAAATCTTGTCAGAAATAAGGGTGTACGAAAACAAAACCAAAGAGTGTTGTTTAATTGCTAACATGAGCATGGCTGAACCCATTAACGTTCTCTGACATTCTCTCATGACTTTCGCCCACATTATCTCTGCATGAGCGTGAATAAGTTAGCTTCGTTGGTGTGTGGGAGCCATACTCAATTCACGGATCGAACTAATAACTCAAAGCCAGCACAGAAACTTAATTACATGCACCATTATTATCTTTATTTTAGAATTATCTTATTTAGGGCAGAGCGCTTAATGTATAGAATTTTAATTCGATTTTTTCATTGGCAAGTTCAGGTATTAGTGTTATTATGTTTATTTGGACTTCAATTAATTACGATAAACTAGAAGTTCTGTGAACTGTCGCCGATCACTATATTGTTGCGACTGTTTAAAAGTAAAAATAGTTTTAAGTAATTTTTAAGTAACAAAAACCCTTATTTTACTACTACAGAAAATAAAAATTCCTATATTCAGCCTGTAAAACAAGATTTGTCAAGATTCGTTCGAAATTACCAAAGCTAGACTCAAAGCAGAGACGCCAAACTTAGATGGCTTGTTCAAAATGTGCTAGGATTTAATTTCTGAGACTAGTATAAAAGATCTAAAAGCCTAGCAACTGCAGATTGTTGTGTAGATTCTCCCGCTGGGAATGCAATTCAATTGCTACAAAGTCAGGGTGTGATTGCTTTATTGAAGGTATCTTATTCGCATCTGGGACTTGCTTTAATAGTGCCAATTTGAATTTTCTTTCAAATATAAATTGCATAAATAATTACGGCTTCATTTCAGTATTTAGTGTCTAGCATTCACTTTAACATGATTATTGTCATGATGAAATGGCCTATACCAAATGAACAGTAAAATTTCCGAGTTTATGAAAATGGAGTACGTCCGTAATGTGTGAGGTGGTCCGCAGTTCAATTTACTACTTTTCGCATAGTTTTCTTTAAATTCCGTCCATCAGTTTAATATATTTTTTTCTAATCTACTAATATGAGGGCGTGTGTTCACTAACATCTTATATGTAAACATGACCAGCTTCAGCCAGACAGCGAACAAATAACTTTGTTGTTAAGGATAAACGGACGGACGGAGCGAACTCGGGCCCTGGAGGCCACTTAAAACTTATGTGGCTTCGTTAACCATAGTCTAGATACGCTTTACTACCGTGAAGCATCTTCGTACGGGGTGCAGAGCGCTTCTGCATGCAACTATGTAAGTATGTAATGCTCCAAAGATACCTACACAGTAGTCTTTCTATTTTAAAATGTTGCAACAGTACCCAAATCTTCTCAATTCTTCAAGGAAGTTTTTAAAAGTAGTGCCACTTTTTTGTTGGTCTTTCCTGTTGTTACAGTTTTTATTACAATGTTCCTGACAAGTGACTTCGTTTATGTTTAGTATTTCGAGCTATTAATTTTTTATGCTCTTTGCATATATACATCAGCGACATTTTTCCTACTGCAGGGCAGAGGCCTCCCTAACTTTTTCCCATTTCACCGTTCACGATTGAGAGAGAGCCTTTGAGGCTCAGTCGCTGCAGTGAGATTCAAGTTAGTTCGACATCTCATTAGCAGCGGTCTTGACTGGTATTCACCTTGCCGTATGGTTATTGGCTTGGGACATGCATCATGCGGACTTCAATATCCAATACAATATCCGAAACCTCTTAAGATTCATGGGAGCCACAATCTACAACAACAATGGATTAATTGTAAAATATATCCTAATGTTATCAAACCAGTTCGAGAACTTAAACATAACGCTAGTTGGGGTCGGGTTCCGACAAAGACATGGTTCTGTGGAAGGAACTTATCATTTATAAGTATATTATAGTTGTGATTGTGTTTGTCGAAATAAATAATTAATTAATTTATTAATTCAAATGTTTTTATACCTATCCTCTGACGCTCACTGTATTTAAAAGGCTACACCAATACCACATTACAATTTTAAAAGCATTTTACTTATTGGCTTTCTGTTAACACATAACAACAGACGTTAAAATAACAATGAAAGCGTGACCGTGACGCCTCTTGTCCGTGACATGTCCTTCTGACCTTTTGGAAGTCACACTCAGTAACCCAAGTTTCTAATCTAAACAACAACTCAACGTGATTGCTATCATTTCAAAGTTAGGTACAGTATCCTAGGGAATAAAGGCACATCGGGAAAACAAGGATTAAAGGTGATGACCCTGGTCATGTATAGATATTTGTTGCTCGTTGATGCTACTGACTGTCATCATATGATTATATTCATAGAAATAGTAGTTCTCGGAACTAAACAAAAACCCTCACAGTAGTAAAATATAAACTGTAGACTATAACTTTTTCCATAGTAATTCGTATAGATTTGCAAGAGCAAGGTGCAAATGTTTGAGTTACATAAACATATCGATGGAAAGATCTTGTCATGACCAAAGACCATTCTCTAACATATGTTTCCCGATTTTTATGATGTAATCTTATTTAGCTATTCAATTTGTAAGTGTAATGCTCAATTCGCCAAATTTAGTGCATATACTAAAATATCATATAAAAAGAATACATAAATACGAATAATAAATTGCACTAACTCGACAAATACCAAACAAATTGAATAAATACTTGACAAAGTACAAAGTCGCTTCAACAGATAATTATTTACGTCGCCGTGATTAAGTGGTGCTTTATTGAACAATTATTTACAACGAGCTGTATTGATTTGTTTATGAACCTTATAGATTTCAAGTGCGCAAAAGGCAACATCTACGAAATGTTATTTCTAAGATCATACATATCCTAGTTATTATTTTATAGTTTCTTGTATGAGCAAATAGTATAGCTTGTGCAAATATACCTATCTTTAAATGATTAGGGTAGGATAGGTTACTATTTCTCAAAGAGACAGAGGGTATGAGAGGGAGTATATTTGTACTGTACACTTAGCCATTAATTTCCTAACACGCATGTATTAAACTTCATAATAGTAGAGCCGTCGCATTATAAGCAGCACTTTACAATCATACTGTTTCTATTAAGACGATGAAACTTTGTTCATGTGGCGTTCAATTACAGGACTTGTTATTTATAACCTATATTGCTATTCATATCAAAAACACTACACTATAACGGACAGATACGTTAGTCTTTCTATTTGATTGTTACTGAAAATATAAGCTAAGAGATTTTTTTATTTATTTTTTTACAACTAACTAGACAACGCTTGACCACGATCTCACCTGATGGTAAGTGAAGATATAATCGAAGCTGTAGTACATTTACCTAGATTTCACAAAAACAATGACACTATTTTGAAGTTGGTGTCATTTTGTCGTATTGCTAAAACGTCAGTCAAAGGCAACTCGTATAAAAGTATCCGAGCTTTTGAAAATACAGTGTGCATCCAGTTTATTTATCAGCTGCTGAGAGTGGGAGTGGGTCTGCGTCGCCTCGACAAAAATGACAAAGCAAGTTAGATCCAAAAGCTCGGCAGCTCTGTAAATATAGCTGTTCGAACTGTCTAGAACAGCGTTTTTCAATCTCCGGGTTGCGAACTCTTCATTTTCTACGTTCGTGATCATCACGCTGTTCGACTACGGGCAGATCACAGATGTAATGCACCTCGCGATATCTCGCCATCCCCTTCTGTGAAAGGTCATCCTGCTACACTGCAAAACCTAATCCTTAGTATACATAAAAAAATATTCAAATAATTATTTTATCAGCATGAGTTCACGAGTGTTAAATAAACACATTAAGACCTTAATAATATTGTATTAGTATATATTGTGCCAAATTGATCATAACAGTCAAGGCCCTTGGCTAATCATCTAAAAATACGCGAAAAAACTAATTAGAATATATATGAATTTCAAAAAACATTTTATTAAATAACTTGCTTTGTAAGTTTCTTGACGATCGGACAAAGGGTATTCAAGTCATCGTTGGAGATTGACCTAACTGGCGGTCTTAACTTGATTGGTCATTAAAGCTTCTAATAAAAAAAATATTTCTTTTAAATATAAGATAGAAATATTGCATACATATCATTATTTTTCGGTAGCCATTATCAGAGCAAGAACTTTTCTGTTGGGGTAAGTTAATTCGAAAACGTTCGTAACTTTATACTGGTTTGAGAACCACTGGATATGGTGGAATGATGTTGTGAATATTTCAGAAAACGGTATGCGCCGACAACGCGGTTAAGCTCGGCCACTGTGGAAACATTCATGCACTAGTAGACAAATCTAAAGCTTGGCAAATTTGTGACAATTGACTTGGTCGAGAGCAATACACAAATGGATACAATTTGTGATTCAGTGGAGTTTTACTACTGAAAGCGACTATTCACACCAATATTGAATATTCCTACAGAATTATGGTATTGTTATAATAAATCTAATTTAATTAAATAATATAGCAAAACTCAAGTTGTGCAATATTATTTAATCGATAGTCGGTTAAGTTTCTAAGTTTTTAGACATAATTCCAGATCTAGACTTATAAAAGCGCACAAATTGTTAAGGTCACGGGCTTATTCATTAGTAACGAAATTTCGCCGTACCCTACCCTTTTATTTCAGTTTATTTGAGACGATTGTGTTTGATTGACATTATTATACGTCTAAGTTGCGTACAAAGGATTGGCCTGAAAACCTGAAAAAGTTCCGTGATGTCAGTAAAGAAATCTTCTATATAGTATTTTCTCTGAAACACGTACACATTTATTTTTCTACGTGACGTATCGTTTTGGCATCACAGAAAGTAGAGGATAGATGTATTGTGAAGATTTCATTTATACTGATGTAGGTATATAAAATACCTACTGACAAAGTAAAACTAAGAAATGTATTTAAACGATTAATAATAATAATAATATGGGACAACATCCACACAAAGGTGTTCAGGTCCCAAACTAGGCAAAGCCTGTGCTATGGTAACCTGATGACTGATATACATACTTAGAAATACATATATACATACTTATATATATATAATAAACACCCAGACACAGGTCAAACAGACATGTTCATGCACACAAATGTTTGACCTGTCCGGGGATCGAACCCGGGACCAGCGGCGTAGAAGTCAGGGTTGCTACCAACTGCGCTAACCAGCCAGTCAATTAACTTTTTAATAATTTCGAGTACTTAGATAGATATATAAATATGTATGTTAGATTTAAGATTATTAAAATTATGAACTTATGTGAAAACAACATAATATACCTAAAATGTACTATTATGTATATCGTGATCTATTAGTTTAACTATCACCCGAGCCAGAAAGGCACAGTTGTAAATGCCACTCTATAGTTACTCACCCAACTTTTAACGAGTCTGATCGTTACTTAACTGTAATGGTAAAGGTTATAAACACCTAAATAACTTATGCTACGGACTGTTCATAGCTAAGAAACATGTCTGTTAAGTATTAACTTTGTAAATTCACTTATTTCTATTGAGATCGCAAGCTCAAACTAATTTCAGTAAGTACCTACTACGACTAAGTACTTATATTAAACTTCGTAATTTTCAAACTTGTCGTATACTCGCGAGAAGCAAACATTCCCAAGAAACAACTAGGTTAACCAATTGTCTAAATTGCAAAATGGAATAAATGTTCTGTCTACGAAGTTATAATTTCATTGGAAATCTATGTTTATCGAAGCACCGACAACTACTTAGTGGAATGAAAGTTTAACCTCTTTTATTTGTTACGTAAATACATTATTTTCATTGTAGTGAAGGTTAAAGTCATTGGCTGTGAGAAAAAAAAGAAGCAGTTATTTAAGTTTCTTATGTAATATTGCTTTACTTGCGACGCGGGCGCCTTTTAGGGTTTAATTTATACCAATTGTTTTTTTATTCTGACCTGATTATCAAGTTATCGCGGGATTCACAATGAGTCGAAATTCAACTTTAAACATTCATTGATTAAATCATTCAAAAAAGAAAAAACTTTTTTAAATTAGTATAGTAAAAAAAGTTTCGAGTAGAAACTTGCAACTGCGTATGCGAAAAGAGGCCTCAGCTCATTAGTGGTTTAGCATTATTTATTCTGCTAGTGGGCAGCATGTAATATCTATGTCAATAAAAAGATCTACAACAGTAAAGACATTAATATCCAAGTCTAACCAGAAATAATGAAAACGTTGTCGAATTAATTCGGCTGCAGTTCTGCCACTATTAAATTCATAGCACAAACAATACGTACTCGAGCTATGCAGCCCACAGCGTAACAGGCGCTTGCACTACGTTTGATATTTAACTTGCAGCTAGCAAGAAACAATCTTGCGGTGCACTAACTTACAGGCACTGCTCTTTAGAATATTGTTTACTTAACAATTGTACTAATGTACTGATTTCTACTTTCACAGGTAATGAAAAGCTTTATACTGTGGTCTCGGTGTTTTTTGGTAAGTTTTCAATTATTTGTAAAAACTACATACAATACTTATATCCCAATATTTAAACATTGCTATAAATTTTCGGTCTTGCAATTTCTTAATGTTACAACTAAAGTAAATCAATAATTCCATAACCTACCGTAATATTGGTCGCAAGTTATACATATCTAATGTTAGTCCTCTAGGAATTAGGTACAATACAATAATCGAAACACTAACCAAGCGTGTAAACACTAGGCAGGTAAGGTTGGTATAATTTTCCACTAATTTCCCGTGGGACGTGCCTAAACTATCAAATTTAAGACTGTATGCCTACTATAACACATTAAACAAGGTAATTTAATATGAAAGCCTCAGGTTTTCGACGTTTTAAATTTCATGTCTCTCTAACAAATTAATTATTATATGAATTTAGATATATTTTGTATTTATTGAATGTAGCAGATAGTTGGCCAAAATGTACATAAAATAGTAGGTATTTGCTCTGCAAGTCCTAGCCCTAGTCTCCTAAAATTATACTGACATAATTATAAAGGCAATCAAGAAAAGAGACTTGCAAAAAAAACTCACTAACTTTTGTGCTGAAGCAGACAAGACTTTTACCATCTTTTTAATTCATTACTTTTTTAAGTGTGGCTCTGAAATCCTTGTTATTTTAATTCTCTGTCTGGCAGTTACTTAAATTAATTTATTATTCTGTGACAAGCATTTTTCAACTTTGTTCATTTATCCTACTTGTCTTCTTTTTAGGTTAAAATATAAGAGAAACTTTTTGTTTAGTTTAGTTAGGTACCTTTTGTGTTTTAACGGTATCATATTTTCTGACATATTTACAATAATGATAAACCTAGTTAGGTATTGACCGAGTAAGCCAAGCGTCTTTACATAAAATTCAGGAAAACTTTGTTTTTTCGTCTGTCTGTAGGTATAAATATTTACATCTGTACGCAAGTACATACCGATATAACGACATCCAGAATTGTGTGTCACTTTCTCTTACAAGTCTGACAGGAAAAATCGCAATAGCTTTACACCAAATGTTTACAGATATCCTCAAATTGGTCAAACAAATAACAAAATAACAGTATAGTCCCACTCGTACTCGTCGAATTTTTAATCGTCAAGGATTTATTAGAGGGGGAATATTTTTACAAAAAAAAAACACCGATGTAGTTTGCAGCGGTGACATTCTCTACTATCATTTAATATTTTTCAGAGGAAACTTACCTAAATATGAAAAAACAATACCGTTTTTGTAAAATTTTGTAACCATATTACGTCGTGAAGTTAACAGTTACTGAACAGAACTTAAGTTATAAGAGACTTTGTTAATAAGCACTTCGTAGCTTATTTTATAACACCCTCACTTAATAATTTGAAACTTCTGCACACTTAATGCCAGACCCACCGTTAGCTTCGCGCACAACTTTACGCACGAGAAGTACAGACATGATAAGAACAGATGCATTACATGGACAGTAGCACCGTGATGGCTTATTGACCTAGTCAAGCAAACTCGAGTACAATTGTTAGTTAGCCTACGGGTAGATAGCCTTCAAAGGCTTGTGTGTTGTATGTACCATGATAACTTACACGCCCATGGCCTGGTCCTCACAAATTTACTACGTATATAACAATTTTCATTATTGACCGACCGAACGTGGCGAGCGAGTATCTCTGCTTCTAGTCTGGCATAATGTTCTTTCGCATGTCAGGTTGTATTTTTTTTCCATCAAATGCGTTTATTTTGACAAAAATTGTCTCAAATATATGATTATATAACGTCTGTTAATAGATATTTACGTAATTTTGTTTACGTATTTGATGTAATAATATAAAATATCAATGACGCCATCACCTACACTAAGGGTATGGATGTTTGTCATTCGATTTATTTTAATTACGTTCTAACCCGATGCTTCAACTGCTTCACGTTTTTCAGGGGAAAAAAGGTAACTTAGTAACCAAGGAGAAGAAGCACAGAGCAACACAGATTCTCGTTTATAATATGTGTACCTATATGAAAATGTAAGTAACAACACTTTGAGGCACAACAACAGCTACAGCCGTTGCCATGAACAATTTTTTTTATAAAACTAGTCTAAAGTCAGGATGACTAATGTTTTTATAGAAGTTTATTAATGTATTAAAATAATGTATGGATTATAATCGTCAAAATAATATAAAATAACAAAAATAATGCTCGTATACAATCAAATATCTCGCCTTTGATTGTACCTGGTGCAAAAGTACCCATCACACTGGCATTGCCTCTAATGTTTTTAAAAATTATTATTTTTTAGTATTTATATAAGCCATGACGCTAGACTTGTCCCTGTATGTTTCTTTGATCTGTGCTTTTTAGTTTAAGTTTAAGCAAACTTGTATTCACTATAGCTTTACATTCAAACACGTACTTACCTACAACAAAACGCTGGCGAGCTAATCCATGAGGTTTTAGATGGTAGTTTATGATTGCTGCATTTTTATTTTTTTACTTGCATTAAGCGCCTCATTGTGGAATGTAAATTTAAATTTTCGTGTTAAGATAACTGGTGTGTGGTGTAGGCACATATAGCAAGAGTTAGGTGGTGAGGAATAGGAAACCATTATCTTGCACGGCCGTTACAAATAAATATAAACTATAATAATAATAAACTATAAGACATTTTCTAATTTCATATTAACTTTGTTTGTAAATCGTAAAAAAGCGGTTGCCTATGTTTGCCTTTAGAACTGCTTTCATAATTTGTGCTTCTCGTTCCAGTAAAAGCTTTGTTAATCAATCTATGGGCGAAACCTACTATTGTTTTTAATTGTTATGCGCTTGCTGTTTGATTTTTGAGTAACTTTAGAATAGTTCTTATATTTTTATCCATATTATTTTGATGAATTAGCTGTATGCAACTACCTCAGCTACACTAAATCCAGGATATCTTATTTTTTTTCTTAGTCCGTAAATCATTGTTAGTATGTGTTCTAAAATATCGATCACAAATAAATTTTATTCATACATGATAAATAAGATATTAGTGTAGTATTTACGTTTACAATTTATACCAGAATATCAACACATATCTGTCATTAATTTATACATTTACATTTCATTGTTATTACCAACTAAAATAAACAAAGCATATTTATTTAACAACAATATTTATTTAACAAATAAATCAGCGTTTTAAATGTAGAGCTTATAAATAGAAATAATAAAGTTATTTTAAAATATTTAAAAACTTTGTTTGCCACATATTGAAGGCAAACTGCGTCCACGGTCTAGCGGCTAACTAGAGCACATAACGAACAGCCAAGTTAATACTTACTTTACAGTTCGTTACAAATTTAAAAACACGTCGGTAATGAGAGCTTCGCCAATCGGAGTTAGTAATGCTAGCTATCTCTGACTATCGAATGTATTTTGTCCTAGCAACTAAATGATGAATTGGTTAGTAATATTTTAATAAATAAATATATAACTTTATGAATGCTTTGTACACCTTAACAATATCCAATAATATATAGCATTCTACTAGTCAAACTCTTTCATTTGATATCCGTTGAGGGTGTTCTGAAAAAATATGTAATCCGCCATTTTGTTGTGGCAGCGATCTTGTACTGATTTTTATCAAACATAGCTAAAAACGTTCCTGACTAAATTCTCTCTATTCATATAAAAAATAATTAAGATGGTTTAATTCGTTCGGTTCAATCTACGATGCTACAGGTCTGTCTGTAGCTTCGTAGCTCCCGAACGTATACACACACTTACACACACAGACACGACAAACTCATAACACTCCATCGTTTTTGTTAAAATAGCATTTTTCACCCAGATTCATTTTCTGCATTTTGTTTTATAAGAGCTTGATAACGTAGAGCATATTTACATAAGAATGAAACAACCCTGACTACCAGTAGTAGGTACGTCTCGATGTGCCGACTTGCCATTTTATGCACAGAGTCTATACAGTATAACGTAGTTTGCAGTGGACAAACACTACGTACGCTCGCAAATTCATATTATAATACGGAGAACGAACCGCTTCAGTAGAGCTCTTCACTAGGGATGCGCGATGTCGATTACTTAATTATCGATAGTCGATACATCGGAATTTACATTTAGTGTTCGATAGAAATGTTTGTTTACTAAAGTGTGCTAGAACTTTAAATTTTATTTTCGAGTATTGTTTAGCTTTTACTGCCACTCCATGGTGTGAGACAAAACCCGTGCGCAAGCTTGAGACATTTACTGGCTTGTACGTTTCATCTCTAGCAATGTCAGTCAACATTGACAAGGCATTATTTTATTTCAATATCAAACGTCTGATATAAATTGCCTTTTAAAAGCTATGGAGACGTTATTTGCATTCGTTAAGCTCCGTTCACATATTTATTTTAGTATTAAAATATAGATACAGACGTATTAAATTAGTTATAAGCAAGATGTTGGAAATAATAAAAGTAGCACTAACACAAGTTCTACAAGACATAATATGTAGTGCGCTAGAAAGTAGTAGTAACTAGTAATAATAATCGTGTCTTTTAGGAATATTCGTTTATATACTTAATAAACAAAAACGAACTTAGTTTATTGAAATATTTAATGAAAAAGCTGAAAGCCTACTGAAAAATAGCGTTTGTTATTTTAGGCTTCGATGAAGCTTTTAAAAAAGGCCAACTTGTACAAATGTCAGAATATTTGTATTTAGAATACGTTTACGTTATCTTAAGTTTTGCGTGTTTTTAACACATTATAAACAAAACAACATTTAATATTCAGATAAATTCAGCTTACACGAGCACAGTTTTAAGCCGCATACAATACTAAAATTTATTAAATATAGCTGTATTAGGGTTATCGTTTGGAGGTTATGCTAGGTCGAAAGAGGGTCACTTTAATTGTACTCGTAATGAATAACTATCACTATAATTTCAACGACCAACGTTTGTGCTATAATGAAAGTAGTTTATAAACCGAAAATACTAGCAAAAAGCAAAAATCGTAGAAAAAATAAAAAAGAACGTCCTATTTAAAAAAAGCACACACTTTCCGTTGTAAACCGATGGCTTTTATGTGACGCCTATTTATTATTGGATCTATGATCATTATTATTAGAGTGGAAAACTCCTGATAGTCCAAACGAGTTCAAGAACACATAATTAGATAAAATACGGGCAGTCAATGAGGCGTTTATTGGCGGGAGAGTAATATACCTACTTCTACTGAATATATTGAAGGAAATACCAACAGACTGAAAAATGTTTACTTTAGCTGGTAAGTATTAAAGATATTAATTGCGTAGTTTTTACCAACGGTTTTGCATTTATTTTAATTTGACGTTCAAACAGCTTATAACGTAACATCTAATATCGGAACATTTTCGCAAATATTAATAGTATTGTATAAGTAACATACTAAAACTGTAGAGGTCAAATTTCTGTACAACGAAGAAAGTGATAGAAACCGTCAGTGGGACGTAAGAAGTGAAATAGAACTAAATTAGATTTTTAAAATTTTTTTTCTCTGTTAATCTGTCTGTTTGTACGGGGTAATCTCTGAAGCGAATGGACCGATTAAATGAAATTTTGTATAGCGGTAGCTTACGAGTATATCAACTGTCAACCTGTCAACATATAGTGTACTTTTGATCCCGATAAATTAAATAGAAAAACTAATAAAGAGTCCTGATTAACTGGCGACTGACTGACATTTGCTAGGAAACAACGTAGAGCATAAATCGCTATATCTAGAGACATAAAATTTGGAGATTGTATTCATAGAGTGTGTACCTCCACACACTCTATTATGAATACAGTAGAGCTTCAAAGTAAAACTTCTTTATATACCATTTTATGTGAGGTGACCGCTACTAGTTTTTACTTATCGTGCGTGATATGATAATGCATTACAAAATACTCGTATGTCAAAGAAACGATGTATGTAAATAGAAAAGATGCTGTCGCGAGTGTAAAGTCCGAAGCGAGTTTTTGCGGAAATTGGCCCGTCGCCAGGTATACCAGACAACGCAGTTATGAGATTGTACGGCACCGGAATTAACGTAACAACAATGCAAATATTATTTATACTACCGACTAGTACTCGTAGAGTGTACCGCGACCAGTTGTCATCGCGACTGCAAAAATTTTTGCGACCTCCATATCTCGATGACCTTCCGACCGATTACGTTAATATTTAATCAGCATGTCTTTTTTTTCAATATCTGTTAAAATCGGAAGGTTAATGGCGTCGTAGAAAAAATCTTCCTTTTAGGAGGAATAATAAACCCTTATAAAAGTCACCGATGACATAATTTCTAAAAATCCTCCATTTCCGTTGTATTTGTTCAAAACTATAGGACATCAGAAATTTTAGCAAGCATACTAGCTGATAAACTGAAGAACATTTTTTCAGTCTTGAAGCAAGGAGCTTTGCTCTTTCGGTCAATATGGAAAGATTTGCACAAAATGTTTTTACAATTGCATCGTAGATTGCGAACGCTGTAATAACTTATATCGCCAGGAGATATGAAATCTGAATACTACGACTACTATACGATATTAACGTTTATCTGGTACATAGTGTTAGCATCTGTGGCTTTCCTGTTGATTTGTGACGGCACGAAAAGATATTACGAAGGCATTCGCGTACCTACAGACAGGTAAGAGACTTCACTCTTAGCCCCGGCAGTGATAGCGGATAAGGTAGAGATACGTTACCCCTTCTGTAATTACATATATCATTTTCGAATCTAGATCCTAGAATCCCTAGATAATATAATATATGTAATGTTTAGATTCTTAGCTTAAAATTTACAAATACAGATTATATTATACCTATAAATATGTTGGTTTCAATATGTATGAATGAAATCGTTAAAGGGCCGGCCACCTCGCCACAACTATGACGTTCGTTCACAAACTATGACTTTGTGGTTCGTCCTCCTTTGAGATCCGATTACAGTTGCGGTTTCAACGTCTATGTGTTCTACTTGTTTTCCCCAAAACCACAATTCCAACCTTTAACTCAAAGGACTAGGGTCAGAAATAGTAACGGTATTTTTGCTTGCTTTACCAGATCTAAGGTAGTTTTCGGTTACTGCGTCGTGAGATTTATGTGCCGTCTAGATGCTATTGTATGCTGAAACTGGGGAAAATCACGTAAACTGAGCAAGATTTGTGCACGGGAGTTGCAACGAGTAAAATTCTACCTAAATTTCTTACTTTGTACCGATGTGTCTGGATTATTTATAGTTATAGTTTAGTGTTGAAATTTAGGCATTTATTACTTACTATATTTGTACATATGTTACTCTTAGGTAGCATTGATCTAAAAACCGTCATTTTTACATATTGTACATAACACAGCTGGGACATGTATCCAATTTATGTGATAATTTTCTCCAGTCACATCCCAATCCGCAAAAGCAACGAGCTTTTTGGAAACTTTTTTTCGGGTAATACATTGGCTTTGCCGACCAATTTCAATCCAATTTACATTTCAATCGGAAGCTTCATGTAAAAACATGAGCAGCAGAGAGCATGGCACTCGTACGCCTATAAAATAATGTTACCATTTTTTCTTTTACAGAGATACCTGTACAAGATTTTATGTACGGTTCGCTTAAATAGGAAAAAGTTAAATAGTGAAATCAAAATAAAAATATTTTATTAAACAAACCTTAGCCAGTATATATAGTTAATTAACAAGTTCTAAATATTAATCTAAGCAGTACATTAAGAAGTTTTGTGTGTTTATTATTTGATGTTAAATGTTACATTACTATAGTAGACATGAATTTGTAAACAAATAAAAGAAGATACGGCTAGTCATTCAGTACAATTATCTACCTTCCGAACTAGCTTAAAAACTGTGTCTCGAAAGGCAGTATATATGTAAACTGGCTTTTCTTTGGCTCCGTTCTATGTCCGTAAATATCAGATGGAAACGTGTAAAATTGAAAATTTTGAATAAAACCCAAAAATTTGTGGTTTCAGACATCTTGGATTTGAAATGATTATAGTGTATATATATAGTATTAGCGGCGGCCATCTTGAACCGATTTTCTTCAAACATAACTAACACTCCCGACAAATACAGATTGTAAACAAAAATCAAAATTGGTTAATCCGTTCGGGAGCTACGATGCCACAGAGACCCACAGACACCCTCGCACACACACACACATATACACACACACTCACACACACACACGTCCAACTTATATCACCCCGTCGTTTCTGCGTTGGGGGTTAAAAAATGAACCCGTAATTCTAATAGAGGCACGAGATACCAGGGAGTCATAAATATTTCTCGTGAAAACCCTCTGGAAAGAGCCTTTGATATTTTCAAGCGTGAAACTGATATACTCGTTCCAGACTCATTTCTGAAAATTAGCATCTGATTTCACCTGTTCTACTGTTTATACCTATACCCTTTGAATCAAGCAATGAGAGAGAAAAATAGATTGCAGACGGCAAAGATTGATAAAGGTCGAAAAAAGAAAGATTGTTGCGAATATATTTTTGATCTGCACATATTTTGTTGTGCGTTTCTTTATATCTGACAATTCAATTACAGATAAGACAAAAACCTCTTATAACGCTTTTTTGGGAATTGTTACAAGAGAAACTTGAAATTTTATTATAATTCCTAGATATTCATGACTCTTCTCATATTTAGGCATTATCTGGCTACATGATACTCTTCCCAATGGCTTAATGTGAAGGGGCAAACCTAATTGGGTATCACTAGAGCCGTAAATCCCTTGTTATGTATTCGTACTGCCAAATAAGAGGCCACATCAACTAAAATAACATCACTAATATAAAGTGTCTAGTCGAAACAAACTCGCGCTTCTCTGAACATTTTATCAGATTACACGGCGATTTTGCTGTATAACAAGCTTTAAAATATGCATGAAGAAAATACGAGGCGGGCTCTTTTGCTATGCATTTTTGGTTGCACATCAAGTACGAAAGTTATCAAAACGACTAGATGTGTTTAGAGCTCTAAAACCTTTGCAATAAAGTTTACTTTGTTACTATCTTCATACGTTTACAGATGAAGTTGCTAAGCGCAAGCCCCAGGCGTGTGCTGTAAACTAGTTTTTATTCGACCATAACAATGGTCTCTCGAGTGCAAAACATGTCTCCTGAACTTCTCTACTAGTCTCCGCGTTTCTTGCAACATCTGTAATTCCGTACAGAGTTCAGGGTTTTTATTTGCCTTTGATGGGCCACGTTGATCTCTTAATGTTTTTGGGCGAACGTTAGCAGTAGCATATTGGCTGAATGCGTCGTGTTTATGGACTTGTGGTCGTTACGACTTTAGCGTTAAAATAATAATATTTGTATCTCCGAAATTGTTTTTTTTTTCGAAATTGCCTAATCATTTAAGTATTACATGGCTCTTTCGAACAAGTTCTTTGCTTATAGCCTTTATGTGGGTATTTAGTATTTAAGTACAAATAATAAGAGCCAGAGGTCTTTTAACCGAAAATAAAAAAGCAACTTTAAAAGAAGTGTTGATTACTTAAAGGCCGTGCTTGAACACATCCCGATATCGTTCGTAGCAGCTTACTTCTTCTTCTTCATTATCACAAAGTACTTGGCGCGTCGCGGTGATACCGCGCTATCTCGTATTTTTCACGGATTATGCTAATACTGACCTCTGAATTAGCATAATCTGCGCAAAATAATATAATCTGAACTAGCTTCGCGTTAATATTCACAAAGGGCTTAGCGCTTCAACACCCGTTGGTAGCGTTTGGCGCTGATTCTCCTGTTATCTATTGAAAACTCACTAAGCACAAACAAGTGCAGCTAAATTTGCAAACAGAAATTGAAATTTCTCGAGTAAAATAAACGTGCTAATTGTACCTACCCACGCAGAACGAAACCGTTTGATTAAGTGATTAAAAATAGTGATAGTGAAACATTAGTAGCAGTGCACGTAGATGAAAAAGTGTATAATAAAAACAATTAAAAAAACGTCCATTGGAAAATATTTTGTGGAATGTAATGTTCCATTTAAATTACTTGTTGGCCTTAGCCTAGTCTCTTAGCTATATAGTAACTTTATCATACGAGTGTTACTTACGTAGAGTAACACTAACACTCATGTGACAAAATTACTCGCAGAGCAAACATTTCACTGTCTGTGATAAGGCTCAGTAAATTTATAGTCTCTAGATCAGCAAAAACATTACGTAAACGAAAGTAGGAGTGAATAAAACATTTCCTAAACAACGTGATGTATGGCCGAAATTTTACACCTCTGGTATATTAGATCTGTGTCCCAGAAGCACCCTGTGATAAATATTGCTTTCAAGGGATGCTCTACTCTGTACACGGGCAAAAGTTAAAACGCGTGTCATGTGAAACGCTGGCATTTAAAATTTATATCGCGTGCTTTACAGCATTTGCATCAACATACTGATAAAATGGCAATTGAAATACGTAATATGTCTATGATTTTATATTTACTTATTTTCGCTAATTGCATTTGTATATGTTTGTTACTGAATTTCTCGGAGACAGCAGAACCTTCACCGAATTGAACCCATTAGTTTGTGTTATTTAAATTATTGCTTATTAGCAAAAGAAAAGCTCAAAGCTTTGCTAAGCCTTCAGGCTATATCATACTTCGTTGCTAAACACTTAAAGTAAGAAAAAATCTGGTTGGCACTTATCAGTTTCAGAGTACATGATTCTGATTTATGTATTATGAGAGCTGAATTTCAAAATTTCACTGGCTTCAGCAGTCTTTGCGTTTCCAAGCAAGTTTTCATTTACATGCTGATATGATTTGCCGCAAATGCTCATCCGAACTTCGGTGGAATATCAATGCGAAAATTTAAATGTGCATACAAAATCAAATTCTGTAAATATTTATAGGGTGTAAAGTTTTTTTGTAGTTTTTCAAATGATACCCCTGAAAATATACATAGGTACAGGTTTTAAGATTAATAACACACATAATTGACCGAGCGAGCAAAGCTTTTCTGCATCAAGTTGCTTCATGTTTTTTTGCTCTCGTCTGTCATTATGCAAGTTTGCCTAGGGTGGGTACTCGTGTACAGGCGAGTTTTTAACCAATATCAAATCAACAAAACTTGGTAAACAGGTTTAAAACAGTCAGCAGTTTTTGATTGTGAGTATTTTTCCTAAAAAGGAGAAGGAAAAGGAGTGTTTTGTCAAACACATGTTTTGAGATAAGATTTCTAGCAATGAAAGTGTACGTTTAGAAGTGGTGAACATTTATTTTTCGAAGTTAGTAAAGTCTTGAAAATTAAATAATCGGGTTTTCATTTCGGGTTTGGCCCCATAACATGACAGATGAGTACAATAACCTCATTTAGTCCGTGATTTCAAGCTCCCTGCACGTATAAACCTAAACTCATGAATTATGCACGAGAAGATGAAATTTGTCAAAATTTATTTACTAAAAAGGGAAGGTCGTCGGTCTGTAACCGATATGAGTAATGTATTTTGGGGATAGAGCTTAGCGTAAAGTAAATTTCTACATATATTAGCGAAGTTGTGAGGTTATCGACATCAATGTTAAGCCAAGGATCGGTTTTAGTAGATTAGGTAAACAATATCTAAAGATAATGGATAGATGTTTTGGGAGTTTTGCTCTTTGCTCATTCTTCGCAAGTCATTCAAGCTAACATATTAATAAAAAGGTGTGTAATATTTTGAGAGTCATGTATGTGTGTAATGCATGTTGCATATTATCACTCCAACTTTTAAATGCCTGACATATTTGGATGTAGGTATGGGGTTTCGTTGATATTCTTATATGAACCTGAGTGATACGGGCTATAAATTTATTTTTATATTCAGGAATCCTAATTGTTATGATCCACTTATTTGCACCAACTATAATTGAAATCGGTTAGTTAATGGCACCGAAGCAAACTTCCCCCTTATTTAGAAGGAATACCCCCCAATAAAGTATCACTGACGGCGATAAAATTCTGAAAACTCCCAGAAACAATAAACTAACTTCATTAAAATTGATTGTAAAACCACGCCTGTCTGTCAGTATACATTTCAGGAGACATAAAAACTTACAAACATACTAAGTGTAAGGCGAAAAAATATTGCTAGAACTGAACCAAACACGCTTCGCACGTTCGGTTGATAAAAGATATAATTCGAATAGTTAGGCTACAATTAAGCTACCACAAAACTGTAAGGACATGAGTAAACGCCTCTATTTATCTCAGACAATATGGCCACCGCAGACTGATGTCCTCTTGAAGCCAGGACACTTAATCAGATTTCGCACGAGAAAGCTACGTCATTCGTTTCAGTTAAGGCACAGCCGACTACACATAATGAAAAGATAAAAGTGACATTAAGTTTAATGAGAGGTCTTGAGAGATGGGCGCGTTGTTTTACTTGTAAGGCTGTAACATAATTAAAGTAGTAAAATGTATCTTAGTCTTTTGCAATAACTATTTGTTTGTGGTCAATATGTACGACCACAACCCTAAATTAGAGTTCTAAATACCTATGAAAAATTAGTCTAGATGTTATCTGATTTAGAAGTCGAAAACTATGTGTAAAAATAATAATGTAAGTGTAAGTGTACTTATAGCCATTCTAATATTAACAAAATAAAGCAACTATAATATCTCAGATTGTCACAAAGCATTCCTACCCGCAAATCATCACTTAATACTCACAAATAAAGTTCGCAATAATGTCATCGTAAACGTAACGACTCTTGAAAGTCATATATTTCCAAGAGAACACCTTATTATTTCAAGTAAAAGCGGCGTCTACAAACTCTCCTCTAAATCGTAGCGCCTAAGGTGAGTGACTGTTTGTATTCAAATATTTGCCTTAACTTCGCGAGTAAATAGGGCAAACTGACTGAAGGCAAGTCTTCTGCAAACAACATCCATGAGTTCTGTAGATCCTGCAGTTATTGAATGCTACGAGTTGTTTTCAGGGCTGCAGAGCGAGCTAAATAAGCATGAATATATTATGTTAGTGTGTTGATGTTGGATGCCTAAATAGTAAGTATTAGTCTTGTTTTGACTTGCTTGTGAAATGTTACAAGAGTTGTGACCGATTTTGTTGGTATTCAGAATTGTTATTTATAAACTTTAAATAATATTTTTTAATGAAACCTCATGTCTCAATCATCTGTCAGAGCTTACATGTAAGGGGTTTTGTTTGATTGTTTCTTAGTCATTCTACGAGGTCAACCCGATGTATATCCCATGTTTAGTCTATTCTTACTTTTAGTTTAACTAAAATTTTGGTAGGACTAAGTTGAACATAGAAATAACCAACAGATTAGAAAAAGACTGCCAGTTATGGACAAGACTGATTCAACATAAACATTGTAACCGAACTTTACCGAACCCGACCCGAACCCAACCGGACCACACGTCACCTACGAGTATATGCATTACTATGACGAAACCTATGGACCACGTAGAAAAAAAAGCTACGAAATATTTACTGTAACCAAAGGCAAAATATAGAGATAAATATAGCAATTTATGCGCAACGAATCACGAGACGAGCACAAAACAAAAATGTCGTTTCCGCTAAACGTATTCATGAAGAGAATATATATGCAGCTGAAATGGGTGTAGAAGTTTAAAGTTTAAAGTTAGTTTATCATAATACAAATATAAATTATATTTGTATTATGAGAAACTAAAGAATGTCATCAATGAAGCCAGGAACTCAATTTGCTCGTTTTAAATGCTGAAGTGCATGTTACAAACTTGTCGATCCTTAATTTCTAAAACTCTCACGTTCCATATTATAGAGTAATAAAAACCGCGTAAAACTCAAAATTTGCTGCACACTCAAACAAAATTAAATGTTACCTATATAATATATATGCGTTTGAATTTATAATGAAATGCTGCATTTGCTAGAAATACAATAAATATTTATTAGACCATGTCTATTTAACCAGTTTAATAATGACATACTTGTAGCCGATTTCAAAGAATGGAGGAGTTTCTCAATTTGTTTGCTTCTTTTCACGTAGGTATGTTTTATAATTACAATCGGGATAAAATACTTTGAAAAGAACTTTTTAGATAGTCCCATTTAATTTACTCGAATGGTGTACCAGTGGTTTGTATTTTATATTAAATAATCAATTATTTATTTTAATTAGTATTCTATGAATTGTTGACCTCGCGATCACAATTATTCATCATACAAAGTTCCCGAAAATTATCTATGTACGCAAACTGTGTCAATTATTACCAACTGATATAACTTTCTCACAAGTTGCCACGGTAACGATAAACAGCTTTGATTGATTGATTTTGATTGTGTTGATTCGGTTGTCACAACATTTTTCACATAGTTCCAAGAGTAATAAAATCTACATTTGTATAATTACTCAAAACTTGAAAAATTTACACTATAAATTCCAAAAAAAATAACAATTCATACACACAAAGTTTCATCAAGATTGGATAGAAGCTACGACCTGTATGCAAGTACAAAATATCACGCGTACTTATCCTACATCCACCTGTCCATAAATTATTAACTGACAGATGAAAGAATTCGTAGCAGTGACACTTCGCTTGCTTCGGTCGCTCGGTCAATAATATAAATCTAAAGTAGTACTGGTACTTGTTACGAAACAGTAGACATCCATAAATACGTTTCTAACTTAATGAAAGAAATTACTAATTAACAGGCACTCTAGCTTTATCTTTTCCAGCTCTCTGCTATATCAAAATGAATGCGATTTAAATAAAGCTTACTCGTTTCACAAACAGCGGAAGTTAGTGCAGTCTGTGCAGCGTCTAGGTAGTACTCACAGATAGTTAAAAGTGACACTAGGACCTACTTACAGTATTAGGTTCCTATAAAGAAATAAATGAGTTAGCATAGTTCTTAATCTGTTATTTACTTTTCTTCAAAACCACGGATGCGATTTTTGACATTTTCGGAAGCCATTTGGAACAAGGAGCTTTGGATTTCTGGAAAATAAACTTCTGTGCCCTAATTAATAAACTCTGTATATTAAAAGCAAAATTATTAGTCGCTAGATCAACAGTTCGCAGATCAACTAGTCTATTAATCAATCAAACTATAGTATTTTCGCTTTGCCAAATAAAGCATCTTATTATGTTGATTCTTTTAAAACGCTTAAAGAACAAGTGATAAAAAGTGACTTCAAAAAACCCGCAAGAAATTTAGACCCACGTTATATTAACAAGTGAAATCGCGGTATGCAGCTAGTAAACCCTATGGCAATCTGTAAGGTGAAGACGAATCTATTAACACTACTCACAAAAATACGAAAAGCCATTTAGGCTCTAGGGCGTGCCAAAGAAATATACATACACTCGAACAACATAACCCTCCTCCTTCGCAGGAAAATTTGGGAAATTGAGAAATACATGTCATATGTATGAAAACTCAGTACTGGTGGGCATCTATATACTCTTAATACGAGTATACTGTTCGTTATTTGTTTTATGTCCTGACGAATAACCTCTTACGAACTTGAAGGTGGACGCATTTACTTGCTTATTGCGTCAACGCGTTATATGTTCACACTTATATCTGTGTTATCTGTGTAAGTGTACCTATGTAGAAGAGAAGAGAAGTTTATTGGCTTATCAGAGCTTAACTACAGCGCAAGTACAATTCTCTATCAATCGTTAGTTTTGAAATTGGAATCTCACGTGTGATATAAATAACCAATAGTGAATTGATGTTAGTGCTTGCTTTTTATTCGTAGTTAATGTTCTTATTAGTAGCTGTCACCCGCGGCGTTGCTCTCGGCTTAAAATGCTATGGTCTGCGTTGATTCTTAGCCGAATATCGGTCTGTCAGTTAGAACTTAAACTTGCTCTTCTAAATTTATAGATATATAGATATAAAATTATTATATTAATAATAATATTATTAAGAGCTGTAGTTGTAGGTATAAATAAATTTGGGATCATAACCTAGGGCCTAGGTTATTTAGCTAATGAATTATCTTGTACGTTTTCGAAGTTCCTGGTAGCAAAGTAGTTGTATAAGGAGTTGCTTTTTTATTACTACTAAAATTGATTCAAGGTCAGTTCATTCATACGTTTGGGGTTTCATATATCAGATATACTTACTCCTGGTAAACTTATGACAACCATCTGTTTTGCACAATGGGTTAAACAAGTCTTTCTGAAAAAGGGGTAACATAATAACTTTAATTCGGCAGGCACCGATACAAACTTTTCAGTTAATTTGATTTAAAACTAAAACATTGGATCTATTAAATAATATTAAAATACATGTAAAAGTATACTTGGAAGAGTATACAAGAAAACGTTTTTTTTTATAAATCGATCAAGTAACAAAGTTTTTTACATAAAAATACAGTCGACTTGAGTACCTCCTCCTTTTTTGGAAAGCCGGTAAAAAACGAAAGCAGTCGATTTAATCCTAAGCGCATTTGGTTATCAGTGACTGGAAAGCACTCTCATCTGGAATAAGGCACGTGGCACATTCAAAAGTAGCAAATATTTACTAGAAACACGAATAAAATACAGTAAATGTAAGCAGTAAGGAAAGTGTCGTGCAATTAATGTCGTAGGACATTTTTCAAGACATTGCTGATACCTCTGACGTACAAATTAATAACCACCGAAATATTATACTCTTAGTTATTTTATCCTCATTGTTAAAATCATTAATATTGTATGTAACTCTTAATATTAGGATAAATAATATTGTATGTTTGCAACGGACATAAATATTGGTTCAACACTGAATGTTTCTATAAGATTATATAAGAGAAGGTTGGTCAATATCAGTAACTGTAGACGGCTAAACAATAACGTTTAGACAATAAAGTTTTACTGCAGCCGTGGTGAATAAATATTTGAATGGGAACATTTCAATTGCCCATACTGCTCGGCCATCTTGTAGACATTCGGTAGGCCTCGCTGAGCACCCGTAAGCCCAGCATTCACTACAAATGGTAGATCCTGGCAGTCGGCCAAAACCGGACAACACGGTCGCCGTGCGCATAAACTGGCAAAAACTGCCGCTTTTAATACTAACAGCACTATCTGTTCCGGCCACTTTGGCACGTTTTTTTTCTTTATTTTGCTTAGCATAAGCGTTCAATTGACTTATAATTTTAGTAGCTAATTGTAGGTGCTGAATTGGCGTATATTTAGAGTTCTGTAGGTAGGTACGTAATAAATGCTGTACCTAATAATCTAACACTCAGATTGTTCACTATATCAATAGGTTTAGATTGACTTTATGCATCAAGCTTCGAGTAGGTACGCTTTGTAGTTTGTGTTTAAGTTCAAGTTTACTCTAACTTCATATATATTGCTATTTTTCACATTTACTTTGCTCATAAGTGATCTCGCTTTACTTTTTGTGATTCACTGAAGTATAGTTATAGATTCACTGAAGTATATACAAGAACTAGTACTTATGACTAGGCATGGCAAAACCACAAGTAATGAATGTTTTACCTCTGGATTTTCTATATTTTCTATTATTTACTATCGTCAAACTATTAATTAGCTAGCTACATTATAATCGCTTATATATATATTAATTCTATTTAATCCTATTTAAAATTTAGGTTGCCCGGCCAAAGGCCAATTTTCAATTCCAATCAGCCAAAGCCTGGCTTAAACACCGGCCTCCAAAGCGAAGGTATCAGTGTTGGGCTAGCCGCTAATACAGTTCATAATACTTATTATTGAAATAATGATAATTAAGATTACTAAATAATAACCCCTTTTCAGGCTGGCTAGGCTTACTAAACGAATCTAATCTGACAGTTGGAAAATTTGTCACCACTCATTTTGTTTCACATAAGAGAGAAAGTAATGGATATATTTTTAAGAACTGTCGGTTTAGCTAGTATTATACGACAAATTGGGGTCATTATGTTGCCTTTATTGTCAAGTATAACTTAAAAGCTCTTCAATATTATTACTACTTCTTTAGAACTGCGTTAAAATGTATCTTAGTTATGAAAATTTGACTGTGCCAGTCAGTGTGTGTGTAAGCCAATATCTATTTTTAATTGATTAAAGAAGTAACAGACTGTAGTTAATATTCCACATTAAATGGATGGCATTCACAGTCATTTCTAAACAGTAAATAGAGCTGATCGATTTTTCCACAAGCTTTTGATGATTAACGCGTAGACTACAATTCCTCGAGTAATGTTGCGTAAGTCAAAGCCAATTTAGTGTAACAAAGCGGACGCAGAATTTGAAAACTTGAATTGGTTTTCCGTGTTGCTCGCTCGTATTTATTTTATTCCATGTAGCGGTTACTGACGTAGGTCGACGTACAATTTCCGCTCTGTGGTCGGTTTGACCGCTGCTCTTTCCCGCGAGACTCCCTGACAACCTGGGAAATGCCCCGGATATGGGACGTCAAGGCGGCCCACTTTGGGTGCAAGCCCGTCGAAATTGCTTCCGCCGAACGTGTAGGCATGAGATCGTCTGTGAAGGAACGTCAAAGGAATCGCCTCTGATCTAGGAATATATAGCTAGATATGGACAAAAGTCTTCATATAAACTTCTACCTCCCTATAAAAAAAAACTGTAGTTAATAATAGTTAAACAAAATACTTACATTCCAAAACACTAAAATCTATATTTCCTTAGCAATTCATATTAACAGTCGAAACGTATCGGAATCGCAAAATATTTCGCCACCAGAAAGTTCCAAAAGAGCCTTTTTATGTACCTTTAACGTTCCAGCATCGTTTGCGTATCCGATAGGTGAACGCATCAGTGAAAATGCCGCATTAATAATTCAGTGGAAAGGGTAGCATACTGAGGTGCTGGAAGTGCGATGGCTCAGGAATGGGTCTCTAGCAGCAATAAAACAAAACAATAGGTATACAGTTGCTGGGTTACATTACACGGTACGAGTGTACGCGATAAATACTGTATACAAGCGTGTTCCCTATCGAGATGCAGTCTATGCCTTGTGTTGTTAGGGTAAAGAAAAATATGGCGCTACTTATATTATTTTAATCTCGTTATCAGAAGCTTAAGAGGATACTAAAGAACTATTATATCTTATCATACTATTTTTATATCTTGATATGAGATATGATACAATATATAGATCGCTTAGAAAATAATGTAATAAAATGTTTAAACGCCAACGAATTTGACCAGGTAACTTTTGTTAGAATACTGTTATTTCTAGAAGCGCTCAATACATTAAAAACGTGGCTTCTTACAACTAATAAGACCCATAGAGACTGGTGCCTACGCACACAACCGATCGATTTGGTGACGAATCTATACGATTGTATAGATAGTGAAGTCTTTACGGGCGTCTTAGGTTAGACAAACATATCGAACAACATATCGACAAATATAGACGAAATATTTGCTCGTAGTATTTTGACTTTTAAACGGACTGATTCTACGCGCCTAAAAAAATACAGTTCATTTTGATTTTCAACCAAACAACTCAAATGATTTCAATAGAAAAAAATAATATTTAATTTATTTAAATAATTTAGAAAATTACTTATAAAGATTCAGAAACCTCCTATTTACTATTTCATTTCCTATATTATTATTACGAGGGCGGGTCAATAAGTCCGTGACTTTTGGAATAAAACACACGATTTTTTGATAAAAAATAATTTTATTTTTCAACGTAGTCTCCCTTGAGCTCTATACACTTTGTCCAACGCTTCTCCAATTTTTTTATCCCTTCCAAAAAATAAGATTTGTCGAGGTCCTCAAAATAGGTTTATGTTTGTGAGATGATTTCATCATTGGAGTCAAATCTTTTTCCACCAAGCCATTTCTTCAGGTTTGGAAACAAGAAGTAGTCACTCGGAGCCAAATCTGGAGAATAGGGCGGATGGGGGAGCAATTCATAGCCCAATTCATGGATTTTTGCCACGGCAACTGCACATGTGTGCACCCTTGCATTGTCTTGGTGGAAAAGAATTTTTTTCTTGGCCAAATGAGGTCGGTTTTTTTTCAAATCGTCATTGAATCGGTCCAATAAGTTGGCATAATATTCCCCATTGATTGTTCTTCCCTTTTGAAGGTAGTCAATGTGGATTATCCCGCGTGCATCCCAAAAAACAGTCGCCATGACTTTATTGGCTGACAAACCCACCTTAGCCTTCTTTGGCGCCGATTCACCCTTAGAAACCCACTGTTTTGACTGTTGTTTGGTCTCTGGTGTGTTGTGGTGGATCCATGTTTCGTCCACGGTTACAAAACGGCAAAAAAACTCCTCAATATTGCGGTTAAACAACGCCAAACCCTCCTGTGAAGTTGTTACACGATTGCGTTTGTGGTCGACTGTGAGTAAACGCGGCACCCATCTTGCGGAAAGCTTTTTCATGCCCAAGTGATCATTCAAAATTGAAACCACTGAGCCATGCGAGATCCCTACGGCTTTAACAATCTCTCGCACTTTCAATCTTCGGTCGGCCAAAACCATATCGTGAATTTTTTCGATTGTTTCTGTTGTAGAGACCTCAACTGGCCGTCCAGGACGTTCGGCATCTTCAGTGCTTCTACGGCCACAACGAAATTCAGTAAACCACTTTTTTACCATTGAAATCGATGGTGCAGAGTCCCCATAGTATTTATCAAGCTTAGCTTTAGTCTCGGTAATGGTTTTTTTTCGCAAAAAATAATGCTTAATAAGCACACGAAATTCATTTTTTTCCATTTTCTTCTCAGATTACTGGGTAGTCTGATAAAAATAGCTGTCTAACACAAAATAACTGACGCAGCAAGTTCAAATTTTGACAGGAGTCAACTGACAGATGCCTGTTGACAGGAGCAGTGTTGCTTTTTCAGTAAAGAGGTCAGAAGTTCAAAAAGTCACGGACTTATTGACCCGCCCTCGTAGTAAACGTCCTATATTTTTTAATTTAGCTAAAACAGTTGTAGAACATAAGCCCTTCAATGAACTTCAGATCTAACTACAAACACCCCAACAACGAGTTTACTCTCGGATCTCTAAAAGATTAACAACAAAAGCCCTAAACTTTGATAGCTTTCTAAAGCAATTTCAGAGTGTCCCAAATCTTTTCAGCGTCTCGCAAAGATTTGTAGAAGGCCGCGGATTATGTCCATCGATTCATGAAAAAGTAGAAAACGTGGATAAATTTAAAAACATGTAAAATTGTATTATAAAAAGTCATTAAAGATTGCATTAGGAACGTAAGGGCTAAAATTAGAATTATGGTAGTAGAATATGTAGTGTATGGATTAGAATTTTACTATAGAATTTACGGATTTTTATTTATTAATAACTCTATCTACACAGGTATACAAAAAAAAAACTGCAGACGAAATAGTTCTGCGAACAGTTGGTTTTTTGTTACCTCATTATCTTAAAAATCTAACTTAATCATATTTAAAATTATTTATTATATAGATTGTATGGATGGTATTTTCAGCAAAATGCCGTCCAAATAAAAATCGATATCTAAAATCATTATAACCCGGGAAATATCGCTATTAGCGACAAGTGCACAGTTTAATCATAAGTATTTTAAGTTTGATGTTATATTTTTTTGTGTATACAACAAAGTGTTTTCTATCTATCTATAACTCTATATTGTCAACTTGGTTAAAATCTATATACCTAATTATTCCTACATTGGGACTTAAGCACCAAATACGAAATCAACGAGAACACGAAAATTTTATTAGACTTGAGGAAGAAATCGCTTCGCTCTTTAACCATCGACGTATACTTTTTTATCCTAGATCAGTGTCTTTAACCAACTTCGTGTGTGATACGTAAAAGCTTCACTGACGAAATACTTGCTTGTCGTCGTATCATATCATATTTACTGTATTAGGTATACTCGTATACAAAACGAATGAAGATTATAGCAACAAGAGATTATTGCCACAACAAGTATTATGAAAATACACGAGACGTTAAACAAATAGAAATGAAAAATTAATGAGAATAGCAAAATGTTCACAAGCCTGCGAAGATTATCCTGAACAAGGAACATTAAATGCAATCACAGTCAAAGGAAAACTAGCTGAAGACAAAGGACTTAACACCCATACAATAAACAAAGAGTAAGGACAACATTTATCTTGTTATACTGTTGTCTACACGACATTGGTTGTTCAATGTTGTACCTACTTCTCCACTCGTATCGTTTTACTTAATGATATTTATTCAGCAGGAGTCATATATTACCTGGTAAAGTCACATACATATTTACCGCAATTTACCGATCCAGATTTCTTGAGTAATTACCGATCACCGACATACAATCAGATTAAAAAAACAAGGAGGTTGTTGTGTAAAATGTAATAAATGAGGTTTCTGAACTGAGTACGAATGTGTGTAGTATTAATCAGAAGTAGGTAATTACTTACAAAGTTGCAAAAGAAATACAATAACTCATAATTATTTAATATGACACTAGGAATTAATTATACTAATAACTTACGGGATATAAAAACAAATTAATAAAAAGATAACAGTTACTTATAATAAAATTATTTAAATACTAAAATTGTACATTGTATTCTAAAAAAAAACGTCAGCTAATTTGTGCCGAATAATTATAATTTAAATTATTTAAAAGGTAATGAAAGGACGCTTATTTTTGCCTTTTCATTTATTTCCCTTCAATTTATTTTATTTTTAATAATCATATAGATTTGTTATATTCTTTGACACCACGCTCTAAAAGCGACCTAAGAAAATAAAACTTCGTTATGACACAAAATGTAAGCAAAACTTCGTTCAGCAGAAGTATCCATTGATGAAATTGTACGTCTACTGTGGAAACATGACTGTTTTGACTAGCTTTCAATCTCGGTTGATTTCATACAGCTCTGATACGATTTTAGCCGAATCACATGTCATTAGCTGATGTTTACTGCTATTGTCATGCGTCTACTAGCCAGCAAGCTTTCATACTTCTGGAAATTATTAAAATCTGAACAATTTATTACGAAAAAGGTATACACACGTTATATTGTACAATATTATGAATCAACAGTTTCTTGTTAGCAAGCGTACTTTAGGTTTGCTTAATTTCTGACTAAAATTTGCTTGTTTGCTTGGTTATGATCATTAGCATATCATCAATAACTGCTTGCTGTACGAGGTGAATCCCTATGTCCAGCAGTGGATAAATACAGTCTGATGATGATACTATTAGCTAAGCATATCATTGAGCAGTTTAAGAATTGTTTTGAAGATAGTTAGATGCATTTTCTTAATGTTTGTATAGACTCATTGTAAACATAAATTATACCATTATACTCTTATGTGAAATAATCATAATGGTACGAATCGCGCAAAATCCAGCCACAGCTCGAACAATAACACAGCAAAAACTAGAATGTCGTCGTAATTCAATAAATATTCTGATTTATATTGATTCAATTATTTGCATCGTACGTGCCGGGATAAAGGAATAAAAATCACGGGTAAAATAGTTCCTAGCTAAATAAATAAACGAGCTTCGATACTATCACCGGTTACAATTATTTACTCATGGGTATACGTTCTGGTTACTGAGAAGCGATCGAGTTTCATTCTAAAATGATTTAATATTATACTAGCTGTCACACGCGGCGTTGCACGAAATATAAAACTTTGAAACCCCATTTGACCCCTTAGGGGTAAGTAAAAAAAATCTTTCTTAGTAAACTTCTACATTCTATAATGAATACACTGTTCAAATTTCATGTCTCTAGGTTCAGCTGTTTAGGCTCTACGTTGATTGTGACCTGTCAAGACTTATGTTAGGACTTACTCTTATATTTATAAATTATGTATATAGAAGATTATTTTACATCAGATACAGTTAAGTCGAAAATATTTTTGGTATAAATTATTTACATTCATCAGCAAGACTAAACATTGACATGATTATATTGAGAAATAAAGTCATTACATTGTAGAGATTATTTTGCAATACATATAACTTAAGAACACATATAAACTGATGTATAAGTCCTTCTTATTCTTTAATTAGCGCAGTATTATACATTACGGGTAGGTGCATAAGTCCTTGTTCAATAGAGAATAACTAATTTATTACACTCTAGATAGGCACAAAACCATTCATTAGAAAGGATTACATACAGTTACATTGCAGAGAAGCTTCTAGTTTGCCCAACACACACATAAGCTGGCATCAATTCTCTTGAATGGAAACAGCGATTTATGTTGGTGCTCTCTGTGTACCTAGTACCTACTCTTGTACGGGCTTAAACCAGTTAAAGCCAGTGCATTGGTTTAAGCTATTCCAATTAAGTTTTTCCATTTAAGTCTATAGATTTTTCAGAAAGCTTTTTATTAATACATTGGTCAACAACAGTTTAATAATTTCATTCGTTTTATTATCGCTCTGTAATTTATATGCTGCAAAGTATACTTAGGGATAATAAATACAAGGTTTTATAAAAAAAAAAACTGTTCTATCAATCTTCATATGAGTTTTAATTCCTATAATCTTGCAGCCAAGATAGTTTTCGGCATACGAAGATGAACGCCAATTTGGCCTTAACACAAATATGAAGTCTATCGATAATATTTCCTGATAACCCTAAGACACTGTTACTCGCAAGATAGGTGTAAGAGGAGACATCAGACATGATATGGGAATATAGGTATAAAATCTTCACCTTGAAAAAAAAGAACGTATAACATCTAGCTGAATGAAGGCAATTGAGGGTAAATAATTCATTGTCGACGTCTAAGGCATCCCTGGCTTGAGGCAATTCCGTGCGATTTTCGACGTGGAACGATTTATTCCATTCATAAGTGGGATCTGCAGAATTCAGCAGGATCGGAACATCGTGTTCGTGGCACTTAAAAAGTCATAAATTAACGATGGTCTAACTCAGGCGAGGTGAGCCTTTGCGTGAATAACGACCATAATTTGGTTCAGGACTGGAATTCCTTTATTCTTAAAATCTTCGGTGTTTTTTGCCGCTTATAAAATCAATAAAGTAAGCAAAGTTTTAACAAAATAAATGTCCTTACTTACCGGCCTGTTCTTGCTTTACCCGTGAGATTTCACGAAATCCTGTCTTACAAGTATACATGTAAATGGTACACGTGTACTCAAAACTCCAGGTTCAACGATTTCCTGTGAATTATCAGAAAAGTTATTACGAGTACCTATATATTACGAGTATATACCTGATCATTCATAGGACCCGGACACTTCAAAATAAATCTTCTTGAATTGATTAATTTTCTTCGTATTTGACATTATAGTCTAAGATCCCGATATACAACGATCTGCACCGAGATGTTTATTAAATATAACGTATTTTATATTATATTGAATAAGCCAATAAATATATTGTTGCCTATTAAAATTCAGTCCAGTGTATGATTAATAAACAATTAAAAAAATTATACGTTTCACCGGTTTGATTATTAGACAAATTCCATACAAATCGAAATTATGAAGCCCATAATATATGCAAACACTAGGTTGCCTATTCTTTTCCCGTCACAACTTTCGGGTAGCCAGGTATATACAGGTAAATCAATACTAGGATTTTGCACCGGTCTGATTATTAATGATATTCTATGGTCTTCATACTTTCGATTGGAATTTGTCTAATAATGTAACCGGTGAAATGTTTTTTTTTTTAATTTGATAGGCAACCCATATACATTATATTATTAGTATATTAAACATCTCGGTAAAGGTCGTTGTATATCGGGATCCTGTACTATTATTATTTCAAAAAGAATGATATATGTTTCTGCCAAATGTGTTTGTGGCGCCACCTTCTCACCATCCTTGGCGGATATACCCAATAAAAACCACTGACATAAAAATATGTGTTAAGAGTTGTTGAAGATGTACTGTACGCGAGTACAAACATACTAACATATATGTCACACAATTGTGCCATATTTGAAGCAGAAAGTAGAGACAAGTTTCGCTCGACTACAAAATCACCACTGCTACCGCAACCCCCTTTACCAATTCTTCGTGGAAGTATTATAAACTGCAGGATGTACTGAATGGCAAAAAAACTACAACCTGAAATTAGTGGTGGTAGTGTAACGTTAGCGGCGAAAGAAGTGAAACAAGTGACAGTTGTTGTTTCTTTCACCCCTGACACTGCCACAGGTCCATACAAAAGCTTACATTTAGATCACAAAATATTCTTTTTACAAATTAAATATAAGCTTGAATAAAAAATAATTCCTGCTTAAGATACTCGTACCTATTACCACTAAGTAGGTCTTGAGATTATTATCAAACAAGAAAGTAAAATAAGGTTTTGAGTTTTTCGCAAAAACTCGATCAGAATGAAATCAATTGAGGCGCAAATATGTCACTTATTCTAACAAAAAGATATGCAAGTAGATATACAATTTTTTTTAAATTAGGTTACACGTGTATTAACTTGATCTACATTTGGAATAACTCTCATTTTTATCAGTTTCATTTTAATATTAATTCACTTAAATACCTAATAATAGTGTGTATTGAAATTTGAATTATAATTACAAACCGTTTTACTCCTACTGTGATACCTGGGAGGTATTTGTTGAAGTTGCAGAAAATTTAAAGAAAAGAAAGAAAGGTAAAATGTAAATACTCACAAGTGTCACAAATTTACCAGGATATAGACTGACTACGTTTTTCTTAAATTAAATTACCCAGTGTGAGTATGTAATGAGTAAACCTTTACGTTCATTAACCAAGCATGAAAATTTACTGCATCAACTACTGCCTACTGAAGCAAGTTTTTCCATCTGAACATGTATTACTATTTCTGCGAACAGTACACATAATGATCACAAACGTTTTGTGACTTCATATCTTGACAGACTCGTGACTAATTCTGATCATATTTTAAATTATTATTTGAGATTAAAACGTTTTTTCTCCTTAATATAAACTTTAAGATACACCACATATCACAAAATTAGATGCTTAGATACACTATTTTGTAGAAGTCTAAGTTACTTATCAGCATTTGGCTAGATTGTGATAATTTTAAGGGATAACTTTTACTGATGTACAGAAAAAAAATGAGAGGAAATACCAATTGGCTGTTTGTAATTTTATTAAAATCTGGGAAATATATATACTCTAATAGATAAAAGAAAATTTTGCCAGACTTGAGTCAAAAATACTTTGCTCGCTTGGTCAATGATAGTCCATACTTTGTGAATACCGCAATTATTGACGAAACCATCGACGAGAAAAAAAAATGATATCTTATATATTAGTGTTCAAAATGCTTGAGTTCCGCAATATCAGTGGTGCTGTACCACGGGAATCTGGACAAGAGTAGAAGCCACTGGACTGGAAATATTGCATATTTCGCTCGTGACGTCCAGTGGCTTCTACTCTTGTCCAGATTCCCGTGGTACTGTCTGGGCACTTAAAGGGCTATAAATTAGTAGTAGGTGCCCCGCAAATGCCGAGGTGGGTGGCTCAACGAGTGAGTAATGGCCCCCGGCTGACCAACGATGCCTGTAATGTTAAAAATCACCATTCAGTAAATGTTTCAATATTTTTTTTTTTATTTGTGTTAATATGTAAATTTTGTTAAAAAATATATGACATGTTTTTTTTACTGGAACTATCAGTATTGGTCAAATAATCAAACTTAGATATAAAGGGTGAAGCTAATGAGGAGGTTCAATTTCACAATGCTCAATTGATATCAAGAGCATGATAAGTATATGTATTTAATATATTAGAAACGTATTTCTTGCCCTCTAGAGTTACTTAACTAAGTTGACTATGTATGACCAAAATACAAGCATCGCAGAGTTTGGGACCTACATCCACAAGTAACTTATTGTAACAGATTTATAATGTACTGATGAAACAATTAATTTGGAACAAACTGTGATTTCGAAATTCTTATTAACTACTTAAAATTAAAAAAAACAAATCTGTCTGTATGTATTTAATGAAATAAGTATTATCTTGTCTTAACATGTGTAAAATTTAT
The DNA here is from genome assembly GCA_947049295.1 of Ligdia adustata. Taxonomy (NCBI): domain Eukaryota; kingdom Metazoa; phylum Arthropoda; class Insecta; order Lepidoptera; family Geometridae; genus Ligdia; species Ligdia adustata. The sequence goes on along the minus strand of OX346214.1, from coordinate 5,853,854 downwards.
CTAGTGTGTATAATTGTTTGGAAGAGCTCGCTTTTATCGATAATCCTGCAATCATAATATCATTGGTTTTTAATTTTTAGTTACGAGTTGTCTTATCTTATAGACCATAACTTGAAGTTAAATCGTTTCAGGTATGTTGTACATCACCAGTTTACTTCCAGTTTCGAAGTTTGTAAGTAAACAAACCAAGGTCATGTTTTGAAGCGTCCGTACCAAAACAAAGGGGGTCAAAACTCATGTCGCATTATGTTCAACAGTGGAGATAAGTAATTAGGTCGGGCGGGTCGCGTCTGGGCATCAGGCAGATAACCCAGCGCACGCGTTGTGTCCCAACGTCATATCTTGATAGGATGTGTGGGAAATTATCGCTTTGTGCGACGCAAATTGTGGCAGCGTCTAGATCTGGCTTGGGATACGAGAACATTCACATCGTGGGGCATATCAAGATGACTTAAGTTGATCGAGCAAGCATAAGTCGTCTCTATTTCAGGTTGGACCAAATTTATTTCGTATGTCTGGCCAATGTACAGCTGTTCTCTTTTATAAAAGAGGTACCCAATTCGAATAATTTTATTAAAATGTGTGTTACCTAATATCTCAGCTACGGGTACAAAAATTTGAACAAATGTGGTCCCGTTGCAGTCCGTGAATAGAACTGTAAAGAGGGACAACCTATCTAACTCGAATAATACTAACCCACTACTGACTTACGTATGAAAGAGATAACCTCTATTAATTATTCCTAGCTGTTAGGTACTCTAGAAATCGTTTCTGCGTATTCAGAATATGAATTTGTCATGTTATGTAACTGTTTTAAAACAAAGCTTTCTCAAAGCTATAAGAGAGTTGAATTTAATTATTTTTTTATGAAATGTATGCCCAATACTTATTATATTTATTACATTAATTTTAACTATCTATCTTCAGGTAGTTTCTGAGTAATAAAAACATAAACTGCATGGGTAAAATTGCTTATATAGGTACTCAAATATAATAATATATAGGTATTTTCTACGGGCTACAAACTAATGAAAGCTTTTGTCTTGGAGACCCTAATAAAATGTAATTGTTTGATTTGTTAATCGGTCCGCTTCCTCGTACTACCATTCGTAAAAGTAAATATGATATGAAACGAAAAGTTGGATACATACTTCTAGGGCAATATTTTACGCTGCTTTATTTGCGGTGTTTGTACCTACTCGTAGCACCGTACCGCTTGACTTTCTATTTCCGGTCGATTCAATGCCGTATCCTGCGGGATCTTCGGGAGATAAATGAGGAAACTTGCTTCCTGGCCTTTGTCTTAGTTAAGTGGGATGCGAGCCGATCGAGAGTTAATTTTGAGTTCTCGTTCAACGCAATCGTATGTAGGTCTCCGCGATAAGTGACGTTCTATCGTAATTGTCACTATTAATTACGCTTCATTAATTAACAGAGATAATAAGCAAGTCTGAGCAATATTATAAAATTATTGCAATACTAAAGATAACTACAATAGTTATTACGATAAGGGTTTTGTATGTTATTCCTTTTTGTAAAAATAGAAGGAGCTGCTTCGTTGCGAATATTAATATCTGCCGACTTATATTTTTGAAAATAACGGCAACAAAATATGTGTTCGCATAGCGCAGTCCGCGATATCGTATTGTATTCAAAGAAAATATTGCAATTCCGGCTTGCGCAATATTGCGATTCCATGCGGTGCACTTTTCATCCATTTGTTTTGGTTTTGAGAGGCTTTCCAGTTTAGCATTCTTTTCAACAAACTACCAGAAATGGTCAAAAGAACTCGCAGCTGTATTTTCTTAGCAGTAATTACTTTAACATTTTCGGTCGCTAACTTCTGCTAGGCTTGTGATAATTACATAAAAGTAAGAAGTATGGAACGCGGCTTGCGAGCGCCGAAGAATGGAAGTTTGTGCATAAATTGAGAGTTTAGAGATGGCAAGAAGGCGACGACGGCAACTCTATCAGGGCACCTGCGTCCAGGTTATACGAATTTATATTAGTGCATCCCAGCTTGGTGGCAACGCTCGCAAAGTTTCCTCCGTCTGAAATCGTATAAATGTTAATGAAAGTCAGCCGTCTCTAATGAGATTACCGCTCCCGTGAAATTGGATTCCCGTGGGACTTCTTTAATTTTCAGTCATCGTGAAAATTAGGTAGATCAAAACGCGACGTCTGAAGTCTCGACGTGAATAGGAGAGAATACCCACCTCTTTTATCATATTGAATGGCAATATCAAAAGGATTGGATTGAACTGAAGCGGTGTGACTGTTAATTAATCTTTCTCGTGGGAAAGCTTCCTTTAGATCTTTTTCAAAACAATGATGAAGCCAAAGGCTTATTCAGTAGTGGTTTTTGGAGTCGGTGGAAATTATTTCTAGGTAAAATACTTTCATTGGCTCAAAGCTGTGCCGCAGTTGCTGTGGTCTGGTTCTATTGAAACAGGCAACTGTAACCGGAATCGATCGTCGTATTCATACGACAGCCAACACAGAGCTCAATCAGTCAGAGGTCTCGGCACACGTCATGAATTTTACAGCAGCCAGGTGCAATATTCAGCCTATGTCGCTATATTCACTTTGCCGATTTATAAAGATATCTCTGCGCGAGTTTACTTTATGAAACCTATATTATTTTTTTTGTAATTGCTAGCCAGTATGATTTACCAAATTATTATACTGCGTGAAAAATATTAGATAAAGTTTGTATATTTTTTTCAAGTTGCTTTCAAATACTTTTATGCCATGTAACATAATCGTGAACGATGGTTTTTGAGTATATTAACAGTCTCAAGACAAAATTGGTAGATACAAATATGAATCGACAAAGCTTCTCAGGCTATAGTTGCGGCTAGGTTACAACTAGCACTGTTGCGGCCTGATCCGTCCGTGCAGCTTCGAATTGAGAAGCGAGCGGCTCAGTGCAAATTGAAATCGTTTCCAAATTGCTGCAGACATTTGTGTTTTCTAACCAGGACTAGAGCGTCGAGAATCAATCAGGGTAATGGGAGGTTTGTCCGAATACGGTTGGATTAGTCACGGTACGGTCAGGTCAGTCTGTATACTCACCGCCCAATACCATCTAGGAGGTACGGACGGCCTTTGTTGGGGCTGATTGAATGGACTGCATTCGAAGTTTCATTCCAACTTTGAAAAGGGCCTATCACGTGTCAGATCCATTAGTTATTCGTGGATACGCGTGCGAAGGACGTGTTTCACGTTGCTACGAAATTATGCGGGACGAACTATGTTTCATGAAACTGTCGCAATAATTTGCAACTCTATCTAAATTTTCACATTCAGTGAGAAGTTATTGCTTGTTACGATTGTTTGGTATTCGTGTCAAAATTATTTGTTTAGGTTAAGGATTCTTTATATAAGAAATATTTTATGTTACTATGTTAGTTATAATACCGGCCTTTTTAAGAAAAATAGAATGTCTAATTATAACTATGTTTTATCGTGTTTTACTAATCATAATGTCGTCATAAACAATACATCAAGTATCTAAGTCATTGATCAAGAAACATAACCTTTTTGTCAGTTTGAGCAATTTTGCTCGACACTCGACAGACGCCCTGTTTCCAGATATTTGGTTTGACTGGTATTGTCGTCTAAATCGATATGTTTGGAAAGGGCCTTTAATATTCACGAGGAGACATCTTCGTCTCGATCCCGTCTGCAATAATCCGGGGATCAGGTGCCAGATGAAGCGTCCAAATCTAAATGTTAATGCGCTTCGCAATATCGTAGCTATACTGTCTGGACGCATTTAACAACGAGACTATAAATCTACTACTGTCACCATATTGAATTGTTTTCCAATCGAAATAGACTATACTGATCTCAAAATATACTTATTTCTCATAATATGTCAATGTCAGAGAGCCCAGTACAATTTATTTTGCAGATTTCAAAATATTTTCAAAGACAATTTAGGATTGGTTTTACAAACAAACACATGAACCTAGTCTCACTGTTAATCAATGACTTGTTTTAAACCTCAGACTTTGAAACCCTATCTAACGCTCTAAGGCCTAAATTTCTAAAAATTCTTCTCAAGCCTCAGTGCACTTTACCCTGAATACACCCTCCACATTTCACAACTCTAGTTTTAGACTGCGTTGCCTAACAAATATCAGCTAATCAGGAATTATATACAATATATATCTGAAAGAGTTATTAATGTATATATACATAATATAAACTACAGTTCTGTATTAATTTTACACACAATGAATCGTATGTTTAGGTACGTCTATACATATTTGCGATGATACATTTCCATGCCTCTTGATTTCCGAATGGGGCCGAGAAGGATTAGTTAGAGCTTGTTAGGGCCGCAGAATAGCAACACTGACCGCATGAGCCAATAACGTGACCTACACAAAGCACTTACAGATTGCGGGGGAGCCTGCAAGCCTGTGGCGGGCCAAAGCTTTGGGAACACTCCCGCAGCCGCTGCGCCTAACAATTAGCGTAATAGACGTTTGACCGTTTCGCCTGTGCGATACTAAATCTGCGCTCTTAATTACACTGTTATTTCTAGTTACGTTTCTGTTTCAACTGCTGAAAGTTTTATGTTATTAGATAAAATAAATTTGCAAAAAAATATTCATGCGTTTCGATCAAGGCCAATAAACAATTTAAAAACCGAAAGAATATACAACCTTCTTAAACAGTTTTAAAACAGGGGTGACTGTACTCATCATTACGAACGACTTTCATTATGGGACCAACACCAAAATATAGAAAAAAAAAACAGCTGTTCTATAGAAAATAGTTTATCAGTTCAAATAAATCCGAATTTCATTTATTCCGATAGCAAAAGATCGTCATACATACATGTTATCGGTCGTTAATAAAATGTATCGAGCAGCTTTTTTATCGAATTTAGTGTTGGTCCCGTAGTGTAAGTTGTTCAATAGAGTGTGTATACCCCTAGCTGATATCGGGTGTTTCGCACCATGAGCGTATCAGCCATTATTGTTATTTAAACGTGACACACCTATAAAGAACATAAAAAACGGACGTTAAAATAATAAAATGTGAAGGCAAAAAGTATGATAGTTAAAGCTTATTGTTTCTCAAAACTATGCAAGTCAGTGAGCCTAATGTTATAACGAAGCGGCATAATTGCGCTTCAAGTTTAAGTTTCCTTTGTTGGAAACAATGAGTTTCAGCGAAGAAGCTCGCTCTAGCTAGCTAGACTAGACACAAGCAGACTGCAAAAAGAGAGACCACTGGCATACGAATGAAGAACCGGAGCAGACTGAGCGCTGGACACAGTTGCACGTGCCACTTTGTCACATCAGTGTCGTCGCTAAGGACTTGTACAAGTAACTCGAAGCATGTAGTTCTGAAAGCTCTCGAGCTGGTTTATCTACACACGAAGTAACATAATACGCCTTCGTTCTCTCGAATTTAAATGGAACCTGCAACAAAATACCTACGGATTTACCTTTAGCACTTTCCACGTAACGTTCCACATTTTCGTGGAAAACGACATTTTTAGCACGAAAGAGTGGAGGTTTCGTGACATAGAGCCTAACTTTTGAAGTTTAACAATTTTTCCGTCGTGTTATAAGAATCCTCAAACAGTCGTTTCTCAAAAAGATATTATTAAGACTACCTCCGTAGTGATAGACTCGTCCGTTTCAAACAGATATAAAATTATGACCTCATTTTTCACAGGGTTAATTCACGACGAAACAAAAGCAACGTAACCCTCGGCCTCATTATGAGAGCTTGACAAAATTCAGTTTTAGAATCATCCCCAGTCGTGACCGTGTCTACAGAGGGAAGACCTTTAAATTCCACGAAAGTGCTTACTGCTTATTAAGTGTGAAGTGTAGTACTAATTACCAGTCAAGCGGAACAAAGAGACCGTGTATACTCCTTTATTGAGCAACACCTGCGGAGATTGCACCTAGTTTACCGCTCTTATTGTGCACTTGATTTATGAGTTTGTTAAACGAGAAGGTGAAATTAGGAGAGCTGCTGCTGTCTGTAGATATTTCAGCAAAATCCGGCCTCGCGTAAACGAAACAAGGTAACACACGCCTCCAGGTGAAGTTTTTAATCAATTCAATCCCGTGACTCCACGTGTGTCGTGTTTGTTCTGGAACAAGAAAAGTTTTGTGTTGTTTTTCCCCTTCCACACATTTTCATTTACGCAAACGTTTTTTTAATAAACGACTGCGATGGAGCGCGAGAAATAAAGCTCTAATTTAAGTCATTTGTTGAATTTATTGCTCGATAAAACTTTGCTCCGTAACCGTGTCCGGAGCATTAATAATTTTCTTTCAGACCGTTTCAACAATCGTTTTCGGTTTGATGCTCCGGGAAAATGCGACATAAACATTGAGATTGATTTTTTTCTCTTTATGTCCAAATAAAATCAAAGCCAAACAAAGGGCGGTATGATGTTGAAAGATCCATGACATGTTACGGACATCAGAAAAAGGAAAATGTCGTATAAGTTTTTTTACTTAAGTATGACTGTATAGAAAAGAAAAAATAGGCAATCAACTTGTCACACGACTTTGTTCAATATGCAACAGGCAACTGGCCTCAAAGTACGTACGCAACTAGGTTATCTGAACGGTACAATACGCACCGCCTCAAATGAAATTACCTATGACCGATTCATATTCAGTACGCGACGGCTGTGACAGGACGACAATTTTGTGGCAAATTTATTTGATTGATCCAGTTACGGTAAAACAAAAACTCAATTTGCCTCATTCCCACATTACATTATCATAGATTATATTGATTGAATTATAATTCGATATAAAAATTAGTTGGTGACGTGTAAAAATTAATAGTGACTTAACCTTTACTCAATATTACAATAAAATCACAAGATTATATCTCTGAAGTATCACGTATTTTCTCAAAGTATTACTTAAATGCCAAGACTTTCGAGAATCATTGTCTTTTTAAATCCGTTCGCAATCCGGATCGAAACAGATCACGGGGTACCTATTTCGAGTCTGCGTCGAAGAGCATTTATGCTTCAAAGGGTAAAAGCTAAAACGAGTTTTTGCGATTCGAAATCAACCCGTCCGTCCCTCGTACCCTTTCGGTTTGTCAGTTGAAAAATAGTCTAGTGAAAAACCCAACCAGCGAAAGAACAAAGGACTGTCATACCAATGAAAGCAAGCAAGTTTTTCACAGTTGTGTTTAGATTGTAAATAGCAACGTTGATGTGTTCTTCTTATACTCGTACTTAGGTACTTACTTACTTACCTACTCGATATTTTTCATAAATTTAGTTAATATTCAAAATTGTCATGTAACACATGTTTGTTTGAGTTATCGTTAATTTCAGTCGTGCTTTTTGAAAATAATAATTATATTTTCGTGTGGTTGCCGTATTTAATTTAATAACAGGGCCGATTAATCACATTCGAATATAAATAATTGAACAAAACTTTGTTAATTATACGTTAAGTGACATTGAGTGATTACTCGCATACCGAAAATTCAATTTTCGTATGAAAGGTTACTCATGTACTCGACTGTTCGCGGTTTTTCTTATGAAACTCTACACGAAATTGGTACGAGAACCTACGTCTTTCCAAGTACTTAGATTCTCAAGTAATTCAGTTACCGAAGCTTGAACAAACTTTATAATAGGTTCCTTGGCTTATACGCGAAATAAAAGCTTCCTGTGAAATTCAAGTATGAAATATGTACATCTAAAACGCAAGCGTAATGGGTTTTCGCTCTACGTTACGTACCAATTTAAATCATTACTTGTTCTGTCAAGCAAATAATAGAGTAAAATACGCTGCACATTCTAAACATTATAATTTTTACTTAAAATCGGGAACAATGCAGTTCATTTCGCTAAATGTGCGCTTGCCGAGCAAATGAACAATAGCAAACGTTTATTACTACAGTTCAGTTCCATTTGTTCATAACCTGTGACTCCCCGAAGCATTGTGCTCAGAGACGGGAGAACACACGTGGTACAGGCCAATTTATTTGTGGTTAAGTGCACACAATAAATTTCTCAAATGGCCCGTGCTTACGCCGACGAAGCCTGTCCGCTATTTATTTCCTCAGTCCGAGGTTTATCGCCGAACCTGCCGACATATTGTACTAGACAATGGGCTTGAGATTTGTCATATGACACAATAATAAAAAGCTCATTTCACCCACTATTTGTCGTCAATAAACGTCACAAGCTCAAGGCGGTTCTCGGCGATCGATTTTTAATATTTTTAATTTATTTTGATCGTGAAAAATCCGCTGAAGGGTGCCACGGTTAATTATGAACGCTAATTGTTTTGGCGGGAGACCGATCAGTTGATTTGGTAAACAATTAAGAGGGATTGTGAAATAACAAAACAAGGCAGCGGCGAAAGGGCGGGTTATGAAAGGGCTTCGGATCTCGTTAGCGGGCACTGAACGTCCTTTTAAAATCAGGCTGCAATTAAATCAATCAGTTCATTAGCTAATTATTTTATGTTAGAAACAGATTTTTATCTCTTAGCTTAGAAATTTATCAGCTTTATTTTTTATTATTAAACAGATTTTTACGACCACTGAAATCCAGGTTGTGATTATTCTATCATTATAAACTACGAATATATTCCTAAAAAAATTGTTAAACAATAGTTTTTACAACAGTGGCTTTATAACAACAATATAATAGATAATAGGTATTAGCAGATCATGAACTATACGGTGTCGTTACAAAAATAAAGTCATCATACAATTCCAGACCTCGCAAAGTACACCCCAAAACCATTATACCAAAGTTCGTTAAGATAAGTTGAAAAATGTACAAACATTTACATATCCTGACAAATGAAATATTTTATTTGAGTCTTAACACGTCACCGTTGACTTTACTTATTTCGTCCATTTAATTGTATTATAAAAAGGAAGTACCTAAGTCATGTCAATAATAAGTAAAATCCATAACTAATTGATGTAAGTTAAATACAAAAAATCTACTGCTTTATTACTACTTTACAGCAAATTTATTTTCGCATTATAAGAATTTGTTTGAATTTGCTAGCGAGAATTCACAGTGCAAAATGCTTGCAGTAAAACAATCTCTGGGTAATAGCGCACAAACACTGCTTCGTTGGTCAGGTATATTAGAGCTTTGGGATGCAGTTAGTTCCTATTACCTTAGAGGTAATAAAAATAAGGTGTTCTCCAAGCATTAATGGGTTGTGTTAACGCTTATATTTATGCACCAGCACGGTAGCAAGACATTACACAGCAGCGCAAACTTTGCATCACAAACTTCGTAATTAATGTCCGGTTTTATAATTTCCCCGTAGTGTGCAATATTAAAGTTGTTAGGCGATATTTTGGCCATGCACTGCACCAATGTGAGTTGGTGAGTTTAACTTTGGTTTATGTTATTATGAGTGTACGATGCTCGTATTACTTTAAAACCGTGGAAAACTCTTGCGTTGCATTTTAAGCATAAAACTTTATACATTAGGTATGAACATTTTATTGAATACTTACGTTCATTAGAGTTATAATAAAGATTAATTTTACAGCGAATACTTTTTAAACCTAAGTTACTTTTTAAACTATATATTATCGTTTTATTATATATGTAATGGTCATTTATCTTAGTAATTATTGCAAACTACAAAAACTTTGAATATGTAATAAGCAAATACTATATTAGTTATTTAACTCTATTGAACATAAACACTTTTGAAGATTTAAGTTTAAAACTATGCATTCCCATTTGTTTTTATTAGTCAAAGCAAATTGTATAATGTTCATCATTATACCTACTCACCAATGAAATGGAAATTTTAACACTATTTCGAAACCATGACCCTCCTATAGTTTTAATCCTATTAGTCCCTTAAACCGTTGCAAATTAATCAACGTCAAAAATACTATTAGCAAAACAAATTTCGAAATTAATATTCGTAGTTTAGGATAGTAGCCATATCTTGAAAACCAATATTTGGTTAGCACAGTGTAATAACTGTGACGTCACAAGGACGCACTTCACTTGCTTGCCCGAATAGGATGGAGGGCCGTCATATTGAGGCCCACGGGAGTCCTTTGGACAGTAAATTGCTCTGGAATGACTATTCAATGTGGCCTGCCCTCCGGCACGTAACTGGTCGTCAGGAGTCTCGGCTATAAAGGCTTCGTCACTTTGACGAGTAAGCGAAGTCCTCCTGCTTTATTTTCCTCGACCCACATCGTCAAATGGGCGAGGGCGACGGCCCCTCTCTATCAAGACTCTTAAAATTTCAAACTTATTTACAAGCAAATTAAATCAAAGCCAGCTTGCCTTTTCCGACGGGACTATTCACTTATGAGTTTCTTAACGACGAGTGCGAGTCCCAGAAAATACAAACTTTTTATTCGATTTACCCCCATTGTTGCGAATTTTATTCCAATTGACTACGAATTCGAAACCGTTTATTGACCGCGACGTTTCACAAATTACTCTCGGCTACATGAAATACGCGACAAGTTTCGGATCCTAATTGGAAATCAACTATGCTCCGCAAAACAACAACACTTTATCTCGAAGTTTTAAACATTCTAAGCAGTTTATTAAACTAACTGGGCTATGTCTAATGGCTTATTTGTGCTGAAGGCATGGAACATATTAATGTACTGTTCATTAGAAAAAAAAGTTGTACATTGGAAAATTTACATTGTCCACAAAAAACGATCTTTTGTTCGCTGGGGTTTCGCTTGAGGCGGTAAAGTGTATTAAAAATGTCACTGAATTTCTTTCAACAAACAAGAATATTCTTAGAGTTTGCTCAGTGTAATGGATTGCGTTGCCCTTTTGGAGATCATCTGGGTTGAATTATGAGAGGATTTTATTGAAATTGGAAGCTAGAAAATTTCGGGTGCCAGTACAGTCGTAGAGTTACGTAAAATAACATATACGTCACGATCTCTAAAGCATGTCGGAAAATGTTTAAATATATATGTGGAATCGCGAAAACATTTTACTAAAATATTTTGCATATATTATTACTATTGTTATATTATTACGATAAAAATTACAGCAGCGATATTGGAGCAACGCCACTGATAGTATAAAAATAAACAAGAAATGCAAAGATAAACCGTAATGTTATATCACAGCCTAAAAATACAAACGATGCTTGAAATTTTAAAATAACAAAGAGGAGTAAGTCTCAATGAACCTTTCATACCGTAGTAAAAGCATGTAAAAGTCTCGTGGCTAGTTAAACAAATAGGATCTGCGTGAAATGGCGTGGGACATGCGCTGCTGTCGGCAGAACCACTGATGAAATTACACAAATGCTAATGAAAGCCGGTGCTCAACGCTGAAGCCTGTTTGCAGAACCAAGATTAGCGTCGTCACTCGTCAGCTCCAGCCGAGAGATTGAACCAGCTTAGGGGCCAATTTCCCCCACTTCCACGAATTTGTATCTTTCCTCTTGTTTTTTTATTTCGTTTTGTTTGTAATAACAGAATTGTCCTTTTTCTTGGCAGTTATGTTATACTATTTATGGGAACGTCGACGATAAGGATGAATTCTTGATTTATGCTTAGCAAATTTGCGCCAATTAGTGACTAGCTTTTCGGTAATTTTTCTCTATGTATCTTTGAAACTGAAACAATATTGTATGACAATGTATTACTATATGATGAGGTTCGAAAGCTTTGCTAGTTTTTGAACGAGGAAAACAAATAGTATAGAAATGTATTGTGAAGTATGTCAATGAGTTTGTGAGAAAACGGAGGAAAAATCCCGGCACACAAGCATTTTCCAAACAATACAAACCACAAAATTAATTTCATGACAATGTCTTCTACTAGTTAAATATAATAAACATTCTTGCTCCATTGGACATTACGATGAACAATGAAATGGGGTTGCTTGTTTCCATTGTTTCCTAAATAATACCTAAAAGTTTCGACATTATGAGGGTTCAAGGTTAGAGTTAATTAATTTTTCAATATTGTTTTTTTCACTTTGCGAGCTTTTATCGAATCTTTTTCGTTCAGTTTATTTCGGGAGTTGTAGGTTTTAAAAGTAATCTAATAAATTAATTGATCTTACTTGAAAAAAGTCTTAAGTAAATTAGTTAATAATAATATTAGACATATTTTCTTAAAAAAATTAGGAAGCATACACATCTGAAAGTGGTAAAATATTATAAAATCTTACTATTAATATATATATATATATATATATATATATAATATATATATATATATAATTATATACTAAGCCTTCTTATGAAAATTGTATGTACATTTTTATATTTATTTATTTATTTATGTAAACAGTAGCTAGTTTTGATTTTAATTAAATGACACATACATATTTTTCATTACATTATATCTAAAACTAACGATTAAGACACAACATTGTGAACCATAAACAATAAACCAAACTACGAAAAGCTATTTTCACAATGTCAAACTATCGTAAAAACCCTTAGTTCTCGCGTCCGCTATAAATCTAAAAAGAATTGAATGCAAGTCGTTACATTCATATTGCAGCGTAGAGGTGGTTGTCGACAAAGCCGGGAACAAAAGAACCTTTCTAGAACAAGCTGTAAGTTCGCCGGTAAAGCCTTCGGTGTTTGCACCTGACGATTTTCTCAATTCTTTGACAAATATGTGAACTTATTTACTAGGGCTGTTTTTATAGTTAGCTTTTTTTGTAACAAAATAAAACTTAACTTTTAAATTGACTGTGTATAATTTATCACTTAATATAGCTTAGGCTTAGGGTGTCCATGAGTTTCGCGTTCACTTTGCATGACTTTAATTGAATTTTTCTCAATATTTTTGAACTGAAGTAAGTTAAACAAAAAAAACGGGTATTTTATTTTTTTGTGTTCTTTCAGTATAATAAATATACGCACTCAATTGAGAATCTAAGTATAAACAAACTATATAATATTACACACATCCATAGGTTACATGACATAAAAGGAAAATGCTCCCTGAGATATAACAATACTGGTTGAGGGCATTTGTTCCCCTTACGACCTAACATTACTAAAGCTTCTTGGCCAATCAATCTTATTTGAAGTTGAGTAACGGATGTTCCTGCCAATTGTTACTACTATATAGTTCTACGAACATAAAACTACTCAAGCACAAACTTTTCATAACCTTATACGCCAACCTTAGGACCCAATTTCATTGTCATTTAGACAAAAGTATGTAAGTAGATTTTTGGTAGGTACTTATAATAGCACTACATCGTTTTATTAGCATACTTTATGCATACTTTATGTCGAAAAGACTTATTGTTAAAATATTTTTTTATATTGTTATAGGTACGTACTAGTGTTCGTTCAATAAATCTTTTTACTGATGACCTGAGGGAGAGGCTTCGACCTGCGTGGAGCTTCTGAACAGCACGGTCGAGGAATCAGGTCAGTGGAAAAAGTTGTTGTCGAGAGAATATACTATAAATACACTTTATAAACTTTAGAGTATATATTAATTTTTATTTTATACTTAAAAAATAAAAATCAATATATAAAATAATAAGCATAATATATAAAACAATAAGCATATAAAAATAAATATTTTAAATGCTTATTGACTCAAGTGAGTTTTCATGCAGGTAGTTTCTTTCTGGGATTTTTCCCAAAAGTAATAATCTTATTACCTAAAATACAGATATCGAGCTCTTAGACGTCTGAAGGTTATTTATCTCATGAGAAGAAAACATACTTAGAAAAAAATGCTATGAGTTCATTAGCACGTTTTTAATGTTCCGATATGTAACAAGTCATACTTAAAGTAATTGAAAACCGACTTCTATTCGGTACCCAGAACTTACGTTACTTAAATATCCTCTAAGAAAATCAAAAGTTATATTGAATTAAAAAAAAAATTTGCGGAACGATTGTGATCAAATGTATATGGGATAACCTCGGAAGTATACCCTTTCGAATTATAAAAGAGTTCTTTCGAATTATAAAAGAGTTTTTTCGAATTATAAAAGAGTTCTTTTGAATTATAAAAGAGTTCTTTTAATCGGTTTCCAATTAACGAAAACATCAATGAATATACACAAAAAATACATACACATAGTTACCTCCTCCTTTTTAGAAGTCGGTAAAAAACCCCCCAGTGTCAAAAATCAGGGAGGAAATGTGTTTGTATGGAACGTCACTGCTAGTTTTTGTTTTCAATAAAGTTAAATAAGTCCATAAATAGGAATAAATGGCAGAAGAAATCGATTGCAGTTCAAAGAAATGATTGCTTGATTATTACACTATAAAGAAATAATGTCATAACGGCGATAACTGGTCTCGCTCTGTAGGTACATTGAATATTCCATATCAAAGTTCAATAAAAACTCTCAATATTGTATTGTTTACATTTTACAATAAATGAGAACATTATACGGACGTAATAAAAAATTAATAGTTAGTATAAATCAGTAATAATTATTTATTAGCTGTTGGTGCTTGGGGCAAATAGGATCATTCAATAATACGGCTATCGGTGCTTCCAATAAATTAAATGTAATCGTTCCCTGTTTTATTTTATAACATGCTATGGTAAATATGGATAAAATGGGGATTAAAACTGGTAATGGAAAAGGGATTATGTGGTTGAAAAGGTTTTGTGGAACGTATTTGAAAGCATCATATACGAGCGTACATAAACCTAAAATATGCCAAAATTATGTAACGCTACAGCGCCACTTTAACATATTTTAAGGCTAAGTATGATTTTTCAAAACTAAATCTTTCCGAAATTCAGAGCAGCTAAAATTTTTTACTCGTTAACTTTTTTCATAAATTTAGTAATCTAACATTTTTTTAAATATTTAGCTATACACTCTTGTTATTTATGAAATAAATTGATATGCTTATTTCGAACAAGTATCAAAGTACTAGGTATATAAATTAATTATACAACAAAGGTCGTTCAAGCCCGGTTAATGAAGAAGGACGTCCTTTAATTTCCTCCCTGTAATTTTTCTACTAACCAGGTCGGGGGTAGGTATAAATTAATTTTCTTTCATCCCGCCTATGAGTACCTACTATTATGCTCGCTTTTGTTAGGCATAACTCAGCAGGCTTGTTGAACTTGTCAAGCATCATATTTTTGTACAGTGCTCTTAGTTACAATTAAATTTTGTAATATGAGTAACTACTTTTGGTAAGTTTTTATTTATAGGTATTCAAATTCAAATATAGCTTTATTGTAAACTTACCAAAAAGGTAAAAGCTATTAATACTGACTTTATAAAACATCGGTAGTACATTAAGCGGCCTAATCACCTAAATCAAAAGTGAATATATTATGTTATGAAAGTTCGACCTATATATAAACTTGTATATATAATACATAATGTGATTATTAAATGATTTTTAACTATCTTATAGGTTACATGTCCAATGTCAATAATACATAATTAAAACATATAAGCGACTCACTGATAAAAATATATATTTGCAAATCGAATTCATAAAAGCGTAATAATATTCATGATGGAACGGTAAATTAAGTAGGTGCTTACTTATAACTTTGTCATTTCCCGAAAGGTTCATAAGTGTGGCGTGGCGTCACCGGGTTTGATTAAGTAACTCCAGTGGAAAGCTTTTTCAATATTTTTTTCATCGAGTTTGTCAACTTTCCCTGCTTCGTATCACTGCGGCAAACACAAGTGATCTCCCTTGGCTACATGAGTTTTTCAATTCCATTCGGAAGAGTACCTACCCTAACAATTTATAGGCTCCTATAGCTAGGGTTAAGTTAATCTTATGGAAAACTATTTGTAAATGTGTCATTATGATGCAGCAATCCCGAAGCCCGATCTACGCACTTAATTTAAAAAGTATTACACTATTTAATGTATATATATTTAATGAATATAAAGTCGTGGCTTCATAAGTTCCTGCATTTGACTGTTACTCTTTGTATGTCTAAATTAAAGCGGCCTAGAAGAACCTCCATCCTCGCCTAGAAGAAACCTATTCACTTACGTCTTCTGATCCGGAAACAAAGCAGTTGACAGCGAGTTTTACAAGCTATTCGAGTCTTAAAATCAGTATTATTTGGGCAGAGGTAAATTATAAAATACTATATTAAGGCATGACCGTGGCTAGATTCAACATCGAAACGGCACCTTAATCTTGGAATTGTGTCGGTCCTCCGTCTTAGTTAACGAAGCATCGCTTTTCATTACCCACTGTGGTGACAGGCCGTGTGTGCGCCAGTGACACCAACTGCCAAGGGACTTGGCTAACTTATCGGGGAACTTTTATGTGTAAGAGCACCCGTCGCTGCTAATACATTTTTCTGATAAAATACTCTGGGAACGCTATTTATATACTTGAAACATTGGGATGATAATTTTAAGAGTAAATTCTTAGACGGCGTCCACATTTTTACGCCTTGGGGAAAAGTAATGTCTGCAAGCTTTTTTTTCTTTTTGCTATTAAGAAACTTAATTTTGTGTCAACATGTAAACGATAATATTATTAATGTTTAACACAAAAACATCTATAAATGAGTACTTTTATGACGCAGTCCGTAGAAAATCTACGAATTTTTTTGACAATGTAAACGTCTATACTATGAGCTGATACGCGTGTTCTAATCTAAACTCATTCTATTAGTATGCTGTAAATATAGCCCAATTTAATGGTATATTTAACATAAATCGGTCAGAAGTCCAGTATAAACTAGGCGTTTTATCACATAAGGTTAGATAGATACGCAAGTGCACAATAAATGAGGTCATACGACCCATTCGCGTATCCGGAGAGGCTACCTACGACATATCGTCACTATTAGTGTTCTAGTAATTTCCACTTATTAATAATTTAACATAAAATATAAGGATACACTCTCACCAATTCAATCTTTTCATCATGACCCATGAAATAACTGCGTGATCTTGAACAATGTTATTTAGAAAAACAACTTAACCGTTATCAAACGTATACATAACAGTCACAAGTTGACGGTCATAACAAAATACCTTGTGTACAATAACAGGAATTCCGTCTTAGATATCTTGACTCTTACAAAAATAAACGTTCAATGTCAGATTAGTTCGAAGAGCCGAAGCTTACACTTCGTAAAGATAACCTATAAAAGGGCCACGAGCTGTATTGACGTTTCGGCTATTAATTTTACGTTAGCTACACTCATAAAGGGTGAACTATGAGCCCGTTTAGATTTTTCTTATAAAATTCTATGTGGAGCGGTAATCTGCAGGGACGCCACGGAGTCACGTTAATAGTTAAAACTTTTCACATTGTTGCAGTAGAGAGCCATCGACGGGAACTGAAACGAAGGTCGTCGCATAATCGTCGGCGAGTTTTGTCCATGAAACTTACGAAATAGGTTTTGCCAGATGTAGTTTTCTGATTTAATTTTGACTATTCTATTCTACGTTGACTTTTTTCCATAATTCCTGTTTAGCTCTAACACCAATGATGCATAACATTAGCTTAAAAGTTATATATATACTTTAACTTTATATACTTTAACTTTATATACTTTAACTTTAAATTAATATTGTAATAATTGCTCGATGAGCCTTGACGGCAAGTAAATATTAATACAAAAAAAATTGAAATCGAAATGAATAAAATCTAGTTTATTAAACCCCGAAGCAAATACGTACGTACGAAGCAAATACGTACGGTACGACGGGGTGTTATATGAGTCTGACGTGTGTGTGTGTTTGTCTGTGGCATCGTAGCTTCCGAACGGATGGAGAAACCAATTTTAAGGTTTTTTTTTAATATGTATGAGTTGGGAGTGTTTTAAGCTCGCGCTCGACGCAAAAACGACGGGGTAATATAATCTATATTGATGACAATCAGTCTAAGATGGCCGCCGCCATAAAATGGCGGAGTAAACATTCTTTTTCACAACTCCCTCGATATAAGGATCAAATGAAAAGGTTACACTACTCCCTCAATATGAGTAAGTATCAAATGATAGGAATACTATGGACTATGATAAATTTCATATCCAAGATGGCCGCTACCACAAAAGTATTTTGTATTGGGTTTTTTGAAACATTAACTTTTCTTGTGATTGTAGTTTAACTAAAACTTGGCAAGCTGTTAAAAAATATATAAATGTGTATTACGCATATACTTGCATACGCATATCAAGCCTAAACTAAGAAAAATAGTACTAGGGAACCCTATAAAGGAAAAGAAGTCATGCAGATGTCCATCGCTATTTCTCCTATCCCATTTCATAGGTGAACGCTTTGTGACTGCGGGTTGCAATTTGTAATTGGCAATATTGCAAACCTCTGTGACATGATACTGGTTTTAATAGATACCTACTCGTGGTAGGATAAATTTAATTTAATTTTTAATGTTATTCACTTGGAGTACGAATAAAGCTTTGGGAATTGATGTATCTTGCTTGCAGAGCCGATAGATTAGTCCGTATGATGTTATGCCAGTTTGTTTATTTTTAATTTACATTCCGAAAAGATATATATTATACATTTACAATTTGATTACAAACGACGATATTATGAAAAAAAATACTAGATATAATTACGTACGCGAAAAATAGACAGATTATTTTGTTTTGATAGACAGGGTTATGTTTTTCGAGTGTATGTATGAGTGAATATTTCTTTGGCACCACCCTAGAGCCTAAACGGCTACACGGTCATATTTTTATGATAGTGGTGTCAATAGATTCGTCTTAGTCGTAAGAGTGACAATGGGTACATTTTGTTAAGGAAAATCATGTTTATAAAATACATCGAGTGGGGTATCAAAATAAAGAACTTTTAACTTGAGGTGATTAGGAATATATAGAAAACTTATGTTTTATTTGAGTTTGTAATAGGAAATGTTTAAGAAGGAAGAGTCGTCGCTTCTAACCACTTGTTTACAACCCTATCTTGGTGAATTTAAACTCATGGAGTCAACCAAAACCAATACGTGAACATATACCTGCTCTTAATGAGATTATGATTTTTGTTACTCTTTGCAAAGTATACAAAACAACAAATATCACTTAAATTCATCAATCGACGGTCTTGATATCAATAGATGTGAAATTCTTTCAGTACTGTATTTGGTTTTTTCTGCTTCTTTTCTAATAAGTACGTGGTATTAGTTTTAGGTTTAGATAACGTGACAACAAGAAAGCTGCCAGAAATTCAATCACATCCACTCAAAAACGGGTCCACAGTGTCGCACGAGACATTTTTATCTGTAACGTAAACTCGTAATAACGTTTAGAATGGTACGTCGTAATTTCAACCCTCCGCCACGTCTTGAATTGCGGTTGAGGGTATAAATTTGCTTGCGGAGGGATATAGGATTTCTGTTACAAATTAACGAGAGAGTCAGTCAAGTGTCATGTTGTGAGGCATCATTGCTCAACGATACGCGTGTGTGCTTGACACGATCTTACTCCGCTTTGATAAGTGTAAACAGAGATTTGTGTCACATCAGAGAACGATTTGCGACCAAATTAGAATACACAAAATTTAAGGAATTCATTCGGATGGTTCAGATACGCTTAGAAAACATTTTCTAGACCATCAATCATGTTAGACCAGAGACGGAATGGAATGGGTAAGATTTCAATACATAAGACATCTTTTGACAAAAAGCGATTTTACTATTGCATGTCATAAGCATGTTACATCCAGTATTATAAATAGGTACACGCTCAAGATGCTTGCCAACTAAGCCCGGATTTAAGTGAGCCCAAGGGATCACTATAACTGAACTATTTAATTTACATGTCTTCCTACGGGGGGAGCATAACGTATGGCTATTAAAGCGAATTCGCCTAGTTGTTTCAGAAGTCGGCCAAGTTTGTAACACAGTCTGATTTGTTAATAACTTCTCGAGGGTATTAGTTGGTCGTGTTCGTTTTCGGTACCAGGAGATCCTTGCCAGACGACAGCAATGTTATGAACACTAGCAAAACCCCCGTGGTGGAAACGAGTTGTTGATTTGTTTTAATTGCTATCAAGTCGTTGTTAAGCTTTGAAGATTCAGGGGCTCAAAATCACATAAAATTAAAGCCAAGTAAGTATTGAAGAGCATGTCTTTCAGAATGAGTAAAGATTTATCCAAGGACAGGGAACCTATATCTACAATTAATATTACGGCAACCATAGCACAGTAGGTACATCAATAGTAACAATAGTCAATATATACTATAATACTGCAGAATAACATTAATTGCATAAAGCAAACCAGATTAAGTTAAAACTACTTATATTATAAAAGAATAAATTTTGAACAACGTTTTTAAAGTTTTTTTTCTTAAAGCTCATCGTAGTGAAATACCTGGACCAATTACTTTAAATTAAAGTCTAGATAATGAGTAGTTACCCATGTTTTCCAGTAACTGCGTAAGCAATAACCTGATGCAATACCTAGTCGTTTGCGAGCGGTCTTAATACTTGAACGTAGACGTATAACTACTTCGAGCAAAAACCAGACTGTATTATCATCTTAAATATAGAATGAGAAATTGCGAATGGTTTTAATCATTCTCTGAATCATAAAATGCAACTTATAAGTAAGTATAATAATTTTGTACTCATTTACTACTTATTTAGTTAGCATAACAAGTTATAAGTCCTAGAAGAAGTAGTCTGCTTACGTAAACATTTCGTATTTAACAAGCACTTAATACTTTAAGATAAGGGATGTATCAATTATTTTGATTTACCAACTACTAGATTGATTGTGATAAGTAAGGAAAATATATCCGTATTCATATACGTATAGAATTTACTCGTATTTATGGTAAGACGGTCAATGTTTGTTGTTCAATTAGGATTTTTATATTTACTTCGGAAAAGACAACCATATCCTGATATTTTTTTTTCTCTCAATTAATGAACATGGAATTTATTATAGTGCTTATTTATTTTCTACGGAAATCCACACTGCGAATGTTTAGAATTCTATGAAAGTTTTACTCTGATTAGTGAACTCAATATTCACCAGTTAGGTATCATAAATTACTTTGATGTAATTCAGTACTTGAACGAATATCTATTTAGTTAGTTTGATTTTTACCCAACCGGCCAAAAGGAGGGTGCGAGGTATCATTGGATACGTCTTTATCTGCAGATAGTCATATTGGTTCCGTTAGACGGTTTTAAGCTACAGCTACAAGCTACTGAATTTAAGTTAACTACTAAGTGCTAGCTATATTTGACTTGTATGAGAGTTCTTAGATTAATAATAACAAATAACAAGATAATATAAGTAAACGCACATGACAGTATAAGTAAAATAAAATTACGATGGTCAATTTCGAATTCCATTTACATATTATACTCGTACTCGTATTAGCCAGAGATTACAATAACAAAAATAAGTAATAAGATGGAATATACAAAATATTTAGTGTTTTTCCGCCTCGTCTTGATGTCAGCGTGAGAAATCGAAACATATTTTTGTTTTTATGGTGTGGTTCCTCCTCACCACCGCCACACCTCACCTTATTATTTCTCTTTCTCTCAGTATCCGACTTCCTCGACACGTGTTTCGCCTTAGCACAAGGCATCCTCAGGAGATGTTGACTCTTCAAGCGCTCGCTCGAAAGTGAGACAAAAATAAGTATTAGAAATGACTGCGTGTTTAGATATAGGAGTTTAGATTGTAAACTTCAAGATATAGCGCTTTGTTTTCGATGTCTTGAAGATCCTTATTTTAATTAAAGCTGACCTAGCACACCATTCTCACACGCTTACCTATTCTATGATCAATACATTTTTTTTTCATGATGTAAATGTCCAGATTGCAAGCAATGTAATTTAAATTTGATCGTTTTGCACGCACCTGTTCGGAGTGAACTGCATATTTTCTGACGCAACATGCTCGCAGGCTCCGTAAGAAACCTGCGCTTGCGCACACAGCTTTGATGTGTTTTTTCACTAGGTCTTGCGTAAATATATTATTAAGATATATAATAATATTATTTGTACTATTATTGTGCCTATATCGTAATATATGTATACTATATTATAATACTTTGTTCAATATTATGTTCCTACACAGTTACTATACATAAAACAATTTGCAGATGTTTATTATATACTTAGCTTCTACCAATCTAAACTTTAACAGCAACTTAACTTAGTACTTAAACAATTCTTATTTTTATGTTTGGTCTGAATGGTGAGCTTTTTGCTCTGTCCGAATAAAATTCACAACAGGCTCTTAAATCTTACGCTCACCTGTATTTACAACTGGGCTGACGTAACAAATCATTAGCTCGCCATCATTGTTGAAAGATGATAAAACTTTATACGTAAATTGCGTTTTAATGACTTTCCTTGGAAACTCTGGTGCCTAACCTACTTAACTCACTTCGGAGCTCCTATTTTTCGTTTTTACGTCTTTTATTTTCGCTTTGAAGACATTTTCCCTTTGAATCAACATGGGGTATTAGAGGGAAGTAAATGGGGACAGTGTTCTATAAAATAAGTACTTAAACATGTACCTTCGTACCTACTGAAAGGGCTCTCGAATGTTTAAAAAGCAAAATGTTGGTGAAGAGGTCTCTAGGGTAGGAAACATTCCTCTTTGCTATATCAAGGGTAATGATGAATAAGTAAATATTAAGCTGCTCATTCGAGATTTACGAAGTATTAATATCAATTGTAGGGTTGTAGGTACCAGTACCTAAACTGCTGATTAATAATAAACACATTTTCTTAGGGAAAGTTCCATTTCAAACGCCCGAGCGGAGCTCTGAAAAGAAATTGTTCAGCGCCACAAAAAGTATTTTATTACGGCGGCCGCGAAACCACTAAGGTTTACTGTTACAAAGCTTTTAGTGTAGAATAACATTCCCCAACAAGTTGATTCCGCGGCACCTAATCGCCGATTTAGCACAATGGGCCACTGCGCAACGGTGACCCTCTTTCAATAAAATTCACGTTTTCTTTCAAAAGTCACATGTATGGGAGCAACATTCATGGCAGAGTTTAGTGACTTCCGAAGTAGCAGGTTATCGGGCGTGGGGGATGGAAGAGGCGCGGAGGGACGAAGGCAAGGCGGAGGGGGGAGAGTGGAGGAAAGCTGGATGCTGGTGGTGAGCCGCCCCCGCATTCGCGTCCCGGCACCCGGCGCGCTTAGTCGCGCCCTCTCGCGGTACACCTCATTACCGATTTATTTACGCGTCAGCATTTATATTTATTTACGCAGCGTCTGTTTTCTTATTCATGTGTTCGGAGGTTCGTAGTGACTATTCAAAGTGACGTTGTGATTTTCTCGGTTCCCTTTCGTCGGCGGTGCTGGTATTATATTATTAATTTTTCCTTGTCAAATTTTCATTTAGTTAATTTCTAAGAAATTTTGAGCACTGATATTGCTATGTTTTATTTTAGAGGAAAAAGCATTAAGCCGTAATAAATAAATGAAATAAATAATACTGATGTAGATATTTTTTAATTACTGAACATAAAATTAATTAAAATTTGGGTTGTCCTTTGAAAGCATTTCTATTTAGACTTCAAAGGTAAGAAATAATATCGCGATAAAGTAATTATTATTAATTTAATTTACAGTAGTTGTAATATTGAGTAGGTGCGGCGGTTAGTTTAGTCTGACTAGACCACATCAAACAACTCTAGAATTTAATTATTAACCTACACAATTTTTTACTAGTTCGCAACGTACACTGCTCTTTTACAGTACTTGTTAAAAGTATTTGATTACATTTGACTAAATGAGTATAAAGTGGGTAAAGTACCGGTCAAAGTTCCTCTAGCTACTAACACAAATACCGCATAAATTTCAGTATTGTCAATTTAAATTCGAATATATCTAATTGACTAAATGAATGAACCGTTTCTGCTTCGGGTCTGACATTTTTTTCTTTTGTCTGTTGGTTAGGATTGTTTGTATATAACCTGAAATTTTGTAGCCGTGTACAAGTCGTAGTTTCCAACAAAATATATTAATGGAAACTACTTCAAAAACTAAAAAAATCGATACTCAACGAAATTATACGGGACTACGTTTGTAATCTAGCTTAATAAATACAGAAACCAATAAAAAAGTTGTTGATATGTGATTTAAATTTTACTATATGTTTAAAAAAACATTTGTATTTGATTTTTACATAATACATAAATAAGACCAACATGATCATAAATTTTATTTTTCAAGGCCTGAAACATAAATTTATCTTTCACTAATATTTCACCTATAAACGTGTAACGCAGCTAAATTATGACAAGCAAATACAGAAAGCTTATATTATTATGTTGGTTTTGGAAAAAAACAAATTTGATTAAAGTAATACTCAATAAACTTTTGACCGATTTAGTTTGTTTTTGACATAATTATATTAAATCTATTACGAATGTATCTGCAAAATATGGACTCAGTTGGTATACTACGCCGCAGAAGACTTCTTCCTATCGCACATTTCTGACAACTAAAAAATACTGAAAACCCGTAGGACTCGTGGCCTACAGTTATGAGTCCTTAACTGATATCCTGAGCGTGAGTACCAAACACTAAAAAAACTTACTAACACCATATCATAATGACAGATATATAATAAAAATTTTACAGCATTGAAGTTTCGCTTGTTTGGTCAGTCAATCAGGGATACTTGAGTCACAATAGGTACCTACTGGTAAAACGGAATACTAATTTATATATTATGTAAGTTCATGATTGTACTTACAAAGAAAAGTGTTCAAACAAATGACATACCATCAAGAAAAGGTAATGCACTACAAACTATGGAACACATAAAGGTCAGTTCATACTATGTAAGTGAGTTCCCAGTTCCTCGTCCTACTCTACTTATAAGGCAGCTCAGCAATGTGGCCTCGGACATATAAAAACTATAAAACCGCGCTTTCGATCCGGACTGGAACTCAAGCGAGTTTCTATCTAGGATGATAACTGCGTATATTCGCGAAGAAAACTTACATCCATTTATGATTTTCGCTAAGATTGCGTTAGTGAAGCGTGCGATAAGCGTATACTTTAGCTATGCTTGGTCCGGAAATCAAAAG
Organism: Ligdia adustata; assembly: GCA_947049295.1. Taxonomy (NCBI): domain Eukaryota; kingdom Metazoa; phylum Arthropoda; class Insecta; order Lepidoptera; family Geometridae; genus Ligdia; species Ligdia adustata. The sequence goes on along the minus strand of OX346214.1, from coordinate 5,828,860 downwards.
TCGTATGGAATAAATGGAAAAAAGTTTCTTGAATTTGCTTTTTTACATGAAGCGTGATATTGTTTATGGTTTGTAAATTTAAAAGAAAGATCATCTTAGAATTTAGAATCAGTGTTGGTTTATAAATACAGATCGCGGTGATCTTAACATGCCTAGTGATTTCACTGATGATCATGAGCACGGTCCATACTCGTACTAGTCTGGAAGTAGGTTTATTTTTTAAATTTAGTATTTTTGTTTTTCATTTTGCTAAATATGCGTCACATGTAATTTTACGATAGGCATGTTTTTCGAAAGTGATATATTGAACGAAAGCATAATTTTGGTTGAGCAGACATTTTGCAAAAAGAACGATTATGGACAACTACTCAACGATCGCCATATAAAATAGATTAAATCGAAATAATAGCTTTCAATTTCAAACGTCTCTTGGGAAAATAGATTACAATTGGAAAAAGCTAACACTATTTTAGATGGAGTTCATTTAACTGGCTCAGACAGCCTTGCAAGTGTGCGTAGTAATATAGAATGAACATTCGAACAAAATTACACTGAATTCTGTTCAAATTGCTAATTTTAAATTATTCACAATATCATAATGATAAGTTGAGATTATTCAAGCAAGCCATATTACGCGACTTAAGTTATTTTGAAAGGGTTGACGGAGGTCAAATTTAAAATCCTCTCAAATTATAAAATCCTCTCAAAGAATTATTATTAAATTAATACTTCTTACGTTGACATACGAACTGGCAATCATGCTGCACTAGATCGCTTCAGATGTCTGGCCTTTGGCGGCCCAGCAGTGGGACTTTTCGAACTAAGAACAACATCATCACATTTCTTACCTGTTCGTCTGTAGTTCAAAATTTATTTTACTATTCCAGATTTAATACTCTCATAATTATACCTACCTTTTCAGACTCTTGTTCTAGTTTGAGAAATAAAATATTAGTGGTTTTATGAATAAAATTATACTGCACTCTGCGGTGCATTTAAACTCGCATATAAAATCATGTTCAGCGAACATATTACCTGCTTAATTTCAGCGTGATAGGTTTCGAGATTTTTATTTGATTGACTGAACGAGCGAAGCGTCTTTCCTTCGAGTCTGGCAAAACATTCCTTCGTCTGTCAGTTTGTATGTATGCATGTATGGACGTTTGTCTGCAAAATATTTCGAACACAGGTCGTATTTTTTATCCAATCTTGACGAAACTTGGTACGATATATACAGGATTCTAAGATTTTTTAAGTCGTCAGAGATTTTTGATTGGGGGAGTATTTTCCTCCAAAGAAAGTTTGCATGAAAATGCATAAAACCATGATGGATCTTTAGAAGTAGATTTTATTACTCATGGAATTACTTTAAAATACTGTGGCTTACCAGGACGATCGTAAATGTGAGTTCCAGGTCACCCAACTGCTAGTCATTAATTAATATTTCATTTTCATACTTTTGATAAAATTATAAATTTAACTTTAAAAAATGACCATCAATATTTTTTTCAATATTTTAGTATTTTTAGAAAAAAGTCTTGACGCTTAAAAAAAATTTACAGCCATGTTAAATAAGACCGAATTTATGATCGAAAATACCCGATACTTTAATCGATTAGATCTATTAAATAATGAGCTAGGTATATTAAACTACTAACATTGTAAACTGTGTTTAAAAGTAAATACGCAAAAATTTTATTTTTGAAAAATCTAACTTTTCATTCAGGTACCTTGCGTTATCCATATTCTCTAGAGAGTCTGGAAAAACTCTACTTTTTCTCGAGATTAAGAAAGTCTCGATCTACTATCTCTTTATTAAATTTGAATTGATTGTTTACCCGATTTAACAAAAAATTAGGAGGTTTTCATTTGGACCTGTATTTGGACCATACTTTGCGTATTACCAAATTTTTCCGAGACGCCTGGACCAATTTTTTTTGGTTCTACTTCTCATGTGTTTCCATATAGTATCAATAACACATCAGTATAATAATTATGAACTTTGATTCATGATGCATAACTAGCAGCTACGGATGAGATAAGGGCCTACTTTGTTTCCATTTTGCGGTCATAGTATAGTTTTGTTCCCGTGGCAAAAAATATAATGACACATCTACTATAAAAACACTAGAAATTTACTTTTTATGTGATATCTGCCAATGACTTTAGACAGTGTGACGTATTATTTTTATACAGAGATGTTAGTTAGGGATGTACTTAACGGGAAAGAGGGTACCTAAACTCATCATTACCAACAAATTTCACAATGGAACAAACAATTGATTCCTGAACAAAAATCAGCTTTCCATACATTTTGTCGACGCCCGTACTATTACTACCACAACTACCTACTACTTTTCTATGAAACAGCTGTTTTTTTCTGATTATATATTCTATTCTATAGTGTAAATTGTGTTTTTGCTAAGGACACCCCAATTCGATAATCCTAGGTATACCGGGTTATTGGCTAGGGGTGTACTAAGCCGAAAGGGGGTCACTATACACACCCTCATGAATAATTTTCACCATGGGACAAACTCAAGGCGAGTATAGAACCCCCTTTGGCCTTAGTACACCCATAACCAATAACCCTGTATAAGGACCTAACTACTTACGCTATAGAAATCGCAATGCGCAGTGCTCTTTTTACAAACGTCGAAAAGACTTTTTGTACTCGTCGGTATACTCGTATGAACAATGGCCAAGTCTTTTTGAACACTTTAAAATAAACTACCGTCAAATTCAGTCAATTCATCACGAAAAATGAACCGGAACGCGACACCTGAAATAAAGCGATTGAAAGGACTTTCGTATTTCATATAATACCTACTTAGAGAAAGAACCTCATTTCGATCCCCGAAGCTATGAGCTTTACGATTGTAATCGGCTTACAGATTACTTTAATTACGAGGTGGGCGATTGTCACAATAAATATTTATGTGCTTTCTTAGAAATAACAAAGTCTTAAAGTCAAAATAATAGTCTCTGTATAAAGGAAATACTCAAGTCGTACTCATATTGCTAGACGGTGGACACAAAAGGTCTTCTCGTTTGATACAATCTTAGCATTATTTGCCAATCCTAATCATCAAAACCTATCATGTTACTGATATCTGCAATTAGCATTGCAACTGAAAAGGAAAAGTTTTAATTCCTACATGTCAGGGACGGTGTCCCAAAAGTGCAGCGTTAAAACAGTCTGGTTATCTGCATTTATCTGAACTCTAATTTTCCACCAGAGTTTTAGTGTGCTGTAAAATTTTTATTCATTAACTAAAACTGCAAAAATAGCTCGACTTGGCGAGCTTTCTTGCAAAACTTTCCTGTCTCAGTCGAGCTCCTCGACAGTGGTTTTTCTTATTTTCAAAAGTGGCTTTGTTTAAAATTAGATTTTTTCTGAAATGGGTATTGTGAACTCTGACCGCCTTGCGATGATTCTAATGCATGAAATAGGTAGGAAACAACAACAGCAGGTTTACGAAAAAGTAAAATCAGTAAATAAAAGCTAAGCTTTAAGTATATTCGGCGGTCTTCTCGCCTGAAGCTATATCCTGCAGACAACCTTCCAGGCAAGTTACAAGCAAACTTAATGCTGCCATTAAAATTTAATTTAGGTAAATTTATTTTTGCAAGAGACGCTTCACTAGCTCGGTCGGATAAGTTTAGTAAATATCACATAATAATTCCTTCATGACTTTAACGAAAGCTAATTCAGATATTTAACCGTCATTTCACGTTAAAAAATCTTACGTATTCTTAAGGACTAGGCGATTTGAGCAACATAAAATATTCTTTTGCGTCTCGAAAATCAGTCGTAAGTCTTATAATCAAATATTTTGAGTTATTTGGAGTGGTGCTACGTGTTTAATGTACTGGATTCGATTGGGCTCATCTTTCGAGTAGATACCCGCAGACACACGCAATGTCAATGCTTATGAACTTTTGACATTCGATTATATCATAAATGCTAATTTTCTTCATAAACTCTCAGCTGATATACCCGCTCATATATTGCGCTTATCGCTGTATAAAAATCTCTTTTAAAGCTAGACATATTTTTACTTCATATTTTCAGTTTGATTTTCTTAGTAATGTATCTCATAGTATTTCGATATCAGATGATAAATCACTTTGTAGAAAATACAAAAAATTGTTAACCTCTTACAAATTCTTTATGATTGATGGATCTGAGCACACCTTGCTAAATGTAGGTGATTTATTGAGATAGCAATTATCTCCTTGGAGGAAATTTTTCAATAATGTACCTACTCCTATACAGGGATATCGGTTAGAAGTTTACTAAGCTAAAAGGGGGTTACTTTACCCATCCCAAGAAACAACTTTCACTATGGGACCAACTCTGAATACGGGAAAAGAAATCAGCTGTTCCACACAAAAACTTGATCCGTCATCGACAAAATGTATGGAACAGCTTCATTTTCTCGAATTCAGAGTTGGTCCCATAGGGAAGTTGTTCCTTAGGATGAGTATAGCGACCCTCTTTTGGCTTAATACACCCCTAATCGATAATCCTGTTATCCTGATAGAATATGGTCTTCATACCCTTTCCAGCGGATACCCGAGTGCAGTTTTGAGTCGCTATGGGTTTATACGAAACGATAATGAGAGGTTGAGAAAATCGAACCTGTTACTAACCTGATGCTATGAGCGTCATGAATTTGAGGAGGTATAATGAATTTCAACTAAAACTAAACATAGTTTAAATCTAAAAGACTAGCCATTGGTAAATTAAATGAACAAGAATAAATAAATAAATGCAGAGCACAGCTCAGTAAAACTAAAAATCTTAAACAACTTATATCATCTCAATATGAGTTCATAATTAGGCATTTGCAGAAATCAATGAAAAATACTAGCGTAGCTCCAGCTCTTGATATTTCATGCAAATGGATGCATAAAGTGATTAGCATATCCATTCGTATTGACCAATTCATTGACCTTTAGCATTTGTACTACTTAAGCAGGTAGGTACGACTTGTTATAAAATCAATCGCATCATAGTACGTGGGTATTGGGGGCGCGTCTGCATGAATGCAGTACTTGGCACATTTTTTTACTAGGGAACTCACTACATCAGTTGGCATTCCAAAAAAAACATTGAACATTAACATAGTGCTATTTTTAAAATAGGCCTATATTTTCATAGATATTACTACACTGTTTCTCATTCAATGTAAACATGTCCTCCATTGACGTGTTTTGAAGACGCACCCTTCGAAATAACATTTAAACGCCGCGTCTGAGCTCTTGTAAAATTGCTCTGAATTTCACGCTTTCCAAGTCGTAAACGTTTCTTAAATCGACGGTAAGCTCATTAGCTCTTCGGTTGCGGTTTACTCTGAATTTACTCGAGCAAACGAAGGGGGTGTGTACACTGATGAGTGTGAATTTGACAGGAGCTGCTAATTATCCGGATGTCAATGTCGATCGGTGTTCTCGCGGTTCGAAGCAAAATTACGAACAGCGCCTATACGCCTCGTTTAACACGCGCTCCGTATAATGATGTCGTAAAAAAGAAATTTTGAGGTCTGAAACGTTGGATTTTATTCCCTTTGTAAATTGTACACCGAGAAAGTTTGTGTAATACGGTGGAAGCGTTAGGCTCTTAAATATTATGTAAATACATAAAGAAGTTTATATGAACCTTTGCATTTTTTAACATTGTCTTCACGAAATTTTTGTTCCTCATTGTTTTGATACTAAACAAAAGAAGAAAAATTTTGGGCCATGAACACAGAACAACACTTTTGGTCAGTTGTCACATATTTTTATATGTGAAAACTGACCAAAACAACAGTAACTAACAGTTTTACTGTTAATAAGTAGGTACCATGGTTACGTATTAAAATTTATTTGTAATATTTGTTGAATACTTTTTAGAGACAAAACTTTTTGTCAACAAGATGCCCGAAGTTGATTTAGAAAAAAAATATATCTTAATTTAAAATTAAGAATACGATCAAGAACGCATATGCATCAAATTTTGAAGCTTATAATACTCGTGTGCCTCCCATCTGCTTTGTTTCCGTTGTCAGCTAGTTTAGTTATCCCTATAGCTTTTAAACCTATCGGCCGGTCCAGAATAATGGCTTTTGTAATTGACGGGACTCCAAACTCCTAGCAATTAATTTCCGATCCTGCACGATCAATCGAGTTTACAAGGAATTAGGAAACAGTTGGGCTCCCATGGCCTTTCCCAATAGTTCACGTTCTTTGTTTGTAGAGACATAGTTTCAAAAATTAACTTAACAGACACGTGCACTTCTTAAATTCGGCAATTTTAAAGTTGCATCTGCTGTGTTGACGAGAATGAAATAACGGTTGGTAACTGGACCAAACAACATTTTGCCAAACACGAAGCAAAGGCTCTTCGCTCGCTCGGTCAATGAAGTAAAAATAAATAGTAGGGACTGGGACGGGTGGAAGGACTTCAGATTCCAAATAATTTTTGTACTTGGAAAAAATAGTAATCACAATGGAATACGTATTGCAATTTTAAAAAAAGATTACCCATTGGCACTTTTTTTTGTATTCAGTATTCTTACATAAATTATCCTATGTTGCGCGCTATAACCGCAAATACTTATATAATGATGATTTCAATATCAAATATTATGTATCATTCATGTATTTGTCAAAGCAAAATATTATTCAAAAAGACGATAATCGCCATAGAATAGGGCAAAACTCCTCTTTTTATTCTTAGCACTAAAGACTAAAAATAAATTTAAGTTTTTTAAATTCCGGATATCATAGCGTTTTATGTGTATGTAATAAAAAGGATCAGTAGGTATTTACTGATCCTTTCAAGAAAAAGCTGGAAACTATGTGAAAGCATTTGGAACGTTTATACAACTCTGTATAAGCATCGCAACACAAACTTAGCTCATTTGATGCCCTCCGAAAGGATCAATTTTGTGAAACTTTTCCAGATGATCTTTCTTGCGAAAGTTTCAACGGCTACGCTGAATTAGGTTGAGTTTTAGTTTTAAATGTATTACAATTATCACGAGATGAAAGCAAAAAGCTCTTACGAGTAGGCCAACTAAAATGCTTTCTTGGATTTTCGCAATTGAAATTTAACAAGTTTTCTCGTAGCAGTTTGAAGTCAATTGGTAGGTTTTTGTACATATGTTAGTGTCTTCGATTCATATAATATGGGTCTTTTTAAGTCGCGAGCGAATCGGTTTCTTGTAAGCAAATATGCTTTATCTTAAGCCGTATTGTCGCGTCATGTCAGGTAAATGCAGTCAAACCTGCATTGTAAAAAATTAATAAACAATATAACTTAATTTCATAGTTCCAAAATATTCCGCATTTCCGCATCAATAAGAAAGGGTGGCTATATTTTCAGAGATGTCGGACTAATTTGCCCGAACAGTCGGTTATTGAAACTTTAAAACTGCTATAGTTATATTTAGATCAGCAACAAAAGACCATTTTGGAGAGGCCTACGGTCGATCACAAATTCTCTGCTATTCTAGATTTAGTCTATTTTGGCGAAGATACTGAGCTCGCCTTACCACAAAAGATTTGGGTATGCCTATTGAGCATATCTTATGGTTCATTTCTATATACAAATCCGTCGCTATCATTTGTTTGTTAGATAACCACCCCGTTTAAGTGTATACCACAACATCTTGTTTAACCAATATCTAACAACCAATTTTTAAATTCGATCTATAGTATTTTTTGTTCTAGTGCGGGTTGTTCATATTTCACACATTCCTATGCAAAATAATATTTTTAAGTATGTTTAATTATTTGTTAGTGGTAAGACCGTAATATCTACGAGTAGTTTAATATGGTTTGTAATATATTGCAGAAATATAATTTGAAGGTTTTGTAACAGTTTTAATTTCCATCAAAACATTATTTTATTGTATAAAAACAATGTTTTTAACATGTGGTTCATTTACTTAAGTTATTGTATTAACTACATACGCACAGTTGCCTTCAACTTCAAAAACCAATCATATTCAAAACGACAATACTACCTACATATTTTGTATGAATTTAAACCTATAATATATATGAATTTAAACCTATAATATAGAAGCTAAAATTAAACGCAAAAACAGACTCATTAATTTATATTAAGTTGCCGTGTCTTTAGGTAAAATATGTAGAAACCTTAAAAAAATCGTTTGTATTAAAGAAATTCAAATTTGAAAAATAAATTGCAATATTATGAAATGAGCTATCTTATAATTTTAGAGCAAGTTCATTTTATTATTCACGATACTGGTAAAATCAATCAGTGCTGTTTACGCAATAGATCAAGATAAATTATTCTACGAAAATTGAAATTTCGTATTACACGGAGACTTAACACGAGTTCTTCGAAATTAGTTTTTTTTAATAGTTAAATTCAGCCTTTGTGAAATATTTCATCACAAAACTTTTTTCTTTAATAGACTTTTTTAAAATTTAAACTGAAAAGACAAACATACTTCGGAATCGTAATGATAACCCCAATCTACTTTGATGATAGCATTTTTCTTAACTTTGATGTAATTATTCTTTTAAAATCTAGAAAATCGAACGAGCTATATATTTGGGTGACTTTCAAAAATATTGAATGCGAGCAACATAATTCCCAAGTATTTAGAACGCGGTACAAAAAGCTTCTATAACAGCGTCACTCTTCCGAATACCAAATGGGTAGTTACGCGTTCTCATTAAATATTTTCCTTGAAAATTACTATCTATTAGACAGTAAATAGACACCCAAGAATGTGTGTTTTAGTAAGTACCTATTTTATGCAAGAGTGGGTATCGCATTAGGTAAAAGCTTGTGGCGGTTTCTGATCACATCTAGTGAGGAAACCGGAACGGTAATTGCTTCTCTTCCTTCGCTGATACAATTTCCTTTCAAGTGGTCTTGTTTATAAAATTGAACCTTTTAACGGGTGAAAACACATTGAGTTGAAACGTTTTGGTGAAAAAAGACCGGAAGCTTTGTTTTGAACCGAATACGGAAGTAATATTGTTAGAATCGAACGAAGGAGTAAGCAATAAAATAGATACGAAAATACAACCTTCCATAATTACGTGCTGTGGAAAAAACACTTTTCTTGTCATAATTTCTTTTGGACGGAAAATATTTAAACACAGTCCATTATATTTGTTTGTATTTAGAAGCGGTTCCTAAAAACGGTGATAATCTCAAAACAAGTAGTAACTTAAAGCTCCATAAAATCTAATGATGAACTGGATAATGTTAAGACACTGATTGCGTTCTATTCCCGTGATTTCCAGCTAAAGAGAAACTGTTAACGTATTTGCCTTAAACTGTAAATCACTCCCTTGTATCACGTGGTCCTAGAAATCAGACCGTGTGTGAAGAAATTTATTGCAGTCAGATAGGAGAATTAGTGGGTGAATCCTATTTACCTCGGCGAACCACTAAATCGGACCCTATCGAGATCCATTCGACTTTTTAATCAGTTAAATGCAAGTAGTTTTAGTAAAAAGAGCTAGCACAGACTATTTTAAATTCCTCTTTACCTATATTTCATAGCATGACATTATCATTATCTACGCATATACGAGTTGACCTGCCCTAGTTACGGCTAAGTTTTAAGGCCTCTTTGACTTATCCATGATCTTTTTTATTTGCAAACTTTTAATATTAACATTGTTGTTATATCAAGTAAATACGCAGATATTACAGTAATATTTAATGGGAGTAAGTTTATAAAGGCCGACGCGAGTGAGACAAGGTTAAGGGATCGTAAGGATTATTCCGCTCAACCCACCTGTTTTAATTCAGGACTATTCCCTGTAGCTACATAATTTAGAGTCTTAACTGTTGATATACCGAGTTTACTTATTATCTTGTCAGAATCTCAAATCTCCAAGGTTTGACGCGTCGGTGTTTTGTTGGGAATAAATTTTGCTATTCGCTAATCAAGAGATTTGCAAGTCACTTCTCCGGTTTCTAATTGAATTGTTATAAAAGGGAACCGTGAAAATCGCACAGAAAAGATTTAAATTAATTTCGACTTTTGAACTTTTTGATTACATTGCTTTCGAGAATTACGAGGCACGGACAACTCGCTCGGAATTGGATGATTTTTAGATTCGTTTGCTTTGCACTCCAAATTTTAATAAAAAAACGTGTACCAAACAGATGTATAGATTTATTTAGCCGCCTCAATTTCGAAAGCGTGATCTATCAGTCGCTCGAACCACTTCACGAGACTCTCAATCTCTTGAACTTCCGTAGCCCGTGAGACGCTGATGTAGAAAGTGGGCAAGGACACAATAAAGTGATTTAAGAAGACCACGAAGGAGCAAGAATGGCGTATCAGTGGATCATTTGGCTGTCCACCGTCGGGCTCGTGACTAGCAGCGCCATCTATGATGATGACTATGACACGTATACTCAGAAATATTACGATGCTCTGACTTCAGGTAAGTTTACTTTGTTAATTGAAAACCATAATAGATATAGAAACGCTGATAAAAAGAATCTATTACAAAATAATATAAATAGATTTACATGGAATATGTATTATGTTAAGAAGTATATGTGGATACCTAATTGCTAACTGCGCACAGCGCTTTTACCCGCGATAGATATTTGATCATCATATGGGAACACTTTAGTGGATAGGAATTTTCCGGAATAAAATGTAGCGTATATCTTAGTCCAGGGTACAAGCTATCGTCGTGCCAAATTTCATTCAAATCCGTTTAGCTGTTTGAGTGTGAAGTAGGAACACACAAACACATACACATACAAACATTCGACTTTTTAACATAATTGTGTCTACATAAATTAATTGTCAATTATAAAGCAATGATCCCACCCGTCCAAAGGATTCAGAGCAATGGTTCAATCAGTATCAAATTCAAAATGTTTAACTTTTTACAAAGTATCGTTACATGTTGCGTTAGTTATACCCGTGTATATTGTATAACCTTTTCTTAAATTCTAAAAGTAATATGTTATACCTAGTCATTTCAGTTTCGATATTCAAAACTGTAACTACTAACACAACATATTATTGTTTACAAATATTGTAAATAGTCTGAAACAAGAGCAATACGAGCATTGAATTACGTAAAACACATAACATGCGTCTTTAGCGTCCACTAAAATTTAAACTACATTGATAGCTAAGCCCATTAATAGTAAACTTCTAAGGTCGCACAACACAAACTAACACAGAAGACCCAATTTGATTTTAGCCATTACGCCTTTCAATACAGCAGAATAGGATCCCAAATTGAGTTTTGTAACGAAGCCTTCGAGGCAATAGTCGTCGGACGGAGCTTTTAAACTAGATTTCCAGTCTGGCTTGAACATAATCCATTGAGCTTCTAGTAAAGACCGAGCGAACTTTACAAGTAGGTATTATTTCGGTGATTTCAAAGTTAGCGCTCCTATTTTGCTATAGAGACTAAAATTGCTACCACAATATCATTAAATGAAAGTCTGGTTTAATCTTTAATGAGCCTGTGCCAGATAAGTTCTCCTTAATAATACCTACTTAAAATGGTTCTCTTTCGTTTCCCAAGAAATTAATCTACTCATGCCAAAATTCATATTTGATCTTAATTGGTTCATAAATTATTTTCTTTCAACTCCGTATTGTGATACCGTTTAAATATTAATAAAGAACTTTCCGTAGAAGCACCTACGATCGCTCTTGTGGCAGGTAAAACGTAGCTTGCGTGTTTGTTACCACACAAAAGGAGAGAAAAAGCAATTTAACACTTTCATTGCACAATGAAAACTCAAACAATATTCCTCGGGCGAGATGACACAAACGAGGTGTCGATAACAGACTTGCAGCGCTACAAGCGACGAATGAAATAAGCACCTCTAGGGAACCTACCTAGAGAACACCTCAGCGCTATAACATGTGCTAGAGCTCTTGCAAGCTCCCAGTTAAGGTAACGAATGCACTCATCGCCTCGGCTGCAAGTAAGGCCGGTAATACAATTTCCCGCTTTGTAGCACTATTGCCGTCTTGGGGACAATTTGGCCTAATGTGCATCTCGTATTTACAACGAACACTGTTTAAAATATTCCGCGAGAATGGCTATTGTCTGGTGGCGAGTTTGGATGAAATTGGAACTGGTTACATGAGACGATCCATGCTTGTAGGTACTTGCATAAAAGCACTATTTTAGTGTCTATGTGTGAGAGTGTGACCTCTTTAAGAAAGTGGATTATTCTTCGAAGATAAAAGGCGTCCTCGTTGTTGAGTTTGGGATGAATGTAACGGTGAATTTCCTAGGAATTATTTAATATTAGTTCGTGTAGGAAGCAGTTTTATATGCTAGCGGTATTGGAAACTTGAACGATTTTTTTCAACCTTAACAGTTTAGTGAGCTTTAACTTCATGAAATACATTCGTTAGGAGGTTCAGCACAAAATCAATGTAAAACAAATGCAATGCAAACTCATAAAACAAAAATATTCAATAACTTAGTAAGAAATTATAATATAAACATATTTTGTAATACAAAATAACTAGGCAAGTATGTAAGAAAATATTATTTAACGGCTGAATAAATTACATACATCCAGTTCATGAGTATTACCATACATTCTTCTAAAACTAACGCACAATGCCGGATATTGCTAAAATACCAATAGCAGCTACAACTAATAAGCTATTGAATTTCTATAAACATAATTACATAGTTTTCAATGTGATTTAATTAACATCTCAACCGCTATTCTACAAGACTTCGACGACGCGGTAATGCAATACTGAAGCTGGTAATGTTTTGCTATTTAGTGTAGGCAGACTCGCCCTAGTGTTACAGCTCCTAGACTGCTTCTAGAAATCTTGAGAGGGATCTTTCATAAATGATTGTAGGTTACTTTTTAAGCGTCAAATAATTTGACTGTTACGCTTATCACGTAAATTATACAATATTTTATGGTACATGGCTGCATATTGAACTGTTGCTATTGTAACTGTAGTAAACATCTTTATTTTTTAATAATTGAGACTTTGATCTTGCACTATAATGTAATAGAAAATTCAGAATAAGAAAATGTCTTTCCTTACTAGTCACCGATACCAATTCGTTCAATTCCAAGCAATCGCAACTAATCTTAAAAGGTCACAACATAGTAAAATTTTATAAATTTGTATTCCGATTGGTTTGCCAACTTATGATTCCGTAACACCGAAATACTTATTATTTGAATAACCGGGCTTTAACTTTTAATCTCTGTGCCCCAGTTTCCGGATAGAATATGCTATTAAGTCTGATGTTAGATAAACCTGCCTAATTATCATAATTACAGCTGGCCCTTGTGTTATACGAGGCAAGGTAAGCCCTGTGTAATCCGACCAATGAACTGTCCGATCTCGTTCGATATTTACCGAAGAATGTTGTATATGCTAGACTAGGTAGCCATGCCTTCCAACAGGCGTTAACAAGTATAGTTCAATTCTATCTCTCTTATTTAATATCTACCCTTGCGAAAACTGTAGAGATAATTAAAACGTAATCTCATGGTGACGTCAGACATAGAGGTCCTATTTCTAGTTTTTATAATTTAAAACTTAGGCAAGTATAACACGTTTCAATGCACAACAGATTTATTTTTGCTACAAACTTCCATTGAAATCATAAACACAGTCTGGGGACCATTGCAAGTATTTGCAAGCCTCTCTCTAAAGACTTTGCACGTAGCAACTCTTGTAACTTGGAGCATGTTTTAAAGTAAGCACGTATGTGCTCGCTGTTTGTGGGTTCCTTGAATTGCTAGTACCCGTTTAGGCTATTTATATATGAGTGAGTATATAATTTATTATATAGCTATTCTTTATCAGATCCAATAATGTATCTTTTTGACATACTGAGTATTAATATAGAAAGAATAAAATAAGAGATAACCATAAATTGTCATAGTGGTCAGATACGATCGCAATTTATCCGCAACTGAGTGACAGGACTATAAATAAAATTGTCACTTAAATATCCGGGAAAACTGAGAACAGTTCAATATGAGTGTGTCGCGTTATAAGACCAATAAAAGCGTAAATCGAAGGGCCCCAAGCGCTTGTGAAGCAATTTTGCGGACGCCAATTTTTTTCGCTATTTCACGTTAGAGTGATTTCATTCCAAGAAAAGACATATCCGTCGAACTAGCTTATCGGGTGGGCCCAGCCGTGCCTTCAATTTACCCACTCCTCGCTCTATGGAGCCTGATGACAACGACACTTACATCCAATTTTCATATTTTACCAGCAGCTTTAGCTACTCATAGGAGCGCAATTCATGACAAGAAACATGCAAGTCACAGGTTTCGTTGACAGTACAAAGCTAATTTTGCAGACGCCTGAAACGTATTTGTTTTTCCAGAGTCCTTTTTACTCTATGTGTCTTTTATTACAGCTCTTTTACGAATTGAAGAGAACACAGTGTTTCATTGTATATGGAAGGAAAGCAGCAACATTGTTTGATATACCTATCGTCCGTGGAGATAGACGAAAACATTTACAGCATTTTGTTTTCTACTCTATTACTTATTCATGAATCTATCGGACTCTCAGCTATGTAGTTTGTCGCAGGGATAATAGGATCGTATCGGAAATATCAATTAACTATGATACCTTCGGGACAATCTGCATCTGATTATATTTATTCAAGTATTACACTCCCACTTATTACAGTTAGCGAAAGCTCTTTCCAAAAAGATTTCATGCGGTACGAAACATAATTGACTAAAATTTCGGCGTTAAGAAGCAACGAAGACAGGTAGGTATTCGGTTAATATCTTCATTAGAGACTAATTGCCTGCGAGCGGAATGTTTGAAAAGTGTCACGTAATATTGTAATGGTAAAGTGCGCGATAAGCGCGAGCTTCAACGAGGATGGAGGTGGTCTCATTGAGAAGAAGCCTCGTATTAACATTCTCGAGCTAAGGAGGCAATAATGTGGGCGCTACAAGGTGAACGTTTCACTCCAGCAAAAGGCTCTTCGCAGACGTTAACAAACAAGTAGATGCCTATTCTGCGAAGTCAGGTAAGTGTTTACCTGATAAAAACACGGGTATAGCGCAGGTCGTTCACTTCCTAATCCGGAAAAAGAAACGTGGAATTGAGTGAAAGGCGTTTTCGCTAACAACTGCCTTGCCTTGATCTAAAACTTAGGCACGCAGTGCGTTTATACGATATAACTATTTAGGTTAGTCAGTGCTCTACGAGTGATAAGTATGCTGAATTGTAAATAAAAATACTAGTACCTGTCACCTGCGTCGTTGAAGGAAAAAATATAAAGGAATACCAAACTAAACCCCCTTTTGACCTCCTTAGGGGTTGAAGTTCCGAAAGTCTTTTTTAGTACATCTCTAAACCCTGTAATGAATACACTCTCCATATTTCATGTATACAGGTTCAGCTGTTTAGTCTCTATTAATTCGCTCAGTAGCGAATATTAGTCAGTCAGGTCTGACTCTTTCTATATATATATTACGCGTACTACTTCTCCTGCGCATGGGTCTCTTCTACAAAGTTCTGCATGTTATTAAATAGACAGTTGTCAAGTCAAAGTTCGAGAAGTTTATTCTAGACTAGGCAAACCAGGCATATTCTCGGGGCCAATCTAAAAAAAACCTGTTATAATATAAAACAAAAGCAACTATGTTAATAAAGTATCTCGACAAATTTTTATTCCACACAGCAAGAAAACTTGGTGGAGTACAGTTTTACGACAATCTCTGATAGTACCGTTGAATTTATTGCTGGGGTTATTCCGAAAGGGCCCCGAGCTTTTATAAGGCGATATTATTCGACGAGGGTGCGTTTTGTTTACAAATTGCTCGCTGGCGCGTGCCTTGCCTCCGACGAAATCACCTCGACTACGGTTAGAGCACCTTCAAACTCCTCGAACGTTCCTCTGATAAAGTGGCGGCGACTACTCTCGTCGGTATAATTTCCTCGAAGCCTGTTTTATACGCCAATCTAAGACGTGAATGGATTGATCCGGTTACGAGCTCCTCGCAACTTTCCAGAGTTGTCGCATGAATAAAACCTGCAGAAATGAAAGCGACTGTCAAAAGAAAATTGACGAAAATCTACTTTGTTTAGCAAATGTTTACAATTTTAAAGAGAATTTTTTTTTAATGACCATCAAAAATTGTTGTCGCCGTGTGATAAATTTCATTATGTATTTTAATCTAAAAAGAGACCCATTTGATTATAAAGAAAATTGTTGAGAGTCGAGTCCGTAGGGATATTTTTAACATCTGAGAAAAAACTGTACAAAACAACGCAAATCACTTTTATTTTCATCTGTTTTATAAGCTTTCGCCCTTGCTAACAGTCAGCAGAGGTGTCATTAGAATGTTATAAATGTGTTTTTAATTTTCATGCCGCGTACTCAATTTATTCACACTTTTGCATGGAATAAAAGAGTAGAAAGTAAACTTAGGGAAATGATAAACTCCCCAGTTTATCATTTCCCTAAGTTTACTTTCTACTCTTTTATTCCATGCAAAAGTGTCTCCTCGCATTTGGTTGCAGGTACACGAGTCTAATATAAGTGAAGATTAAAGCCCCCCCAAAAGCGTCGACGTGTTCGTCTTCGCATCTTTCAAATAAATTAAAAGACGGAATAAGACGCCATTGTGCAAAACAAGCGTTTATTGCAAGGGGTTAGGGTCGGGTTTTCGTCAACGTTGCTCGTTCAACAAAATGTTTATCTACAAAATTGTGGTTGGTCGGGAAGTAATGAAAAATTTAGCGCGGTGTAAGTAAACTCTCGAAGGTATTGCTTGCTTTTCTACTTTATCGCTCATTTGTTTATGATTTACGTCAACGTCGTTGTGACAAAAGCACTCGCTGATTAATTTACGTTTTATTTCTCCTATTCGCATTTTTCTTATGGAAATATTTTAACATGGAAAGTAACAACAAGAAATTTTGGTTTCGTACAACTTAAAAGTGGTGCGTGGAATGAACAGTAAATTAAATGCTAGAGAGTCACGTTTTTTTGCTATACCTACCTTCATAAACATAACGGTAAATAGGTATAGCTTATTAATCAACTAAATATTTTAATCGACGTCAAGAAAGAGGAGGTTCACAATTCGTCAGTTCAAGTTTTATATAATGTTTCTCAATTTTTCAGAAATAGCTGGATCTTTGCAAAAAAAATTTTTATTCGGAAAGGTATTTTTCCAATTGGTCCCATATAGTTTTTTTTTTTTTAAATTGGTAGTTTTTATTTAATCAATATAACTATTAATTTTGTTTGAGTATAAATATTACTTATACGAAAGAATTGTCGACATATCAGGCGACACAAGATCTAGTTACTAAGTTAAGTTACCTCTGCCAACGGATAAATTTAGCTATTCGAAGGGGTAACGTCGTTAATTTTTTAGGCACCTTACCTGTAGCCGCACAAAAATTTAATTGACCGATGGAAAAGGTAAAAATTTATTCGTGTCTGCGTGTCTGCTTGCACATCTTCACACTAAAACGATTGGACGGATTTAGCAAATAAAATGGTATTGAGATATACTTTTTAGTTAGTTCTAACTGACTGAATCTAGATAAACCTTAGGTCATACAATTTGGAGCGTGTTTTCACAATAGGATGTTGGAGACAAAGCATTTTTTTCTCGTCAATGGGTGGTGGTAGTACATACTACGAAAATATTTTTGGAAATGTAACTCCTTAAGGGGTTCTCCTAAATGAAGGTTCAAAGTTTTAAACGCCGCATGTGATAGGTACTAGTAAAAAACGTTTTATTCCATAAGTGCAGCTAAATTTAAGATAAGTATTTGTTGCTAGGTTCTAATAAATATGTATTTTTTTCTTTACAGATACCCGGACGTGCACCACCTCCGAGTTCAGGTGCAAGACTGGCAGGTGCATACCAGCGTCATGGAAGTGTGATAGCGAAAAAGACTGCTCGGATGGCTCTGACGAAGACTCGAGTATATGCAGTGAGTGCCTTGCTTGCCTTTAGTTTCGACATAATTGTAAAATTCTACACTATTGCGTATTCATATAATGTGGGAAAAATTTACACTACGCAATGTGAATCTTTTTACGAGTAAATTACGTTTTAAAGATTTGGCATTCAGGGCTAAAAGTCTCGTAAAAAACTTAAGTACAAAGTTTTTCTGGACATTGAAATAGTGTTTGATTATTTATTTATTTTTGTATTTTTTTAGCTACAATAATTTTTTTACCAAAAAGCAGTAAATAAAAATGGTCTACTTTTTGTAATTGTAATAAAATAATAATAATGCAAAATAATGTAATGTGAAAATGCTTTATTGTAGTGCCTAAAGTAGCGGACTTATCACTAAAAGCGATTTCTTCCTAGCGACCTCGCTTTCAAAAGCCCCCGGTAAAAAGATTAGACAAAAAAAGAAGTGTTTTAAGTTTAAAAATTACATGCAATCCTTATAAGAGGTTCAGCGAAATGTTTTACAGTAGGTAAGTTAAACTAAGAAATGTACATACATACCGTTAACTCACTAAATATATCTAATTCCTTGAAGGACGAAGCTTCTCAGTTCCGGCCATAAAACTAGGAAAACGTGGAGCAAACAACGGCCTACTTAGCTAAATTTGTGTGCCGAAAACGCGAACCCAGTTTACTTACTCCAAAGTTTACTTTGGGGCGAGATGACCTGACCTCTCTACTGTTTAGGGGTGTCACAATGAAAAAACAACGCCCAAGCCTGAAGCTCACAAAGTGCCAACGCCAGATTTGAGATTATTAACTGGCCGGGCAAAGGGTTAACAATTTATTTACAGAAGCAAAAAGTTTTTAAGTATCTTTCTTTGGATTTGAATAATCACTGCATATTTTAGTAGGATTATAGCCAGGCTTTATGAGTTATAGTCTAAATCAGCTCAAGCTATCATGAAAGTTTATTAGCACAACTTAGTTAATTGAAATATGGGTTGCAGATGCAAAGAAATTTACACGTATATTTAAATATTTAGTGTAAGCTGATTGGAGCCACTACTGCTCCGGTTTGTTCTTGGTGCAAAGGGTGACTATTGTCCTCATTGAACGCGGTGAAGCAACAGTAGTCTAAAGTGTTCGCAGGTGAGTTTATTTATGGGTAAAGTTTGTAAGTGTGTATTTCGTCGGCACTAGGCGAGACACCAACGTAGATTAAAATCTTAATTACGACCAAGTTTTCGGGATTCATTTTATAATTTTCGTTCCCGTTTTACCTGGTTTTGTCATGAATTGCATATTTTATTCATAGCAAAAACTGTTTTTACATATTAAAGTACCGACCAGTACCTAATACTGCGATTATTTTGAAAGTAATTTAGTTGCTCTTTATACTAACTACGTGCATTTTACTTTCATTATATTCTATTACTCAGCAAGAATGTCGGCTAGAGTTAGACATAAAAAGGTGAAAACATGAGCAAGCAAAATACTAAAACCAAACCAAGTTTACGACAGACCTGCAAATTTTATGCTTAGCTTTAGTAAACAAGATCTGCTACAGAAAAAAAATACACTTAGACATTCTAATTACGGCGGTCACTAAGCAAATTTTCTTACTTGGAATTTTTAAAATTGATTTTTACATTGGTAAATCGTATTAAAATGATGAAATATATATGTTGATCATTGTAGGTCAACATATATATTACATCTTTTAATTTTTTTGAATTTTTAGCTAACTTGTGTAAGGGAAAAGTTTTTATTCAAAAGAATATCTGAAGACCAACCATGTTTATTAGGGCAAAAACCGGAATAAAGTCTATTTCATTCCTATTTCCGTTTTTCTTCTGCATTGGTACATACCAGTTCACTAAAAATACAACTGAAATGGTAAAAAACAATAGGATTCGATACGATGGTGGTAAATTTCTTTAATTTATACAATTTTTTTAAGTTAAAACTCTTTTAGAGAATGTAAGCGTTTATAAAACCAAGCGCTCCTGAAAATAGGTAGCTGTAAAGATACATGTTAATCTGTTATTAAGGAGTCACTTACATCTGTGTTAAAGACATTTGGCATCTTCACACTGTAAACTTTATAGAGCCTTAAATGTGGACAAGGTTTTTTCTTACGAAGCCATAATAGCTAGTTTTATACTGCAACTGTCAGTATATAAACTTAGTTATATTATGCTAAGTTTCTAGCTATAAGAGTATTTTAATATTATAATTTATATGCTATAAATTAAATAAAAAGATTTAAAACGTTTTTACTATACGCTATAATAGTAAAAACGTTTTAAATCTTTTTATTTATTCATAATGTTTAGTTATATGTAATAATTGATTATGATGGTCCGATATACAAGAACGATGATTCCACAAGCTGTATTGACATATTATATTTGCTGTGCCTATATAAAGGTTTGCTTTCAAAAATTGCTGTGATTTTTTTTTAATGTATTAAAATTGAGATCCATATATATTGTCTCTGGTACATTATTGTACATCAATATTTAAAATATAAAATCCCTGTTTTTTACAGTTAGCTAATCTGTTTATAGGAATGACCTGCCCTTTCTTATTATTACGAGAAATTCTTAAGTAAATGTGATTTAAAGCCATTTTTTATATTTTATGTAGGTATTTCGCGACCCAGACAAACATTTCATACAAAGGTCTTGTATTACAAGTACTAAATGATAATGGCCCTAAAATGTAAGAGCATCGTGACAACATAACGTAATTTAGTAAATGCGAAACCCAAAAAGACAAGAGAGCGGTATCTAATGAATTTTGCCTTTGAGGCTGTGGCATTTAAATGAAACACGTATAATGTGTACCCAACATACTAAGGAGACGTAAAGGTTAAAAGGAAAATTACAAATAATTTCACATGGCTGATAACCGTAACGGTAAACGATAACCTAATCATAAGTGAAGTCAATCAGTTCAGAATACCAGTTATTCACCTAAATCATAATAAACATATTTCGTCATTTGAAACTAATATAAATAAAGTGAATCCTCACGCGTCTTATAAAATTAAAACGAATAAAGAAAAAAAAACAAGGAAACGACAAAAACAAATACGAAAATAACGTCATCTGTTGAAAGAAAAATTGCCCCTTCTATATTCCGCTCAGATGAAAATATTGTACAAAAGTTAGGCAGTCCCCAAGCGTCAAGAGGACTTTTAATTCCTTGTTTTTTGTCAAACTGCAACATTGTGTTATAAAAAGCCTGTGGAAGTTCCCAAGGTTTTATTCGAGGGTTTGTGGGTTGGAGGCAACCGCAGGCGCGTAACTTTGTTACACTTACTGCCACTGTAAGTCACCCGACATAATGGGAAATCCTTTTTTATTTGGCAAGGGCCTTCAGTGTTTTGTAGGCGAGAAGATAGCCACCTTTTTGGGGAAGGTAAAAGCTACGTAGGTATCTGTAAAAGTTATTGTCACGTAATTTTACAGCTATCCTTATTTCTTTTATGTTTAGTGACTAGATTTGATGTACGATGAGAGAGACTGTATGCCAGCCAAAGGATTCGCACCCAGGTTACGCAAATCAAAAATTTTAAAATTGATAATAAATAACAGAGTTGTTATTTACTCGTAATTTAAATACTTAGTTACATTGTCTGTAAACGAATCTTTTGAATTCTTCGTTAATTTGTTTACAATGTAAAATTGCAATCCAATTAAGCTCGGTTTATGATCATTAATTACTGTTGGCCCGTGCTTGCCGTGTCGTTTGCATTTATTATTTCGGGAGCAGTCCTAGGGAGAATTTTAATCGTGTTTGCAGTGTCAACGTCTGTAAAGAAGCTATGATAGCATCGTTTGGTTCGCTTGCAAAGTTAATATTGGGCGAGGCGGAATTTATTTACAAGACTGTTTATTACACGCTTCAGATTTGTAAAAGCATTTTCAATTTAATATATTTGCTAGCTCTACTACTACAAAGGATTAGGTTAACCACATTTCGCTGGCCTCTTGAAAATAGCTGACCAGAACAATGTACCTCTCAGTTAGGTTAGGAAGTTCGAAGCTTCGAAAGCGAAACATGCTCGAATACGTAACGTTAGAATTTGGGAGGTTATTGGAAGTTTCACATACAGCTGGCGCTCGCCGCTGTCCGGAGCACAAGTTTCTGTGCGCGACCGGTCAATGTATACCAGCCTCGTGGCATTGCGACTACGCCGCCGATTGTCTGGACGGCTCAGACGAACATCAGTGTGGTAAGAGCATGCACCAATGTTCAAAACGGGACCGCATGAATTGGCATGATCGAAAAAAATACTGTTCAAAATTTCATGCGATCCGATGAGCATGCGATATGCGGCATCATTATTAGCTCCAGAGCTCTACCATTTCATCGTTCGACATAGATAAGAGTTAATAGGGAATCACTATCGCCTATTATCTGGTTGTTTGTTTAGGGTGCTGCCTTCAATTGGCAAACATTCATCCATGTTTAATCCTAGACACGTGTATCTAATGGTTCCGAACAATACACGACGGACGTACAATAAGTTTGGGATTCGGGATATACAACAAAAAATATAAGTAGGTAAAAACTTCGCTATTTTTATCGAAAAAGAAAATACGTTTCGTGAACGGAATCGCAGCTGAATACGTAAGCAGATGCGACAATAGGGGAGAGAGAATGATGAAAGTGAAACATTGTGTGTTTATCTTGTCTATTTGCATCACACTTAGCATGAGCATGAATTGGGTTGGCAGAAGTGGAGCCGTGCGGCGCAGATGAATTCACGTGCCGAAGCAAGCCGGGGGAATGCATCCCGCTGACTTGGATGTGCGACGACAACGCCGACTGCTCCGATGGATCCGATGAGAAAGCATGCAGTAAGGGTTTTTCATTTGGAACATTAGTTGTAAGTTTAGCCTTTTAAGTTGCGCTTTTTTTAATCAGGGCTAAGAATTTTGTAAATTAAGTAGACCGACCAATCTCTACCACAGCGTATCTAAAGATATCTACTAGACTTTCATGTCAACGCAAAAATACATTTATAATCAAGAATGAAGTGGTACTTCTACTATGTGGCTAAATAAGCCGCGACTTGAATGTATTGAATCCACGATAAGGATTACAATATGAGCGTGTTTATGTTCTGTATAACTTCTTTTAATTAAATTGTCCTGATCGGATAAGCTTATAACACCTAAGATATCGCTTGCCTTTATATTGTTACGATTCAGTGCTTTTGAATTGGTACTGAAACAGCAGACTGATGCTAAATTAGATACTCTCTTTTCTGTCTGAGATAAAAATACCGTGTAGTTTCCAAGCTCGAGATTAAAAATTCGTAAAACAAAGATAAAAGCCCGCATTTCAGAGCACTCATTAAATTCAGCAACTTAGTTAAGCCTTCTAGTAGGTACAAAGTTCAACTGTTATCCACCATTTTAATATTCGCCCAAAGTCCGCTGATAAACTTTGCGTAGATACTTCGTCATTAAATGAACTTTGTCTAAATCGCGATAGCGCCTGGTCTTAATCCCGGGGTCGGGAGTAATAATGTAAACATACGTTCACAAAGTAGAGCAAACTTGAAATAGTGAGTTTGGTTCGCAATAGTGATGCAGAACGGAAATCTCAGCGCGAAGCTTTTTGTAATGAAAATTGTAAGCTCAAAAATAATAAAAAGAAATTGTATGCGCGCCATTTTCAAGAATTTAAAAGACTGTTCCTGGTTTACATTTGACATTTTCAAGGTTGTACTCGTATGTTACATTGTTGTATTTGAAATCACGCTTAATTGTGCCGAACGCTAGACTAATGACTGCAACATTAAATCCTGGCACATGATTGTATTGTGTTTGCAGACTTAATTGGTGTTTACATGGTTTGCATAATTACTCTAGACCACCTGTTTCTATGATATTATTCAACATTATGCATCACGCATTATCCTTACTAAATGTACTCGTAGCCGAGTTTGTAGTTCAATTATAGCACATTATTAATTAAGTGGTCTCGAAATAATTAGAAAACTTGTAATGTCAAAATCTTTGAAGTTAAATCTTGAATGTAGAAATAAAAGCTGCTCTCTAACATTGTTGTCGACATTTTAATGACTGCTGAATAGTAAAAGTGCAATTTTTGGAAGGTATCTATATAAAAAGAAACAGATTTCACATCACTACATAGCACGATTCAGAACATCAGAATTGCATACCCAATTAGCGACATGAACTATCATTATCTTTGTGGAAATCGCATGACACCGACCCAGATTTATTATCTATTAAGTTTAGAATATGTAATGATAAATTATAATAGCAAATTGCCTTATCGTTAAACTAGTTTTGTTATTAAATTACTTGACTCGTTTGTGAATTTCGTCGCATATCTGATAATTCTTAATTGTTTCACCTACAAGTTGAGTTCAAAAAACATTAACAAAGTTACACAAAAATCCTACCTTTTTAAAGATAGGACTGTCTTTAACGCAAATTCGTTTAAGCTTACTGAAATAAAATTTCATACATTACGCACTGCGGCACACGTCGCTGTCATAAATATTACCTAGTGCAACAAAATACAGTAAAATTCTGTTATTAGTCAAGAAAGAAATATTAAACTTTTGTTAGACAGAATAACAATCTTCTATCGGGGTAAAAGTTTCATGTCAAACTTTGACTACTCTCGGATATTGACGGTCTCAATCAATCATTAGGGTGGGCCCGGTCCAAACACTCTTGTATTCTATCAACGCGGCTACCCCATCCTTCCATAAATTCTTATCTGGCCGCAACGGACTTGCTTTAAAGGTTGAGTGATGACGAAGCTTGTATATTTTGGACCCATAAGCTGTCCGACGAAATATCTTAGTATGATTACATAGGCATCCCTACCTACTCTCTCGTCATTCTGAGAGGGCCTGAATTTGCGTCAGTGCTTTTCTTAAAATTTTTGCTTCATAAAATTCCTCAGTTCTCATTACATCTCGCAAAATGACAAGATTTACGGCGTTTTTCATTCAGAAAATCCAAATCTTGGAAAGGCCGACGATAATATTTGTACAAAAAAAAGAATTAAATGCAAGATAATGAAACTAGTTCGCCGACGATAAAACAGCGAAGTAGCAGCTCTTTTGGCTTAAGAAAATTATACTCACTTTATTTCATTACCGCCCCGCTAAAGATGCAAATTACCTGATGAGAATTTTAATCTACCTTGTAGTTTTACAAGGGAATTTTTCTTTTTACCAAGTTCTTTGTGTTAGAGCGAAATGAGAGTGGCGCGTATTTACTTCGCATGAAGTTGCATGAATATTAATAGTTGGGAATAAGTTACAAGTTTTTCAAGTTTTCGTTCAAATCTAATAAAAGTTTTGCTGCGTAGATGAAACCTGTCGGTCAGACGAGTTTACTTGTGGAAACGGAAAGTGTATCCAGTCTCGCTGGGTGTGCGATGGGGACGATGACTGCGGAGACAACACAGATGAAGCCAAGTGTCCAGCTCCAACGTGTCAGCCTCAAACACACTTTTCCTGCGCGGACGGACATTGTATCTCGGCCTGGTGGCGATGCGATGGAGACCTTGACTGCCCCGATAACAGTGATGAATTAGTAAGTAGAGATTAGTAACAATTTGCTTTTAAAAAAAATACGACATTCCGCTGTTAAAGCTCATAAAAAGGATGGAAATAATAAAAATAGTGGGAAGCACGGCTGTGGGTAGTACGTATCGTGTTTTCAATAGTATAGAGCCTTAAGATCCGTGTAACAGTCTAGCTCAACACAACAGAATTTCGCTCTTATTGACAATCAAAACGTTACACCTATTCCAGGGATGCGCAACAACACCGAAAGTGCGATCGCCGTGTATATCATCAGAGTTTGAATGTCACGATCGTATGACCTGCGTGCATCAGGCGTGGGTTTGCGACGGCGATCGCGATTGCCCCGACGGTGGTGACGAAGCTCCTGAAGTCTGTAGAGGAAACGTCACTTGCAGACTGGACCAGTATCAGTGTAAAGACCACAGCTGCATACCCGGAGCACTCTATTGCAACGGCGACAAGGACTGTCCCGATGGCAGTGATGAGTTGAACTGCAGTGAGTACTTAATTTGTATACGAAATTACTTTTTCTCCTCAAGGTGGTATAGGCTGCTGTATTACGAGTAGACTAATAGACTGTTTATTTACAATCAGCAACTTAAGACAAATTTAGTAAAAAAAATATTGATTTTGTTAATTAGATTTATTTTTAGCCAAGCTATTTTGTTGTATAAATGGCGCATACAGCGCAGACAGACAGAAGTTTTATTTACATTGATTTGGGATTAGAATTAAGTTGCTACATTGTATTTTAGTAGGTCAACCCCAAATGATGAAAATTTCCAAATACGCAAATAAACAACTCAGTAAAAGTCTATTTGGGGAATCGTTTGATGAACAGCTTTATTATGAATTTACGAAACCGAACTTTAAATTAAACGTGAAAAGGGTCCATAATAGCCAAGTGTCTTTTATAACGAACGAAACATTTTGTAATACTTATAATGAACTAACTGACCCGCCGAACTTTGTACCGCCTAACAGTTATGTATGTTTCTCATCTTTTAAACCTTCCCTGGAGTACGACAATCATTTCAAGACTAAAATCAGCTATATCGGCCCAGCCATTCTCGAGTTTTAGTGAAACAAACGGATTCATTTTTTTTTTATTTTCTGTCATAAGAACAATCTCCTGACAATAACACACACAACAAAAAAAAATTTGAATAAAGGGATATAGGGATTCATTTTTATATATGTACAATGTACATATATAGATTACTTAAGTTTGTAGAGTAAATTTTGTTGCGCTTTTTCTGTCCACCATGCTGGGCAAAAACTCATGCTTTTTCTCTGATAAGCAGGTTTTCTCGCAATGTTAAGTAATTCTAATATGAACATAACTAAAAAACTCAAAGGTACATGCCTGGGATTGAACAGGCACCCTCTCGCTTGGGAGACGAGATGTTTACCAAATAGACTACCACTGACTTTATATTTCGCTGTTTCTGTAATTCGTTCTTATAAGTAATATTAACAGATTTTATCAAACAAATATACTATTACCTAATGTACGAAATACTATTTCAGCACGACCGAAGACCGTTTGTGACAAGAAAACGGAATTCGACTGCGGCGGGGGTATGTGCATACCCCTGTCCAAAGTGTGCGATAAGAAACCAGACTGTCCCAACTTTGAAGACGAGCCAAAAGATCGTTGCGGGGAAAACGAATGCGCCAAAGGCAACGGCGGGTGCACGCAGAAATGCGTCGACATGCCTGTGGGATACTATTGCGACTGCGAAAAAGGATACAAGCTCACAGATAATAGAACTTGTGAAGGTAATCATTGTTAAATGTTGTCATTTTGTTTTCCCTTTACTTTGCTTATACAGGACAAATTATTTTCTGTGACATTATTTTATTATTATTTTTACGATAGAAAAAAAATTTGTTCCACATTTTTAGCCACGCGTCAACCAATTCGTATTTAAAAAGACTTGTTTTTTAAAAATAACCTAGTTGAAAAGATGTTGGTCTCAATGTACCAAAGTCGACCTCAAGAGGGTAGGCTTATTTAACTCCCACATTCGTACTACTTCTATCTAACCTTTTTATTTGCGATCATTGGTTTTTCTTATTAATGGACTAATAAAATGTATTTAGCGACGTACAAAATATTGACTAACTCGTTAAATGGAGTTAGGATTTCTTTTCAATCTGATTTCGGACAATTCCTTTGAATCGTAGGTACCGATTTTATCAGATACCGTGACTTACCCAGGTTTCTACAGCCAAGCATTGAGTTCTAAGTAAACATCCACTGCGTTAGAAAATCGAACTGGTCAGTGCAATTCGGAACATTTATCAGATTTATTCTGTATAACTTCTGGTAATAACAAAATTCATTCATGTGGAAAACCCACAAATATTACCTACTCAAGATCAATTCCGAATAACGTCTCCAAGGGACAGGAGGCGTAGCTAATCAATAATCATACCTACGAGTGGAATATTACGGCTGTGTGAAGTCTCTGCTCGAACATGAACTCGTGTTTTTACTCTGGAGACTAAGATAAGGATGTTATTGAAATATTCACATAGGATTCATATTCCTTTACTTACTTAAGTTGTTATTTCTATTGCCGGGAAGGATTAACGAGTAACTTCTGTAATCTTTGCGTAGGGGAACTTTGTTTATATATTTATGTTTGAGTCGTTGTAATGTGAAAACATCACATATGTGTTATTCCTTATTTTTGCTGTTGAGTTCACAAGTTAATATACAGTGGGAAGAAGCTATTTAACAGTTTAATTTGATTTGGATGTGATAATTTCGCCATAGCTGTGTTGGGAACCTAAAAGAAGACCTATATCCAAACTTCTGTATGCATTCAGACTCTACTGCTGCAACCTATATTTATCATGCCTCCATTTCAGACATAGACGAGTGCGCAGATCCCGGCTCCTGTTCACAAATGTGTATCAACGAGAAAGGTACCTTCAAATGCGAGTGTCACGCTGGTTACGCAAGAGACCCCCGCGATCGTACGAGGTGCAAGGCCACTGAAGGACACCCATCACTTCTCTTCGCCAGGCGTTTCGATATCAGAAAGATAAGCCTAGATCACCATGAAATGGTTGCCATTGTGAACGACACCAAATCAGCGACGGCATTGGATTATGTTTTCAGAACGGGAATGATATTCTGGAGCGATGTCACGGATGAGAAGATTTATAAGTAAGTCCATTATTTTATATTTTGCTTATAGTTCTAGGCTATCAGCTAGGGTGAATTTATTATAACGACCCAAAAGATTTAGCACTTACACCTAGTCATATGTACATTAGAAGCTTTGGTTAGAATTGTCTATCTGCTTTTTTGCATATTTAGTTATATTTATTAATACCACAGACACCAAAACAAAAAAAAAGAGGCTCTCAACACTAACCAATCCTTTGTTATTTATTTTTTTGCATGACAGCAAATCCCATAACAAGATTTAATTCTTAAGGTTTCAATACAGTCTAAGAGGCTACTAAGATTTGAAATTTAAACTGACCGTCTAAAAATAATGTGTTTTGGAAGTTGTTTATAAGCACTTTTCTTAATAAGTAAAAAAATTGGTTCATCCGTTAGTGAGCTGGCAGTGGTTTGGCATTGGCTATATACCCCTCCCCTCGTTCTAGTAAAACACTTAATTATCTAAAACCTAATATTTAACAAACTCTTCTTTCCCAGAGCACCAATCGACGAAGGCACCCAACGCACGGTAGTCATAGGCAACGAGCTCATCACATCAGACGGGCTGGCAGTGGACTGGATATACAACCACCTGTACTGGACAGATACAGGCAAGAACCACATAGAACTGTCCGACTTGCAAGGGAACATGAGGAAGATACTTATCAGAGACAGACTGGAAGAGCCGAGAGCCATTGCTCTGAATCCTTTGGACGGGTGAGATCATGTTTGCTTTTTTATTGAAAATGAACACTAATATTATAAGGTTGTATATTATGTGTGTTTGCTTGTTTCTCGTATACGCTTAAACGGCTTAACGGATTTGGATGAAAAATTTTGATGAAATTTGGCACGAAGATAGCTTATATTTTGGATTAATGCATAATCTACTTTTTATCCCGGAAAATTGAAGTGTTCTCATGGGATGATTGAATATCTACCGCGGGTAAAACCACGGGTCGCAGCTAGTATTTACTATATTACCATTATATTTGCTACATAAATATATATATATATATATGCATTGTAATTAACTTCGGAGAAAACACTTAAATTTTTGATGAACTTAGTAAAGCTGTCCCTCATATGCTCTTGGAAGTGTCAACTTCCAAGAGCATATGAGGGAAATCCTCACCAAAGACAGATTGGCCGAAGAGCCGAGGGCCGTTGCGCTAGACGGATGATATAATTTTACCTGTATTTTATTATCAAAATAGCCATTTGTTCATGAGAGTGTTGTTTGCTAGAATCGTTCCTAACTTAACTACATAGAGCTCTCAGAGTTCCAACGGAACATAAATAAGATCCTCATTTAAAACCGACTCAAAGAACCAAGTGCTACACGGAATACTATGGCTGGATGAAATATAATAATATATATAATTTATACAAAAAGTTAATTGACCCTCAAGAGGTGTATTCAACTTTTTATTAATGTTTATTTGCCTTATCATTTTGATGTTTGTTTGTACCTATGCGTCAAGGTCTTGTCTCAGATTAGGCATATTAAGTTTACGTGATTAAAATACTTATTTGTACATACTTAAGAAAATTAACTTGTGTGATTGTATGTAAAAAAGGTGTATTTAAACGCTAGAAATAGAACTATACCTATAATAATTTTAAAATAGTATCTTTAACACACATTACATACCTATCAATAAAAATAGTAAACGGCAAAATAAGCGAATATGAAAGGGAAAGCGAACACAGAATAAGCGAATTTGTATCAAAATAATAATAACTACATTAGGTAGATGTACTTACCTATAATATTATATTATTATCTTAATCGATAATGTACTTAGTTATTAGTTGGTAATGAATTTGGTGTTTGTAATAGTGCAATTTTCAATGATAAATAAATAAATTAAATTTTATTGTGGTACACAATA
This sequence comes from Ligdia adustata, assembly GCA_947049295.1. Lineage (NCBI taxonomy): Eukaryota > Metazoa > Arthropoda > Insecta > Lepidoptera > Geometridae > Ligdia > Ligdia adustata. The sequence continues at coordinate 5,798,258 of OX346214.1, read as the reverse complement.
CACTACAACATCAAAACCTGAATCTAGCATCAAGTAATATTGAAAAAATTATAATAATTTTTAGCTGACTATGAAATTTATTATAATAACAAATAAAAGGTAGAACAGAATGAGAAACGAGTAAATCAATAGATATCTGTGAATAGATAAATATGTATAGGTAGAAAGAACTACATTGATTCAGTCCCCACTGTTTCATGTCAGTGGGAAAAACTTGCTAAGGTATTTATTTATAAATAAATTGTTAATATTAAATTTGGTTTTTGCAGTTGGATGTATTGGACGGATTGGGGTCAGACGCCGAAGATCGAACGAGCTGGCATGGACGGCTCGCACAGGCAGACTATCGTCTCGTACGACGTGAAGTGGCCGAACGGCCTGACGCTGGACCTTGTGAGGAAACGAGTTTACTGGGTAAGTGTTTAATAATTGACTAAATGCACGCGAGAGTTATTCGCTTTATGTCAGATTCGTTTTACGGCAGAAATTGTAGATTTAAGTACACTAAAATAAGGCCTAAGTAAAAAAGGTATAGGTTCAAACACGAGAGGTATAGACGTTCTTTAAATATATATTAAACGCAATTAATGGAAACATTTTAGAAGATTTTATCCATACATTTATGTCGCCCTGGTACTTTCTTTTCAATTGATGTTATGTTATGTTTATTTGGAGTTGATTTACAGGGCTGATATATTCATATTGTATAAGAGAACGGGTTTTGACGCACGCAGTACCTATCTACCAATTAGCACCGTGATTATGTTATCTAAGTGTTTATTGAACACAAATGACTCGTTTTGGTATTTGAAATTAGATGAATGTGATACATCGATTAATTAAATGATAAATAAATAAAACACTTACGTGCCTGATATTGTTCCATACGTCAAACTACTAGACGTCAAGCTATCAAACACACACTGCTAGGCACGTAAATTGGTTTTCAAAATAAGAATACAGGTTTTATTACGATTTATTTTTTTCGTAATACATCGAGACAGGGACTTTTAAAAATATATTTTATGAAACAAATTAATAATTATTGTAATAATAATAAAATTCGTATAACTTAACCCTTAGTAAGTATGCGGTCAATCTTTTCCCACTAAAACTGAAACATTAAAAGTTGCGGACAAGCCTTTCACAAAAGAAAATTAAATTCGAAACGGCAAACTTAAAAACTATTTTATATCGTTGTAAAGAAAAAATCAGACGAGAAGTAATGAGGTATATATTTTTTAGTGTTTGTGTAAAGGCGATATAAACAAAAACTCTATGTATACCTTCTAAATTAACCACCCCGTATTCTATGCATATGGCAATTTCAATAGCGCCTGATTCTATTTGGCTATCTTTTCAGATTTAACTTCTTTTTATAAGGCGCTACATAGAGTTAAAGGAAGGATAACATACAATACATAACTTAGTATTGTACGTTATTCTAGTCTCAAGAATAGATATGCCCATGTTAACAACATGGGCATTGGCATAATTATTATTGAGGATATAAATAAGTAATGATGATGAATAAAATAAGATTTAATATTTAAAATAACGTAAAAAAACTTCTGATCCGTAAGACGTTTTTACAATAATTATAATATTTTCACCCCCCCCCCCCCCTTAAACCTAATTACTTGTAAGTACCTCTGTGGTGCCGAATTTATCATACAACTTTTTTTAATTTGTTAAAAATTCAGACACCATATCTCGTTGATGTACTTTTTATTTGCTTTGCACGCGAATTTTTTTTTTCACGTAATACGAAAAATGAGCGACGAGGAAATTTATTTGACGCCATCAGTATTGACTGAAACTGCTAATTATGCGAAAATGTTTTTTTGCATTTAGTCATTTCCTCGCTGAGGTAAGATGAAGAAAAGTTACGTGTTGCACTCGAGTCCAAAGATTTTTCACCTCGTCCTCTTTTGGTTCTCTCTCTTCTTATTTTTGATTCATTACAATCCTTCGCTGCCATCAATGGAACTATTGCAGACTACGGCAGAATGTACTATTTAGTCATGCCATGCGGTGCCTGCGCCATAACGTGCGCTAGCTGTTATCACCACATTTTATCCACTACCCTTGATATTTTCCTTCTTTATAACATTCCTGCCGATAACTTCTAATGATAGTGATAGGAGGATAGATCCACTTAGCGATTACAAAATTAATAATAGAATGTTAGTTGAATTGTACGTCATAGTTAAGCCTACACGAGTATTTTATCATGAATTTTTAATTATGTATAAATGATAAAATTTTGCAATCGTAATTATTGGTTATAGTATACCAATCAAGTTTTGAAAAAAATAAGTAGGTACATTTGTAATGTTAATATTAACAGTCAGGAATAAAATATATTTGCATTTCTAAAATATTGTGTCAACTAATAGCATCCGCAGCTGGACATGGCTCTCTTCTATTAAAGGAGTGTAGGCTCTATCGTCGTCACTCCATCATCAGCGAAGTCGAAACTATTTCACTACACTGCGGGCAAATTGTGTTTTCGAGAATTCTATTATCTTCAAAAACTATAAACATTTCCAACAAGCAGATTTCCTTTAGCGTCAAAACTATTAAAATTATCTTACAATAAATACATAAAAATATTGCTACCTATTACGGGCAATAGCAGCGTTTGGGATGAAGACTCGGAAATTATTATGTAAGTTAGTTATAAATCGGTAGGTAGGTACCTATTTATAGTAATAATAGTAAATCAAAAAAGATAGCGATATCATTTATAACATAGAGCCACAGCTAATTTTACATTCAGTTTATTGACTCAGCAGGTTACTATGGAAAATAGATCCAATTCTAACAATACCTTAGTAACTCTTTTGGTAAATATCACAAACAATGAGAAACTTAAGTATTAGTATCAGAATTTAGTCGAACGCTAAATTCTTTGCCAGTTTAATTAACGTATCCGTAAAAAAACGAAGTGTTTTGATGACGCCGAGCGAGTCAGTCAATTGGTTGTTTGTTTCATTGCCTACACCAAAAAAGGGGCAGATTTTTCCATGAGACTAATACGTAATAATTGTAAACAAAAATATCCTTTGTTTTGTAATACTACAGCTTGTTTTAGTTTGGCGGATGTATAACGTACTTGTACATACATACAGTAAAAAGTCCAAGCAGAAGAAAAAGAACAAACAAAAAACGTGAAACGATTGCGATTAGCCTCAGCAAAATAATGATTCGCCATAACGATTGTATTGCGGTTTCCATGCTTAAACATTTGTTTAGCCATAATCAAATTCTCATGAACTTTTAATTAAAAAAAAAACTTAAAGCAAAAAGTAATACATCTCTGAGATATCGGGGAACAACCATAATAAAAACTCCGACGAATTGAGAACCGCCTCCATTTTGAAGTCGGTTAAGAATACATATTTATGCAGATACAAAAATATGGGTAGGTATGTAAGTAAATACTACTGTCGGAAGATAGCTATTTTAAGGATTTAAATTTAAACTAAATCGTCATGTATATCAATTCTGCAGTTCAAAATCGACTTAAGTTTATTTTTTATCCGACTTTAAAAAAGGAGGAGGTTCTCAAATCTTAATTAAATCTTAATACTTTTGATTTTTATTATAGGTGGACGCAAAAATGAACACGATATCTTCGTGCGACTACGACGGCTCGGCTCGTCGAGTGGTCCTCTACTCCACAGACGTGCTTCGTCATCCTTTCTCCATCACCACCTTCGAAGATTGGGTCTACTGGACGGACTGGGACAAGACCGCCGTATACAGAGCTAATAAGTTTAACGGGAAGGACGTCGAAGCTATTACGTCTACGCATACTGTGAGTACCTTTACATTCACTTACGTTTCTTGACTTTGAAGTAGTTTTCGAGAAAAAATAACTAATCTTACAAAGAAGAAGCTCTTCAAATTGATCTTTTTTGTGTTTGTTATGTTGTATAATATCTCAGAAACAACTGAAACAGTAAAGAAAATATTTTATGTCGGAAATGGTACTTCCCATGGTATGTCCATCCCATTCTAAAATTTGTATGGGGCCACCGATACAAATTTTATCCGCAATGGGCCAGCAGTTTTGCTTATAAATCAAAATAACTGAAAAATGTTTATCGGTGCTTGCCTAATCGAAGTCGGCGATCGTTTTTATTTTGAGAATTATTTATTATGCTTTTGGCCGTGGTTTCGCCCGCGTTTTATATCACCGGAGAATAAATAGCTTATAGCTCTCTCTAGATATCAAACTAGCAAAAAATCATATCGATCCTTACTTGGTTGCAGGGTAGAAGACGAACAAACAAACCAACAAACACATTTTCACATCTATAATATTGAATTCTTGATTTTATGCTATTAAGTAGTTTTCGATATACCAGATTTTTAATTAGTTAGCTACTGCAATTTTTTGGGCTATCAGACCTGTCATAGCTAAATTGCAATTGTAATGACATTATTTTAGCCTGGTGGAAATAATACTGCGGAGGTAAAACAAAGCAATTCATTAATCGCTTGAGCAAAATAACTAAGAACAAATTTTAAGCATTACGTAACATGCTATTGATGTTTTCGTAGCTAAAGATTTCCTGTTGTTTTAATTTTATATTCCCTATTCCTATTCATGACGTGGTTTAACTGAAGTTGTTTTGTTTAGATTTACGTGTAAAACAAAATTTGACAAAAAATAACGACTTTTGTGGAACTTGTCACGTAAAAAACAAATTAAGTTGACCATTGTTTTCTCAAAAAACTAAATCTTATGAATGAAGTAAAAAATTTACAACTTTAGATTTTTTACCTTCTATGCGTAGTTTGATATAATGTAAAAAATAATGCTAAAACCTATTGTTTCCAAATTATACTTTTTTTAAATATTTCATCACTGATACCAGTGATGTATCAGTAGGTTTGCATTTTTGGAATAAGTAGGTAATATGTATATTACTATAGGTACTCGCTTTGAGCAATACCGCTGAATGTGGACTTCAGGCTGCTGATGATAATGTTGAATTAATGCCGGGCATTGTATGTATATATATAAATAATTAATTACACTCAACAGCGAATTATACACCGTCGCTAATTTTGTTTTTCTACGTTACCCAATTGTCAACGCAGAACTCATCGTTATGGTTTCATGGGATAATCCATTTAGTCAATCCAGAAATAACTACGATTATCGAACTTATCATTCCAGGCTAGATTAACAACCAGCCAAATATAAAGCACATATAATCTATTACAAAAGTGTCTATGATATTTTTTTTTGTAATTTCTTCCGTTAGTCTAATTGATGTATTACCGTAGTAAATAATTAAAATAACAATCACCAGCTTCAAAACCCGATGGTGATCCACGTGTACCACCCGTACCGGCAACCTGACGGGGTCAACCACTGCGCTGCTGTCAACGGCCACTGCTCGCACCTCTGCCTTCCTGCTCCGAGGATCGGCGCCCATTCCCCCCGAGTCTCCTGCGCCTGTCCGAACGGACTCAGGTTATTGCCCGACAATCAGATGTGCGTCGAGGACAGTGAGTATATATTTGATTTCTATTAGCTATAAAAAGATACGAAGAGACTACTCAAAAGAACTAACGAGGTTGTATCGATTATCCAGTTCAACCATGTTAGTTGAACATCCTGAGATGACGTCATTATTGAAGATATCGCCGCTAATGTAAAGAGTGTGTGTTGAGGGCTGCTTTTGTGTAAGAATCAATCCCCTCGATCGATAGGTGTTTGTAATGATAAACATAAAAAATGTCGGCATGGTATGTACCTTGAATGGCACGGTAAACATGATTTACGCCATGACAGTGACACGACGTATAAAATTTGGACACAACGAACTTCTTATAATAGCCAAACTTGGTCACATTAGAAACAGTAGTGCCATAGTTTTCTTTTATTTTTGGGTACCAAAGGTAAAGATAAATTTCTTTTGAATAATACGAGATTTGAGGGCGCGATGGCGTGGCATGGTAAATATATTAAAGGATACCTAGTACATTTATTACCAACAAATTTGACAATTAGATTAGCGTAAGTATTACCCACTCTATACCCGATAGGTATTGTTGATAAAGGGGTTTTGCGAATATAGAGATATCGAAACAAAAGCTTTATTTCTTTTTTCATTATGAAATCTTGAAATAATAATTTTTTTAACACGACTTAATTCTAAGATTTGAAATTAAGACATAGAAATCATTAAGGTCTATCCAACATAAGGTTTTTTTCTTACAGATATTTATCACATATACAAGTTGTACCTACGGAGTGTTCAAAAATTAGCGCAGGCGCTATAAAGTGCCTACGTAAATTTTAATCTGCTGCTGATAGAAGAACTACTAATTAACTAATTTCAATAAAAGCATTCTAATGTTTTCGATATAGATGGGATTAGTTTAACATTGGAATATGTGCAATACACTAGGTATATGGGATAGTTTTACATCGAATTATGTGTATTACATTAGATAGATGGGATTAGTTTACATGAACTAATATGAAATACAGTAGATAGATCTTTAAAATCTGTTTAATTTCAGTGAAAGTCTATTCTACTTTGAATACCTGATGAGTATCGAGATTCTAATTAGATGTTAGATTCAAAATTTCATTTTGTAGCAGAGAAATTGCACCTGCTATTTACTCACTAACTGAAATGAATATTCTTGCCCCTCACAGTACTGCCGTTCAGACAAAAATCTTGAACATAATAATGTGACAGTACGGTTTTTTATATATATATTTACTAGTATTGATTAATTAATTAATATATTTGAAACACGGATATTTAAATGAAGATATTTATTTAAAATAAAATTATTCTCTATAGCAATGATAAAGAAATTGCAGGTACTTATTGTGCATGAATGATTGATTGCTGGCTCTCCAATTTGATAATAACATTGCATTTGATTGAATTATGTGTTATTATAATATATTCAAATTATCAGCACTAAGATATAAAAATATATGCGATTTACGACATTGAAATAAGAGATTTATTGACATATTGACATTATTAGAGTAGAAGATAATAATAAAAAGATAAAAGAAGCGAGTTCCGATGACTTAGTAATTCATTCAATACTAGGTCTTTATGTCTGTTTTAAACTTGCCTATATTGTATTATCGTATCATAAGCTAACAAAAGAGTAATGTTATTATGCAAATACATACTTTAACGATATATGATTAAATTATCTTACACAACAAAATAAAGTCTCCTAAATTACAGCGAGCACCCAAAAAATAAATACCATGTAAAATCCATACCATTCTTTGGTCAGTAGTTATATAAATAAATGTGTAATTAAATTTAATCAGGTCTTTAAAATATAATATTGTTACATAAATATACAATGGTCGTCATTCACAAATTATCATACAAAGAGAACATACATAAAAGCCAAAGTAAGTACTTATAAGCAAAATTATCCCATCAATTAAAAATTACACACGTGTATAATTAATAAGATAACGAACTTGATGTAACGTTTTACACAAAGATAACGTTTAATACTCATGTATCGAAATTATAGACATCACGGGTTTTTACAAGGTTAAACAGATATCTGATAGATGGAATATTTTTACAACACTATGGTTAGTTTAAACTAAAAAATAGTCACTTCAGCTAAAAGACATTTACTGCCGAATAAAGCCTCCCACTTAGAACACCATGTCGTCGGTTTATCTAGTGGGAAGCCTACCTACGCGGCGTCGTCCGGTTCGTGGTCGCCACTCAAGAACATTTCTTCCTAATCGGTTATTGGTTCTTCGATGTGGCGAGCTCATTGCCACTTCTGCTTGCAAATCCGGTTTTTCAGCGTATATCCTCATTGTGGATTATATCTCGCAAAAACACTTCAAACATAGCTCTCTCCATTGCCCGTCTTACCACATCTTAGTACCATACGTCATTAATGGTAACTGACACTGGTTAAAGACTTGTCTTCAGGCACTGCGGCATTTTCGATGAGAAGATAATATGAAGTATATGGCCAAACGCTGCCAACCCGAGTTTTATTCTTCGGGGATCTCTTTTTCGAATTCTATCTACCTAACTGAACAATCTGTCAGAAGTAATTAAAAACTACCGGTAAAGGGTAGTTACAAGTACAACACGGACATTAGACATAGTTGTGAAATTATATTTAGATCGCTGAGCGAGCATAGCATTGAGGTTCTCCAGCGACTCTACCATGATGACTATATCATCGGCAAAACGAAGGTGGGACTCAAGTTACAGAAAAAAGAGTAATAAGCTTTTATTGGATTTGAAGAACATAATTAGTAATACTTTAAAATGTATGCAAAGCAGATTTCAATATGGCTGACAATGTTAATTATTTTAATTTAAGAGCAAAAGGACTAATATTTAACTAGAAAATTACTGATTTCTTCCAGGAAAAGTTCACCGTATGATATAATGAGTAGGTAGGTACTGATAATTCAAATAAACTAAATCAATTACCTACATCAGATCGAACTGATAATGACAGTAAAAACAATAATATTAATGTAGGTCAGTAGTCAGAGGCCCAAGTCTGTTATTTGTATTGTTTCTGAATTACGATTGCTTAAAGTCATAATGGTCGTTTTAAACAGAATTTTAATTATCAAAAATATTTTTTAAAACTCTATCCTTTTCTTTGTTCATTCAACCGTTTTTTATAACCAGTAAGTAATCCTGTACTGTAAGTACGGAGTAAACCGATTCCATGGAGTAAGTATGTAAACATTCTTACATTCATAAAATTTCAATCGAGCTGTTTAAAAAAGGCAAACATTGAGTCTGTAATTCTGTATGTCATATACATTTACCGATGATTGATGTATATACTCATTCGGGAACTAATACTACATACACATATCTACTATGCAGTACATTCTGATATGCTTGGTACGAGTAGGTACCAACTTACTATTATTTCAATGGCTGTAGTAGATCATTACACTACTATATAGAAAACTTAACTATGGCAACATTTACTAGCCGTTTTAAATAATATCTAGTACAAACATGCGCATGTTTGTACTAGATATTATTTAACAAAACATTATCTACTTATGATTTAAGAATATGTAGTGTTGTGTTTTTTAATAAAGTTGGTTTTTTGTGTATTTATTATAATGTCTAAACAAATATCGTGGTCGCAAGGTCGACAGTGCGCAGAACTACTTTATCTTTAATATCACGGTAGCGTTCAGTTCAGATGTCATGGTCATCTAGAGCACTGAGTACCTTAAAAATTGTTTGTCAATATTATAAATATCATAATCTGGTATTAGGAAATTCCACGTTACAATTATTTGAATAAGGCCATAATAAAATAAATTAAATGTCAACAAAGTAATATCCTTAACTAAATTTACTTTAAGAGTACAATAATAACTATTCGTGGTCGGAAACCCCATAAAATACTATAAGCTGAATATTAGTAGTGCCTAAACTATTTATTATACCTACAGTAGGAAGGAAGTTTCTGTAAAGATATTTTAAGAACGAAATATCCAAAATCCACAGTTTCCAATCGCTAATTGTAATGCATGAGATTCATCTTTTTGAAGTCCTTGTTTGGAACATAGTTACGTCGACGTTCGGCAAGGAAGTAATAAATTCCGAGGACAAAAGAATCATCTTTTGGAAACTACGACATAATTATAGGCAAAATGGGTAATAAATGGGTTCACGATAATTATTGTTTCAGATTTTCACTTACCATAGGTATACAAGTATTTATAAACTTCACTTAAATAAAAATATGTGCAACGAGACATAACAGATACCTAGATGTAAAGAAAAATATCGCGAATGATCTAGAATCTGTCGTGGTAAAAATTCAACTGCCGCCGTGGTTAGCGGTGGCGCATGACGGCTCACTTCTAAATTATTTTTTATTCAGTGTGATCTAATTTATTTCACTTGATACGAGATAATACCTATAGTTTCCATCCTTGCGAAGAATAGGTTTAGGTCCCTATCGGGGTATCGGTTATATTAGGTATCGGGATGAGCTATCATTACTTAGTTATTATTACCTACTTAGTAGATATCTATGTTCTTGTGTTTAGTTAGTCCTTCGATTTAGCTCAATTTTTCTCTGCGAAAACAAAGCACAATTTATTTTATACACATTGGTAAATTAATGTCCGAAAATAAAGCTATACGGACAAAGTCACGAAAACTAACAAAGTATCTAGAGAAGATCTATACTACAATCTTTTACCACGTTAGTTCCACTCTTACGTTTAATTTAAGCACCTACTCGTTATTTGCGGTCGTAATCTGTTTGTGTCATATCATATCAATTTATTACATAAACGTGAAAAACGTGAAATGTTTCTAAGTAAACATAATCTGGAACTAATGTACGTAAAAGTAATTTTCCAATACTACAGATAAAATATAAATTAACTCGCAAAGCGCAAATTCGTTATGAAAAAAAAAACCTAAGCGTCACAACCGAAAATACGGGTGACAGTTTTTCACAAACAAATTCGCATGACCACACAAAAGGTACTAACTAATACCCGGAAGACAGAACAACAAAACTATCATTAAAAGTCAGCGTTGAATCAGCCGAACTACCTCGCCACGTAAAGGACACGTCATGAGATGACGCCACATCGTACGATGTTTTTATCACTGCTAAAATTTCGAACGGCCTTGCGGAGCGCTCCGTTCATCCGGCCGATCCATATAGATCTGTGTACAGTTTCACTATATCTATAAAACCTTTCGATAGGAAAATGCCACGCCTCCGCCTCTTATCTCGACTTAAGTAGGTATATCGCAAATTACTAGTTACAACTACTGATATGCATTACTCATTGTTTACGTTGTTATTTACACTGACAAGTGAGAAATTATTTCATCGAATAAGATAAACGACTACGCGTTTTACGATCCCCGATTACAATGAATGCGTGGAATTACGATAGACAGCTGACCGAGCGACGTTGCACAATAAATAGTGCATAGTTTTGCAAAGTAATTATTGATTCTGACAGTAGACAGGTTGACTCCACTAGCTAAAGATGGCACGTATTTTAATGATAAATAAATCGACGACGATTATAAAATTCTGAGTTTAATCAAAATAATTGAGCATGGATGTTGTAGAAGTCTACAAAATGTTAGATTTGGCTAGACCGACCTCATACACGCCTCGTTGGCTAAGTACAGCTCGGGACCCAGTTACTTTCGTTATGATGAAAACGTGTTTCGACCAATAGAAACAGCTGTCGGTAAGGCGACGTGACGTCACGACATCACGCCACCTTTTGTAGTGAGTGCAAGCGCGATCCGCCACGCTGCTCACGTGTGGCCGATTCCACGACGAGTAAACGGATAATTTAAAAAAATATCATTACTAGATACTATATCGATGTTATCATAGTCATACTAAATTTTTAGATCCTATCTTAAAATTTAACAGTTTGATGGAAATGAAATTAGTTATTGATACCTTTCACCTTAATGAGGCATTACAGTTGTAAATAATAAACCTAAACAATTATAAGTACGTACCTACTTACTAAATAAGAATATTACCTCATGAAAAGCACATTTCCTGTCAGTTTAACAAAAAAATAGGTAACAAAATAGGGATTAAGGAAAATTATGAACAGCTTTAAATGCGGCCAACATTTAAACTCTGGTTAGTCGGCGAGCGGCTTTCAGATCGCTCACGGTTAAATTGACAGAACGAATGGCCGTGTACGTCACCGGGCGGTGTGGCGCGCGCCCGGCATTCTTGTCCGACTCATTTCGCATCGTGGCATTGCCACAGTCGCGCGTGCTGAGCAACACTCGCTCTAACCTCTGTGATCGTAACCAAAACAACATTTATTTACTTACATTTTGATCTCAAGCCGCATAACTACAAAGTATTTTTTTTTCCAAACAAAATCTACAGATGCGATAGAACAACCAGTGGAGGTGCATAAACCGATTCATGGTTCAAATGCAACTATCGTAGTTGACCAAAAACACGATACCAGTGAGTATTTTTGCCATCCATTTATCCCATTTTTTCGTTGAACCCGTCTTCGTCCTTGATTACTTCCCGACTTTTCAATTAATCGGTTTTGTGGCGTTGAGGTTAACTATTTAACCGGTTGGATGAAAGTGAATGTGATATCACCTATGCGCTTAAGTATGTATTGAGTTGAAGGTAGTTCAAGCTAGACAATTCCTAAAGTTATTACTAGTGGGTTAAATTCAGCGCCACAAGACAGATTAATCGCTTTGCCATGAATGGGGCGACGAATCAATTTAATCATATCTTGAGATAAGATAAAAATTTCATCAATGATTATCATGTCAGGTGAAGGTATAAAACCATAAATAACACCCATACTATCATGAATGTCATACTAACAGTTCACCGTGAATGTTCAATCAATATCTGTGTGTCTTCAATTTGGGATTCGTTGACTGATTTTCAGGGCATGTCAACCTCCTAATAACAAATCTGGTGCATTATATTAAATGCGAATGATTAATCGGGAAGATTGACCCATATGGTGACGTTTAAAAGAAGGCTCGGCCTTCTTCTGAAGTTGGGGCGTGAATTGTTCGAAAGTGAGGACACAACTGAGGAATCCGAACCAGAACTGGCGACAGCAGATCCTGAAACAGAGCCAACGATGGTGTATTGGGAACAAGAGCAAAAAAGACTTAGTAGCAGTAATCAGCCATTCATAGATATATTCCTGAGTGGCAAAGGTCTCGATAGCATACCAGATACGACGGAGGAACCAGTCAAAGAATCTCATTTCGGATTTGGCAAATTCTTTTACAAATTGTCAAAAAATCGTGACACACCAAAACTTAAGTTACCTGAAACTACTGAAACACCGAATTTTAGTTCAACAAGTTTCAGTTCATCAAGTTTTAGTTCTCCTTTTAGTACAATCGGTAAAGTATACATTAATATTTATTATGGTTACTAGTTACTCGCTAAGAATAATTGTATTGGGAAGACACACAGATTCATTAAGAACTGGGTGCATGCCGGTGCTTTTACATAATAATGATACTAACAACAAACAACGCATTTTCATGGCTAACGGGTAATATAGGTACAAAAATATTAATAAAATAGGATCTAAATCTAAATTCAATGTCACGAAATTGTCAATTCGTAAGTTTGATCATCAAATTACAGGAATGTAGCCATAAAAACCTAACAAGTGTCATTTTACGCTTTGATGAATTAAATGAAAGACTTTACAGTCGAGAATAAAGTTGAACAAACAATTGGATTCATGCATTGTGTTTAAATGGCCCAAGGCTTTAGATGGGGTGCTTTGTTTGAAAATACCTTACCTTCCTGTCCCTTATTGTTTTGTTTCAATATTGTTCAGAGTCAGGTGTCATAAATTAAAGGAACTGTGTAAAAATCTATACCGTTATTTAAATGTAGGTTAGGATATTTTGGTTAAAGGGAATTTAGTTGGCACGTTTCATTGACACTAACTGTCTTGAAATAGAATGTCTGGTTCGATCCGGTAAGGACACCTGCGCTTATCTTAGTTACTCTAAATATTTTCACGTATTGTTACTTAACGAATACTACATATTATGTCGAAAACCTACAGAGAAGGAATTTTCTTCCTCGTCATTTACGTGAATTTTCTCAAGTGTAACAATTGTAGTCATGGCAATGTCAATATTTAGCTGACCTTTGACAATGAACTTGCAAACAATACGTTGCAAACAATAACAGTCTGCAAACAATCTTTATGTTTGCTAGCTGTGCGATATACATATACCTATCTGTATTACCAATTGTTTCATTCTACGAAAAGTTGAACCATATCGACGGGAACGGAAACATTAACTAGCCATGTTACGAGTAAATTTTTCGATCACTACTCAAAGAAATCACAATTTAAGAATGTTCATTAGGGTTTTTGACATTTCAGTTTGATCGTCTAACACTTTCACAGCATCGCTGTCGCAACTTGTTCTTGTGGTGGAGGATGCCCTAAACCGATCATCGTTTTGATAATAATAAAACATTTGACTAATACTACATTATTTAATTTGGTTTCTGCATCACTTACTTAAATTTTAATTGTCCGAGCGCGACCTTTTTTGTTTGCGATTTTAATGTATATAAAAATTATTCATCTCCTTTGAGACACAAGTTATGCAGATACCAACTATACTAAAGATGATTAAATCCAGCGCCTTAACATTTTATTTTTTTTATTTATAGGTGAGCAAATAACAACAAGGCCTGGAACCGGAATCTCAAGTAGCGGACACGACGCGGGCGTTGTAGCAGGAATTGTGATAGCGGTAATCTCAGGAATCATCATTTTAGCAGCACTGGTAAGAATAACTTCAATCGTCATATTTTAACGATTTATTTCACGTCAATTAATTGTTTAACGTGATAAGTGCGTCGATGCTTTTATTTGGCTCTTTTTTTCTTTAATTGTATAATCCAGTAGGTACTCCTTTTTACAATGCTTTATATTCTTCATATCTGATTTGATAAATAAAAAATTAAGTATAGACTTAGTTTTATAGTTGTTTACTTTGCTGTGATTACGTAAATTGCTTGATCATCGTTACAGAACTCTAAATTTTCTACGAGCCCATTAATTGTCATTCATCATTCACAATACTATATGTAGGTTGTCAGCTTTGTACTTGTCTTCTTGAATGCTAATTATTCAATTAACGTATCCGCAATAGATTTTCATTAAATACAGATGTTATTTCTGTCTAAAATGTATTCATTCAAAATATACATTTATAATAAATATGCTATTAATAAACAAAGTCGTATAGTTTATCTGAAGTATATTCGGAATCTTGAAAATAACCTTGGCCATTAACATAGTAACTCAAGCGTAAATTAATTTTTTAACAAACAACCGCATGACGTAAGAGAACTCTCTAGATTCCATCATCAATTGACAAAATGGTACCGATCAGAGTGTCTAATTGCATTTTATTACAACTCAGCAACAACTATAATAGGCGTCAATTGTCTTAATATCTTCGATTTTATTTCTACCCACGCAGCTACAAGCATTTGTACGTAATCAATGGGAAAATTTCGGAGTTTATTCAATACATTACCTTTTTTTCAGATCGCAGTGGTTATGTACAAGCATTACGTTCATCGTAACGTGACATCTATGAACTTCGACAACCCGGTCTACCGCAAGACGACAGAAGATCAGTTCGCTTTAGAGAAAAATGGATACGCTCCGGGCAGCAAGCTTTACCCAAGCACAGTGGGGGAAGAGGTAAGAGCTCTAACTGCTATGGAGTGCACCCTCAACATTCAAAACAGCCTTAGATAAGTTCTCGGGACGACCCACTGCCCTCCACAAAGGAGCCAATTATTGTGAAACGGCGTCCAAACCGCCGGTATCAATTAGAATCTAATTTTTCATATATTTTTACTATAACATATTTTAAAACATCACTTCGAATTTTCGTGTACAATGAAGACATTAGACCCCGGTGAAGGCCAAAATGTTGTAAATATCAAAAGATAAATCTAAGATTTATAGATAAGCTAAGTTAAGGTCTGACTAAGACATTTTAAACTTGATGTATTTAGGAGTTACCAACATTAAATTTACTTATTAGAGAATATGATAAAAATCGATAGAATATATTTTCGTTTAGATTTTAACTATTGGGGCAATTTGTATGTGCCAACATTTTTACCGCATCAGTATTAATATATTTATAGTTGCCAAATTATAGTTAATTGTAGGCATAACGCTGTAAATAGTCCCTTTTGATAGCGAGTATTGTAGGTATATTTTTTATCAGCTCTTAGCTTGAAATATATATTTATTAGGTAATTAATTTTACTGCCAAGAATAATTTTATTTTACATGCATTTACTATCGAGGGCTTAAAATGGTAAGTTTGTAGACGTGAAATTATTAACGTAGCATTGCAAGTTTTTTTGGTAGTCTTAATATTTTCAGCTTTAGTAGTTTGTTTGTAAAATTTGTCTCCTTTTTTCTCTCTTTAAGAAACAGAAAATGTTAGAAATCGTAATAAACAAAAGATACAAAAGATTGACATTAATTTATATGTGTAAGACATATTAGTTTAGAAAATATTTCTTACGTTATTTTTCTATTTATTTTCAGGCCCAAGAACCACTTAACACACCCGGCACAAATGACTTCGTATAGTGCCCAATCGGGTAGTAAATACACTATCATGTCATTAAATGTGAAAAGAAAAAGACGGACTTGTGATACTCGAAAATAGTGCTAACCAGTGATGGGACATAACGCTAACATTAGTGAACTCTAAAAAAACGTTAGCATTAGTGAAGTGGAAAGTGTAAAGTTATTGGAACAAAGTAACGTTGGCCGCCTCGCGTCGAAAAGGATCTCAGAAATGGTTAATTTCATAACCTGTTAAGCCTATTTGTTATGATTGCGAGATCTAGGTGGAGCTTTTGATATATAATCGTATCATTCACACTTCGGTAGTTGGAAAGGGACGTCGCTATTATTTCTTGTTAGACTGTGAATTAGCATAGAGATTATATTTGCTTTATCGAGCAAAATGCCTGGTGCATTGTAATTATTTATGTAGAGAATATAATTTTTATACTTATTCCACTTTTAGTTAGGACTCCCAAAGATTCTGTAACTGAAAGTTTTTTTGTGAATATTAAGATCAATCAATCTCTATGTATATAAACTATGTTTCATGAATTAAGCTCATACTATTATGTAGTGAGATGTACTTATTTATAATATGAATTGATATCAATATATTTGAATTGTATACAATTAATTTGCTGAAGTATCTCATTTCGCGGTGTACGTTTGTAGAATTTTAAGAAATACTATTAAAATTATTTATTTGGAAACTAGACAATGTAGGAATGAAATTAACAATTAATTTACGTGCCAATCGTAGTGAAATTTTACAAGACATCGCAGTTACTATAATTAGATGAATTCGGTTATCGTTTGATGCATCATAGTATATTGATTGTATTATATATAAATGTTATATTTTGAATACAGTTTAACGTTCATTGTATTTATATTTTACGTACAGATCATTTTTTACTAATTGATTATTTTAACTATTTTTTTATTCGTTTGGAAAGACTTTGTCGAGCAAATCCTGCCAAATTCCTCTAAGTAAATAATTATATTCCTAATGTAATTGGATTACATTATAATACTTGATGCACATTTCATACAGTACGCCTAGCTCAATAAGTGTCGTCACTAAAATGTGTAAATATTGTCAGTAAAATATATGTAAAAGGTGTTAATTTACTGATTATTTTATTTCAACCCTCGCTCGCAATGAATGCTGCAAACCTCAATGATTTACTTTAGGGTGCATTATATTTACGTAGAACTGAAGACGGCAGCTACACAACTTTGTGGACATTTAGTATGAAATCGTATCCGACTTCGACAACTGCCGCGCGCCAATTGCGGTTCTAAATCGGGATCTGCGCCATATATGCCATTGCCATATGATTAGGTTTGCTACTAGGTAAAATAGTCAAAAAATAATAATAATTCTACTGTTATAATTACTAGGAACTGTACAATAGATATGGAATAGATACTCTGAATGGTGTGGAGATGGTGTCAGATGTTCAGATTTCTTAATTGAAGTTTCTTACCCGCCAATTTTATGCACTAAAGATTACTTAATTTAACTGAAATTGTCTGCCAGTCACAGTCCATGATGACAATCTTACTATCGAAAATGATGAATGTGAAACCTGCAATGATATTTGGCGCACCTGCACCTGCTTGAGTAGTACTCATTCAAATATTAAAACTATATCACGAAAAGTTCGCACTCGAAGGAGTGCGGCGGCACTAAATGGATTAAGTAATAACAGTTCTAAACTTAACTGGTCTCGATCTGGAATATTATAAGTCCCTTTTAGACCTACAAACTTTTATGAACTGTCAAAACTTTCAGTGACCCTATTCAAGCATATACAAAACCAACCTCCTTTGACTATAGGTACTATCGAATCTAGGTAATGAATCTCATACTCGTACCTACGTATTATGAGTTATATAGATATAAAACAAAAATATAATGCAAACAACAAAATAAAGGTATATTCAATAATAGGTACTAGTACTTGTTTATGCTAGGAAAACCAGAAAGCGAAACAACAATCCTTCTAAAATATCTTCGCACCGTGTCTGGCTATGTCATCGAGGAATTTGTGAATTGATCTGATAAAGTATGTAAGTATACTTGAAACTCGATAAGCTTTTGATGTGCTGGATCTCCTAGAGTGATTCATGCTAGGTTTCACAACTTTAGAGAACTTGTTAGTTCTCTAAAGCTAAGTATTTGTAAATAAAATTGTTATTAAAAAAAAGCATGTTGAACTCTACTTCTTAACATAATAAATTAAAATATATTTATTACTATATTAGTTATCATAGCGCAACGTATACGGAAGCTACTAGGTAATTATCAGTGGTATTATTATTTATTCCGTGTCAGTCGTAAAAGCCTCTTCCATTTTGTCCATTTTCTTGTATCACTACAACTGACGCAGATTTTCAGATCACGAAAATCAAGAGATGGCGTTGTTTATGGTAAAAACAAAATTAGCTGTTAGATTTTTTAGCGCGAACCCAATTTTACAATGGATAGTTTTTCCAAACAAAAACCATACTATCATAGGGGACTTGACTACGAAGACTAACACAAAGACGCAATGTATTCTATAGTATGGTTTCGAATAAATGTATCGTCAAAACAGCCTATTGATAAAAACCGCAACGTACAAAAAATAAACAGAGTTAAAATTCTAACCATTTATTAAATACCAAGTTAACATTAACAAAAGTAAACTGGTTGCAATTTTGGTAAGTATAATACAGCTGGGTTTCGGCGATTGCTTGACACTACATTAGGTAAATCTTATAATTAGGTACTTGATCAACAATCAAAACCCTTCGTAAACATCAACACATGACTTTGCTTGATTGCTGATAAAAAAGGCTATCGATTAATGTTTATCAATTTACTTTTTCACAAAAATACCGACAACAGTATGGAGACATCGCATTACGTGACAGAAACATACTGAACTTAATTATATGTATAATAGTTCTGAATATGAATGAAATTGGCTAAGAGGAATCCAGTCGGGAGATAAGTAGGACAAGTGGACTTGGGTATCTTAACTATACGTTCAAACACAGGTAAACAAAGCCGCGCAGTGTGAATTTTTGGTCTCTTTGACAGATCGTAAGGTGCAGGGTAGATATTACGTCGAGACGCGACCGGTGATACATGAATCAGAAATTCACATGCGCGAACTTTTCCCTATTACGTCGCTTTAAGCCTAAGTTATTTTCCGGCGATAGGCTTTTTATGTTAGATTAACGATAAATTTAGACGATAATGGCCTCAATTCCAGCTGACAGACTGCGACAGTTCTTAAAATTAGTCGTTCTGTTCTCACTTATGAAAACTAAACGACAAGCGACAATTTTAAAACTGTCAAATAAGGTATGTGAAGTAAGTAGGATTAGGGGGCCGTTCGGATAGGGGTCATTGTCATTTGCAATCGCTACAATCCGAAATTATCAGGGCATGAGGTACCTAATTAAAATTATTGGAGTGACCATACTGTTCTATTCTTAATTCTCGTAATCGGTTTTTAAATCTCAAATTTACTGGTCTAGACAGAGGCCTCTTTTATCTCCAATTAAAGCGGCTTAATAAATCTGAACCATTTGATATATCATTACGATTATGATATATTTACGTTATCTATATTACTTATGTTATAAATATGGGGTCACGTTGTTCATACATATGACAAAGGAAATATTGGCTTGTTATGTGTACAACTTTTTGAGTGTTTACATATTAACTGTCTTATTAATAAACACGATTCAACTTAGAGCACTTTATGTCCCTTTTTATCCGATAGAGAACGTCATGCGCCAAAACAAGACAAAAGACGCCCAATATTGAGACGCGTTTATTAATAAGGCTGTAATTTTTAGTTTATATATTGTTTTTGCCGCGTTTCGTACAGTCTTACTAAAAATAGATCCAAAAACATACTGTTTTAGTTAACATCAGTCATAATCATGTATAAAAACGATTTGATTTATGTTAATGTTTCAGTTAAAAGTTATTATCCAACATCTTAAAATAGCATCTTACAAGTCAACATTACACCTTTATTTTTTCATAAAAAACAAATTCTTATAAATGTGTAGTCGTATTATTGAAATAATGTTACTACTATATTCAGTAATTAAGCCTTTCTTGAAGAGGGTTTTTATAGACACTGTCAACTATCCATCGATAATTTAACTTATGTGTTTTTTTTTTCTTTTCTAGGATCGATAAAAGTCTTTGAATATTATAAAATCCAAGCAATTCTAAAATTGAATGTAAATGTATTGGATTAGGTTTATATTAAAATTCACATTTGTCTTTTTGTCATCAAATAAGCGCGTCTGTTCCACAAGTCCCATTAAGGCACAACTGACAAGTAGGTAGAAATCGGAGTGTATTGTTTTTTTAAAGGAATAAGTAAAGGCCGCGGACAGCTTGACCGGACGATAAAAGTGTGTATGTGGTCCCAACCTAGTGTTATAATACCTGGCAATCATCTTCAATCAAAAGCGACGTTTAAGGAATAATTCCACCAATATGGACTTCTTATTGACGAATCACAGATCACGTCTCGGCGAAACCCTACCCCGCGCCAAAAAGAACTAAAAACCGTCACTGCGAGTCAAAGGCTTTAGTTCAACTTGTTTGCCGGGAACTGTATGTACCTAATAACGGTAAGACATACTACAATAGCAATGCCAAGCTACAAAAGACCTTTTTTACTGAATCAAAGGATTTTTTTTCAATATCGAAAATAGCATCACCTAATTATTATTACCCACAACTTTTTTTTTCAAATTTCGATTTTACCGTTCAATTAAAATTAAAATAAAAGTAGCCAAAAGAGGTATAGTATTTTACGTTCGTGGTATTGCCCGTCGAAAGATTGGTATTACGCGCTTTTCATTACTCGATATTTATTATCAAACAAATGTTAGCTGGTTTGTACTTTAACTATCACAAAATTACGTCACAATTATGTTAATTTTACATATATGTTACATTTAACAAATGTTATTACATAACTTTATGTTAATTATTCGTAGTGTATACTTAAATGCAAAAGTAAATTGCAGTTGTACAATTCAATGAAGTACCTAATAGAAAGAACCCAGGTTTTATGTCCATGCTATTTATCGTTAATTTCTAGACAGAAACATTTAAAATTTTATGACCGTTAAATATTTTTTCGACACAGCGAAAACAGAGTAAGTATACGTTAATAATACCTTAAATAAATATTAACCTACAAGAATAAAATTAATGAACAGCCCGGAATTATCATTATCACAATCAACTAAAATTAACTTAACCCCATTATTGAGAGACGCCACAAAAATATGAGCCATACTAATAATATAAAATAAATGAGCTAAAACAACTAGAATAATTATAAAACTATAAATATTTTATATATATTTGATGTTTCAGCAATGCCGAGTTTTGAAACTCAATTGATACCTTAACCTTTAATAATTAATAAAACACAGAACATAGGTAAAACGAGAAAATTGGAAATATATGATAAATAAGTGGCCTAAATACGCCAATGGTTATGCTAAGCAGAATCTATAATATTGAGCATCTCGTGTTATAAACTTCATAGCAATGTGTATAAGGCAAAGCGTTATATAGAAAAATGTGAAAGAATAAAAATTAGAGGCTGTCGCAATATTGTCTATTTTGACCCACTAGTTCCTAATAACACAAGTATTTTTATCCCATTGGTCTCATTGTGTTAAATTAATTAATTTACACCGACATATAATTTTGCATAAGTACAGATCAAATGAACATCACAGTAACAAATTATAAATATATAAAAATTCTATTTTTTTAAGAACACGATTACACGTCTCGCACGCACGCATCGTTGAAGACACGAACGACTCATTCCATCACTGATGAAGTTCACCGAATGTGACCGAAACTATAGTTGGACCTTTCCAATAATCAAGTACGCGAGCAAACTCGTCTTATTGAACAAAAAGGTTTCAAACACGCGTTATTTTTCTGTATACAAATAAATAATAAACAAATAAAGGGATACAATTTTCAAATCACTTTTGTGGTGTCTCTAAACCATAAATGCTTAACCACTCTAGTCTTTGTTAAAATTAGGTTCCTAAAATGTTAAATCACATGGAAAATTTGGTACATATTACTACCTAAACATGTTCTAGACGGATTTATTAAAAAAAAATCTTACACATAACTTACGCTAAACGAAATAAATTAAAATATACACTAAAAACTTACACTAAAAACTGGCATAATTATAAGGAACAATGTTTGCATTGAACTTTCAATTGTTAAGTAAATACAACACATACTATACGTAAAATGCAACATTAAGGTCCGGTCAGACCAGCACAATGCATAAATGCATTTATGCATTATGCATAAATGCATTGTGCTGGTCCCTTCTAAAGAAATAAATAAATATCAATCAAAAATAAAAAATGGCAGATCTTAACTTTACCACACTTTCGTAAAAATATTTCTACGATCAAAATAATATTAAATAAACACAATTTTCTGCTCACTTCTCAATCAATTGTATGATTGTATTGTATTTCGGCTTAATTTTTTTTTTTCTGTATTTTGATTTTTATTTTAACCCTTAATTATATTCAATTATTGTTTGAGTCTTTTTCTTTGTTTAGTGTAACTGGTGTTTTTACCGTTCTAAATGAATAAATAAAAAATAAATAATTAATAAAATTTAAAATGGAGCAAGGATACTAAGGTATCGCAAGCGCCCATTATGTTGTCATCTCACTCGGGTAAATTTGTCGTGTTTCTTGTAACACTTGAAATAACGTTTGTCTATGATGAACACGTATTGAATTTGAGTCACACAAAGATTAGGCAATTACGCATAACAAAATTACCCGCTGAAAAATAACGCTCGCACAACTTATTACGTATTTATACGTAATAATTACGAAAGAAACAATAATAACAAAGAAAATAAAAGGAGGTAGGTAATTTATATTATTCTATTTATATGTGTATCACACCTATTCACGTGTTTATTTATTACGTACCTCCTCCCTTCACTTTTTTTACAATAATTACTACATACACAATACCTACTAACTTTACTAGCTTGGATACGAATTCAGCCATCTTGTACTAGGACTTCAAAACAGTGACCCGTGCCCAGCAAGGGGACGTTATGAATTGGTACGTAAATAATAATAAAAAAGAACATTCCTAAGTTAAATATTATTATGGAGATCGCTGAAATGTTAGCGGTAAATGATGAGCTTTTATTGTATATCATTAAGGCAGCTATAGACCGCCAACTTGTCCATACAATAAGATCTTGTAAATCTCTTTTCCACCTTTTATTGTTGTCCGATTCCAGTGTTTTTTTTTTTCACATAGCTAACACTACTTACTAAGCTTCACCGTTTTGTTTTTTGTCTTTAATATAACTATAAAGTTACAAGCTTCCTGAGCAGTCATATTTTTGCGCTGATACGATGCCTATTAAATTATTTATTATGCAGAATTCAATAACTTTTTTCATAATAATAAAACGTGTAGGCCTAAAATACATCAGGAAGCGATTGATACCAATAACAAAAAAATACGTTACAATTTAGGGGGCGAAAATAGCGTGCGAGCATTCTTATTCTCTATTCTACTCAATCGCGTGAACGTAAAAATAGTTTTGTATAAAACATAAACAGCGCCACCTGGCGTCAATATTTTATTTAATTATCAATTCCATACAAAACTGACTCTACGCCAACGCGACGTAGTAAGTAAATAACTCGCACTAGGTAAGCCCTAAATAAATTAACATTAAAAAAGGCTGTTTTTATTTTATAGAAAGTTTTGTGATGATTATGTTTGCGCCAAATTTCTGAGCTACGCACAAATTGTGACGTAATGCCTACACATAAAACACACGACGAATAAAGCGCAACGGCAAGACGTTTTAAATTTGCTACGTTATTATGTTGATAGTTATACAGAGCATCTCGCCTCACGCTTTTAATTAATTAGCTATGTTTATGAACGGAGATTGCAAACTTTCTCAATAATCACACTACGTTCTCACAACACCGCGAATTTGTCTGTTTGCAATCTGCGACAATACTAAATGTACACTACAAATTCAACTACCATTACATTTCATTACAAACATCGCCGTTACTCACTCGAATCTTTTTCACCGGTTTGTTGTCTTTGACCATGTCTACGTCATTTTCGACATCTCCATTCCCATTGGTCAGGTTCTGTTGTGACGTGTACAGCTCGTATTGGTCGGTTATGAGTTTTTTGTAAATAGGAAACGTACCGGCCGCGATGTGGTGACGGGCTTGCACGAATAGTTGGTCGAAGTGATACAGGTTGTGACTGGAATCAAATGAGGGACAATTAAGGTCAAGACCAATGAGTTTATGGTACGGTGGTAACTATGGCGACACTACATTCAAACAAAAGTGAACACTATTTAAGGAACTTAAAGTTTAGTTTTGTAAAATGTGTCACTTTTTACACTTGGACACAAGACCCTAGACAGATGGCCTTAGCCTTGATAGGTGGTGTGATTGGTTTATTAATGCCACGCGATGTAATAACTTAGTTGACCGGCCGAACGAAGTGTCTCTTCTTTAAGGTTTTGTAATAGATGTTTTAAGGTGATGATTTTGGATTGATTTTTTTGATAAAACACAAACAACTTGGCATACAGAATTTAAGATTTTATTCCGTCGAAGGTTTTTGCCTGGGTAAGTTTCGCTGCGGCGTCATTTATCGATCAATACTATTTAAATATTATTTATTTTTATTGTTCCATAAATAATATGCTTAAATCTTTCGGGTGTTTTTTCTGTTCCAACAATTTACTTTGGTGTAATTAAATATAAAATTATATAATACTTACATGCTCAACAATACAGAAGCCAGCATTTCTCTCGTGTTCAACAAATGGCGGATGTACGCACGAGTGTGTTTCTTGCAAGCCAAGCACTCGCACCCTTCAAGGACCGGACCGAAATCGTCCTTGTACCTGGAAATGTGGGAAGGACATTATTATCATAATTATCATAATAATTTATTACATAACTGTACAGAAATTTATGTCTATATGAATGATTTACGTTTCGACTGTATAGTCCTTTCGAACATACAATAAGCATACAACTTAAATTTAACATGCAAATTGACTATTGGCAAAAAAAAGAAAAACGTCATTTACATATAAAATCTTTACCTTAACTATATTATCTTGCAGATTTTTTTTTACCGAATAGTACCTTTTGATATTTAAAATTAAATAATTTTCTCTGAAATACGTTGTATGACTCTTGCGTGTTTTGATCAAAGGAAAGTACGTCCCGAGGCCTATTTCATCCTAACGATTCATTTGGCAAACTTGTAGCACGATAAATAAAATTTGCATAAAATAATGATAACATGGATGTGTTAAGGCATTTTTTATAATAGTGTTGTATGGACCAACTCGCCTTATGTAAGCAATGATGCGGCCTTGGATGTGGCACGCTTGCCACATCCAAGGAGAATCCGATTTACTCGCAATATAAAAGGACCTAGATTAGCTATCGGGAGAAAGAGAACTCGGCAGCGAATACTACAACCCAGCTGATCACACAAGAAAAGCTGCAAAGCGTTTAGTGCGAATCCTTGGAATTTCTAGCATGTACGGGTGTCGTCTTGTCCGATCTCTTCTTGTTCGATGGTAGTAATTTGATGACGCACGCTCGAGCATCTTACTTCGTCATACGTCATTACTAAAGCCCAAACTGTTATAATTCTCTTTGACTTTTTGTCAATGGCAAACCTTCTATCGTTGCGGATGTGGCTTGCAACACAAAATTCAGTTTAGGAAACCAGTTGGCCTAGCTTTATATGGCATAGGTTGCATTGAACCTAACGAATCCAATGTTTTGCGTGAATTCACAGCAGTCTCATTAAACCAGCAGTATGTACAAATATGTGAAAGGGTATAACTTCACTAGTTCTGGGAACTGTTTACCTCGTACCACAATAATTTTAACGAACTAAATAAAAATACCTTTTTAAACGGTTTTTTTTCCTCACACATATTTAGAACTCGTATTTAAAATTGTATCCCGCATGTCCCTGGCAAAATTTTATTTAATCAGCCGGAAAGTATGCCTAACAACCTACACCCATGTTTGGGAGAAAAACGACGACTACAAAAAATTTATACACTCATACCGAGTATCGTCAGGATTGTTTGGAAACTACGACCTGTACGCGAGTACCAACACCTACACATACAAAGTGACTCGCCGGCCAATAATTATGAAACGGCAAAAAACTACTTCTATGGTAACACCAGATAGATGATCAAAGTATTAGTCACTATATTTTTTGTGATGGTTTCTCAATGACTCATGTGTAGGTGTGAACTTAATTTGGTAGTATTAGTGTATGCTTAGGAATTTATGTTATTTACTATGAGTAATCGTTTGGTTCCTCTTATGAAAAATATTCAATGAGCGCGGACAAAAGTAAGTAGTCTTGATGTACCGAGGTCTGCTTTATTATATAGTCATTTGCAGAACCCGACGCCAGTTTGTTCAAGATTGACTGGAAGCTACTAACTGTATGTGGAGTAAGAAATTTTAGACATAAATAGATACAAACATACAAACGGACAGACGAAGGACATTTTGTCAGATTAGCTTTGATTCTGCTTCTTGACTCGTTTAGCTCGCTCAGTCATTTGGTACAAAATACTTTAAATTGCCAAATTGGTCATTCATGTATTTTTTTCATAAATTGAAATCTTTTAATGTCATTGGATTTACATTATAGTTGGATACAACAAATTAAGTATTTTGGCAACAGAGCAAAATAAGATTTAAGTCTTTTATAGTAAATAGGCAACGATGCCGCAGCACACTTGCCTATCTGCAGCACACTTGCCTATAAGAAACCAAAACTTTCCTGACCAGCATTGGCTGTAGCTAGTATGTTTTGACAGTATACAATTCATCAAACACGTCCTAGAACAGACTTATCGCTGATATTATAATGAATTCGGACAACCTAGGAACTTGGACACCACAGCGAGTCACTACGCATGTACGAAGATGCAACAAAAATAATCTAGCAAGAAGAACTTACTTTTCATCATTTAAATCCAGAACGCACAATTGGCCACTATATCGATTCACGTATAACTGCATAGCCAGTGCTTGGCCACCATTGGTCAGTTTGACAGTATACGACCCGTCAAATACGTCCCAGCCGTGTTCGATAGCTGACATAATGACGGCGGGGTTCCAGCAGCCTTCCACAAAACGCACTAGATCTTTGGGTATTGATTCCTGCAAAATAAAAATATAAAGATACGTTATTTGAAAGCATGCAAGCAAATAAAGAAATAACGTTCAATACCCATGTAGCTAACCATTCACGTGATGACTAATTATTATTGATGTCAAATTAAGTTATGAAGAAAACAAGTGGATAGAAGCGACCCGACTACTCAATCTTAACCATAGCATTTGCAAACTCTAATAAATTACAAGTTAAATATATATATATATATTCGTAATCACGGTTATTAATTCTTTATATTGACACCACACTTGATCTATTTTGAAAACATGTTTGTTTGAGATTACTTTTTGACGCCTAAAGTCCTTAATATTTTATTTTATATTTGATATACCCAGTGTCACTCTCACGTCTAAGAATCTTTTGACACCACTCACATTAAAATACGACAAGCCGATTAAGCTCTAGAGCGTGCCTAACATAACCCTCCTTCTTTTACAGTCGGGTATAAAAACACATCTGGCTACAAAAATTTAATCAAACCATGACCGATACATATTTAATTGATTTGTTTAAACATTTAATTTATTGACAGGATGATTTTTAATTTGAATGTCCTCGCTTAGCATTTTATGCCATCAATTAAACAGAGACAGAGGATTATCAAAGTGGACGCAGTCTCAATGCAAAAAAATAGCTTTAATTTATGACTTTTGACAAATTGCAAAAAATTTAATGATTTATATTTCTTGGTAATATTACCCCAACTCTTTTGAAAACGCCTTCAATTTGAGCTGGCGACGTGCTGGACGATTCTTCGGCTCCTTCCGATGTAACTCCTGACAATGCTACCCCTGTGAGACAATCTTTGTGTGACAGGATGTGTTTTATGCAGCTCTCGCACTTTTTATCATCACCAATACCCACTATCACTCCTGAAATTTATGAAACAAAGATTATTTAACCCTGCAATATATATTCTTATTCTGTTTGAGTGCAGGTTGTGTATTTCCTATAGCCAGCCTAAGCAAACTATAACGGGCCACAGGCCTGGGTCGCTGGCTGCGTTAACAGAAAACAATATCTTGTTTTTTCTTCAATTTGGAGCT
Source organism: Ligdia adustata (assembly GCA_947049295.1). Classification (NCBI taxonomy): domain Eukaryota; kingdom Metazoa; phylum Arthropoda; class Insecta; order Lepidoptera; family Geometridae; genus Ligdia; species Ligdia adustata. The sequence continues at coordinate 5,769,694 of OX346214.1, read as the reverse complement.
TCGTACGAGTGGTATTTTGTAAACAAAAAGAATGAATTCGTATGAAGTCACTGATTGATTACGTTTTTTAATGGAATATTCTTTGTGCATCTGTGTCAACCATCTAGATTTTTTTATTTAGTTAAGCAACGGCCAATACGCTATATTTAAATAAAATAATTTGACCTCGGAGTAAGCAGACGTCAAGAGTGTCTTGAGCAATAATTTTATCAATAAGGCTGATTGTATAAATGACAGTCTGTTGATACATTTGTTGTCAGCATCACTATTAAATTGATATTAAGACATCGATAGCCTGCTTTGTATTAACCTGATATGATATAAAAGTTTTTTCTATGGAATTGTGCTTTACTATACAACTAAGTTTCTATTAGCAAGCCGATTCTCCACTCTGCAGTACAGCCTATTGCTACTTTAGCCCGCCATTATGTACTTACGTACGTATAGGTGAATTCCATTTTTTTTATTGGAATTAATTTTGGATATGTGTTGTGTGATAGTACAACGTCATTCCTCATTTTAGAGAGGAATCAGTTTCCCTCAAATAACAGAAAATTTTGAGTCATAATTTTAGTATTTTGGCTTGCTTGCTAGCTCCTGGAAAAAGCTAGCTACTGCTAGCTCATGGAAAGTCTACTAAGTAGTAGACTTTCCATAAAAAATGGTATATAAATAACTTAAGCTTCAAATACATACCAATAAGCGAGCTATTTCGTAACTGCTTTGAGTTTGTATATCGATAGACACACTTATCCAGCATATTACAAGTCCGTTCCACAGACTTGCTGATTCTCTTATAGCCATCATTCGCCGAGATGTTGCCATCTGCAATCGCCAAAATTATGTCTGGTTTGAATATTTCCATCACATCCATATATCTGAAATATTATGAATAATGCCAATGAGTAATTATCTGAAGATTTGACGTGTATTAATATCATATGAAAATTTAGACAATCACACTCACACTAATATTAAACTGACGAAAATTAGTGTGAGAATTGTTTGTTGCTCCTTGACGGTCAAACGACAGAACGGATTTGGATAACATTTGGCATCAGAATAGCATATGATCTGCATTAACACAGGATACTTTTTATCACGGAAAAATACAGTGGGATAATCCAAATCTTCACGGAGTTTCACAAAATCTACCAATTTATGGATTATGGACATTTCACAAGTAACCAAGCTTCGGTGCAAATTTTTCTTTCATCTGTCACCTGGGATGTTTGTGTCTCCTGAAATTTCGTACTTGCGTGCGTACAGATCGTAGTTTCCAATGAATCTAGACGAATCTGGGTAAGGGGTTTACGAATTTTTTCAGTCATCGGGGATTTTCGAGTGGAGGGTTATTTAATTCAAATAAGGGGAAAGTTAAATGAATGAATGGGAGAATGAAAAATTATAATAAATTTATTATAATGGATTTTATTACTAGTGAAGTTCAAAATACTGTGGCTTTCCGGTAGAGACACGAATCTAACACGCCTATTTGTTTCCACGGCAATAACCTGTCATATAATATGTCCGACATCGCCTATGTTGATATTTTTAGGATGTTGAAAAATTTCCGTTTATTCTCACTTGTTCTGTTGAGTAGTTTTGTTGACAAACTAGTAGGAATTTTTGTCCCACTTGTTCTGTTAGTTGCTTACAACTAATATAACATCTGTTCTGTTCGTATATTCTACCTGTTCTGTGGAGTAACATTGCGGACACATGAGCTTCGCGGAAACGAATGAGCATCAAGGAAACAAATGAACATCGCGTAAACAAGTGAACATCGCGTAAACAAATGTCGTAGAATTGTGATTTGTTTCTTCAACATTCACTTGTTTCTGCGATGATTATTTGTACATGCGACACTTGCTCATTAAAATTAAATATCAGTGTAACAGAACAAGTAAGAAAAAAAATCTCTCTTGTTCTGTCAACAGAACTACTCAACAGAACAAGTGGGAATAAAAGAAAATTTCTTCTGTTTATATTCTTAGTAAGAAACTCCTCCTCCAAGTTTATGACACTATCATGAAACGGACACTGGCAGAATTGTGACAATCTGTCACAGAAGCCATAAACCAAGAATCTATCTATCTAACATTTCTAACTTAAAAGAGCAAAATTATAGCTTTCGCGAGATTAACAGTTCGCAGAACTACTAGTTTTTACAAGATATGAAAGTTACTGAACGCAGTTATTTAAGCGTTTAAGTATAGTTTTAGTATTTAACATGTGTAAAATATTTTTAGCTAGCAGGTTGTTATGACAAAAATTATAAAAAATACATACTAACTCCGAATTTATAAGCGTAGCAGCCAGCCATAATAAATATTGAATCTTTGAAAAGTCTACTTTAATGCAATACTTAAAAAAGAAATACTAAACAAGAAATACTTAAAAAAAAATATGTACAGACTTATGTTACAGAACAAGATAAATAATATACACATTGATGATAACTCAAAAAGCACTACAGTAATTTTGATAAAATTTATATGTAACAAATTTGAATATTCAAAAGAAAAGAGGTGACTCCTTTCTATTCAAAAATAAAATTTATGAAATCAGTTCAGGCATCTCTGACAAATTAGAAAACATAAAATAGTATCTAATAAATTAAGATCCTCATCTTATTTAAAGTCAGTAAAATAATCAAATTCAATAACTTCAAAATTGTATAGTAAACCAAAAAGGTATGATAAATGAATCAATTACCTTTCAGCCGTAATCATTTTCTTGCCTTGCTTTGTCCATAATGGTACTTTGTCGGCTTCAAAATGTCCAGCTGGTACTTTATCATTCATATTATTCAAAGTAACACATGTGATATGGTCTTGGAGGCCTGCAAACTTGGCTACGCCCTCCCCTTGAGCTTTGGCACCCGTTTCTAGTTGATATGAGTTTGATAATGGGACCCAAAGTAGTTGTGTACTGGGGAAGACTTTGGCAAGTACTTCTGCAGTGAGATGTACTACGCTGCCTCCCTGAAAAAGAAACACATATGCTTTGAAGTCACGATTTTGTGGGTACAAATAATTTTTCATACGCCATCTCAGAAAGAGTATCAATGAACTTTTGTTCATCTGAGTGCAAAACCTGTTTTTATCTGCTAGAGGATAAAGTTAATTGAATTTAGAACATTGTGTGCACTAAGATTGTGGATTCAAAACATTATTAAGCCTATTAACTTCTAAGTTACTTCTCTATGGTACTGAATTTATTATACAACCTTTTTCATTTGTTAGAAACTCAGCCTCAAAATCTTCTTGTTGTACTTTTTTTTATTTTGCTTTCCGCGCCCTATTTTCTTTATTTGCATTTAGCCTTTCCATAGTATTTTCTTGCGGAGGTGGGATGAAAAGTTACGTGTTGCACTTGAGTGCAAAGATATTTCATTTCATGTTTTTTTGAGTTCCTTACTAACACTCAGAATTCTATTTTTTTAATTCTTCGCTTGGTCAAATTTGAGCATGCAGTTATGAAGTAACTTTGCACTCTTGTATTACAAATCAGTTTTTTTATAGTAGCATAAGAAAGCGAGAAAAGATACTAACACAAGTCGAAAATTAACGCTAGTGAGTTGTGTTATTGCATGATATAAAAAGAGATGTTTCAAATAAATCTATGGAGCTCTGGCCAGGACAGTGTACATAATACCATAAATACATTAGGAATCATTAATCTTTACTCTATATATAACCAAATTCAAAATAACGTAACTTACCTAACTCAAAATCAATTTCAAATCAAAATATTTCAAGGGATGCCATAATTCCACTATAATTCACATAATTTTTATTTATTTTTGGTGAGTTAGGTAAGTGATGAAGGTTTCATTAATACATAATATTAACCACATCTTTAGGCAGTTTTTGGGAGGACTGTGTACACTGGCCTGGCCGTAACTGAAACAAGTCCTTTGGCTTAGTAAATATAATTCCACATGACTTCTACGCGCTTAAATTAATATGGCCGCGTGTTATAACGTGTCGAAATGTTTATATCGAATAAGTGACCAGGAACTTATGATGTTACAAGATAAATATATAAATCTGTAGGTATCCTACTGTCCACATCAATTCTTGAAAAAAAAAACTTTTCAAGTGTTATGAAAGGAAAACCTACTTATACCTGACTAGGTACTACTACAAAAGAAGAAAGCTTGCGCAGTTTCCATAAAAAAAAAATTATACTTGCTGTTATTGCATGCTACCTACACAATGATTCAAGGTCGTAAGTAAGAACCCGTGGCATGGTGTGAATGTTCACGTAATTGCGCCAGCATAAATATTTTAGTACCATTAGTATTTTGGACTTATAACTGTCGCAATTATGTAAAACTATTTGCACTCTTACTTGGGTAAGTAAACCGAAGGCCGGTGTCTCAATATTTGCGTTAGGTAACTTGTTAAATCCAGTCAAATTACCAATTCTTTCACTTCCACAGCCTGCTTGCCTTATTACAAAACGCATATTTACTAGAAAAGTACTGTTTAATTCAGGTACAAAGCGGCAATGATGATATGATTGATTGTTTTTGTAAATAAATCCGTGTACTTCACTACCACACTTCAAAACAAAAATCTAACCTAAAAAAAATGTGACACTGAGTCACTGACTGCCGCTAAAGTTCCGCTGTTGTTTTTAATAGCCCATTGGAAACGCTAAAGCTATTTTGGCCATACCTTATTTTTTCGCATTTTTTCAGCAGCCTGATGCAGCAAGATTTAAATCGACGATTTGCTTCGAAAAATCTTCCGTTTTCATTTGTAGGTATTCTTTACGAAGAAGGAAGACTTTTCGAAGCCAACCGTCGATTCAAAGCTTGCTGAATCAGACTGCAGGTCCATAGTATTACTCCAGCAAAACGATAGAGACTAGCCAGAAGTAGGTGGCATAACGAAGTTGGAAGCGTCTCCAATACGCCACAACCGCCGGCGCCCTCACAGAACCCCATCAGCAGCCACTCCGCAGCAGAGATAGCAGCCAGTGCCGTCACCTTGCAGACCCGCTTGTCCGATTTTGGATAAACCAGCCTCGCCTATGGTTTCACCAATTCGAAGCCGTCATAGCACCACAGAAGGCCACCAACTCTTCAAGTACCAACTGGTGGTAGCAAAGCTGGGACGAGACGAATTGAGTCAGGTAAGTGACATTCTTGAGAACCCACCCGAGTCAAATAAATTCACAACTTTAGAATACCGTCTAATTAACGCGTACGAGGAGTCCGAAACAATTCAACTACAAAAACTTCTCAACGAAGTAGAGCTCGGAGACCAGCGACTGTCACAACTGCTCCAAAAAATGAAAGAACTTGGCCGCAACAAGAAGAAAACATTAAACATTAAACTGTTAATCACACAAATACATTGAGGTCACGCTCCAAATCACGTGCAATGGATAACCGCGGAAAATAATAAATCACAAAGGGCAAAACCAGGCGACACCAGTTTCAAGTGCTTTTATCACTATATTTACGGGGACGATGCAAAAAAATGCGGAGACGATAAATGTAGTAAAGCGTTCAAAGCTAACCCAACACCCACCTTGGCAAAGTAAGTGTGAATTCGGCAAGCAAGAGCTCAAATTTCTCGGTTACCATGTGACGTGTGATGGCATAAGGCCGGACGGAGAAAAGGTCAAAGCTATCACCGACTATAAACAACCAGAAACCATAGAAGAATTGATACGCTTTTTCGGCCTCATAAATTTTTACCGCAACAACCTGTCGAAAGCCGCCGAAACACAAGCAATCCTCGACCAATACTTATACAATTCCAAGAAAAACAGACAAAACAAAAATAGTATAGACCAACGCAGCTGTCGAGGCATTCAACAAATGATAAACGAGGCCACTTTGCTCGCACACCCGGATCCGCACGCGCCACTCGTCTTAATTAAGGACGCATCAAGTACCTGCGTCAACGCCGAACTACACGAATTGGTGGACAAAAAACTACAACCACTTGCATTCTACTCAAAAAACTTACCAACGCACAAACAAAATACAGCACATATGATAGAGAACTACTGCCTATATACGTACATGTCTATCAGACACTTTCGGTACCTAATCGAATCAAGAGACTTGACGGTTCTGACAGATCAAAAATCATTAAAATATGCACTCACAAAAAGAGAATCGAAGTCAGATACACCACGACGTTAACGGCAACTCGAATTTATAGCGCAATTTTGTACCAAAATAGACTATATAGAAGGAGAGCTAAATAACGCAGCAGATTTCTTATCAAGAATAAAAGAGATCCAACTACCACATACCTTCGACTACGAGCAACTTTTCAAGAGCCAAATTGAAGACATGGAGTTAGATACGTACCTTACGGAAAAATCCAAACTTACAATTTAAATCATTCAACGTAATAAACAACATAAACTAACATTCGAAACATCTACTGATAAAGCCCGTCTTTTTCTACCTACTCAGTTTCTGTATATTACCGACTTGTGGCGTGACGTACTGTACAGCCGATCGTAGTATCACAGCCCATGTCTCACGTTACTGCGACAATGACATCACTATCATCGACGGCGACATCATCATCATCGGCAGCACCACCACCTACATGTGCGGCATCAACGCCCATTGATGCGTTGGCACGCCAGATAGCTGAGCTGATGACGCGATTGACCGCACAACAACACCACATTCGGCGAGCGGCGCAGACGAGGACAGCGCAGACGCCCATCATCACGCCGCTCTCAGACCAGCTACCGAAGGTATCCCGTGTGCTGGTACCACTCCAAGCATGGGGACTGTAGCAGCAATAGATTATAGAATGTACGTGATTTACGTGACGAGTGTACGCGACAAAGATAGTGTGCTAATGTTAGGCATTTACTATATAAGTTGTTTTTGTTAAATAAGAAATTAGAGTTATACCATCTTGTCTCTCATTTATAGTTCCCATTGCCATACAGGCAAAGTGGTGACCCCGAGTGTCGCGAGTAGTTCAAGTGTGTTAAGAAAAGATCAATCGCAAGATGAATTCGTCTTCGTGCTAACCGGGTTGCGGTAATGAGGGACCCCTGGAGGTGGCGGCCGGTACTTCCACATTGACCCGCGTTCCTGAATTTTGGAGGGACCAGCCCAGGCTATGGTTCGCGTAATTAGAGGCAATTTTGGCGTCACAGGAGCAGGGAGACGAATATAAATATAATACGGCGATAGCTAAACTGTCAAGGGAAAAAATTCAGCAAGTGAGCGATATCCTCATCTCCCCGCCGGCGACAGAGAAATATAAGGCTATTAAAGACCGACTGATCGGGTGTTATGAAGAAACGGAGCAACGCCGGTTTCAGAGATTAATTTCGGATATGGAGCTTGGCGATCAAAAACCTTCGCAGCTTTTGCGTAGAATGCGAGACCTCGGAAAAAGGAAAATTTGTGACGAGACCATTAAAATGATGTGGCTGAGACTTTTACCAACTTCAGTTACTACGGTGTTGGCGGTCATGGAAAATCTCGAGGTCGACAAGATGAGTGAAATTGCTGACAGAATTCTGGCGAGCGCGGGGCTTACTGATGTTTCAGCGATAAGCGAGAATGCTGACAAGGCGGATGACAATGCGTTGGCACGGGTTTTAGCACAATTAGCAGAAATGCGGTTAGAGCTTAATGCAATTCGGCACGATCGCGGAAATTTTCGACGTAACTATCGACGAGACAGCTATCGTCAGCTACCAAGGTCAAGATCGCATAGTCGAGAAAGAAGACAGCTTTGTTTTTATCACGATAAGTACAGGAGAGACGCCAGAAAATGTGTTAAGCCATGCGATTGGAGACAGGAGTCTGGTTCCCCGAGCCAGGGAAACTAATGGAAGCGCGGACCAGGGCGGAGCTCTGCGCTGTTCACCCGTCTAACCGCCTCACTGTTACCGACCGGAAAAGTGGAATGAGGTTTTTAATTGATACGGGAGCAAATATCTCAGTTATATGTAAGCAGAGACATTGTACGCCGGATGGAAAATATGCACTGTACGCGGCGAACGGCACGAAAATTAATACGTACGGTGAGAAAAAGCTTTCGTTGAACTTGGGACTGCGCAGATGTTTTAATTGGACCTTTGTCATCGCCGATGTTAATTATTGGAGCGGATTTTCTGGAACACTTTAAATTATTAGTTGATATAGCTGGTCGGAAAATTATTGACAGAGTAACGGAGCTGACAATGCCCGCATCTTTGTGCAAATCGACGCAGCAGACAGTTCGCACTATACATATGGAAATGAATCTACGCGTTAATCAAAAATATGAGAATATTACAAAATCTACTTCTCTTCGCATAGCTCCAAAGCAGAAGGTTGAGCATCATATTACTACAAAGGGGCCGCCTGTGTCGGCACGAGCGAGGCCATTACCTCCTGATAAATATCACATAGCTAAGAAAGAGTTTTCTACTATGATGGAGCTTGGCATTTGTCGCCCTTCGGACAGTCCGTGGGCTAGTCCCTTACATATGGTGAAGAAAAAGAATGGTGAGTGGCGGCCGTGTGGAGACTATGCTCAATAAGGCAACTATACCTGATAAATACCCACTACCAAGATTAATTGACTTCTCTTAGGTAAGTTTTCACGAAAATTGACATTCGGAACGCATACCATTAGTGTGGAGTGCTGTATCAAGTGTGAAGATAGCGACTGGTGGTGATAGTAGGTATCATCGAATTTTAGCCGAATATCCGGAATAACACGCCCCGCTGGTACTCCGGGTATCACAAAGCACTACTCTACACACCACATTCGCACTAAACCAGGTCCACCTGTATCATGTTCACCCCGCAGGCTCGCTCCTGATAAATTAAAAATTGCTAAGCAAGAGTTCGATGCGTTGTTGTCCGTTGGAACTGTACGTCCATCTGACAGTCCTTGGGCTTCACCCTTACACCTCGTACGTAAAAAGGATAACGGGTGGCGTCTATAGGCAACCTAACGCGCGAACCATACAGGACCAATATCCGATTCGTCATATACATGACTTTTCACACAGTCTGTCCGGTTGTACTGTATATTCAGTTAATGATTTAGTTAAAGCCTTTAATCAAATCCCTGTTGAGAAGGGGGACATTCCCAAGACCGCCATTACTCAGTAATAGTAATAGCTCAGTTCCCTCTCCAAAAACAGTCAGAGAACTCAAAAAGATTTTTGGGGATGGTGAATTTTTACAGGCGATTTTTGCCTAACACCGCTCAAATCCAAGCATCTTTAAATGCCTTGCTGACCGGTCCGGTTAAAGCTTCCCATCCAGTAGCCATAGAGGGGAATTCATTACTAGCCTTCGAAGCATGCAAACAGAGCCTATGCAACGCAGCTCTTCTAGCTCATCCTGATTCGCAAGCTAAATTAGGACTCGTGACAGACGCCTCAGATACGGCGATAGGAGAAGTCCTACAGCAGCTGAAGGATAGAGACTGGCAGCCTCTAGCATTTTTCTCTCGCAAGTTGAGCCCATCGCAAACAAAGTACTCTCCGTACAATCGCGAGCTCCTTGCCATTACTTTCGCCACATGCTACAAGCCACTCACTTAACCATCTATACTGACCACCGGCCCATTTATTTAACCTGCCAGCGCTAAAAGGTAACAAAGCATGTTGCCTCACCTTTAGGTACGCTCGATATACCTTCAGTGCGATTCAAACATGTTCACATAAACCTGATCAGCCCACTGCTTCCTTCCAGTGATTTTCGGTATTGCCTTACAGCCGGCCGGAAGTTAAACCAATTACCGACATCACCGCCGAAACAGTGGCCAAAGCATTTGTTTCCTGTTGGGTAGCACGATATGGTTGTCCTACCAATATCGTTACCAATCGAGGCGGACAATTCCAGTCGGCACTGTTTCAACAGCTGTCCAAGTCTATAGCTTTCGATCACCGTAGGACAACAGCATACCAACCACAGTGCAACGGTATGGTGGAACGTTTCCATCGAAAGTTAAAAGCAGCAATACCTTGCCACGCAGATACAAACTGGACCGAGTCTCTCCCTCTAGTACTTCTCGGCATCAGGAGTGCCTTCAAAGAAGTCCTCCAAGTGTCATCGGCTGAGCTGATATATGGTAAGCCGCTTCGTCTTCCTGGCGATTTTTTCGGCCACGACGTTGATCATTACACCACCAACATCACCGATTTCTCAGCCCGATAGCATCCGTCCTGTTCCACCTCAGCGCCACTCCACCACACGCAGAGCCTTCGTGTTCAAGGATTTAGCCACATGTAGTCACGTATTCCTAAAGGAAGAAGTGCTACGTGCCTCACTCTAGCCTGCTTACACCGGCCAATACGAAGTGCTCCAGAGAAGTGCCAAAACTTTTAAATTACGCGTCGGAAGCAGTGACGTGACAGTAACCATTGACCGCCTTAAGCCAGCCTATATACTGTCCGCCGACTCTAACACTGCTTCACCGTCTCAACAGCGTCGGCATACTCTTTCCACCATCTTCGGCATACTTCAGACCCACCTCAACCACCGCCACAGGACGCCCCTGTCAGGACTACACGATCGGGTCGACGTACTCCTCGACCCGATCCTGTAGTCCTTTCCAGACTATTATCGCCCTTAGTCCGTCTCTGGAGAGGAGTGATGTAGGTGACCATACTATATTTTCATATGTATGTTTATTTTAATTATCTATTTAATACTTTAAAAAAATATATAATTATTTATTTCATAATTATATATTTACACATTACATACATTACGCTAATTTAGTCACGCACATCACGCATTTAATAATTCGCGACACAATACAAATCTATTAATTAAACAGGCATAGCCGCACGATACGCATTGTATCTACGAGGGTGTGTACGAGCATTCCAAACCCCAGTGTTTGCGGTGCAAGCCGGGAATTATTCCGATCTGTCACCCCGCTTTGTCCCCATGGGGTTACAGAACGGACAAATAAGTTCGATCTGTCCCCCCGATACCAACGAGGGGACAGTTCGTACTTTTTTCATCTCCTTAATATTTTATCTGTCCCCCTATCGGTATAAGGGGGACAGATCAAACTTTTTTATTCCTGTTTGTCTGCCATAGAATTAAATAAAGGTATTATTAAAATCATAAAAAAATATATTTATTTATGTTCTTAAAAGTAATGCAACTTTTATTAAATAAAAGACAAAATGGTTTCGGTTTATAATCGCCTTAATTTATATAAGTCATAAATATTTATTTTATTTCTCTAATAACTATCAGTCTCATAAATCACAAGAGGTACATATTGCACAATCAGCTTATTAATACACAAATATCCATATTTAAACTTACTAACATCACTTATATTTATCTATCAATCAACATTGCTATAAATATAAATCACAGTAGATATCGTACACATTAAATCAGTCTTCTGATTTCACTTCTTACCAAGCTAACACAAATGAAACCTGGACTAATAAACTAAAAGTAAATAATCACAAAATTGAAATAAACTAAATCAAAAGTTTAACGTATTATAAAACATTTTTTTTTTAAATAATTGGTAACCAAAATGTCTATTGTAATTTCTCCAATAAATTACCAACAGCAATTTCACCAGCTACAAACTGCTCTTGATACGAACTTATGTATTCGTCTTTTAGAATACTTTTTTTTTTCGACTATTTAACGTTGGAGACAATTGGTTTTGGATCTGTTGTCCAATCCATCCATCCAAAAATCTCCATCATTTTGTAGAATAGCCAACAGCATATTTATGTTGGGCTTCTTTTTCCCGACCGCGTTATTTAAAGCATGGTGCCAGCCCTCAAGAAAATTTGTAGTGCGATGACGTTCATCAAAAACGTTTCTTACTTTGTTCATCATAATTCGGACTTTCTGATGCAATATAAGCCCATCCATTTAAAATGTCACTTTCAGGTATCAATGGCAGTATGTGGCACTCAATGCCACTTGCCTTTTCAAAAGTTTCGATTTAGTTAACTCAAGAGCGGCTTCCCTCTTCCATTCAGCTTGGTTGTAGTAAAAAAAAAACAACCTTTGACGGTGACTTCTGAAAAATATTTTTTTATTGCCTTCATTGCTGCAATTTCATAATCGGATTTATAACTTTTAGGTTTCCAATCAGGAATTTGTGACTTGATCATGTTAAATAAAATTTCATAACTTTTTTGATCCTTGTGACTCACTACGGGCACAATATCAGTAGTCACATTTTGGTCACATTTAGAAATGGTTTTGGACAGTTTTTGAATGTTCCATCACCTAAAAAATCTTCAAGAGTACTCACAAGGTGTGACTGTAGTCCGCTAATACAAAAGTTATAAATTTGGGAGAAACTGTCACTTCATTATGATCACTAAAAATGTTTTTTTTTTCATTTGCACTGTATCATTCTGTTTCTTATATAATGTAGTCTTGATGTTTTTAAATGGTGGTATTTTTTAAATTAAATCCAGACCATTATCTTTCATAGAATCTATGGCTTCTTTGTAAATTCTTGGCACACTTTTACTTGCTTCAGTTGCGGAAATATCTTGTTTGAATTCGTGTAATTTTTGATCCAGAATATTTTTGGCGAAATCAGGGGCATGTAAATGCGAATTTTCTATAATAACATATTTTTTATGATTTTAAGAATAATTAACATATACATTTACAATTAACATATACATAATGAACATATACATTTATTTAATTCTATGGCGGACAAACAGGAATTTAAAAGTTTGATCTGTCCCCTAATACCGATAGGGGGACAGATAAAACATTAAGGAGATGAAAAAAGTTAGAACTGGGGACAGTTCTAACTTTTTTCATCTCCTTAATGTTTCATCTCATTGGTATTGGAAGGACAGATCGAACTTTTTTGTCCGTTCTGTCACCCCATGGGGACAAAGCGGGGTGACAGATCGGAATAATTCCAAGCCGGCCGCTGGTACCTGCGCTCGCGCCAGTCGAAATCCACACAGTATCTTCTTATTAGTTTGTGATCCACACTCAGCGGCGAATGCACGTCCGTTCGCGTCGCACCGCTTATCCAATATTCGACGCGATCTTTTATTGTTATATTATTTCGTATTTTAACTCTTATAAATTATTCATTTCATTCTTCGCCATTCACTCTTCTGTGCTTCATGTGTATAAACTTTCACGTTCTTATCTAAGTACCTACTGTGTCTCGGAACGGAATAAAAGTGCAATATTATTTGGATATGATTATTTTCATTGTTGCATGTACGAGACACCTATTAGCACCTACTAATAATGCTAAAGAGTGCTAAACCTCCCCCACGTACCAGTGCGGCTGGGGTTCAGTCATTAAGAGTAGCCCAGGTCGAGCGATTGAACATGTCTCTTGAAGCAGTCTCCAATTGGAGTAAAGCCAATCTTGTCAAGTTCAACTCGAGACTTGGGCGTGTCTGTTTTCCGCCAAAAGGAGGTCATTTCAACTGGCTCCTACTTTCCGGGATGTATCCGTTCCACTAACCAACCACCTTGAGCTTTTAGGTATCACGCTGACATTAACTCTCAATTTTGGTACGTATATTGAGTCAAAAGCTCAACTAGCTGCCAAAAAGCTGGGTATCCTCTCTGTGGTGCGGCGGTATTTCACGTCAGAACAGTTGCTCACTTTATAAAAAGGACAGGTTCGATCTTGCATGGAGTACTGCTCGCACCTTTGGGATGGATCAGCTACATATCAGATTGAGGCATTGGATTCAGTGGAAAAGCGTGCTTATTATAGGTAACGATGCCTCAGCCAAGGCCACTCTCCACAGCCTCGACCATGGTCGGTGTGGCAAGGTTTTCTATCGGATACATTCCGTTACATTTCGGACAGTATGCCATGGAATTACACAATTTGATTCCTCCATCCCGATTTCACCATCGGACTAGTAAAGATACGGCCAGACGCCACCGGTACATGGTAGAAGTCCCCAAGGCTCGCACAAATCGCTTTGCGTCTACTTTTATTGTGCGAACTGCTAGATTGTTTAACTCGCTGCCGACTTCTCTATTTCCTGATAATTATAATCTGGGTCTTTTCAAGTCGCGAGTGAATCGGTTTCTTCTATGCAAGCGTACCCCATCTTAGGCCATATCGTCGCTTCACATCAGGCGAGTTGCGGCCAAACGCAAACCTATCTCCTATAAAAAAACCCGGCTTCAAAACCTTGGTAGGTAGGTAAATAATTTGGAAATGGAGAAATAAATACATTTCTTTAAAAAACTAACGCGTGTGATACATATTGTTTAAGAAGACGGGTTTTCACGCGTACCTGGGGGGCTATCGGCTATCTATATTGTTTTCAGTATTGCTATAGTCCTGAAAGCAATACTGTGGTTTCGTATCGGCTACGAAAGTAAGAAATTAGTATTGCTTTCAGCAAAGCGATGACAATTTTTAAAACAATAAGTGAACAAAAGATTGCCATGACTCCATATATTTGACAGATATTGGCATCGGCTAGCGCGATGTAAGTGCTACTGCTTTGAGTCTAGACATCGCCATTGTCATAGCTTTGAAAACAATACAAATAGCCGATAGCCCCCCTGATTGTTGGAAAGGCCCAACTATAGTTTTGTTCACATTCGTTGAACCTTATCAGGGATGAAATTAGTTAGACTTCTCCAACAATCAGGTTCTCGTATTTACTCACAAATAGTTAATTTATGATTAAATTTTGGGTAAACAGATTGCTAACTCTCTGAAAGCAAACTATTTAACGCCTGCAACATTTCTTAGAGCAAGCTGTGGAAAATGAGTTCAGCGAATTAATTTACTGACCTCACATTTCAACGCAGACGGGTTTGAAAAAAGCCCACGCTACAAAAGGCTTGGAAAAACTTGGCATAATAAAGTTTCCATACGTGCAGGCGCAGTCATGCCTCGCGCGTTGGTGCATTAATGCCTTACAACTTAATGCGGGCCTGCACGCGCCTCTTATGCCCGTAACAAGTAAGGAATAATAAATTAGAGAATGTGGATGTCGAATAAGATTTTGTTTCATAATGATAATCTTCTAATTAATTATTGTTTATGCGTAGTTGAAGATAGGCCATACGTCACATCATAGAGCGACTCAATTCATTCGTGCTATTGCACCTACCCACGCTGTGCGACTTAGAACCAGTCTATATTTTTAACATGTTTTACCCACGTAGTTTTGTTACGAGATTTGTCTACTTGTGGTAATTGTGTAGAAGTTGTTCGTTTCTTAGTTAGTGTTATCTTCAACTTGGTATGCAGATAACTAATACAGTTTAAATATATTTTTAGTTGTCGGTTTTTATTGATTGGGAAGGTAAGGCAAAAAAATCAGTCATCAAAAAAAAACATTAGGTTGCAGGTAGTTTTTTTTACTTACGTATATAATTTTTGCCATCAAATTCTCGACTAATTGTAACAAACATACATTTACATAAAAGTATCTATCTATCTAAACAAAAATAATTTTATTTTATGACCTAATGGCATTGTCAAGGCAATTTCCCTGAGAGCTTGGCTTCGAATACAAATACAATCTTGATATGTTTTATGTACCATTCCATATGTTTAGGAAGTCTGCCAAGCAGACCTTTCAGCCTAGCGTATTTCATCTTGTTACATAACCTCTATCTATTGTTATATATACACATGTACTTACTTCTAAAGAGTAGTACTTATTGTAAAGCTATATAAAACCTTTACTAAAATAACTATATTAATCAGCCTATGTGCCCTTGCCACGTTGTCACCTAGACTGATTTTATTCATATTTTAAATGGGTAATTATTTGAATATCAGTACCTACTATGGTGCCTCACATTATAATAATAGGTAATCAGGTTTAATAGTAGTAAGTAGTTCTTTAAGGATTACATTCACCCTAACTTTAAAACCTTTAGAATGTTAAATGCTTGAGGTATTTGGATAGGTACTCTAACGCAATATCAATTTAGGCAGGTAAACCTTTTAGGCCCTACAAGATAAACACCTACAATTCACCCAGATCTAGGAGATCTGAGGGCAACCACGATATCGGTTGGGTAACCCTGAATTTATCAGTACCTACTGTTTCTGATAAAAAGTATATGAGGGTAGGTTCAAGTTAGGATTATATTTTGAGTCATTTTTCTGATAAAAAGTATATGAGGGTAGGTTCAAGGTAGGATTATATCATGAGTCAGAAGGTGGTGATGGCAACAGAAAGTTTTTTTGTGCGTACCTAGTAAGGATTAGTCTGTGAACCCATTTCGTCCCAAGCGAACGGCAAGGATTCGACCCCAGATTTGATTCGACACTTATTTTCATTTTTTATTAAGTGTGCATTAGAATTAATTACTATTTCATTTTTCAATATAATTTTATAAACATCACGAGGATACGTGCTAGGCGGAGAAAGACACGCGGTTCGCAGGGCAAGGCTTGCGGAGTTTGTACCGTTAGTAATTAAATTTTAAGTAAATAAGTAGACACATATCCCAAACTCACGTAAATTTTAATACACGAGTATCTACCAAGCCCACTACTGGCTGTAATTTAAATATCCTAATCCTCTTGCATGCGGTGGCCGACAGTAATCAGTCGACGGTGGAACACCAGGGATTTGGTTTCAATCACGCCGTTAGCCGCTCGCTTCTGATTAATGCATACTAAACAGGATACATAGACGCTTCCAGATAATTTACTTTCTGGTCGGGTTGGGTTGTTTCAAGCTGTTTTTGAACCAGCCAGAAGAATTTACTCTGATTGCTTTGGGCTGGCATAAAATAGTTCGATGACTAAATTAAAGTCCGTTTATTTTTTGGTCTAGGTATCACAAGCGTCGCTAGCCGCTGGCCTAGAACATAGAATAAAAAAATGTACTTATGCCTAGGAGGGCAAATTGATGTAGTATAGAAAGTATGAAATACAGTCACTCATAAGGATATGAAGCTCTACGTAGTGTTGCAACCCTCACGAGGATTGCGATAAAGACGGGACACTAAATGTGTTCCTCCATTTTAAATGTTTATCTCACATACATAGCATAGAACATTCAATGCCTATATAAATTTTTCAGTTATTTTCATTTCAAAACTTAACTACTGAACGGAGAATATACAATTTATAAAATTTTCCAAATTAATCGAGGCGTATTTGAGTATGTAGGTATTCCGGGAACGTATATATGAAAACTTTCACAGTACTATTTTGAAGACGGTCATTACTAGAAATTTTGATTTAGTACATATTGCCAACTCGGATTTAGATCAATATTAATAGAATTCTGATAGTAGAATTATTATATTTTTACCTAGCCATATCATAAATCTAACACATAAATTCTACCAGCAATATTGAATTTTTCATGTTTGCTAGTTGAAAATACAATTTTCAGCTTGCAATAAACAATCCTCGCACTATAAGAGTAATTACGAGTATCCTGTAACCTGTAACGGTGCAGGGTAATAAATCCATTTAACACTGAAGTGGTGCTGATTTCTCGAACAAAACCGAGGTATCTCATGTGTAAATCCTGCCAGTAGTAGAGCTTACGTCGATACCAAAAATTAAACAGACTTAAAAAAGAGCAGGACCAGACCTACTCAGTACCTACCTAGATCAGCGTGTCGACCCAGCTTACACTATATTTCATGCGTCTATTCAGGAATATTATATCAGTACCAAATCCCTTCTGATTCCAAACTCCACGACGACAAAAAAAATATAAATATTAGTAGAACCCATAGACCACGTTCCGTCAAGATTGGTACTCGTAACTACGAATTTCAGAAGACATAAAAACACACAAACATACGAACTGACATAGGCAGAGACGCTTTGCTCGCACCACTCCACCAGTTCACAAAACAACTAGTATATATTTGTCGACAATAAAGAATTTTATGTCCGGCGGAAATAAGCTTAAATAAGAATTCTGTACTAGAAACAATCTATTTCTAGTTCGCAATAAAATATTGTGGTCGCAAGGTCAACAGATCGCAGAACTACTCTAGGTACTCTACTTACACGTAGGGAGTTTTATTTGGAGATAAATCGTAGATAAGGTATCGTGATAAACACTTTTGGATAGTACCGCTCTACGAGTATATACCTACCTTATTTCTGTAGTTCAGTTACTGTCTTCCATTGTGCATTGTGACCGAACTGGCCAATTTAAACTTCGCACTTGCGCCCGGCCCCGTCTGTAACCTAATTAGCGAGAAATTAGTTTTCACTAAGTTCTCAGGTTGGTTGGCAAATTTTTGAACTAAGTTACTCATCTCAGATCTGGCGATAGTGAACTACTACTAAATTTAATTAAGCGTTATAGAAATATAAATGCAATTAATGAATATTGTAAAAATAACTACTTTGAAAGTTAGGTAAAACTTAGTCCTAAAGTTTCAAGCAATCGCTTCTATAGTAAATACGAGTACTTAAGGCAATTAAAGTCATTTAGAGAACTTTTCCTCCCTTGGTCAGAATCAGAATAGGTATTTTTATTGCATAAATTGTGTACCTTCACAGAAGATCACAAAATGATATTTATTTATTTAGTGAGTTATAACCTAAAGATCATGTCAGCCTGAAGATTACAATTGAAAATAGCTATGGCTTATTTTTCAATAAGCCATAGGAAATTTGTAGGTGTAACAAACACTTCGGAAGTTTTGTTGTCCAATACGTACTTGAGCAGAAAATTCCAAAGCACGATGTGTCGCGCTGACTCCTGTGTATAATACATCTGTATTACACATTATGGAACATATTTAACTTAATAAAAATATCAAAACTATAGTATATTAAAAACACAAATCAGACACCAAGAAGCAGCAAGTCAGAATATTGCCGAACCGACCCAAAGACTCAGTGTCCATCGCTAACATAATAAAAGATTTTTTCCCGCGCTTTCCATGAACGAGATCGAGGTATACTTTTTGCGTCCCTGAAAAACTGGTGTAATTTATTTACCCTCACCGCAATATTTAGTTCTGGCCATTACAACAGTTTGCGACCGCACATTATTCAAGCACATCCATCATTTTTTGCCAAACGCGCGTGCGGTCTTGATTATTAACTTTTTTATTCATATTCTGTAACATTCTTCGCAATTCGCGATCGTTCGAGTATATGATTTTTGGAAAAAACATTTTTCTGATATTATGCCAAATTTTCCCTTGCCAAGCCACTAAATATACCTACTTATTTTTTAACAGCGCGAACGAAGCGTCACCAATTTTTGTTTCGTCTGTCAGTATGTATGTATGTTTTTCTGTCAGGTTGTTCGTACTGGTATACAAGTCGTAGTCCAATATTAACAAATCCTGATGCTGGTTCAACGAATACCTTGGTTTTTTTTTGTCGTAGCGGAGTTTTGATAGGGGAGTGTTTCCCCCAAGAAGATGCTGAAGTTTGTTGCAGCGCCATTAATTGGACCATTTTTGTTGTTACATACCTACTTGTTTAATGAAAGGAATATAACTTAATGAAAAAAATCAGATATCAATACTTTTTATAACTTAAGTCTAAAATATTTTAGTCGCGAGCGAAAGTTTGCAGAATTACTAGTTATTTTTCTTTTGCATTTCATGATTATTAAACATATTCATGATCAGCATTAAATGAGATTTATAGAAATAGAACTCATAGCTATCCTCATTTCATTCAATCCAACAAATAATACGAATCTTGCTCGTTATTATCAGCTTTATAAAAGTCCTAAAGAAAATAAGTTAGCATAACGACGCGCCGCCGCCGGATGTCCGCTACTTTTACCATCAGCTGGCCAGACTAGCAGACTTCTTGATATTAGCTTTAATGCTTTAATATTAACCACAAAATGTACTCCAGCTCTATAAAAGTATACTTATGTGGTATGCTTGGTATGCTAAGACGCTTGGGAATAGAAACTAGGTGGTATATCCAACAAAGAATAGGTTTTATTCGTACAATGTATGAGCGCTATATGAGCCAGGAATACTTTACAATGACTATATTATTATCGATATCAAAATACTAAAAAATACGTCACAATTAATTACCTCTAATCAAATAAACCACCCCTGACCGTCCCTGGCGCAAAAGTACCCATAACACTCGCAGCATTGCCACGTTGAATAGCAATGGCTATCCTCTGCACCAGGAACGAACCGACACCAGTAGGAGACACCAGTCTATATTATCTTTATATCTTAGTTAATATTATAATATAGTTTTATATATTATTAACTAGTAAAATAAAGGTTTAAAACTGTAATGTAACTAAAATTGTACCGTAAAATTAGTAAGAGTTTATTGTTACTCTCTGTAATAATTAATATTATTTATAATTATTAATTAATATAATTAATAATCTATCAACTTTTGTATTTTTTCAATGACTTCACATTTGCCTCATACCAGGATATCTTAGATTTGTATAGTTCCAACGCCAAGAATTCCACGTATTCACTACATTGATAGTCGAAGCGTATTCTTGATTTTATTGATTGAAACTAGTAAAGTTACACTGACGCTAGCAAAAATACTAAGAGTATAATTTCGTTTTAATAAGATTTCCTATCTACATAATGCCAATGCCTATAATATCACAGCGAGAAGCGCATTTGCAGTACGTGATTGAGCTAAGTGCAGCGCGCATTAGCGATACGACGCCGGCGGAAGTCCGCTTCGTCCGCGGCGTCACTTCTCGCACTCTGTTATGTAAACACGTCTCATGCTCGGGTTACACCACCTAGTTATTATAAGCCTGAGTCTAGGGATAAAATGTAATACCTAAGACCTGGAAAGGAAATTCACTAGGGATATCTATCCAGGCTCCAACGTTTATTTATTTACATACACTCTGTTACGCAAATTGAAATGCGTCATGTACTTACTCGTACTTTGTGATATAAGGTCTTGATATTTCATGATTACCTACGTCTGGGAATCAATATTGGGTAAAGAGATTCCTTTATCGTTAATTTATACAATGACGTCTACGTAAGCCTTTTTGAACAAGTTCTTTTAAAAAGAAGTGATCACCGATTTCCATTACGGCAGGCGCGGATAGAAGTTTTTCAGTTATTTCGATTTATAAATCAGACCGATTGAAAGATTTTGATTAAATTTAAGTGGGACCACGCGAAAGTATACCATTTTACAAAAAAAAAAATTCAAATCGTCCATGTAAGGCTATAATGCAATTTTGAGTCATTATTTATAAGAACTGGAAAGAAAATTGAATAGAGTTACTGTGTCATCACTTATTTACACTCCTTTAGTAATATATATGTATCTTTATGCTATGAACTAGCTGGTTATTTACAACCTGCATTAAGTGCAAAACTATCAAATCTACAATAGCTATCTACTTGTTAAACCCGACAGGCATATTTTGTAGTTTTTTGTCATAATTTTACAATATATACGTCATTATACGTATCTATAGAATCATTAATATACGTATTTAGGTAAATTTAATTCCCACACGTAACAAAAATGCGAAAATGTGTTGCTTTACTTGGTTTGTTCGTTTTTTGTCCTTCTTTTCCTCAGCAACTGAGTGATGGACCGACTTGATTTTTTACATATGTATTATAATGTTCAAGGTTCGGAGAGCGCTAATAGTCTATTTTTAAGAAAAAAAAAACGCGGATAAATTCTATCACCTAATTATATGTGTAAGTATATCAAAACTTCATTCTGGAATCTAAATAGATCATACTCGTAGTAAGTTTCGCATACTAAGTACTATCAACTTCAAGAAATTTAGAAACTTTTCGCTAATGACACCACTGCAAGCAAACAAAGACAGACGCAATCCAATAGTCCTAAAGTTGAGATTCATTCATACATTAATAAAGTAAAGTTTCCAAATGAAAAACTCCCAGAGCCTACCTTAATGATGGCCTCGGGCCTCAGACAGATTACACAGAGTATTTGTATTGTACAATATATTGCATACAGCGTTTGCATTTGCTTGCAACACCATTGAACAGACGCCTCCCGGAAAATTACAGAACTTGGGTACGATATACAACTTTGGATTAGTTTAACGTCTTGCGATGCCGAGTATAATTGCAATATTGGTGAATGGTTACAGACTAACAGCGTATAATACATACAAAAATGAATTCTGTGTGTCAATAAGTGTCACCCACGGCGGCCCAAAGGCACCCGGCCGGGATATATCCAGAGTATTCAGATATTCAGAAGATTCAGTCTTATCCTTCGCCAGAGAAAAGTGATACTTCACGATACCAACCAACGCTAAAAGTACAGCTGAAATGACACGCGGACGGATGCTGATGTTCCGCCTCAGGAGTTTATTGAGTGGCTAGGCTTATTAGGTAACCTTAAAGAATAGGTTTGGCATCAGCTACAACTGGTCGCGGCTAGTTTTGCGGTTATATTGGCCTTTTTATAGTTATATGGTAGTTACACACACCTTAAGTTTAAACTATGCACCGATAAAATTACATTTTTCGAATATAAAACAACACAGATATCTACTGTGAAATAGCGCAATTTGCGTCACTGAATTAATAATAGAATGGTACTAAAAGCATGATCAGCCCCTCAGAATATTAAAGAAACCGTAAGTATACTTCAGCGGGTTAATTTTTAAGGGGTAAAATACACCCCGTAATTAGCGGAACCTCGCCTGAGGATGCCTCGAAGGAATGTATTTCCACATAAAACCAACTGTTTCCTTTTACTGTTATTGGTACAGGGATAATGAATGCAGAAGAGGCAACCTAGTTGTTTGACAGTTGTACATTATTTCGGGCTATAATGGGCATGTGTGTTATTAAGTTCAGTTTAAAGTACCGTTTTAAGTAACCTATGTATTTTAGGTAAAGCTAGGTACTTTCAAAAAACAAGGTTACACACAACTATCTATCTATATGTATTTAAAAAGTACTAAGTACCTGGTTTTCGTTCCAAAGAAGTTATAGGTAAAACAGTATTTTATATTTGACCTAATGTTTAGAGAATTGCATTAACTATCTATCATCTGTCCGCACTCATAAGTCTTGATCACACGAACCTAGTATTAAGGACGAGAATACCATGATGTAACATTATATCATTTTTTTATCCCGAAATTCCTAAAAGAAAAAGTTCTTGTGCGAATGAAAGACATAATGATGAGTGATAACTCAGTAATGCGTACTTTTATTTTGATAATTCTTTTTTTGTTAGAAAGAAATTAATGTGACTCCGAAAATTAGAAGGAGGTTTCCGCGGGAGGGGGGAGGAAAGTCATATTTGACTATAACTCGGTGACGCGTACTTCGATTTCGACGATTCTTTGATTGTTAGAAAATACTAACTGAAATCAATGTATTACCGTTTCGATGGTTTTCAATATTCATGGGTATCTTGTGCAATAATAACACTTTCAGAAAGATCACTAAAATTGATAGTGACATAAAAAATACAAGGATTTAGCGAACGAGGTTGCAGGTACAGCTAGTACAATAATTGAATAATTTAATAGACGTCTTCGAAACGATATCAGTTTATTAAAGTATAACTTGTTATATTAGCTGAACGAACCAGCATAGCGTCTCTATGTCACTGGGCATACCATTGATATATAATATATTTAATGAATCTTTATTAAAATACGTAGATGCGTTTTATGATTTTACTTTTTTAATTTATTAACTAACATAACCCTTACGGATTGTGATACCAGTCAAAAATCACTCCGTATAATTATTTACTATAAGTTTCTAATGAATATCCGTATGTACTTAATGACTCGTATGAGTTCCGGTATTCCAGCCTCGTAAAGAATTAAAGGCTGAAGATTTTAGTGCCACCACTCCCCTTTCAACCCTTGCAATTAAAACGCACCCGAAGGGTTGCAACGCTCTCCAAATTGCAAACACGTCCATTGTTTTAATCTACTCCTCTTCCCAGGATCCAGGGTATAATACTGAAATAATGTCTGCTAGTTGACGATGACCCCTTTTATAGTAAGAACTGGCCTTGAATGAGGCTCGAAGCTAAGGGTCATAGAAGATTGGTCGTCCTGCTGCTGCGGAATTCACCAACCGTATACTTGATTGAAATATTAATTTCAAGTTCTCTCAAGCATGATGGCTGACAGAATTAAAGACGTTCAATAAATCTTCGTTCCCTTCCTTGAGATAAGTTTGTTGTACTTGTAAGCCTGCAACGATAAAATAAATACGAAATTAATTATTTCTCCACATGAGCGTAATAATACCTAGTATATAGGGTTACTCTTAATAACTAAGGATCCTTTGAAAAAATTGTTCTACCACTATTGAAAATTCGCAAGAAAAAGTACAGGTGTTTTATGAATTTGTCCGCCCGTTTACGTTTTGTTTGGAAATAATCAATTTTCTAATATGATGCTAGTTGAGTACCAGGTTAGAATATAGAAATCTTTGGTACCCAGTGACCCTCGTATTGAACAACTTGTATAAAGCTGCTTAATTAAGTAAGTGAAATATGTTGAGGAAAAATATCTGATTATTAAGTCGCTAATGACTTTTCCAAGATAACAAATAGTATAACAAATGCCATATTATTAACCACTACCTGAATATCGAGGCCAATATTACGTATGTAAAATATACAAGCTATAATGACTTTAAACACTTAATAACGTATCTCGTAACAGGAAAAGAATATATTGAAAATTAACACTCGTAGGATCTATACGAGTAATAACGACATTTTTAATACGTGTTACAACACATTCAGGAAAGTACGAAGGATGTCGTCTTCAAGACAATCTGACTTATTCAAAAATAATTTTATTTTTTGGAAAGTTTTTGGACTCTGGTGCGGGAAAAAACCGAACAGTTATTACAAATACTATTCTTTCATCTATATCCTCATAACTCTTGTGATCTACAATATTCTTTTGACTTTGAATCTCGCGTTCACTCCCCGCGAAATCGAATATTTGATTCGGGAAGTCATCTTTTACTTTACCGAAATTGCTGTAACGAGTAAAGTTTTCATGATTATCATTATGCGGGACCAGATCCTTGAGGCATTCGATCTAATAGACG
Organism: Ligdia adustata; assembly: GCA_947049295.1. Taxonomy (NCBI): domain Eukaryota; kingdom Metazoa; phylum Arthropoda; class Insecta; order Lepidoptera; family Geometridae; genus Ligdia; species Ligdia adustata. Next base: position 5,744,709 of record OX346214.1, on the reverse strand, counting down.
GAAAATATCTGAGTGGAGACGATGAAAGTAGCAAGAAAATAATCGAAGAATCCAGAGCAGCTTTTGCTACCTACTTCAAATTTTTTGCTACAGTGTCTCACGCAGCTTATTCAAGTCAAGTATTTGTGCCGATCATAATTTACTTAATTTTTAACACAGAACTGGATCTACCAATTTGTAAATATTATTTTTTGAGTGACGAAGTAAGAGGACGCTATTTCATTTTTTGGTTTATTTATCAGTCTTGGGGTATGTACGGCCATATGGTGTACAATGTGTCAGTTGATTCATTTATCGCTGGATTGTTACTGAATGCGGTGATTCAACTAAAAATATTGAATGCTAAGCTGTCAAACTTAAGACTAAGTGATCAAGAAAAGAAATTGAGTATTGAGATCCAAGATAAAATTCAATTGTTAAGGCTTAGAAAGTGTTTGATGCGTTACGACGTAGTTCTCAAGTAAGATTTAATGTAGAATAGATATGATATGACGTACTCAAATTACTAAAACTTTCAGTATGTTTCAAGTTAAGATAGTAATAACTAATGGCTTGATTTATTTGTTTCAGATACTGTGACACTATTCAAAGTATAATGGATGTAACTATGTTTGTAACATTTGGAATGTCATCGTTAATCATTTGTGTCGTATTATGTGGATTACTTCTGGTAAAACAACTAGAGTTTGTTCTACACAAACTAGATCTAGATTACACAATTAAAAGCACGAGCGTTAAAAACAACCGCATACTCCTCTTCAAAAAAAAATATGCTCCTCCATTAGCTAATTCTATCTAAACATATGATGGTGGTCAGCTTTTACATTATTGCTCAAATGTCACATATAATGTTGATGTATCTATATATGTATATAAATCAGTTGCTGTTCGTTGCTCAAGAACGGCTGGGCTGATTTAGCTGATTTAAATGTTTGTGACTGTTTAGGGAAGGTTTATACGGTGAGAAACATAACTTCATAGCTTTTAGGCGGTACAAAATTCGCCGGGTTAGCTAGTCTCTTATAGCTGACAATATTCAATACAAATTGAAAAAATTTTTTACAATAATACGAAGTAAAAAGTGTGATCAACCTCAGTCCACAGCTTTTGTGTGTAAACGTGTTAATCACTTTAGTTACGTTTTTACCGTGTATGTCTCGTAAGACTAGACGAAAACATTTTGTGTCGTCAAGATGTTAGTAGAATAGAAATAACTATGACTATTTTTTTTAGCCATCGTCAATGGAAACATACGTATTTATGGTGGGATATTTACTGGCGATGAATCTTCAAATTTTTGTACCGGGATATTTAGGTACACTGATAAACTATGAGGTAAAATTTAAACTGCAAAAAAATGTTTCATTAATTTAAACTTCTTACAAACTAGCATCTTTGATATTGTGAATTTTGTTATTGGTTAAACCACCAAAATGGTCCCATAATATATATTATATTGGTCTAGTAGTTTAGTATTTAAATCGAAATACCTAACTAAAAAATATCTATCGGTACCTTTCTATTTTCTTAACTTTCATGCCGGAACATTAAAATACTTATATTTCATAATTCTTACGTTTATTCCAGAGTACAGAGCTAGTCTTTGCAGCTTATAGTGCGGAATGGATATCTAGATCAGAATCTTTTAAAAGAAGTATTAGAGTCTTCGTGGAGAGAGCAAATAAACCTTTTGAAATAACTGGACTTAAAATGTTTCCTTTGTCACTCACTACGTATACATCGGTAAGATTTTGGGGGATATAAAATTAAATTTAAAATAATCTTCGGACATCGACGTTTTATGGTGGATTAAAAAATTATCATAGTTTTCTAGTTAAGCCTTTCCATTAGATACCTATATTGAGATAGTTTTAAAAAATATATATTCCGCCATTTTGGGGCAGTGGCCATCTTAGACTGATTTCATCAAACATAGCTAAGAAAACTGAATAATTCACCTTTCAAACAAAAAAAAAACATAATCAAAATCAGTCCATCCGTTCGAGAGTTAAGATACCACAAACAGTCTCGCGTGAAACTTAAAACACCCCGTAATTTTTGCGTCAGGGTGAAAAAAAGTATAAAAACATTGCAATTAACGAGATCTAATAACGGTACCATATAACATAATTTATGCCACATGTAGACATGATTGAATAAAAGTTCTTTTAAACAAAGTGTTTACAGACTTCCGTTACGGTGCCGATAAAACTTTTTCAGTCATTTCTTAATCTCTGGACCGATTTTGGTGAAATTTAAATGGGACTACTCGAGAAGTACATTCTTTCAAACAAAAGAGATTTTTTCAAATCGATTTTCCGAGAAATCAGTTAAAAAACAAAAAAAAAATCAGTAGAATTGAGTATCTTGTTTAATGAACGTCGGTAGATAAGTGTCTTAGCATTACTTTCTTTACAGATTGTGAAATCAGCTTACTCTTTCTTTACTTTGGTCAGAAGTTTTCAAGAATAATAACAAACACTCTGACAATGGACTGTAACTTCGGTCTGCTGGTGTCATCATCAAAGAAAAGCCGTTGGAGAGTTATAGAATAAGAATTGACACAAATCACACCGTTTAGATAGCATCTTTCTTATTGAAAATTGGGAGTTACTTCAGATTGTGATACCTAGTACGATTTTTCTTTAAGGAAAATATGGTTACGATTTTTTAATATATTTAGAACTAGAAAACTAACTAATTTATTTAATTAGCTATTTTTTTAATACTATGTAATTTAATTTACGTTGAAATATTAAACGTTTTGTACGTAGTATGAAAATGAGGCAAGTGCTTAAAATTTCTAGTGCACGAAAGTTAGACAAAGTTAAAACAATACAGTAAACACGACACAGTTTAAAAACAATGTCTGAAGTTGGCATATTTGCACTGTAACTGTAACCGCGGACACTATACATTTGGACCAAATTTAGACTCGTAGAAGCTACTCATTATGCTGCACAATAAATAGCTTTTGTAGTTAATATCTTAATTGTTTTGAACTCAAAAATATTTGAGCGGTGACTAACTACATTAAAAAACAAAATATAGCAGAAAGATTATTTATAGACCATTTAAGATCTACAGATAATCCAAATGACAAAACAGTTTTTTATTACGTACAGATTATTTTTATCCTACTCAACAAAAAAAAAAAACAATAACAGATGATTCGCTTCATGAAAAGTACACGTAATGGAGAGGGATAATGAAATCAAGATGATAATAGGATTTCTTAAGTTTGGAAGTCAAAGCTAACGCAAATCCAAAGAGGTAATCCTGAAACAACACGAAAATATATTGAAAAAAAAATGGTTGACGGGAATGATTTAAATCAGAACGTTATTATCGCAGATATAAGTTTGGTAAATGTGGCTTTATCAATTTTGTTATGACTTTCTAAAGGAGTGTCAAACTTTGAACCTTCAATAGCGATAGAAATAGGGAATTTTCAAAAATCCTTTTTTATTACACCGCTACTCATTATAATAAATACACCCTTCATATTTCATGTCTCTAGGTTAAGTGGTTCGGACTCTATGTTGATTACTAGTGAATTGATATTCAGCCAGGATTAAGTAATTATATATATGTACATAAATATATAGATTATGTGTGAGAAAAAAATAGTAGGTCTGCAGCTAGAATACTTGCTTTATTTTTACCTAAACACCGACTTGTAAATATTACCAACGCTGCCTATTTGCCAATGTTGTTCAGGCTAAAGACCACCTAGTTAGTCCTAATGAGCGAGGTCATTTTCTCTACCACTTTTGTGCGTGCCTAGGAAAAGAGTAAAGACATAACTATGCTACAGTAGTTCGTTTTTTTACTAGTACAAAAAATATATTAAATACAATAAATACCATATACTAAAAAACTTTGGAGACCAAACTATAGCTACAAAGTTTTAGTATTTATGAGACGGTCAACATTTAAAAATTTCATTGTATGGCTGTATTGAAATTTCGTACTCGCGCAAGTCGTAGTTTCCAATCACTCTGTAAACCGTTTCTACAAATTATTTAGTCATGGGGATTAAAGATTTATAAATTTTAAAAATTTCTAATCCCCAGTGACTTTTTCTACAACGGGGGAAGTAAAAAATGGCTTTGGACAGGCCTATCCCTAGTACTGCTAATACTAATACTAGAAAAATTATATGGTGTAAAATTCTGAACCTATCCAGGGGGGCTATCAGCTATCTGTATTGCTTTCAGTATTGCTAGGTCGTGCAGGCCTGCACGTAGTAGCGTTAAATTAGTAAGTTGACCCGGGGCTATATAATTTATATATATATCATATTAAAACTTCATATCTGTAACTATTAAAACCTAACATTAAAATTTCGACATTTTATTTTGTTACTTTATTTCCAATGCAATCATTTGCTATCGGGGGCTGGAGTAATTACAGTCTGCAAACTGTATAACAATTAACATTATCAGTACGTGGGTGCTCTTTCGATTTCTCGAAAACAGGCATTAATATTTAAAATTTGTGTTAATGTAAGTACGTTCTTGGAGGGGCTTATGTTTGAGAAACAATAGGTAAAGAGGTTCCACGGGAAGTGAGGGATGATCCTCGCTCCGTAACGAACCCCCGCGGCCATGGTTTATGAACCATGAACTAGTAAGCAACTGGACATGACATGTAGATATGATAGTTATCTGCAGATCAGATACACTAGTTTACTAGTAATATGGTCTTTTTAATATACTTCAATAAAGAAGTAAGCTCTCAAATCGGAGGAATCCTTTGCAGAATGTAACCGACGTTTCATGGTTTTTTTTATTTGAAATAGTTTTCTTTCTATTTAATTTCATATTACGAAATGCGATTCAGTAGTTTGGTTGAGACCTAGTCAACCAAATTACTATCCATAGGTGTTATCACTCTCGTTGTGTTTTCCCGACCGAGTTTTCAGCGCATTCGCATTTTTTACTGGTTTGTGTTAATAATGTCAACAAACTACTTACTCTAATCGAGTAGTCACGTTTCCATAAAACCGATCCACAGTTAATTTGTCAGAGTTTTATCTTCAGAATAAAAATAACACAGTATTCACAATCAGAAGCACACCTGTAAATGCGAGCCTCGCATGACGTGCCTCTGTTCTGCGCGACTCGCATTTGCGGAAAATATTCGGGGAAATGCAATATACAGACGTGAGACACAAAGGAAGTTGATTTTCTTTTGCTCTTCGTTGCTTGATTGGTATGGTATGGTTTAGAGGTTGTGTACGAGTATTTGTAAATATAATGTTGCTTGAAGCCGAAATAAAATTAGTGAAATTCACAATTAAACGAAAATGTTAATTCTTCTATAATGTTTATCAATATATTCTTTGATCTAATTTATCTCTTTATGTGTGAAAGATTAGCAAATAAACAAAATATAACCAAGATCAATGAGACTTAAACTATTTTAGGAGCTCGAAGACCTAATTAAAGTAAAAGGTCTACTATTTATTTCGAATTTTGAAATAATAGTATTATAATTTCTAAGAGTATACAGATTTTTATAATTTAAAATAATACAAATAAATTGTGATTCCATTTTTATTATGCCCGCATTATTTCCTGCCGACCACTCTATACGTGTAAGTACCTGGGCTGTAAATAAAACCACGAAAACGAAAGTTGTCTTTCTTTCTTATCCGCGAACCCGCTCCCCGTAACAGCATAATTTTTTTATCAAAGATTGTTATAAGGCTCTCAAAACAACAAAACTTGTTCCAGTCTTGTTACAATTTCATTAGGTTTTAAAAAACTTTTAGATCCATGTTAAAACTAAGCTAAGCTCTTAAAAGCCGTTTCAAAGTTCGCAAAGAATATGCCTCTGAAGAGATAAAAGAAACATTGTTTTCCAAAATTGGTTGTGAATATTGCAAGTTACTTTGGAAGTCAAAGGTTACCTGTTGAGCTGAATGAACTTAGCCATGTAAGAGAAAACATGTTATCAAAACCTGTCAGATGCTATGAAAGTTTGTAAGGCAAGTAATATTTTACCGAACTGACAAAGTATTGAACATTATGAAGTTTCCGGAGAGAACCTAAGTAACTATGTATTGTAAGTAGTTGTGTACAAATAAAGCATATTTATTAATAAAAACACGCTGTTTTAGATAACCGTAATAGAAATAGTAAAAAAATAAATGAAAGATACCTAATCTAAGCAAGGATATGTGGACAATTGTCATTGCTTCATGATAAGCGTGCAAAGATTATAACGATGCAATTGACAGGTTGAAAACATATGATATTCAATTTTTAAACGTAATTCTAAGTTTAAACTAGTAGATAATGGTACGGAACCTTTTGGGCGAGAGTCCGACTCATTATTGGCTAATTTATAAAATACATGTCAGAATGCACACATGACAGCTTAAATTAGTATAATGAAACAGTCAAGTACTCCACTATCAAATAAAAAACGTTATAACTAAACGGGTTTACATAGAGTAAAATAAATAGGCAGCGGGCAAGAAAAGAAAAATATCCTAAAGGAATTTTTACAGAAAACTTCAGAAGGCGGGCCAGCCTGTTAATTAGAACGGATTCCTGGTTTCCCGGACCATTTCGCGGCTGGACGAGCGTCACCTCCACTAATTGCATCTCATTTAAAAACGTACGGTTCCCGCAATTAACCTACATCCAGCTTCAACCCGATCTATGGAAGTCATAAAAATAATTAAGAGGCATGGAAACAGCTATATACGATGTGGGTCATCAAAATTTCATGTGTACGATGTATTAAATAATATTGTCTCGTCAAAATTATCAAATCAAGTATAATTTGTATTTAATTTGATAATTAAAATTATGTTTCTTTAGACAATTTAAAAAGTTCATAATTGTCGTGAAGCTTTAATTATGTTAATCTTAAGCTTAAAATGAACGCTTCGGCCGTATACGAAACTGGAGCTAAGTAACCAGTTACGAACTAAGAAGAGGCTATTATAATGTTTGTGTACTTAAGTATTTATGAGATACTCCTCATTATTAATTACCAAAATATGTCACTTGACTAATGGTACCAAGTTTTTATTTATTTCAGTTATTTTTAAATGGTTGTGTATGGTTTTCAGAACTCTGACATAATATTCTTATACAATAGGCTAGTTAATAAACTAAGTTATTATTATTTTATATAACAAAAAATATATCATGTTAAATTCGATAGCTCAACATATTATATATTATTCGAGTATTGTGTTTTTTCATAATATATCTTCTGTATTGTATGCTGTTAATTTGCGATGCTATTTACACTGCTCTATTCTTCTATTCAAAGCAATTACAAAACGCCTTTGAAAATATGTACAAAATAATTTATAGTGACAGGATGACAATTGGCAGAATAATAGACTTGGCGCGACCGAGGAAAGCGCTCTTTTAATTAGGAAATGGCATTTTTACTGAATTGTAGACTTAATCACAGGCTAGCTTTTCTCTTTGTGGTTTTAACTAAGTGTTCCACTGTCTGACATTCCCAGTGCCCGAGTTATTTTCCATTTGTTTCTCTAAACCACTAAACATATTATTTTACAAAATGACTCTCAAACAAACCGATTGCTTTAAAATCAATGTAAAATTTTGGAGATTTTTAGGAATGTGGGCTGACGAAAACTCCAAATATTACAAATACTACAGAAACATATTTTTAACTTTTTTCTTTATCGCATACGTCATATTTTCTACGATAAACTTTTATTTCTTGCCAAGGGACATACACGTGTTTGTAGAAGAAATGGTATTTTATTTTACTGAGTATGCCATTATTTCCAAAGCCTTGACCTTTCTTTTTAAGCGTGAAGAAATAAAAGATACCTTTGACACACTAGAAAGTGACATGTTTCAGCCTGAAACTGATGATGCTTTAAAAATTGTGGAAAGGGCCAAAAAACTGGTAAAAAGATATTACAAAGTAATCGCTATAGTTTCATATACGGCAAATTTAACGCACATCATATCTCCTTTAATAGCGCATATATTTTTTTCCGTTAAGCTGTATTTGCCTCTTTGCTCATATTCATTTATTTCGGAGAGTATCAAAGAAATGTTTATTTATCCTTTGTATTTTTATCAATGTGTTGGAAGTCATTTCTTCATGCTGGTTAATGTGAATACAAATTCATACCTATGCGGACTGATGATTTTGGGTATAGCGCAGTTAGAAGTGTTAGATTATAACTTACGCCGAGTGACTGATTCTGATATAACTGGAGAATATTGTGGAACTGATAAAGAAGAAGTTTTAAAACGAAAGCTACGTAATTGTATATTACATTTTTCAGAAATAAACAGGTACGTTATATAAGAACTTAGTTTAGTCATGTTGCTATGAAAGTTAATTTAAAGTTTAATCCCCGACGCAAAAATAACGGGGTTTTATACGTTTAACGTGTGTATGTCTGCCTGTGGCATCGTAGCTCCCAAACGAATTAACCGACTTTATTTTTTTATTTTTTTTTGTTTGAAAGGTGTATTAGTTGGAAGTGTTTTTAATGAAAATTAGCCCAAGATGGCAAACGCCACACCATGGTGAAGTCGGGGGTTTTAAAATTTTAATTGTTTATATTTTGATCTGATGTTTAGTAAATTTATTTTTCAGGTTTTGCCGTTTAATTGAAAAAGCTTTTAGTACCGCGTTGTTCGTACAATTAAGTGCAGCTTCTTGCGTTATTTGTGTCAGTCTATTTAGATTCACTTTGGTATGATTTTCTTACTTTTGATATAAATAATGAGAACACAAAATTAAAAAGTCCGTATAAATTAAACTCTTTTGTTATTTTTCAGCCAGCTCCCATGTCGTATTATGTTTTTCTCACAACTTATATGATAGCAATGACAGAACAGATATTAATGCCTTGCTGGTTTGGGAACCGCATCATGGAAACGGTATGAGGAATATCAAACTCCTTACATGTTGTAAAATTAGCCAAACATATAATAGTCTTTATCGTGATCTCAGTCTGTAAACTGTTATTAATAACAAAGACAAAGTGTGTAGTTTTTATAAACTTTTTTTAACATTACTGTAATTGCTGAAAATACGTTAAAGGCAAATTAACTGTAAGTCGTATTGATGTTTTTTTAACTCCCGTGGATAAACATAACCGAGAAAGTGATACGTAGCTGCTTCAAATCTGATAAAATGTATTTCATCTGGGTTTTTGGTTCTTATATGTACTTAACAAGTTTTTCAACAATAAAAAATATAGTATTATTAATTACAGTTTACAGACTGAGATCACGATGTAGACTATTGTTATATTTTATTGTTGTAGTTAGTCATTTAGTTTTTGGTAATAAAGGCGTTTGCCCGGTAGTTAATTTTATTTTTTTAACATCTGTCACTATTTTGTATGTCTATTTTTCAACAGAGCTCTTCGCTATCAGTTGCTATATACAACTGTAAGTGGACACTAAGATCTCGACATTTCAAGAGCAACATGATAATCTTCGTCCAGAGGATGAATAGGCCGTTGTCTGTAACTGGGTTGAAAATGTTCCCTTTGCTTCTGACTACTTTTACAACGGTAGGTAATGTAAAAAAATAATTGGCCAAACGTACGGGATATTAGTCTGTGTTTTATTCAGACAAAAATAAAAATTTATGAAAACGTATAAGTAGTTCCTATTCTTTTTAACACGAAGTCGTTTTTATTCTTTGTATCTACTTTACTCAAAAGTACTGGTCAATTAAAAAGTAGTGGAGCGAAAAGAAACTTTAAAAAATTCGTGAAATAAATTCTCGCTAGCGACGGAACATTTGCTTAGTGTCCTTAGCTAGAATCTTACGTGGATGCTGGTAATATCTGCTAGTGAAGTAACTAGAAATTTCAGTACATTTGATTACCAATACTTCTTGCAAGCTTCCACAAAAATATCAATGTCATTTTGGCAAAGAAGATTTTATAGGTACTCGTAGCTTAATAATTCTATCTTTTTTCAGATCATGAATACAGCGTATTCGTTCTATACTTTGTTAAGAAACATGCAAAACTGAAAAGCTTCATTTAAGTCAAGTAAATCTATTATCTTTTCTCCGTAGTTTTGGCTTAATAATTTATTTATTTAATGATATATTATTCGATTGATATAAAGATGTAAAAAAATAAAATATAAAGATAAAATCACGAACTGTCTTTTGATTATGGGCTCACAAATAAAAACGAGTTTTCCATTATGTAACGGAAAAAAGTTTTTGTATTTTGTTAGATAAAAACTGACAGGTAATGTGATGAAAATTATATTTGTTTTGTCTTCTGTAATAATTATATTACACTGTACAAACCAAATAAGTGTATTTTAAATTTCATAATCATTTTATTTTATAGCAAATTTATAGTGTACCTGCACTACAGCGGTCGATAGACAAGCTCAGATAACTTTTCATAACGGAAGCGTGCGTATCATGTGAATACATTTTCAAATTTAACAAATTTTAAGTTAAAGACCTATCACAAAAAAACAAGAATTACAAAAAGATACCTGCTACAAACAAAAAAATTATCGGTCGACAAAATGTATAAAACAGCTTCAATTCTTTTCCATAGAGCTGTTTCCATAGTGATAGTTGTTTCTTTGGATGAATATAATAATAACTTTTTGGCTATGTACACCCCTAACCGATAACCCAATGTATATTGCCTTATCTAGGTCGCGCAATTTTTTCACATCGCAGAAACAAATGTCACACACAGAGGTCGGGGACAATAGGCCCCGTTCACCAGTTCATCTGTTAGCCCCTGGCCGTAATAAGGCGTGTTTTTGCCCAAACACAACGAAAAAGGAAACAATGATTTTGCCCGTGACTAGATAAATAAGATGTCCGCCGGACGTGACGAGGGTACCATTACAGTTTTTATGGAATCTTTCAGCGAGCGCAGCAGCCCACAATCCACCTGACTCTCTTTGTTTAGGCTTCTGAATACATTGTTAATGTTAGCTTCGAGGAAAGTAATGGCGAATCCCAAAGTCACACTGATTTGCGACAACTTGAAAGAATAATGGAATTGATATCGAAAAATTGTGAAACAAAAACTGCATGATCACAGGATTCCTTTCGATTTTATTCATTTGTTTCCGACGATGAAAAAAGCATAAAAATTGGTCTCGCATGCGTCCTTCCTCTCTTGCAAACGATGATTTAGTGGCGATCCCGGGATTTATAGAGCGACCCTCCCCGCCCCGAGACTTCGATGAATAATAAATTGAAGATCTTTTTCGATATTATTGATACTTTGGGTTTCTCCGAGTGATGTATGTTCGGGTGAGAATTGAAACCCTTTTATTAAAACATATATTACAGGACACGTCCCGCTACTGACACTGAATAATACGCTCCTTGTTGCGACTATTCTTTGCCGGATTCTCTCTTATTTCGGCTTTTATTACTCTAGGATTATTTATAGTAATGTCTGTGTATTTGCAGACAGTAGTCTGCTCGTAAATCATTTGATTTTATTATCTTTCTTATTACCATAATATAAAAATATTCCAAACGCGAGCACGTTTAATGTTTTCTTATTTCATAAGCGTCGAATTTTACGCCAGAAATATTTATATGTTGTATACTAAGATTTAATGTTATTATCCAGACATATGTCTACGCATAATGCATAACGACTAGCTATAGCTAAGTTAAACTGTGATATATTTCTAGATAAAACTAACTAAACCAAGACTCGTATTCGTTTCCGAAACTGTAGGATGACTTCAACATGTGTGTTTGCGTTTGTCGAGTTAATTCCGAGGGCTGTGCTAGTTTGTCTTACGAGTAACGTCTGAAATTCCGACTAGACGAAGGCAGGGGTAACGCAAACAGATGGCAGTGAGGTTAAAACTCGCCCTGCATGTAAAATTAGTTAAATAACTCTCGGGAATCTTCTCTCTGTACGGGAACACGTCTTTGCTTTAAAGCCGAGCGAATTAGAGCAGCTAACTTGCACATTACGCTCGCTTTCCAAATTAATCTGCGCGCTGCGGCTAATTAAGAAAAAACACTGTTAGTGAACTCGAATTTGCATTGTTTGTAGTCCCAGAGACTTGGCACAAGCTGAGTGTGGTGAATTAGAACAGATTGCGAGGCTATCCAGAGTTGAAATTAAATGCAGGATTGCTGCTCGTACGAGCATGAAAATATACGAGTGAATCTTCTGCTTCATATTTCTAATAGTTTTTGTGTAATAACTTAAAACAGTGTTTTTTCAATTGCTAGTAATGGCTGTAATCACTCTATTATTAGGTATACGAATTTATTTGCAAAAGGTTTGGGTTTGCGTTTTATTTTAACTCTTGATGATTTTTTTCGTTACGAAAATTGCAAACTTTCAGTATTACATTTTTTTTTTCAATTAATAGTACGACTACACTATGTACAAACTTATTAAATATTTTCCTAACGTCTTACCATAAAATGGATGGACACATGGATATTCTTCTACACTATTGTGGGACTGATTAGATAGTTACTATTTTTTTTTGCTGATTAGCAGTAAGGGTCAGCCGTAGGATCGATCTATACTAGAACACCATGATACTAATACACCTAAATATACAAAGAATGACAAATAAACGGAAGAACTTCTGAATTGTGATATGTGACCTCTTAATGCACAGGATACATCCAGCTAAATAAATACGCTGTTTCTGCAAACTTCAGTTTAAGTCGTAAACTACTACATCTAAACCAAACGAATTTTGTTAGATATTATTAAGTCTATTCGATAAAAATTGTTCATTGTTATTGATTAAAAATTAATCTCTTATAATGCTACTTAGCAGTGCAAGCTACTCAGGCAGCGCAAAGTGTAAAGTAAGAGTTATGAGCATGTTATTTTTATAGTCCTTGGCTCTTGTTATTATCAGGTAATGGTAAATGACACATTTTAAATAGCTTTTTTGTGCGATACGAACTTTAAAGTAGCTGTGTAGGTTGCTGTTTGATTGGTGCATAACTGCATCCTACACTACATTTAGCTGACTTAATACTATAAAGTGTTCTCTTTGCATTCTACTTTCTTTACACTCGTATATCTCTAGTTATATATTTGCTGTTTGAGACTGCAAAGGTATAATAGTGTAATTAGATGAACTCTAAAACAATAACTTGCCTGAATGGATAACGTAATCTTACTTTATCCTATTACGTAGGATAAAAAAGACTTCGTTGTTATTTTGATTGAGCTCGCTGTGTATCTAAACTGTTCTTTAGATTGTAGACAGCTACATAATAAATAATAATATGCATCATTCACAAAACCTAGACTTGTGCTAATATACCACTGGCTAAATAATTCCGCTCAACTCCGCTATGAACGGAAGCGTAATTTCTAAGTTTATTACTATTTTGTAGCGGCCTTTTGTGTTGCGTAGACGGTGCTACGTCTGCGGAGGCTGTAGCACTAGCTGCTACTTTGTAGACATACAATTTATTTTTATCAAGTTAGTTTGTAGGTACTGTTTGTTGCCTATTGCTACGGTATAAGAGATGAAAATTAAGTGACAAGTAATTGTTTTAACGAGTTTTTTTAAAACTAATTTTTTCAACCTTCCTTTCGATTTTTTTTTATTGTCAATTTGATCGAAAAATTAAATTCTGGGCCGATTAGATTAATTTAAACGAAATCACTGGAAAGTATACATTTTCAAACAAAAACAGAATTTTTCATTTCAAAGCCAGAAATTCAAATCATATACAGCTACCTCTGAGAAATCAGGTAACAGACATAATAAAATAACTACATATTGAGTTCGTCTATCTTTTTCGGGGAAGTCAAAAAAGTCAAAAAGTTACAACCGACTTCAATTCGAAAGACGCCAAAAAATTCAATTCACAGATTGGTATACTATGTTGATTAGTTACTAATAGAAGGTATATCTAAAAGAAAAACATGCGAATACAAGTAAGTACAGACGAAAAAGTCCGTGGTATCTCTAAAATGTACTAGTTAAATTCTTCGCAGCTTCTAACATAAATTAACGTTAACTACGTTTATCAGGGCATCGTAGTTTTTCACGACGACTTTATTATCCCACTTAAAAGGGTGAAGTACCCTCTCCCAGTTACTTTAAATTCAAGGCCGCATTTATCGGTTTCAGCGATCGCGCACGGTCCCCGGAACAGTTGCGGGGAATGAGTTTTCTTATTTATATAAAAAGTGAGTGAACGAGATCCGGGTTTGTTGGTTTTGTTGTATAGATTTTAAGAAAAACAATTATATGTGCTTGTTTAGAGATTTGAGAGATGGTGTACGTAGCACTCAATTTGTATTTATTTTCATACACTTATTACTCGACTACGTTTTCACGTTTATCATAGATTGTTCAATTTTCTTAACAAGTTATATTTCGTAGAAATATATAGAACTCTCTAATTGCATGCACACCTAAGAAATAGAGAAACACAATAAATTGGGTTATTACCAGCCATACACAGCGGCGCTATCACTTACAGCCATATCTTCTAGACAACCTTAGGATAAGGAGAACTGAAGTATAGGTTAATACGCGGAACAGAACATAAAAAACTTACACACATACAAATAATAAAAATAAAAGTATTTTTTTTATAAAATGTTACAAACTTATTTTTAGCATTTACAATCACTGTTTCAGTTTATATATAAAATCACTAATTAGTATTGGCATATATAGTGAAAAATACTTTTCACTACATACATAGCTATACCAAAAAGTAGTTCTAAGAGCGGAACCCTGTATGTCGTACCGCAGAATGTTTGAACTGTTGTTGAAAACTTTCAGTCGATCGGGATCAACGCTAAGCCTTTCTTGTGCTCTACACTTTCAAGAGGCCATGTGTCTTAAAAACGTTGAATAATGGACTTGTTCGATAGTGCCGATGGAATTCGATAAACTTCTATTGCCCTCATTTTGTTTGTCTAACTCTTCACGGGAACTTTTGCAAAGAATTTGAAATAGGGGCTCGATTGCTCTGCAGCAGCTATTTTTGTAAAGTCTAGATTGTATCCTGACATTTTATATCTCTTGTAGAATAAGTGTATTTTACAGAAATGACATAGTAATCCTAATTCGCCATTTAGCCAGCGTGGTAGGCAAACACTGCCTTTATAGAAGAGACCTATGCCCAGCAGTAGAACGCTTTGGGTTGAAACATATTTACGTAATATTAACGTTCAACAGTAATACATTGAAATAGCTTACTTATTTATCTATCAAGCTTTATATTCTCCATATTATATAGATAAACCATTGGCAAAAGTCATCGGAAAATTAGTAAATGTAATTTTTTTTAAATTAAAGTATGCATTAACCTATTTAAAAAAAAATAATTCATGCTATTTAAATGTAGCGATAAACTCTTATACACCGAAAGCAATACCAGTTTTGCGCGGTGAAAATCTCACTTACTTTACAGAGAATGAGAAAGAAGGGCGGGTAATTCTTTATAATACATATAATTCCCATGCAAATTTTATTATAATAACTTTATGACGGAACGATTATTACTAGGTGCGGTACGGACTATGATAAATATTCCGAATTAGCCACATTGACCCATAAACGATTACGTCAATGACCATAACAATAAACAAAACTGCGACAGAATAATTTTAGCAAGAAAATTAAGTTTAATTATTCCATAAATTTAAACAATCGCCTTTCACATTATTAGCATTCAGAACGTAACTAGAGCTCCGAATAAAGGGTTCCGAAATATATTTAAGGTCAGTCAATTTTACAGAAAGTTGCAAGTTTAATTCTTCGCAATTAAGACTCAGTTTCGCTTGTGCTTGCCTCGACTTGGTACTCACAATTAATTTAGTATGAGGAAATCTTCATTCCGCGACAATGTAACAGCGTTTACTTTTCTTGCAGCCGTGACTTTCATTTATAATTCAAAGGAACGGCTAAATGCCGGGACACAATTCGTAACAGAGTTCAATAAAATACATTTTGTTTTATTAACTTTGCCCTTTTGGTGCGCGTTTGTTAATTTTGTTGGAAGTTTTTGATGTTATTTTATTTTATTCTTCAATTGATTGTTCAACTTGAGACATTGATTTAATATAAGCTAAGAACAAACTAACATATCTTTGCTGTTTGTTTCAATATTTCGAACCGGTCGTCTTAGTAACGGATTTTCTCAACCAGTAGCCAAACAAGAAAAAATATTTTGCTACTCAACCAGTTGCCAATGATGACAGGCTATTCTTTTTTCACAATTGTTATTGTTTACCTTTACAGTTTGGCAACCAGGTGTAGAAAGGGAAAAAGTATTTTCTACTGCAGATCAAGGTGTTACGTTTGTATAATAATAATGTGTACTCCGCGGACGTAAATTACTTTTGTTTGTCAGTTTTTAACCAAAATGTAGCCGTATTTAACGTACCTATAAAAAGTAGCCTATTTGACCGAGTAGCTTTTTCAACGGATAAATAAGAGAGGCATCACCCACGGGAGTGATGCATCACATGACCGGACTTTAAGAAATGGCTTCCTTTTAAGCCTTATGAGAATCGAAATGTAGAAATAAGCCGTAACATAACAGCCATAAAGCATACTTTTGCATGTAAGCATGTCTTAAGACATACTTCACGTAGTATCTAGTCCTCCTAAGAGTAATGTTTTTGTGAGAAGCAATGATTTTATTCCAAAGCTAGAAGATTTATGAACGGATTAGGCAATTGGGCTGCGACTACCGAAGAAACTGCGTAATGTTGAGAAAGATGATTTACTCTTGACACATCTAGAATTTATCACCTTTTGACCTTCACAGAGTTGCCTAGGGAAAACAAAAGGACCTAAATTTGTAGTGCCTAAACAAAGGTAAACAAAGTTATTGTCTCCATAAAAATGGGTCATCAGACTTTTTATACGAGTAAACTAAGCTTTGAAATAAAAGTAAGTTTATTGGTCTTCTGGAACTAAAGTCCAAAGGGGTAAAGAAAGACAATTGTTTCATACTTTAGTATGAAACAATTGTCTTTCTTTACGTGTATGGGTTCAGTCGTACTTACGTGTGTGGGTTCAGTCAGAGTTCTTTGCGATCAGAAATTTCGATCTAGAAATTTTATATAATGGCGAGCTATAATGACTTCTATTAGACGGAAATATTTGTTTTCTGAAATGAGGGCGACTTACTTCGTAGTAACTTTTTCCTAACGGTCGAATTAATTCAAAGATATTATGGGTAAGAGACTATCTACGGTCCAAAAGCTTCCAAAACTTTCTGATTTCAAATAATAAAGAAGAAGTTATTAAAATTTTTCTTTCTTTCTTCCATGTTCTCACTCTACCTAATAACATGTCTTGTCCACATCGCTATCGATTAGAGTAAGGCATGAAAGTGGCAAAGACAATAAAATTTGGTTTCATTTGACCGTTCGCTGCTACAACGCTGTCAAAATAAAACCTAGTTTATTGCTCTTGTTTTCACCTATTTCATGGATAACCCTAGTCGATAGCCCTGCAGCTCTTAAATAATGTTTGCTTAATTTAATTTAACTCGTTGGTATCGTCACAATCATTTCAGATGCTCAATTAATTGTTCAAATATCAAAATAATCACGATTTATAAACTACAAAACGCAAATACAAATAATTGAATTTGTTTAATAAATGTTCGGTCAAAGCCAAAATTAACAGGTTTACCAGACAGTGAACAAACAGCCGATCAACGGTTCGTATTAATTAACGGCTTTATTGGAATTCTAGTCACAAATTATAATAGTCTAGCTAATATACAATTCACTTACTTTTTAATCGACTTTAAAGTAAGAGTTGTTATTGGTCGGAACCTTTATTTTATGCAAGTATGATCTCCGATTATCCATAGATATCTGGACTGATTTTAAGTATTCCTTTATTTGAAAACGGTATATCATTCCATATAAGCTTGGTGGTCCTATGACAAACAAATAACGTTAACTTTATTATTGCTTTTTTAAAGCATTACTTTTAACATGCAACAATTTTACTAAAGTGACAACCGAAATCATTCAAAACATAAATTTAGTTATTTTAATTTATAATTTTTGAAAATGATTTAGATGTCTTTAAGTGTGGTCTTTATTAATCGCTAAAACAGTAGACGAACAAACGGAGATCCGCAATCAGTCTGATCACGCAATCCGTGTATACAAACTTAAATATTGTGGACGCGAGATCTAATATTCATATATTTAACAATCTAATATTCTCAATGGATATCAGTATTCAAGTCTTTTGGTTGTACTAAACTCAATCTAGTAGCAGAAACTACAAGAAAACTCGACCGCTATGCACATAAACTTACCATCGCTTGAGTTATCAACCGTGTGCGACGGAAAACTACAAGAAAACGAGGGCACCTAATGAAACGCGATTGTTTCTTCCCCACACCTGGGCCTTGTCGCTGCCTTTTGTTTTTTACCTCAGACTACCAAAATGAAGACAGAGCGCCATCTTTTTACTTTTATAAGTAATGGTATAAAAAGTAAGAGTTTTCGATTCGTGTGAATATTTTTTTGTATTCCTCCTATTTCTCAAAGACAATAGGGAGGGACAGCTTTGGAAAATTCTTTGGTTTGAAAAGGTGTATTTTCTACATACATTTTAACAACATGAGTTTTAGCCCTAAGCGTAAAAACGGGACCTTATTACAAAGCTATAGCTGCTCGTCCATCCGTCTTTCACCAGGCTGTATCTTATGAACTCTGATAGCGAGACAGTTGAAATTTTCACATATGATGTGTTTCTGTTGCTACAACAACAAATACTAAAATCAGAATAAAATATTCTCCCATACAACAAACGTGATTTATTCGATGTTTTTTGCTTGATATTAATAATGGCAACATGTAGACGCTTGAATGAAAGAATAAATTAACTATTGCAGACAAACAAACATCACATATTAAAGAAAAATCTTAGTGTCACAAGTGAAATATTTACAGAATATTTAGTTACATATTTAAAAAAAAAAAAGAAATAACGAAATCAAAAGTAATGAATATAAAAAGGGGTAGGGAGCACCTTTACAACAAACGTGATTATTGCCGGTTCTTGCTCGATATTGATTACAAAAACAGGAAGAAACTTGAACCAATGTACGGAAACGTAGTGCAAGTCCGAGTAGCACTTGACCGATTTTTTCGTGTTCCATACCCACTAACAAAGTTTGCACAGACACTATAAATATTGGGGCATCATCGTGCTAAATACCCACGTTCCATCCTTATTCTGCTTCTCTATGTTCCTTACCTGTATTCGCAACAAAAGGAACTCGCCCGAGATGAAAACATTTTCTTTTCCGCCGTTGCTCCGCAGTAACACAGCGGTTAACTTCTATTTATGGAAAAGGCACGTGTTTATCCTACAACTCCATATAGTTAGTACCTATCGTCGTATAAGAAGTCTAAGTTTAACATACTTACATACTAATTAATATTTAAACAACTAATTAAATAAAAATAAATGATATCCGACTTTGATTTAGTAGGCCAACAGACCACTTTCTCAGTTACTTTACCGACAACCTACAAATCAACATTTTGTATAATACGTCAAAATTTATTTTGAAAAAAACCTTCAAAAATGGTTCCATGTCAATTTTGACAGTCGGTCGGGCAGATTGTTTCACATAAAAAAAATTGGATGCGCGTCTACGGGATTGAATATGGTTGAAATTATTATATTGCTGTTGTCTAAAAATGTTATAATTAGCTGTGTTATGAAAATTAAACTTTTCCTATTTACTTTTGCCGTTTCGTTTGTTCACGTAAAGCTTTTGATGACGATACGTTTTCGGTTTACTCGAAACAACATTAATATTTTGATATCATTAACAACATCGCTAATTGAGTCTAATTAGTATGTTGAAATTAAATTCATATTTAGCCTTTGGGTAACAAAACGATACAACAAATTTAGTGTTAGAAATAAACATGCAAAGCAATTGCATATAATATGATTATACAGAATTGTATCTTAACTTAGCATTTCTTATTCTTAACTAAAAGAAAACTCATAAGTTGTATAAATATTAGAAATCAACGTTAAAAATTCCATATCATACCACACTTGATGTTGATGATTTTTGATATTTATTTTTGGCGCCAAAAATCCTTAACTTTGTTTTTTTCTTATTTTTATGTACCCAGTGTCATTCTCACGACAATGGCAAATCTATTGACACCACTCATATAAAAATACGATTAACCGTAAAAACTGGAAAACATAACCCCCTTTCTTTCGCAGTGGGATAAAATGAGGGAAAGTTTGCTATGGCGCCATTTACTTGCCGATTTCAATAATGTTGGTACAAACATGCAGAACACAACAATACTTAGATACTCAGATATAAAAAACGGTCGTGGTTGTCGTTTTCTTACTAAGTTATAAAAAAGATTGTGGTCGATAGTTCACGGAACTATTCGTGCACACAACCTAGGTATCGGATTTGAGTGTTTCAGAAAATAAAGTTTTCGTACATAATTTCATCTAGTGTACTATTATAAGTTACGAGTCGAAGATGAAAAGATAGTCCTCAAATGCAAACTACAGACCGATAACAATAGTTTTTTGTTATACAATAGTGCAAAGTTGCTTATTAACCGCGTGCTCACTCTTGATGACCGAGCAGGCGCATGATTTAAAAATTGGAGAGCGTTAGCGAGGGAATTAAAAGAGTACAAGGTGAAAAATCTTTGCACTCGAGTGCAACACCTTTTCATCCCACCTCAGCGAGGAAATAGTATTTAGCAAAGTTTTGTTTTATTTTGCTTCAAAAATTTTTTTTTCATCCCACCATCTCGGAAAGAGTATTTTTGCTATTCGATATCTGAGTGCAAAAGCTGTTTTTATCCGCTAGATCAAGTAAATTTGAATTTAGAATATCGTGTGCACTAAGTTTTGAGTTAAAAAACCTCATTCAACCTATTTACCTCTATGGTGCCGAATTCATCATAAAACCTTTTTTATTGTTAAAAACTCAGACTCGGAACCCTTTTGCTGTACTTTTTTTTAATTTGTTTTGTGCGCGCCAATATCTTTTCACGTCATATTGTTAAAACCTTATGGTAAAAATAAGTGAAAAAACTAAAATGGTAATCCAATTTTTTTATTTTTAGTATGTAATCATTTCCTTCGCTTGCTCGGTCTTCAAAAGTGAGCACGCGGTTGAAAAGCAACTTTGCACTCTTTTATAACAAATAACTATTGTCGTTAGAAAGCTACATTATCAGTGAGTAACATGTGCTATATTTATTACTAGAAAATAAAATAACAGTGCTTAGCGCAGCTAGTATGAGATATATATATATATATGAAAATAAAATTATAGTGTTAAATATTAACCAACATAAGGTGCACTTATTTTAGCAATATACGTGGCTGGGTCCAATACGAGTCATTAGCGGTTTTAATCGTCCCTATTTCGAAAGTTCTCGAACAAATGAGATTCGACAGGTGGCGACGCCTATTACCGTGAGACGTGAGATCTTATTTCTAATATTTATCGTTTATATGTATAACTTGAAATTCATAATGAGGTTATCATTAAAATCTGAAGTTCCGTAAAGAGGAAATATAGGCAAACGGATGATTCCAAAAATAATGTTAATAGAAGCTTATTATTTTTATTTTCTAATTAATACGAAATGTAAAAAATACTTGTTACTAATAAATATGACTATAATTATAGTAAATTATTTTTGAACCAAAAATATTCGATGTTTCTTCTTGAAACAACAATTTTAGATATGTTTATGTGACTTAGGATTCTAAGCGATTTTAAAATAATTCTGAAACGTATTAATATAAAATATATATAAATTTTTTTTTTTTTTTTAATATCCCTTCCAGTATAATGTCAACATTATACTTCATTCTTGAAAACGTCTGATTAACGCAAAGAAGGAGTATGCTGTCTTGATAATCTGCAAAAAAAATTACTAAATATATTTGAATATATTAGGATGACACATATTTCATAAAATTGTAGCTGTCACACGAGGCTTTGCCTGCGCTACTAAATGGAATATAAAAAGTTTCAAACTTTGAACCCTTAGGCGTTGACCATAGACAAAGGCCACCGTTATTTTGCGTATTGCATATTTCGTATAAGGATTGGATAAAAAAAGTCAAGTCTTACCGAAGTAAATGTGAGTAGCGACATTGTAAATATCTTGAGCCCTGTAATTTGAATAGGCCTATTGGTTCGCTGTGCAAAGATCCTAATGCTTCTTTTGAACGGCTCCGATCGCGGTATCCATTCAACGCAATATGCTGCAAATACCAACTCTTTGCTCTGTCATATAGTAAATAATAATATTATTAGCCAAATAGGTAGTTAAATTTAGGGAGCACGAAACTTTCTTTTTAAAAACTAAATTAAAATACTTATAGCCGATACTGAGGCTTTAATAATAACTTAAAATACGTTTAGCCGATATGGAGGCTCTAGAACTAATCTAAACTACGTGTAGCCGATTTGAAGGCTCTAAAACTAATGAATTACGCAAGTACTGCTGAGTAAGCCGTCTCTACATCAGAGCAGAAGGGTGAGGGGATGCATAACTAGGTACTTAACATTACATATTATGTAAATTATAACTAATTAAAATGCTGCATTAAATAAGATTATATCAAAATTTAAAATAACTAAGTAATGTAAAAACTACATAACAAAAAAAAGGTCCGAGCGTCTTTGACTAGTACGAAAACAATTTGAGTCAGTTTTAGAATACGATATAAATGTTCAGTAAATCCATTTAAAAACACTTAATTTGTTTTAAACCACAAGTAGCTTCGTTTATATTTTACTATCGAAAACACACCTCGTAATTTAATAAGGTTCCCATAAATGCTGGCAAAAATATTTGCAGTAACATAGCCACTAAATAAGTAAACATTGCTAGGTATAGCCCAATTGGTGTAGGCTGAAAGAAAAAACCAAAGTTAAAACATGCTTACGCATACATATAACAAAATTACAATATTTTTTTATTGCATATAACTGAAACGTCGATCACGAATAGCGGACATGCACCACCCACATAGCTCCCTGCTATAATATGCTTTCTCCTATGACGGGGGATTTCAACCAAAATTCACAGACAACATTATGCACAGCACACCAGGACTCGAAAAATATATTCAATTTCATCTTCAGATGTCTAACCATTAGAGACGGCTAATAATATCTCAGAGCCTTGGAGATACCTGTAATAATTATATACATTCGTGTCCTCCTTGTTTTATAAATTTATGAGACACTAACAAAAAAAAAAGAGAGAAAAAGGTTTTCTTACCAGAAGTAGTTGACACATCACTACACCAACTATGATAGAACCCAGTCCAAACACCACACACATGTTGAAACTTAGAATATCCTGAATAAGGTTGCAGTATCTGAAAGAGTTACACACGAGTAGATTAATCACAATTGAGTTAGTGCTTAGAAAACGCAAAAACAAAGAAATATAATATCAATATTGGCACAGTTAATTGTATACGTTGGACTGTGACAAAAAATAAACAATAACGGAAATAATAAGAAAGGATCAACAAAAAATTGTCAACAACAAATTAGAGAATAAAGCATTAGTAAGACCTAAAGTATACCTTAGACATAAACTATGTTGGACCAAGATACTTCGAAGCCTCATAGTCTGAATTTCATCTTGTTTCTTAAAACTTAAAATATTTTCTCCTTCATTTAATTTTAATTTTTTGAGCTTATTATTCAGAACTCTCAGTTGAGTTACAGCCGTAATCATTAATCCGGCACAGAACGCATCTACAGTTATATTATACAACATATGTATGTAAGCTACAATAGATTGATAAGCGAATAAATAATATATATTCTGCGTGCGAAACTCTTCCGTCAGGAAATAAAACTGGCTAAGCACACATTTTAGTTCGAAGTGTAGAGTGAAATGAAGTATCAGTGGTACAAAAACTAAACACCAATAAGTCATGTGTCCGAGGATGTTGAAAAACTTCCAAAAGACAAGATAATTCTCTCGATCCTTTTTAATTATTATCTTGCTACATTCATCATCAGCATTCAATTCTTCTCCGTCCATCAGTTTAAACGCCTCCAGGATTTTGTCCCGCTTTATTATAATCATAAAAACTTTACTCGTTACAGCAATTTCGGTAAAGTAAAAAATAACTTCTGGAACTAAATACTGAATACGTCGGGGAGCGTAGCACAGACTGATAGTCAAGAGAATGGTGAAAAACACTTGATTAATTAGGACGTTTATACAGGCATATTTTCTATGTCTTTCGGTTGGATTTCTTCCAAACCAAACGCCCAGAAATTTCCATAGTATAAATAATCCTTTAAAAATATCGGACTGTCTTGTAGACAGCATTGTTATTCGTTGTACAAAGTTTAATGCAGACTGACTCTTTTTGAAATGGTTCTTAATAAAACTTCACAGTAAGTATGTCATTATTACTAAAAAATATCACTATAAGTGCTAATTGATGTACTAATAAGTATCTGTCAAATTAACAAAAAGTATCTAATATTAACGCATTTGGACAAGCTATTAACGGTTTTCGAATTATCTAACCCTTTCAATTAAAGGCTTCGGCACAATTTTATAAATACTTGAGTAACGTCAAGGTGACCTGCAGCTCATTTATATGACTTTAAGTTGAGTAAAGGACAGATAAGATTCTTAGGTTATTTACCCAAAATCTTGTGTCCACTTATTTTTATTCAAGGATCTGGAATGTTTCCGTGAATTATCGTTAAACATAACACTAAATCTAAATTTGGACAGAAGTGCGGGATATAAATCTATGAGATGTTATGCGTGACTCGTGTGCGAGGGCCTTTATTTGCAATTTATTGTTGGGGAAAAGTGGGAGGAAATGGCTGGAGAAAAGAAAACTAATCAGATATTCTTTTTAGGGCTAGATTCTTGCTTGAATGAAAAACACATAACGTCATAATTTTTTTGTATGTGTTCGTCAAATAATGAAATGAGAAAAATGGTTAAAATAAATGACATAAAATTGCGTCCTCCATATAAATCACGTGGATCACGTGACTAACTTCGATATGGAGTTTGTTTTTTAATATTGTTGTACAGTGGGTAGACTAACGCAGTTAAGTATTATCACATCTTTCTGTTACAAGTTGTATAGACAGCTACTATTAGTCCAGAGGAGAAAATAGAAAAGTTATTTAATTAATTTAATTATAATTAGAAAATCAACCACTGAGCAGCACACATGAATGAAGCGGTAGAATTATCTCTTACAGGCAACCTTTGAATATGAAAAACTAGAGGAAAGTTAGAGAGTAATACATAAAATGCTAACCACTCTCGCCCGTCGCCTCTGACTATACTTTTCCCTTGATATAGAATCATTAACCGACAACAAAATAAGAGCCTATTTATGATTTTTCCCTTTTCAGGTATATTATGTATATTTTAAAATTTCTCAGACTTGTCTTGACCGTTGCTTTTTGTAATGGATACATACATTCCAGATGGTTCTATTTATATTTCTAACTGCTAACTACCTAACTGCTGGATTTTATTTTTCGAAATAATTAATTGTTTGTCTGAACTACTTTTTAATTCAATTTTCTATATCTAGATTATTCCATTACCCAACTATCGCTTGATTTTCATCGTGGCATGACATAAAGCGGCCACATTCTGTCGTGTCACGCTCACAGCATGCGACATTATGTACGGAAGCGGCTACTGAGCCAAGTCGTTAGTGAATCCGCCGAGACACCCGGATCATAGCTGCGGCTTCTTGGTCATGATGTATGACTTCTGCTGAAGTGGGTGAAAATTGCAAGATGATATATGAGTAAATGCGAATGACTTAATGAAGTGTAATTACTAGTAGTTCGGTAAACTGTTACCTGGGTGGCATCCATATTTTTTGGTAGTTACTATTTAAGAACCTTTTGATGGGATTTATCATCATAATTCGTTTAATTAATAATACGTTAATTTAGTTTTTTTTTCTGAGTTGTGTCCCGCACGTCTCTACCAATTATTATTGAAATCGGCTGGTAAATGGAGCTGTGGCAAAAACATTTTTTTTTAGAAAATACCTAATAAAAAAATCCATATTATATCAATGCCTACTTGTACAAGGTTATCGGTTAGGGATGTAATAAGTCTAATGAGGGTCACACATTCTAGGCCGCATGGTCGCTTTACATGGGTCGAGTTGCAGACAAACGCAAGCTTATTATTTATAAAAAAGGTTCTTACTGTTGAAAATGTTGCCAAGAAGATTAAAAGTGTTCAACAGAATATCCTTATTTTTACCCGACTGCCCAAAAGGCGTGTATTGTTTTCAAATTGTATGTTTGTAACTTAGCTCTTTGTGACCCTCTTTGACAGCCTAAAGCAGTAATACTGATTTTGATAAGTATATCCGAGGTGTCATGGGATGTGTCTTTATTTGCAAATGGTCTTAGAATATACTGCTTGAATCGCTTAGGTATAATCCTTGCTTATATTAGGTCCTTACATATGAAATTGGCGTTTTGTCGTACTGGCCACTTTGATCTCAAATATCTCTTCTTTGGTTAGGGATTCCAATTTCAAATTTTTAAAGCTATTTATTCATACATTTGTATTTCGAAAACCGTAATTCATTTGTTTTGTCCTCGTTTGGTTTTTTCTTTGTGTCACGCAGTTTACAAAATGGAAAAACTTGAAATATCCGAAAGATCCGATTTAAAATCCCTTCATTATTGTGCCGGTTGAGTAATGTAACGCAGCAGTTGACGCGCGTTTGTCGGTTTGCTGCACTCAATTCATGAGGTACCCACCTTTCAAGCTTTTTCACCTTTCCAATTTGCTTCAAGTGGATTAAAACAGTTTTATCACTAACACCGCAGCCTGCAGCTAACTCGGACGTGGTTTGCGATGGATCTGCTTCCACAATAGCTTTCAATTCTTCATTAGCAACTTTAGTCTCCGGCCGTCCACGGGGCTTGTCTGCAGGTCAAAATTTCCAGAACGAAAACGTTGGAACCAAAAACGCACTGTGTTTTCTTTTGCGACACCGCCGCCATACACATCATTAATCCTTCGAGCCGTTTCTGCAGCACTGGTACCACGGTGGAACTCGTACTCGTAAATAACGCGATATTTCAAGTTTTCTATTTTGTAAACTACGTGACGCAAAGAAAAAAACAAACGAGGACAAAACAAATGAATTACGGTTTTCGAAATACAAATGTATGAATAAATTGCTGTATAAATTTGAAATTGGAATCCCTAACCAAAGAAGAGATATTTGAGATCAAAGTGGCCAGTACGACAAAACGCCAATTTCCTATGTAAGGACCTAATATAATATATATCATACTAAAAATATTTTCTAACCTAGAAAATATTTTTACAGAATATTCCAAATACATCCAATTTAAACGTTACACGTAAAGCGATCTATATCTATAGTCTACTACGCTAAAAACGATACATTCCACAAACACACCCCATTCGCCTGCGTACAGAATGTAATTACACTATGTACGTTTCAAATAAAGCACTAACTAATCCCACATTGTTTGGGAAATAAATTACTTACAATGCAAATTGGCTAATCTACAAACACTGAATGTCTGATAAAGCGAGTTATCGTATATAATATGTATATATTTCGACAAAATCATCCAGATTTTTTTTTGCGTAAACGAGCGTAGCCTCTGTTTTCGAGTCTGCTATTTTTTCTTTAATTTGTCAGATGGTTTGTTTGTCTGTCCGTAATTTACCTACAACTAAAGTTTACGGAACGGTTCTACGAATTTTCTGTTTTTCCAAAACACAAGTTAGAAGTGTGTAGACCTTTTATACTTTCTCATTTGATCAATTTCTTCTTCGAGTCTGCCAATATTTGATAACACTGCGTTTCAGTCTCAACAGTTCACAGATCTACCAGTTAATTCATGATAAACAATACAATCAATTAGGTACACCTAAAATTATGCGCAATTAAGTTATCTAATTAACAAATATCAGTCAATATTCTAGTGCTTTTCATTAATCAAACGTTTGGCAAACCTAAAATTAAAGCTTCAATAGTTAATTGATTCATTGCTATTTCGTGGAACTCTTTTTCATTGTAATCTATACTTATAATAAAACAGGTCAAATTCTGTACATCGAATATATTTAAAATAAAACCTTTTTTGTGTTACTAACGATATAGACCTCAAATCTATATTTTTCTTAGTTTTTGTCTGTTTGTCTGTTTCTGGACTTTCCATAACTTCGGAATTGCTGGATGGATTCTAATGAAACTTGGTATGCTTAAGGTCTATACCATGAGGTAGGATATTTTCTACGCTTTATCCCGAAAATCAGAAGGGGTTCCCCTGGGAGGAGGGATGAAAGTCTTACTTAATTATAGCTCAGTAATGCGTGCTTTGAATTGGATGATTCTTTTTTTATTTCAAAAGTCAAAACTGAAATGATGTTTTCCCGAAAATTACGAGTAGTAGGGGTTCACGCGGGACGCATGAAAGTTATATTTAACTATAAGTCGGTAACGCGTGCTTCGGTAAAAGTTATATTTAACTATAAGTCGATTTGGATGATTCTTTTTTTGAAAAATCAGTGGGGGTACCCGTGAGAGAGGGGATAAAAGTCATATTTAACTATAACTTGCTAACGCGTGCTTCGGTAAGGATGAGTTTTTTTGCTAGTAATGACAAACTCAAATTATTGTACCAAAAAAATACTACTTCATTTTTGTAGTTGTAACAAAAAATCTTTTATTGGACACCTACGTAAAAAGTTGTAGCAAGGAAGTTTTTAGTATTGAAATTTGATTTGCATAATTATTTTTTGGAAAGGATTATCTAAAATTATTGTACTGCAAAAAAATACGACATCGGTATTGTAGTTATTTTTTTATGAGTTTATAACTGCGGCATAGATTATGATTGCACATTTGACAAGTTCGCACGTCCACGGAAATCAGCGATACTGTAGCCCTAGATGGAACACATAGCACTCCTATGAGACATGTGTCAACACATAGCGTCCAAAATTTTTTGTAGTGATGGGGACCGAGTATTTAAAAGGGGTAGATTGCCGTGCGAGAGGTACGAACACGATACCACTAAATACGCAAGAAGAACCTAAGCTACCGGTGAAGGATAACATCGTGTGGAAACCATAGCATGGTGGAAGGGCAATCTTAATACTTGCCTGGCTAACTAGCTAGCCCTCAAATTGAAAAATCTATCGCCAAACAGCTAATGGTGTGTTGCGGCGGCCTTTTTTGGGGTCACAGTGTCGCTGGTTTCTGTAGTCGTGTGAGCTGGTTGTCAAATGCCTGTCTTGAATAAAAAATAAATAGGCAATCGGGATACATACATTAGCGAAATAAAATCCTAGGGGTTAAAATGAGTGCATAATTCGTAAAATTAAATAGGCGTTTATGATATGCAGAATCTTAACATGCTGAACATAATTGTGCGAACTTCTCTGTATCGTTTTAGTTAAAAAAAAAATACACTGCCCTCTTATTGTATCTTTTACAATGATAAGATTTAAGACGAATCACTGAAATTATTTCTCTAATTTTTAAGTCCTACTGACATAATAATGAAAGGTTAGCAACCGCGAACGAAGACGCGGGTATAGCCAGGAAGAAAGGTATAAAAGTAATTTAGTTATAAAAATATTTATTATTCTCATGCAATGCAGTTGTATCACTATGTCGTGTTTAAGCCAATCACTAATGTTAAGCAATTCAGCTCGGTCAGGTCGAGGATTGCTTTTCTGTTCGAATGATACGTTCATTTTGAAAATTGACTAAGGCCTATGCATTAGGCCGATCTAGAAAATTAATAATACGGCAATCCACTCCGCCTATGAATTTAATTGATTAATTCTTTGTTGTTGACACATTGAAAATAAAATACAAGAAAAAACTTTACTATTAGCTTCGAAAAATTTAATCTAGAATACGAGTATATTATCAATATATATATATATATATTATCAAGATCTTTGTTATTAGATAATAAAGTGTCACAACTGATGGCTTTTGACTAAAAACGATGTCTTTTGTGCAACCTGATGATGATTATGTTATCATGAAACGGTTTATAATCTTTGTAGATTATCTTTATACTTAAATGAAATTAAGACTGAGGTCTGAGTTCCACGCCACACGGGCGATATCCTGCAATTTTGAAGCTTTTTCAGCCAGGGTGTAACAGCTTATATTGTGTAGTAATACTTTGTCCTGGACCGCACTGAGGATTTTAGCTTAACTTTTATTCTTAACCTACTTAAAGCCTAGCTGGCTATCACCCTCAAATAAACAAAATTGTTAGCTTTCCTTGAAAGTCAGTGTATTCCAGGCTAGGTATTTTCCATCTTCTTCTTCTTTGACTTCTGTGGTCATTCAAGCTGGTGGTCACATGCCTAGCAGTCTTGTGTGACAAAAAAATCGGCAAAGTGCGTCACACTCACGCAAGAAAGGTACCGCACCAATGCATCTATACAACATTATTAATAACGGGCAAGAAAGGCAAAAAATACGTGTTTTTTGTATGGGAGCCCCTTTAAATAAATTATTTTATTGTGTTTTCTATACCTATTTTTTATGGCATCAGCAGAAAGAAATTATCTGTGCAAATTTTAACTATTTAGCTATCAAGGTTCATGAGATACAACCTGGTGACAGACATACGGACAAATATACGGACAGCGAAGTCTTAGTGATCCCGTTTTTACTCATGTCAGTTTTTCACATATTTCAAAGTATCAGTTGTTAGTTTTTGTTTTTAAAGTGACCTTAGCATCTAAGCATGTACGCTAAAGAGTTGCCCTACAAGTTATAAATCATACATTTCTATTAACACAATGAACTGGATTCAGAATGCTTGATATTACAGTTTTTTAATCCTCAAGTTTTTGGAATATGAATGGCTGTATAAGATACTTAGATAAGTTAAGAATATAAGTGAACACTTTTAGTATTGATTCCATTATCTTATTTAATACTTATATGATGGGTTGCGATTCGTTAATGATTTTTATAGTTTTATCTTCATTAATATAAGTCTCCCTTTCTTTTTTTTATCTACCAGGTAAGTGACTTTATTATTTATTAATTATAAAAAATAAGTTACTAACAACATCAAAAAGCAGCTAAATATGCTTCTTATGTCATAGGTATACACAAAGAAATGAGAACAAAATAAAAATATTTGATGGAGTCAAGCCTTACATTAAAAAAAACCAGGGGAATTACCTCTAGACCAACGTTCCTTTAATTATAATGTGTTGTGTTAGAAGCTACGAGTATATTGCGGCATAACATTACAAGCTACCTTCTTAATCCGCGCCTGCACTCATTGCTCTGCCTACACCATTTACTCACCGCGCCGTCCTTTCACTCTGCATATGAGTTTCACGTCATTTCGGGCGAATTTTTCAAAGCGTAGTTAACAATTTTTCGAGGCGCAACGCTGGGTTAAATAACACTCGTTAACTTTCCTGCACGGTAACCGTCGGTGCGATTATTTTAGAGAATGCGACTTTTAACGAGTTGATTAAAATGAAACCGTCATTTTTATGAGAGATTTTTTGCGCTTGTTTTGGGTAAATTATGTTTAAGCATACGGATATTAAGTATTGGTTCTTTATGATAATAATGTAGACTTATAAATAAGCGTGAATGGCATTTATTCCAGTTCCTAAAATGTGCCAAAATTGTCCTCGTAGGCGAACGATAAAACATATACCTCTAAAGATGTTAGAGCTTTTGAGGTATGGGTAACCCTTTTGTGCCAAAATAATAAGTCGTTAAGAGTCAATAGAGTAAGTTAAATAACGAATGAATATTTTAAGTGGTATTGAGGAGATTATATGGTTTTTCTTTAAAAAAACCAGGAGTAAATACAACGTAGCATATTATGATGAATATGGCAAAACTAACAGTTAAAGACCCCAAGTTTTTTTTTGTTTTACAATAGTTTCTTGTGGGGTATCAAAAAGTTATTTCAAATAGTCATAATTTACATACATATATGTTATTACCAAATATTAGTTTACCTGTTCCATAAGACCGTTTAGAAGTGCTAATTTACGTATTAGAAGTGTTTAGAAGTGTAATTGTGTACACGTAGCGATTAAACCACATACTTTTAAATATAAAGCACATTACTCATCTTGCTTTACCTCTTATGTTGATCGATGCTAATTGGCATCAGTGTTATATGACGATGTCACGCTAAATTAGATATTGCGAATTTACAGTGAAATCATTCTAGTAATACACTTGTTAACTACGTTGATGGCACATTTTGTGAGATTCTTTGTAGTACCAACAAAAAATGTGTAAATAAAATATATGTAATCGTTTACGATCACACAAACCCGTCTTCTTAAACAAAATGAATCAAGCACGCGTTAGTTTTCTAAATAAAAAATACATAGACTTTGGACTTGAATTATCCTAAATAAATACATATATATATATAATTATACAACGTCAATAAAACTTAACCGATCACGTGACTTATTTTTGTATGGAGAAACTAATTATTTTTTGACAGTATCCGAAAAAAACAAGATATCAGCACACATTTGGACTATTCAATGCAGCACGCAAACCAGTGCACGTGTTCCATATTTCTCTCGTTTCGTGTCTCTACCTATTCTAAAAATTTAATTCGCCGCCGCCAATTTGTATGCATGCCTTGACTGCAGTATATTAGAAATGCACCGCCGACCCTTGCAGGGTTCTTAAATAATATGGTCAGCTTCATTTCAGCCGTTATACGGAAATAAATTCTGTTATGAAGTTTTATATGACTTTCGAGTGCAAATATAATAGCTGTGCTATATTTTTCCAAAGCAAGGGGAAATACTTATCGCGAACTTTCAGTAGAATGTTTTAATTTTATACTCCTTGTGATAAAATTGACTGTATTTCAGTTTTCTTGATATGGTCCCCTAACAAGGCATACTGTAACACTGCATATTTTTACCTGATTCTTTTAATAATAAATTGAATAAATAACCTGAAAAGATAAATGCAAAACAATGTAAATAAACAAACCATTGACCTAACTGTCAAACTTCAAAGCGACAGTTACAGTGACATTCTTAAACTACGTGTTTTTTATTACTTCCATGATCTTGGCCGTTGCACCCTGAGCATTGTGCCAGTGCTCTGAGCTATAGGGATGATCACTGCAGAAAATAGTTTGTGGTTACTGAGTCGATCAATTTTGATTTATAAACTAGATCATATCCCTAGTAGGTTTCTAATCTATTAATAGGACCGTCACAACGTCAAATTCTTTCTTTCACCGTCAACCTCGAGCACTAAATAAACTAAAACCTATAACAAAAACAGTTCATTTAGTGTAAAAGCTAGGTGATCCTAAACCCCAATTATTGGGTAAGTCAACACTTAACCTCTTGTAACCTGTCGATCATATTTAATCTCTATTTGTAATGATACTGTGTTTAATTTCAGTCTTCATGTAAAAAAACGTGGCATACTTGCCACGTACATTGTTCGCCATTTTTCATTACTCAAATAATAATCCAACATTGTACTATGTGTGTTTTGTTTCTATTCTGTATATAATGCCCTTCAGGCTATTTATTTTAATATCTTACAACCCTTTTGGTCATTTCTATTGTGAAGCCAGCTATTAAACCACGAAGACTTGACGGGGTTCTCTATTCTGCGCTTCTCGCAACCCGGATCGTGTCCACGTGGTGAACGAAACTGGCAGGCAACGAGCACCTGCTTACACGAGGCATTGGACGCGTTTCAGGATCCAGTCTACTCGCGGACCATACGTCCAGACGCCTAATCCAGTCTACCCGTGGTCCAGACGTCCAGACGCCTAGCTCCAATCTACCCGCTGTACAGACGTCGAGTCTTCTGGGTGCACAACTTGGTTTCAGGCACAACCTACCGCCGCCCTTCCGCCTGAGCGGCACTGCGTGCATCTTCTTCGTCCGGACCAGACCAATCACCGCGCCACGTGAATTCTTCGGTCGGGTCTACCACACCCTACCACGTGCACCTATCGGTCGAGCTGACGGCGCCGCAACTAACTGCGCGCCTCATATACGGAATTCGCCGTGCCAACTTACCCGCCAGCCACTATCTACGCTTCACCGCACTTCACGCAAGGCGAGCTCCTTCAGTTAAGTCCTCCAAACCCAGGACAAGTGTGATACTCTACCACCTCCTGTTCGCCACGGCCCTCAGTCTATTAAACCCACTTGAACTCAAATATATGTATTAAATTTACAATTCTCTTTTTTTCTGAAAATCCTTGCTACCGCCTAGCTAAGTAGTTAGATAGGTCTGCTTGGCTTCACCAAGCAGCACCGCTTCAATGCTAAAAAAAAAAACAAAAAAAACCGCCTTTCATTCGGCACGTAAACTGACGTTACCAATAACGTTGTCTTAGAAAATTCAAGTTATATTGATTAAAATAAAAAATATTGATATAATTTATATGGATGGACCTCGGGACCCTTTCGAACTATAATTTTTTTTCACAAGTTATCTATGAATATACTCGTACACAAAAAATACCAACAGATGAACATAGTACCTTCTCCTTTTTGAAAGTCGGTAAAAAATACGTTCGCGGTCTCAACACAGACAGTCCATGATTCACTTGTAAAATAATGTATTCATTCAACTTACAACTGATTTTTAGTTTATAGCACAAACTATACATTTATAACTAATATACGCATATAACACTCGAACACCACAAAAGTTGTCCCGAGCGATCTCTTACAAAGTAAACGTCTGGGAGTCCATGAAATATGCATTAAATATTTACACAGCCCCCAGGCGAGCCTTTCCCTTGAAGTCGACTGAACCGAACAGATTTGCAATTCACCGAACATCCTTTTGGAAAAAAAGCTCCTCTGAACAAAGCCAGCGGAGTCGTAGAATCGAAATGAACCACTAAATACTTACTAGGGCTGGCGAATGGCTATATTCGCTCTCTAACTGTCATTTCACTTTGTTTTCTCTCTTATGAATTATTTTCTTGTTCTAGGATAGAATGGAGAGCAAGGTCGCTGTTGTAAAATAAATATATTTAACTCTTCGAACGGAACTTAACCACTTTGATTATGAAACTAGTGTTAAAGAAAAATGACTGCTTTGCCGTATTTTTAGCTGACTTTAAAAAGGAGGAAGTTTTCAACTCGTTGATGCCTTTTTTCAGAGAAGGCTGAAGTGATTTTATTTTTGTTATAAAGTGTACCTCTCAATTGGTCCTATATACATTTTATCAAAATAGATCTTTCACTTTTTTTGAAATATTATTTCTTATCAGTTTTCTCAAAAAAGTCCATATGATATATAATGCTTTACTTTCATGAGGCCGAACATAATCGTCATCTCATGTTTATATAGTTGCAGATGCTAGCCCTAGTACCTATACAGGGTGTTTCTTAATTGAGTGCGTATATTTAGTATACTGGAAGAATTTATTGAAGTCATGCAAAGTTAACGCAAAACTAATGGACATGTCCATGGTGTCCATGGTGCTACTCCGGTGCAAATCCAGGTCACGCTTAAATAAACATATTTCTCAGTTTTTTTTAAAAAGACACATTTTATAAGCCAAATATGTTATATTAACGATGCTGATTGCGTGGTAAAAATTACCAGTCAATATAGAATCGTTCTGTATAAGCAACCATAAAGAAAATATTATTACAAAGACAAAATCGTAAGAACTTTAGGCATTAGTAGAATCAAGCATTTTTACAACAACCCTAGCGAAAGCAACATTGAATTGAACGTTTCATTGATTGCAAAATAGATGTCTCATTGATGTCGGTCAGCTCTTTTAGGTTTCATTCTTTATTACAAACTCATTCACTCATTCCAAGCATTTTACTGAATTAAAGCAATATTACTAACTTTCTTTTAGTAATATTCGCATGAATATCGTGGTTGTGAGGTCAACAGTTAGCAAACCTGTTGTTTATTCTTCTAATATGAAAGGCTTAAGAACCCTTACTGACTTTCTGCTCATTTAAAGTGTTAGTAGAGCAGTATCGTGCACTGAAACTTACTTTATTGTAACATAAGCCACCCTCGAGGTTTTAAATTGTTGCTCATCTATGTTGCCTAAAACAAGTAGTCATAGTTACAATTGTAATTAGGACTAAGTTAGTTTACTGTTGAGTGTTTCAATTCTAAAGGTAATATAAGTGTAGTGCATATTTGACTGGCTGGTTGGCGCAGTTAGTAGCAACCCCGCCTTGTACTGTTCGATCCCCGGAAAGGTTAAACATTTGTGTGCATAAACATATCTGTTTGACCTATGTCTGGGTGTTTATATATATATATATATATATATATATATATATATATATATATAAGTATGTATTTATGTAAATTAGTATGTATATCAGTCATCAGGTTCCCATAGTACAGGCTATGCATAGTTTGGGACCTAAAGACCATTGTGCGATTGTTGTCCCATATATATATATATATATATATCTCATCAAATTGTTGCAAGTGCCTTTAGTAACATCAACAAAATGACTAACTACGACAACAAAAAAATATAGCAGAAAGATTACCTATAGATCCACCCACCACCAGAGGGCAGCGTGCCCAGTATGCTAGCCGCATTACCACGCTGAATGGCAATGCTTATATGTTGGGCCAGATAAAAACCGGCATTCTGGCTACGCGTGGAATCGATCAAAAGTTCCGATAAGTTTTGGAAAATAAGATGAGCTCCCGGTCCCTACGGCCCTAAAGTCTCGACTCCAATTGGCTCAAACATATAACCTCTACCGAGGCTAGCATATTTTTGCCGTTTGTGCTGTTCGGCTGAATAAGCCGCCGCCCCCGCCTTACTCTGTGTCAAAGGAAGATGAGATGGCGCTAATGTGTCAACGCATGTCGCGTCCCACACTAGAGGCCTACCCAACTTCCAAGGCACAATCGTCATTCCGTCAGATCTTTTTCCATCGTCACGCGCAAGACCGCTCGGTTCGAGCACAGCTGCAATATTGGCGGTGGAAAAAGCCCGGCGAATGATATCATTTAGGCTAGCGTGGTGACCTATTCTGCCAGCACTTTTAGAACAAGACAGACCATGGTGACCGAGTTGATCGACTGCAGTACCACACTGGCAGCGACGGGCCTCATAACACCTCGCACCCAAACGTAAGCTGATAGCGAGACGAAAAGCAGTCGGATCTAATAGGCAACCTGTATTGAAAGAAGGAAAAGCTTGTAACCAAAGTCCCGACTCCCATTCAGAGACTGCAAGTATACGAGCGCGATCCGTGACGCTAGTACAGGTATTTAGAAGAGAATTTCGTGCTAGTTCACAGATCAGTCGATCACACAGCCTCTGACAAGATGGAAATTTGGGAAAATTGGTATTTGGGCAAGCAAGCCTCCAGGCATCCTCGGCTACTACTACATTAGAATGGTCTAAAGAGGGTGCGAGGATTTTTACTACCAAATCATTCGTGCCATGTAATGAAGCCAAGAATGCGGGCAGCGCGACTCAAAAAATTTTGCGGACTCCCAAGCCTCCTAACCTTCAATTCAAAACCATAATCAATGTGTCCTTTACGGTATTGTCCAGGCTCTCACGGAGCTCACTGTGTTGCCACAGTGGACAACAATGTAAATTATACGTAAATTTAGGACCGAAAAGACAATATCTGATAATAATAAACGCCAAAATTTCAACGGTGTCGTCACTGACGCGCCCATATAACATGAGGTTTACTAAGGCCGTCAAGTCTCTCAAGAGATTCTCGCCTACCTCACCAGAACTAAAAGATAGAAGATCTTTTAGGTGCTGAGGTGTTAAACCATCTAGGCCTTCGGCGGAGCCACTCTGAAAAGACCTAACAGCCACAGCAACCTCACAGGTAGTAACTTCAATGGTAATATCGTCTAACTGAGGTGGATCAGTGAGCTGGAGATCTGCGGCTGCAAGTTTTCAAGTGGATGTTTGTCACGTAGTGACTGAACGGTGTCGGGTGTATAAGGAGCTATAGTGTCGCTAGAGAACAAGACGCGTGCGGCGCCTCTGATATCACCATCGCTAATTTTGTTTTCAACTATTTTAAAAGTAACGAAATCGTCACACTTTTTAGAATTTTTAAAATGATTCCGTAAATGAGATGGAAATGGCACAGCTACATCCAAAAGATTGTCTTCCGATACAGCGTACCTCACGCAATTTTCCTTTACTCTCTGAGTAAGGGACTTTTTGCTCGTAGGATCTAATTTTACACAGAGCAGGCCGTATGGAAAACTCAAAAGATGTTCCCAGGCACGAGAAAGTGCGTTTCTGATGCGTTTCTGGTTCGAACAATGCGTTTAATTATCGGGACTAAGTTTTTTAGAGAGCTCAAAACCTCCCAAAACGGTTTGGGAGTAGTAGCAGCGCTCACGGTACTTTTACTGGCTACAAACGAGCCTTGCACTGGAGCTGAAAGAGTAATTTCTACAATTTTGTGGCACCTTGTGCGGTTAATTTTGAGGCTGTTTTGACCTTTGAAATAACGCGCCTGGTGGCACTCTGGGCACAATGTCATGTGCTCCTGCGACACGGAACTAATTTGGGCGACTAAATAAGTCACTATTTGGGCAGGAAGAGCCATTTACAATAGTAAATAACTTAGCTAATAAATAAAGACGACGACAGCCGGCCGTTAGGCAGACACGAGGCTCTTAGTGCGTCGCCGCGAGAGGCCGGTCACATGGAAACAAAAAGAAACTATACAAAAAATTGTCAAATACTACACTATTCTAAAAGCAGGAATAAAAGCAAAATATGGACTGTATATAGTCCAAAAATATTACCAGTAGGGAACTACAGCACGGAAGCAGCCGCTTTTGGAGGCCAAATAGAGTCCTAAGACTATAAAACTGAAAATAAATAAAAAATACCGAATTTTTTTGTCAACCAGCCGTGACAAGAATTTTGACATAATCCCAT
Source organism: Ligdia adustata (assembly GCA_947049295.1). NCBI lineage: Eukaryota > Metazoa > Arthropoda > Insecta > Lepidoptera > Geometridae > Ligdia > Ligdia adustata. The sequence continues at coordinate 5,705,724 of OX346214.1, read as the reverse complement.
TATTCTTTGATATTTCATCTTATTTAGTGTTTAATAATAAGAAATCTAGAAAAAACTTAGACTTCAATCTGACTGAAAAATATATCAGTTATTTTCAACTACCGTTACAAATACATAGAATGTCATCAATATATTCTAAGATAATTAAGCATACAATAAGGATAAATCAAAAAGCTACTAGACTTATCGACTATTGGAGCACGGTCTATGAGAACTTCTTCTTTGAGATCAAATATATTTGGCCAAGTGCGAGTCGGTCTCGCGAAACATACAATAAAGCGAATTGCTAAAATACGTTTGGTATAGATATAGATTTGATACAGCAATTCGTAATCGATAAACGATCGTATCCTTGATTTATCGATATGAGACGGCGAATGGCAGCGGAACGACAGTTAAGAATCGCTCGTTGACTGTTACGTCCCCGCAGGCATTCTAATAGACTTCGCTACTGAATACCTGGATGTAGAAAATAGTCCTACTAGATATGACAATAGACCTATTGTTTAGATAATATACTTAATGGACTGACAGAATGAAAAGTGTATTATGTAGGCGATGTAATAACTACCGCCACGATATATTCTATCAGTAGTGTTGTTCTGCGACTATTATATTTATAGGATATAAAAAAGCAACAATATAACAAAATTTTTTAAATTGTAATCTTAGTTTTGTCAAGATTGCTTGGAAACTACTACTTGGGTGGTGTGATACCATCAGTTCGCTTATTCAACTCTGTCTAAGTAAAACTAAATTTCCAAGCAAACTGACAGACGAAAGAATAATTTGCCAAACACGAAGCATGGGATGTTTTATTGCTTCTTGATCACCGGCATTCTTTATTAACTGTTAGAACATTTATTTTATGTTTGGGAGCTATAAATAGGTTTATTACTCTAAAATACTTAACTATCAAATAACTCTTTAAATTATTTAAAAAGAATTGTATCTTTTCTAGAATCTTTTATCTCAGTCGAAAACCGTTTCCGTTATTAAACGCATCAATTCGAGGCCCGGCACAGAGATAAGGCTTGCACTCACGATCTCAACAAGACAGTTATTGCCCTCTAATGTAATGCTGGTTTGGCAATATCGTATTTTATGCTGGGATAAAGTCACGTTGCCAAAGATATAGGATCGGTATCACACTGTCATGTAAACTGGGTTAAAATAGTTACGCTTTTTAACAAAAACTGTACGCCGCATTTTGAAAAAAGTATATTTTTATTACACCTACGCATATCTATTCTAACAGCTTAAGACTAATCGCATCATGTTGTGTCTCAGCGCGTTGCGTCGGATGTCACTCCGGCTATTTTCGTTTGACGTATTGTGCACTACTGCAACGTTCTTGAAATCTGCCATTTCCCTTTAAAAAGCATGACTAATGTTGCTATGGCGCGCTTAGTTGCAAAACATCGTGCGTTAGGTGTGTTAATGTTTCCTACATTACGTCATAAGCCGTGCTGTTGGGCTGCGCTGTGCTGAGTTCGTATATATGTTTGATTTCTGAGGTAACGGAGTGCGACTTACGCACGAGGCCGGAAAATGTAAGCAAACTGATGACCGGCCGTAGGCGCAAGCAAGATATTATCCAGATGAAACTGTCACAAAACTATAGGAATAGTAATAACAAGCAAACAGAATGGCTCTAGCGGAGACAAAAATTAGAAACAAATCGATTCACCAACATCAAACAATTCGTTGTCCCGATATTGATAAATCGTTATTGCAGCTTTCCTAATTAGTTGACCAACAATATGACAATCGAGTAATCTACACATTCGCAACCTGATTACCACGCACGAGCTGATAAGGAGGGTCAAAAAGAGTAGGATTAAAAGCTATTGGCTCTCTGCCCATCCAATTTTCTTTGTTGACGTCTCTTGGGAGCCACACGAAGATAATCTTAACAAAGCAAAGGCGTCGGGGCAAGTTCGCGCGCCTTGAAACAATGTTATCCGATGTCGGACAAAGAAAACAATTACAACTTTTATACAGCTAATACGTTACGATTCTTTGATGTTTTTAGCGGTAATATATAGCCTAGTGTGTTTTGTTTTAATACTGAATGTATTGCTTAAATACAAAGAAAGATTACAAGCACTTTAACGAAAGCATCTCATTTAATTAATTTTTTTTTACATTGTAATACGCTAGCACATTTTTGTACCGAAATAGGCAAAAATTTAACACATCCATAACGATCGTCGGGGTATTCCACTAAATGACTAGATAGTTATGCCCCTTATATTGCTCGGACATTCCACTATGTATTATGGGTGCCGTTGTGGAGATATTAACCAGACTATAGGATGAAGTGAAGCTATCACAGTATACATAAGCGCTATATCTGTTATATTTTAAATAATTATTTGTAAATAGTTTGCCGAACCGGTGCAATGCTCGAGTGATATCGTATGATATAAATCTCATATCAATAAATATCTCATTGTAGAGGATAAGAAATTTAAGGCACCGATTTTGTATTTGGGACATATCTGCCAGGCTGATCAAATGTAGGTTTATCAACATCAAAGGTTCCCAAACTCTCTACCTACCTTACATAGTTTAGAAAAACCAAATGCTACTCATTGTGTGATTGCACACACTAATTATAACGTCATAACACATCTCTCCGACCTTGGGCAAGTACCTTATCAGTTTGATAAGCCAAGCAGTGTTTTGACAAAATTCATTCTTGATCGATCAGTTGGAACATAATGTTATAGCATAAAAGTTGTTGTCTCAGCCCGATCTCTTAGTCAGTAAAAAAGTTCAGATCTTCCTTTTGATCACGTCCACTTTCTATAATAACCATGTACTTAAGGAATGTTATTATTATAGGAGATATTCTTATGTCGTGCTACTTTAATACTTTTTCACAGTAGCTCGTAACATAACGTAATTTTTTTTCTACTTCAATTGTATAATATAATCAAATAAAACGCTATGAGACGTCCTGGGACGTTGCATAGCGTTTCAAATACGATACATTATTTTTCGCCAAACATACTGCGTTCTACAGCCCGATGCTAAGTCTGGAAATTGACCTCGTAAAAATCAAACTGCCATGATAGTTCCGTTACCCACTGACACACATTCATACACCAAACATCTATCTACCTACTACTACTCTAGTACATGTAGAGTCGTTAAGGCCAACGCATTACTCAACCGTCGGAAATCTACAGGATGTGCCGATATCTGGGGCATCAATATCTTACAGCCACCACCGGTGGCAAGACATCTATTGAATCGAAAATCGATATTTATTGGAGTGTGGCATTTCGATGTTAGTTTTAGCTGTTACTGAAATGGTTTTACTTGATGAAACTGCGTTAAGAGCATTCCGAAGATTGTGGTGGCTTGTAAGATGTGTTTAAACAGCTAAGTGCAGACTAGCTAGATTGCAATAGCCAAAGGCGCTGTATTTTGAGGGGTGTGTGAACATAAAAAAAATTTCGCAAAATATTGAACTGAAACTATAGAAGCACAAAAATATCTCAAAAAAATCTCTAGGTATGGATACTATATTGTGCCGTCCATCGGGTAAAACGAAACTTTTGAAAATTTCGTATGTATACATCATTACCGATTTTTAAACCACGACGTTATAAATATTGATATATAAAAGTTTTAATTTTATTTCTAATTTATCATAACCAAATTTTTGATGCCTTGGTAGCCTAGTCGATCGACTAGGCTACCACTAACTTCATACTTACTTACTATTTACTTGCTCCTCAAGCTGTTCATATTTCAAACGCGTATCTATCATCGTGACGTTTGGTATCGCCGGAGCTGTCTCGCAAGAAGCGACAATTCATTTATCAAGCCATCCAATAACCGACGAGTTGTCTTGTCGATGCGCACATGCTGAGGACACAATGACCAGATAAAACTTGTCAGGATTTATTGTTTGGAAACGTTAGCAGTTTTTTGGGCATAGACAATAGTAGGTAGTAGTAGGTCACAGAATCGCTGCTAGCACAGTTAGCTGAGTTCTAATAATTGGTGACTAAATTAAGGTAATCTTCAATGTTAAATATGCAGTAAGAAGATAAACTCATCCCACGGCATAAGCTCGGGCGGGATCAGTTGTCGAACCAGCCACTTATCCCGTTTATGATCGAAATTGATACACTAAATTTGGTAACATTATTCATGTCCTTTGACTTGAGTTACAAGTTTTTTAAAATGATTTACAATTTTATGGCAATCCGTCATAAAATTTAATATCATTCTCTTTAAATTATAAAAATAAAGTTATTGAGTGCCTCATACATCAACTGAAAGTTTTTAGATAGATTGATGTAATGATATGATCAGTATTTGAACCGCAATTTGCCTATATCAGTCAGTTAAAATTTGATCAGCTAACCTTATATTGAATTTTCAAGTCATACATATTTTTTCCCATATTTAAATATTTTTTTCTCTAGGACTTTTGGAAATCGATAGAAAAGTAATCACGTATTAGGTTCTGTAGATACAAATTCATTAAAGAGCATCCAACAAATATTACTACAACTATATCTATATATTTTTTAAATCGTTGATAATAGGTTGGGCTAGGTTAGATTTTAATAAGTTAGGTTCGAATAGGTTAGGTTTGAATACGAGTATGTTCGAATAGGTTAGGCTTGAATTGGTAAGGTTTGAATAAGTTGTATTTTGTCTATATGTATCAAAGTCGTCCATAAGAGGTTTGTTATTAGTAACCCTGAATAATGTTGAACACTAATAACCAGAAATAATACCGACAAAATTAAACACGAAACGCTAATATCGCCACTTTGTTTATAACTGTTAGCGTTAACCCTTTACCCCTCTAAAACGAGTCGGAAACTGTCTGCCATAATGTGCCATTAGGGTCCCTGATGCAGGTAGACCCTTATCTACGGAGCTCCATATTTGTAAAGTTTGAAAAACCCGAGCGAACTAGGGTTGCACCATCTGTAGGTATGCTGGGCAGCTAAATACGGAAATTACCGTTTAATTCACGTAAAAAGTAAATAACAAATAACCCATCCAGGTTATCTGGAGTAAAACAATAGAGGAAGGTAGTTTATCATAACACTAAAATATAAAGGCATATGCATAAATTTTCTAATACACTCTTTCGTATTAGAATTCTTAATGAAACGCTTTTAGGAGAAAGAAAGGAAAATATTTAGGAGAAGACTTAAAGAAATATAAACATTATTTTTTCTTATTTGCTAGGTACCAGGTGTGACTGTGAGTGACAAATGTGTGTCCCTTTCTAATTCGTAAGGTTTAGGATAACTACTAAGAAAGCCGTTCCGTCATGGCGTTCTGCGACTTAAGTATAACAAAGACTAAATACGAGTATAATCTTTAATCACTCTTATGAATAAAACTTTACATGAAAAACAAATAGCAAGTGAAAGAAAGAAGTTCTCAAAAGACTAATTACAAATACTAAATAACTAACGTTTATTTTTTAAATTCGAACTGCGATGCTAAAGAAATTTTATTAACTGCTCAGTATAAACATTTTTGAGGTCAAGATCGAACACCAGTACTGATATTTTAAATTTCTCAATCCGAAAACATATGCCAAATACATTTTTCTCGCTCGAATAATACGATTTGTTTTATTGCCAAAACTAGGAAGAAAGATAATTGTGGAATACTTTTTATATGAGAACTTTAATTTTTATAATCATTACAAATAGGGGTGGTACAACGATGGGAAGTGGAAAAATCACGAAAGCATGATTAGTATACTCCCAGATAAGATTCTTCATGATGCAGAGGCAATAAATAAGAACTGTATCTGCTTGGTGATGGATACGGCCCAAGGGTAATCATTGTACAAACTAGATATGGCGACCCGTATTTTCTTTTCAAACTGTTGGTATTTGAAACGAGTATAATTTCATTTTATACGTATTACACGAATTCTTAGGTGTCTTCCATTTGTTTTCTGAATATTATTTTCTAGACATGTTCTCGTAAATACTTTACATAAATTTTTTCGTTACATTTAAATTACCATATTCTATATTTTGTAATTCCTTACTATATTTATTTTTAGGGTTCTTTTTAGTACTACGGAACCCTTTAAATTGAATATTAAAATATTTCGCCAAATTGCGAACCTGCTCGTTTTTGAAGTAGGTTGAAGAATCGAACAAACCATAAACTTCTTATTTATTTGAATTGAGTAAAAAACCAAAAAATATATAAATGAAAAAAAAACGATATATTGCAAAACTTCTGTTTTTCATACTAATTTACTTTTTTACCGTATTATAAAAAAATCTATTGTAATGTGCTAAATGATTATTTTTTATCGTTTTATTTGTTCCCATAATTGTATCTCGCATGTTTGTTTAAGGGTCCCATCTTCATCCTTACACCTGTTACTAGGTGCCTTGTCTAATTTGATGAGTAGAGAGACCCCAAACAACTATTAATTAGGAGCCTGGGGTCATCCCGCACAAGACAGCTGTCGGGAACCCAGCGTGCGAATGATTGACGGAATTTTTTGGGGTCTCGAGCATTTCGCTTAATGAGTTCGTGTTGTGTGATAGTAATTAAGCCGAATGTTTGAACATTGTAAATAGTTTTAGCGTTGTTAGTCCCACGTTAAGGTTTTCGGTAACGCCGTTTGGAGCAAACTGAAGTTATTTAAGCGCTTCATTAAATGTTATCCAAAGTTAGGTGTATTTTAGCTAAAAATAAAGTGATCTTTCAAATATTTATTTATCTATTAATCTATATTGGTAAAAACATCAAAATAATGTTGCAATTTAATTATTTTTAACGCACCTCAACTTAAATTTCTTTTGCTATGATTATTTTTTTGGTATGTAAATATAAATGGCCTTAAATAAAAATATAAATGGCCTTGGTTTTAGCAAGGAGCAAGGGTTTTTACCTTTCAGCGAGGAAGAAGGAGGAAGCGACGATGTGGCCTAATATGTAGCTTGCCTAGAAAAAACTTGTTTACTCTTTACTTGGTAAAAATGCTAAATATAAGTTGTCATTGCAATACTATAGCGGTGTTGTTACACAGTTTTATTCCGCCATAAAAAGTTGCGAAAGCGTATTGTTCAAACACATGAAACATTGTCTTCGTGATCCTTCCCGTATCACCTTTGAAGCGAATTTGCGAACACGTGTACGCGATATACCGGAACGTGTTATGACGGGGGCTTATTCTCAAGACCGTGCGACATAGAAAATGAATAATGTAAGTCGGAGATATTTTGTGGCTGGTGGAAAGCTTTGGACTTATGTACGCGTAGCTCGTAGATCATCTACAATAGTAATGCTTAGAGTTTAGTTTATTTGAGATTTTTGTTATATTCTTTTTTATTGCTAATATTAATAAATAAATTAAATAAGAATATTGTTTATTATTCAAAAAATCGACAAGAACACAAATGAAAATACACACAGGGTTCGAACGTACCATCCTTCTACGTACCACGCCCAGATGGCTGACATAATATCGGAAACCGCTCATGTGCCAGCCGCGAAATGTAGCGCTTGTTGTGGATTCAAAGTCGCTTGTTACTTTTTATAAATTATTATTTTCAAATTCCAGTTATTCCAGTGCAATTAATTGTTTCTTTTTCTTTTGGTCAACAACACAAATCTCCGTGCCAACCACATTTCAATTCGAATTAGGAAAGTAACCTATTAGCAGCTAAACGATAACGACTTGCGTGACAACTGATTAAATGCCTGAATTAAGTTGATTTAAAACTCATTACTCATAGTTATAAAAATAGCATTAAAACAAAAAGGTTAACCTAAATTTATCTAAACATTAACAGAAAAATATAAGTCGATGCCTATCGGACACAATCAATCAAATACAAAAAAAGCTTAGCTATAAATTACTGACTTTTATCCGTGGTTTTGCTTGCGATAACAAGGTTCTTGTTAGCACGGAATTTTTTGTTTACGGGACGCGAAATGGCCTGAGATATTCTCCGACAGCTCTAAAGTACTTGTAGTTGTATAGTTATATATAAAATTGTAGTCATTCACTTAATTTTTACGTTGCAAAAACAGAAAGTTACAATGTAGCTAAATATGAAACATTCTTAGGTGCACCACACACCTGCGCAATCTGTCGTCTGTGTCACCTATCCGTTCCAACCGAAGATCAGCGCGGGTTGTATACACCCAAATGAATTGTTTACAACCCGAAGTTGAGTTGGGATCGGTTTGTGACAAAAAACTTCCTTCGATTCCTATTTATTCCACTTTTATTTTTCGTATTGTATGTTTTGTTACATAGCATACCTATTCTATTCTTAATTGTTTTTATTTTACTTCTTCTTTTTATAGGTTGTCTGGCTCATTTTCTGCGTCACAGCTTGTAGCTCCGACTACGCTCTACTTATAGAATGATCATTGCGTCTTAGTTGGTAGCAGCTACTGGATGTTTTTTCATTATTCCCAAAAATGAAGAGGTTATATGATCATCTGTATTTTTTTGTGCGTTGTTCGGTCGATATTTTTGCCAATTGATTAAACAAATGTAGATCAAAAAGGTATATATTTATGTCCGATGTAGTACCATTATCATTAAGTAAGGAAATTACTAACTATCAATGTAAAAAATATTTATAAGGCAATTTTAACCCACTTCCAGGTTAGTTTCCGGTAAAATTTAGTCGACTAAAGACTACAAAATGTCGCACGCAACCTTTCATCTAACGCAAAATTTTCACTGGCCATAATTTCATCAGTTTGCTTAATACATCCCTGGCTGCCTCGTCAGGTGCTCCTGGGCGCGTGAATTGCTTGTTTAACATATTTTTTTGTGTCTGTCTCGTTTATGTTGAACGTAACGATTTCGCGTTATGTACTCGAATCAGAATTTAGACGTATGAATATGAAAACGATTGTTCTTTTGGTGACATTTTCAATTTTCGTTAGGACAACCGTTGCTGTTTTGTTTTTATTTTGTTTGTAATTTAGCTGACCAAGGGAAGTGTCCTTGTTCCGACTCTTAAATTTTTTTGTTTCGATTGTCATTTTTAATTGGTCCTAGTTTCAAACAAAAGTAAACCTTACAATACTCGTATAGCGTTAGTTTATTGATAGTATTGTAAGGAGATGAAAGATGGAAAAATTACATCAAATCGTCATTTTTAAGAAGCGTTGCCAAAATAATTCGATACGTGCCTTTTCCAAATTCACAATTCGAGCAACATAGGTATTGTTCAAACCTGTTTTTGTTTTTGAGCAGTTAATTAATAAATTAACTGAACAACGTATTATTAAAATATTAGATAACACTATAGTTGTTATACGAAAATTATTACATCTGACTAAATTAACTAGTCCAATAGTCTAGATAAATTAAGTTAATTTAAGTACATTAAGTAGACTAAAATACTAATACAATTTTAGCGCAATACTATTTCGCGGCTGGCTTCCTCCGTTCTCTTCTTATTTATTACTTGCACACGGTACGTGCTCAACGCGAATTTGTTTTCATAATATTTTCTCTGCCATTATTTGAACCCAAAACGTAATTTAGTCCTTATCTTTTCAGTATAAAGTCGAATGTTCTATAAGCTCGGGTTAAAGTATGTACATTTGTCTCTTTATTTACTTTATTGCGACATTTTATAATATTGTACGTAGATAAGGAGAAGACGCTCAAGCGTTACAAAGTGCTTTTTGTTTAGGAAATCATAAGGTACGCTGACTTTATACGGGTGGCATGTGACCTTCACGGTTGCGGTAATCAACTTTTGAATTTATCTTCATTTGCTTGCCAACATAAATGATTAGCTGTTACCCGCAACTTCTGTCCGCGTGGATAAAGATTTATTCCCGATAATTATGAGACTAATAATTAATACACGTACATTTTTTACAAAAATAATATTATAAAAGTAATTAAATAAAATATTTAAAAAAATGATATTCAAAATTATTTAAGTGACGATTTTTTTTTGTTTAATTACTTTTGTATATATTATGAGCCTTAAATAATTATACACTTAATGATGTGGGCTCCACGCTCATGCGGTTCGTTTAAACCATACTTTATTCGTTTTACATAACAAACTCCTTTTTATTCATTGTTTATAACAATAGACATGTAGGTACTTACTTACTACTATTACGCGTATTTCTAATCAATTTTTCCAGGCTCTCTGATAAGCCTGGATCCTTTAGTTCTTTATTCCAACAATTTCTGGACCTTTTTAGCAAAAATATAGCCTGAAATATACCTTTCCCAAGGTATGAAATCTATCTTTATACTAAATTTAGTGAAAATCTGTTCAGTGGTTTAGGTGTGAAAATGTAGCAGAAAGACAAACAGAGCTACTGTCGCTTTTATGAAAATATTGTTAGGAAAGTAGAGATTTGGTGCAGATGAATACATAAAAGAAATGATATATCAAGTTAAATATCAAAGGTTGTGAACCTTTGAATTTAGAAACAAAAAAAAATTGAATTGTAACCAATTCAAATTTTTTTTTGTTTCTTGGGCGTCTTGTTGAAAAGAGATTCTAGACTTCTCTCTCTATTGAAATCGATTAATATAATTAGACCAGTGTCGAAAACTAACGTGTGTATGAAAACTAAGACTAGTTTTATAACCACTAATTCCCACAGTCCATCTGCGTGGTCCATCTTGTCCGTCGAACTCACACCTGCTGTCTGAGAAGTTTCCTTTATACTATTGTTTTGGAACTCATTTTCATTTGTTTTACTCGTATTGTTTTCGATTGCAAGTTCAATGGCAACCGTAAACGGGTGCAGTGAACTTTTCTGCTTTCAAACAGTTTTAACAAAATGACATAGGAAAGTTTGTCGTTGCTAAACTTCGTAATTTTAGCGGTGTTTTCCCTTCAAGTCCACTAGATGTACTTTATTTATGATTGAATCGTTTATGGGAGTATGTTGATTCTTGAAATAGATATTTATTTTTAGTAAATGTGAGTACAGGACTTATCTAGTGCAGAATGTGATTAATAGAATTCGCGCGAAAAGAAACAATAACATTCTCAATCGCCGCCGTTTTTCCTCGCCATGCTGGCTCTAAGACTAGTATTTTGCATTCACATTAGCATTCATCCGCATCGTCAGGCATGACTGCATAGTAAAAAAAGAGTTGTAGTATATCTCTTAGGACCTAATTCGCAGATCTATGCATGCACGAGAAAAGCGTGTAGTTTTACTCAAAGTATTTCCTACCAAAAAAGAAGACATGATTTATTATGCATGTATTAGGACTTTCAGAATGTTTTTTATTTAATTTCATCATTAGGTAGGTAAACATTTTTGTATTCGGAGAGATTTGACCATAAAAAACTCTTTAGAGATAAGGTTGTTGTTATGAAGTTTTCATAGAAGGTATATACACTCATAGCTGACAGTAAGTAGATACGACAGTGTTGCTGAAAGGAAGCAAAGTGGCTTTATAGAAAACGCCACGTTGCTTCCTTTCCTATTAGCAGTTTATAATAAAGATCCGAATCTTGTGCAAACAATACAAAATAATTAAACCACCGTCCGTACGCCGGCTTACTACTATAAATCTGAGGAAATATGAAATACGTTGCAGTATTACAAAAGGCTATTACTTATTAAGGAATTATGCATACACTGTGGTATTATGGTGGAAATAAGTGTTGTTTGCAAAGCAAACATAATGTAATTTTATTTCAGTGTTTAACTGTAACGTACTTGACGATTGTTTTAGTTTTGACTTCAGACCTTTTTATTTTTGATAGAAGCTTAGTTTTTAGACCACATTAAATGTAGTTATCATAATAATAATAATAAAGATCTTATTGAAATTTAACAGCTGATTCCATTTCGCGCTATAATCTAAGTTTTTTCAAGTCGCGAGTTCAATAAGGTTTTACATAATCTGGCGAGTATTTCAAAAGATAATTGATGCATGCGGTCATATGCATGTTATTTATAAAAAAAAATTGTTTAAATGGGAAAGTAAACAATAAACACAGCGCTACAGTTATCATTATCACCTTACTTAAGGCACTCCAAGCAATAATCACTCCACAAAGTCTCACTTAAATCGTCACAATAGGCGCAAGAATTATGTTTTAAAGACTTGCACGCGACGGCTAAAACAGGCGGGCGGATAGAGTAAAGCTATGTCCATGTAGAAGCGGCAGCGGCGTCGTTTAAGAAATACTAAGTAATGAGTACCTATGTTGTGATACTCATTTATTATTTTCTAGTTAGTCTTTTCGTACTTACAAGACTGTCTTTTTTCTGCAAGTTGTGTAGATTTGGTACACAATTCGACATAAATCACTTCAATTAAAACTCGGAAAAAAAAACTGAAATTAAATCTATTTGAATGTGATAATTTTGCCTAAGCTAGCAAATTGTTGGGCCATCACTCAACTGGCATCACTAGTCGCATCATTTAGCAGGTTGTGGTCGTCTCACTAAATTGACGGCTCTCGCTTTAATGTGGTCTCTCCTTAACAATTACCTGGTCATGCGAGCGGGTCATCCATCAAGTACTTGCTAGCCCTAGCAGGTCGTGGTGCCACTGGCATTGGCTACTCTAAGGCAATTTCCGGCTGGCTTATCTGGGCCGACCTGAAGCATTTACTCGCCGGTTCTGGCGTGGTTTGTTTAACAGAATTAATCCTGTTGACAACGATCTTTGGCAAGGCCGCGTGTTTGCGGCCGAGATTGGTTTGGCCTGGTTTGGACGATTGAGTTCTGTTGGTGGAGAAAATATTTACAATCAACTAAAATAGCACAAAAAACTTTTAATTGTCTTTGTTGTATCAACACATTTTTTATAGATAGATGAGAAACTTTGATTTGTTAGGTTGTTATTCTGTGAACGAGGTATTTAAGTTGGCTGTCGAATTATTTGGTTGAGGATTCTAAGCTTGGATGAGATTCAGTCTTAGCTTAGTAAGATTATCAAGGTGCTACAGCCAACAGTTAAGTTACTGCAGAACGCTAGCTTTTCAAAACAATCTCTCTACCATTCAGTCAGTTATTCTTTTCTTGAATATTCAATACCGTGTAAAACTGACATCTGTATTTGCAAAAATATTTGCCAATACATTAGCGACACAAATCAAATAGACCTACGATGTAGCGATTGCCGGCTCAGTTTGTTTTCGAATGTGCTCAACAAAGCGCATTAGGACGCTTGCGTTTCATACATGGATGGCTCTGTATTTTTACAAAATTTGAAGATTTCATTCTTGCTTCCAATTGTTCCCCATCTTGACTTATTACTTACATAGCTTAAACTTGGCCCGCACCGACCGCTACAAGTGCTTATACATAAAAGAGTACTTAAGTCCTGTCTGACTGACTGATATTACCTAAGAATCAACGCAGAGCCTAAACCGCTAAATATAGAGGAATGAAAATTGAAAGGAGAAAGAAAGGATTTTAGGAAATTCAATTCAATAGGAGTTCAACATTTGAAACATCTTTATAGGTCTTCCATTTCATGTCACAGGCAACGCCGCGGGTGACAGCTATTTGCTATTTCATTGTACCCGGGTTAATAAATTCCTGTAAAAATAATAGATTGTATAGTTTTTAAAATTTTGAAACTAACTGAAAGAGTAAACTTTGTGTGTAACTGATAGTTTTCATGTTCTATCCATAAAATCAGAAGTCCAGGGGATAATTCATAATGTCATGGAACCATGGGTAATCAAAATTAGCCATGAAAGTGATAATGGGCCGGCTCACCGGAACCACGGGTAACGATTCCAACTGAATGGTTTAGAATAGCCAACAACTGTAATCTAATGCATACATACTAGCGGGATCTACAATTTAAAATGCGGTCCTACGTCACCTATATTTACTGCGTACTGGTCAAAAATACTTTAATTAACTGCTCTACTAAAGTTACTATATACTATGTACTCATATTAAAGATATATTAGCGTCACAAGTAAATCAGATAATTAAGTACACACTAAAACGGTTCTAGCAAACAATTCTTCGGAAATATAATGAGTAGGTATGATGAACAGCGAAAACAATGGAAGCATGACCTTTATTATAAAAGAAAATATTGGGAAAGAATCACAGCCTAATTAGAAAACTTTCTTGTAATCCACGGGCTCCATCAAAAGGTCAAACGGAGGCCGTATTTCTGGTATTACCAGTAAGTAAACATTCTGTGAGGACCAGTCTGAAATAGAATAGGAATATATTTTCAACTAAAAATAAGCCGGAAGTTGAATGATTCGATGATATCTATTTTTCTATGTTCCCTGATTTCTCAGAAGTCTGGACATCGGTCCAGACTTTGATTATTATTTTTTATGTTTGTTAGATTTCATATTACCAAAGATTTTTGGGGTCTTGATGCAATTTTTTTACTTGGTTGACAAAACGCGAGGACAAAAGCGTATATGACAAAAATCATAACCGTATACCATTTTAAAACATACACATAAAAATACACAAAGCAAAAGCCTTCCTTATTGTGATTACCATAACCCACTTTCTTCGTTTGTAAACAAGTCTTTTTTATGTAGGAAAATATCTTCCCGTCTATCTGATTTTAGCCTTATTTGCATTCCAAACAATCAAAAGCAGAAATACCTACACAACATTTTTCATACACAGAAAAACGATTATTAAGACGCGTGACCGAGCAGAACTCGAACCCATTGACCCGGATGTCTACAACCATTGAAATATGAAGCTTTTTGGTATAAATAAGGAGAATCACATATATTTTATGTTGTTTGTATTCTTACAAAGGTCCTAGAGATAACGAGGATAATGTTATGAGAATATCTTAATTTTTTATAGAGCCATTAAAAATAGTGTTATAAGCTAGGACTATCTGTAGATCTCATGTGGTAAGAATGTAGGTGAGCTACTCTTACAAGCTCATATTTTGATGTAGTTATTCGTTATATTTTTCCTAACATTTTATTTTATTTGCATATTTTTTGATTATTAATTTGCCTTATCTAGTGTATTAAGATATGTTTAACTGATTATTATTTATGTGATTCAGTCTAATAATTTTACCGCGCCTTAATATTTTAATATAACTTTGTATTTTTATAAAACTCATCAAATAATATCGTCGAAAATGTAATCCATCCAATGCGGTCCATCTCTACTAAGAATCTGTCGGCAGATTATTACTCGAGTCAGTTATGTATTATTCATAGTTGTCTGGTGGTATTATCGCGGCCATATTTCAGGATGACTCCCCCTTTTTCTAACAATAAGTAATCTGTAACTTATGGCGCCGCTTAAGCATTACATTAGTTATACTTTCGGCGGTTGTTCAGTTTTGCTGGTCACGAAATTTTTATATGTAGGTATTTACTAAGGTTATCATGCACAGACATGATTTTATTAAAATACTAGCTGTACCCGCGACTTTGTTCGCAGTTGGTAACCTTTCGTAATTAAGTCAATGAAACTTTTAAAAATTGAGAATTTATATCAGTGATAAAATAAATGTACTCCTTAAAGTCTTATCATTGTAAAATACTTAATTTTGCGAATTGAATAGGCGTTAATTATGCAAATGTATGTGTATCCCGATTGCCCATTTTTATTCAACACAGCTAGGCATTTGACAACCAGCACGCACGACCACAGAAGTCAACGACTCAAAATCAAGAAAAGTAGGATAAAACATACGAAAATTTTCATCAACTATGAAAACATCGGTGAGGCATTGAAGAATGAGAAATGGCTTGATGTTTTTGAGACAACTAATGTGAATTTAGCAGCTGACATCTTTACTAATAAACTACACAACTTAATAAGTAGTCGTACGCAATTAAAAGTTATATCAAAGAGAAATCAACCGCTTAAGCCATGGATTACTAAAGGTGACAAAAACGAGACAAACTACATAAAATGGCTAAAATGTAAAATGTATAAATTAACGGAGAAATACTTAAAATATAGGAATATTTGTAAAAGAATAATTAAAGATCGTAAAAGTGAATACTATAAAAATAAACTAAATAATGGCAAGGGGAACATTAAACATATCTGGGATATAATAAAAGAAGTCTGTAATTTTAAAAAATCCAAAACATCTTCGAGTGACTTACTTAGCTATCAAGATAACCCTACTCAGTCACTCAATGCTGTTAATGCATATTTTACCTCGATTAGTGGTGCACTTGCGGATAATATCCTTTACAAAATAAATAAAACAGAAAAAGATTTAGCTGTGTTCGCTGAAGAACCTAACCCATCTTTAAACTCTATGTCATTTATGCCCACTGATCCAATTGAAGTAAAATCAGTAATCTCTAACTTAAAATCACAGTGCTCCAGGATGGGACAAGATAACTGCGGAAATCTTAAAAAAGTTTGTTTTATTTTTAGCTGAGCCTATATCACACATATGTAATTTAAGTCTGGAGACCGGTGTTTTCCCTAAAGCTTTTAAGCAAGCAGTCAATTTATAAGTCAGGTTACAAAAGTTGTCCCTCAAACTACAGGCCTATTTCTCTATTGTCGACACATTCGAAAGTTCTAAAAATGCTTGTTAAAAAACGACTTTTGCGGTACCTTGAAAATAACAATTTGCTTTATACCAATCAGTACGGATTTAGAGAGCGCAAGTCGACTGAAGATGCTGTCTTAGAATTAACATCCTTAATCACTTACTATATGGGTAAGCGACAGAAATGCGTTGGAATCTTTTTGGATTTACAAAAGGCTTTCGATACTCTCTCCATATCCATATTGTTGACCAGAATGGAGGATGTTGGTATAAGAGGCTTAACATTAAAATGGTTTACAGATTACCTTACTGGTAGATCTCAGCAAGTTCGGGTTGACAGTTTTGTAAGTGATACTGCACAATGTAGTTTTGGAGTCCCACAAGGAAGCACATTAGGGCCCACACTCTTCTTTATCTATATAAATAACTTGTGTGGTAGTACTTTGCCTGGGACAAATCTGCTTATGTTCGCTGATGACACTGTATTACTTTGTCGTGGTAGAACCTGGGCCAGAGCCAAACAGCTAGCAGAAAATAGTCTATCATACGTGACCCGATGGTCAGAAGATAACTTGTTAACTCTCAATACCGATAAAACAAAATATTTGTGTTTTTGTAAAAGTGTCACTGGAGGACCCAAAAGTGATTTTATAATTAAAATACACATATTTCTATGCAACTGAAGCACTTATATTTGTTCCCATTGTTCTTGTTCTAATTTGTGCATCAAATATCTCGGAGTATTGTTAGACGACAAGTTGACATAGGATAAGCACATTCATTTGTTATCGTCTAGGATACGAAAACTAATTTACATATTTAAAACGCTTAGGACAGGTGCAGACCATAAAATTGTTATTCAAACTTATAAAGCGCTTTGTGAGTGCCTAATAAGATATTGTATTTGCGTATGGGGTAGCTTAGATAAAACTCATCTTATAACTGCAGAGCGGGCACAACATGCTGTTCTAAAGGTCATGATGTTCCTACCTTATAGGCATCCCACTACCGAAGTTTATGAGAAAGCCGTTGTCTTATCAGTACGAAAAATCTTTATATACGAGTGTATTAGAAGATATCACAAATATGCTGTTCCTAACACTATGTCCCCAGACAGTAATGTCGTCATGAACGTCTTGCTCCGGTGGTCAAAACTAAATATGCACAGAAACATTTTACAGTAGTTACAACCCACCTCTACAACACGCTTAATACATTCAGTAACATCGAAAAGGTTACTGACAGAGAACTTAACAAAAAATATTTTCTGTCCTGGCTTTTCAGTTTTGATTATGACGGTATTGAGAAGATGCTTGAAAGGTTCTCTGTATGAGTGAATACTACCATTTACTTTTGAATTAGTTACTTTAGATGTACTTAAAAATATATATCATTTTAGTTTATATTGTTTGATGTTGTGTGTTAGGTTATTACTTACCCTTCCTACTTACTACACTATGTACGCATCGTTCCTGCGTACGCTGACTAAACTTGTTAGAGTATCGCATAGATGATTCGCCTTTACTACAATTATCAATCAGATAAACAGATGTATACTGAATAAATATTATTTTTCTCGCAAATACACTCCTACACAATATACGCAAACTGTCAAGAGTTATTTGAGGATACGGATATTAGTTTGGTTAAAAATATTTGATGTGTTATTGTTTTCTTTTTGTTTTTTTCTTTATTTCTATTGAAATTGTGTAATAATCTGTAATAAATTGTTAGTTATAATTCTAAATCAAAGATACATATATAGTAAATACTGAAGTGGGAGAAGTCACTGGCTCCTGACACACAGTCTCATGACTAGTTCAGGACCCTATGGATTCATATAATTTATGTATAACAATTTTAAGACAAAATAATAAATATTGTAATTTGTAATTGTAATTTGTAGTTAATTGATAGGGTTGATCGATCTAAAATATCGATCAATTCGATGATAAATTAATTTTCGATGACTAGTGTAATTCGAGTATATCTTTACGTTTAATTTTAATTATTTTGGTTCGTCTAGAAGGCCTAGCGTTATCATTCGATTGGATACGATATTTGCATTGCGTTTTACCATCTATTTCCACGGAATTCGGCTCTTATTCCTCATGAACTGGCCTCGTAGTTGATATTACTATACCGTAAATTAGCTATAAATCTTACCCACTTCATTATTGTATTCCCTCAGACTCAGATAAATCGATAGAATATCTGTGTTTACAGTTCTTATCTACTTCAAATTAATTTTATTGATTCGTTTCGTAAATCGAATATCGAGTCACGGAACGCACCGCCCCTCCCTATTTGGGAGAAGACAACGGTTCGGCCCATTTCTCCTAATGGTGACGTAAAGATTTATTAGTGATAGCGTGTTCGTAAATTTATTGAAGTAAATCTATCAACTAAAACCCTCGCAGCGGAAGCTCCACCCAAGCGAACAGCGCGACGACGCGTTCTCTCCTTAAGAAGAGTATCCTTAAGGATACTCTTTTACCCGAAAGGTTGGTGGAGCCATGTTTCTTCCCTTGCATTCGCTCAGATTTCCCTCAAATATTCATTGGATTCTATTGCATCCTTATCAATTTCATGCCTTACCCAGAGTAAGTCTCAACTTAACTCCCAGTTTTATTGTGAAATTCCTTGTAAAACACGTGCCATCACATCTTATAAGAAATCTTGGAAAATACCAGTTCCTGGACTGATCTAATCCTTCTGAGACCATTAACTAAGCTCCCTGCACGTGCTGGACTAATTTTCTCGAATCTTACAGTAATTTTGTTGTAAATGACATAAATCAACTCAGACATAACCATTGATTTTCTGGCTCACTTATTGCAATTCAGGATGTGTTTTGTTCTTAAAACAACATTGATTGTTTTAAGAACCAAAACACATCCTTCTCTGGTCGTTTTGCTGTGTAAATCTCTCCAAATTTTCCTACCAAAAACTTAGAATTAAATTAAATTAACTTATACCACACACTTGTATTTTCATACTCCATAACTCAGTTTTCACTAAGGCTATGTATAATAATACAATCTCCTGCGCTTTCCGCAGGTTATTCTCCTTGAATTCTCTTCAATTTTTTATTAGTTACTGGAGAAATTACATAAATAACTTCCCGCCTAAATATTACCTTTGACCTGCTGCCTTGTCTGCCTGGGTTTTTTTTTTCATTCTACCCTGGTGCTGAAGCAGCCCGGTGCGATTGACTCTTTGTCCAGGCATCTCGACCACCCCAAGCATTGTGGACTTCCCGCCAACCTCTAACGGCTGGAAGTGCGAATGTGCTCATAGACTTGAGTATGCTGTCGTGGAGATATCTCTTTCCCTTTTTCTGAACTACTTCCCCAGCATAGTACTGGTGGAAAGCTACATTAATCGGCGACCATTATCACGGAACCTTACCTACCGATTCTCCAAACTATCCCAGTTTGTAGTTAACTACCTGGTAACCTAAGTGTATAGATATTATTATTGAATTAACTGATTGACTCAACCAAACGTCACAACTCAGGTCTTTAGCATTTTACCCCGGCCTGTCACATTTTACCCCGGACTATATTAGACCAACTGCGTAAGTTGCGTTTTGATTTGTATTCCTTCAACTTGGCTTCCCTGGAGATGTATACTAGCTACCTCATTCATTAGACAATTAATATGTTTTAAAGGTTAAAAGTCAGTGGTTATCTTGAATTTCAGTTGATAGTTTATTATCAAGTCTTGAATAGATTAATGTTAAAAGCCAGTTGTTATCTTAAATTTCTCTTTATTCGCATAATCTAATTGTGTATTGTTATTGTGTTTGTGTTTAGTAGTAAAATATCAGGGACTGAGGTGAAGTTTTTGTTTTATTGTTTGTTAAACAAACACCTGTGTGTGACCTTCTTAGAACCCCCCTTTCTTGTTAGTGACTAAGGCTACAATGTTATCTAGTTTGGAATACACTGTCTCTCAATGGAGGCCGCCGAAACACACTGTTAGGTGCTTGGTAGCAGATTTTTCAACTTGAAGTGTTATCCTTAAACGGTAGTTCAAGCTCTGTTTGCGTATTGCGTAGGATGAAACCACGTAACTCTCGCACGGCAATCTACACCCTTCAACTAATTGGTCGCCAATGCTCCAAAAAATTGTGGACGCTATGTGTTGATTGATACTCGTTCAATCATAATCTATGCCGCAGCTATAAACTCTGTCTATAGTATTTTGTGGCGGTAAACGTTCAGTTAAATCTTTCCAACAAAAAAAGAATCATCCAAATCAAAGCACGTGTTATCGAGTTATAGTTAAATACGATTTTTATCCCCATCTCACGGGAACCAACACTATTTTTTTTATTAACATTTATTTCATTAATTTATATTCCAACAAAAAAAGAATCATTCAATTCAAAGCACGCGTTACTGAGTTATAATTAAATACGACTTTCATCCCCACCTCTCACGAGAGCCCCTACGGATTTTCGGCATAAAAAGTAGATAAGATCCTATGTCATGGTAACAACCTTGAGCATACCAAGTTTAATTATAATCCATCCAGCGGCCGGAGTTATGGAAAGTCCAGAAACAGACAGACAGACAAAAATTAAAAAAAATATAGATATGGGTTCTGTATCGTTAATAACACCCCCCGCGTTTTTTTTTTATATGTTCTAGGTACAGAATTATACCTGTTACAGTTTTATTATAAGTATAGATGGCGGCCAAAGTTTATTATTGTAAATAAACGTTAATCCAATTATAATAAATTATAATTCAATTAAATTTCAATGGGAGGTATACATATAGGACTTTTGTTCCGAGCTAACCAGTAAAAGTTAGTTATATAGGTACTTACTTTGAGAAATGGCGAAGGAATAGTTGCTAAACATTTTCAGAGATAAGCAAAGATTTGTAATAAAATCTTCAAAACAAATTATTTCCCGTAGTATTTTTTATTGTCTATCTTAAGTAAATCTGCTCTAAGTACCTAAGCTGCTTTTTATGTAAAGCCACTCTCTTGGAAGGAAAATAATGTTATTCTATATTTCGCGATTAGCACGCTTAGAAATTATCTCAGCTATACGCGATGCAAGCTAAACTAAATATATATCTTGCTATGTTTCTAAATGCAACTGAAAATTCATGAAGTCTTGTTAAATTAACGAGAAGTTTTCACTTGCTAATATGAATTTATCGTGATAGCTTTAATACAATCAGTTAAATAATTTGCTTAAATACAGTCTGTCTTTTATCAATTATTTTTAAAAACACAATACAAGGTTTTGTGTGTGTGCAATGAATGTGTTGAAATCAAAATTTTAATACAAACATCATACAGGATGTGAAAATAAACTTTTCAAAGTTTGAAAAGAGATATCCTTTCTGTTTAATACAGAATATCTTCCAATAGCAGTAATCTTAAACAAATTAAGAAAACATAACGCCCTTCTCTGTATACCTAGTTAACTATCTATACCTAGGTGGGTTCATCTAGCTCTAGCAATAATTAATACTCGTAGAGATAGGCTGGATAGAAAAAAAAAGTTTAATAGGTCTCGGTGAATTTTCTAAAAGCCCCAACCAAACAAAAAATCGTATTGAATCGCAACTTAGGAAAATATTACTCATTAGTAAATTAGATCAATGTTCAATCAAACCAATAACTACTTATAACTCTCTACAGCTCAAACAAGTAGTTGTAACGAAGGTAGGCTTATATCTACTTTAGCTCACTACGCTCTGATAAGCAGATATGATGGCGCACCGAACTTAGAGTTGTGACGTGAGACTTAACAGCATCATGTTGGGTTCAGTTTATATTAGATTGCCATATTTGCGTCACTTAAATGAGTAATAATTTTGATTATAAAATGCATCAAGAATATTCGCACCCTTTTAAACACTCTTAACGTTCGGATGACTAACTATTTCTTTTTTTATTTATTTTACTACCAATTTTTGGTAAAAGTTAGTAGATAAATTTTCTTGCTTAGCCCTTTTATTTGATACCACATACAATAACTATACTGAAAAAAAAATATCAGGTGTGATTTTTTTGTCTGAAACGCGCCATATAACTATAGTGACATAGACTATGACACGCAAAGTGTACCGTAGAATTATTCGACAGGCATCTTATTTGTCAAAATGCAATGAGAAGTTTCCAAGGGAACATTAAAGTATATAAATGAATAGACAGTTAAAATTATAACCTATCTCTTTGCGGGTAAAAGCTATGTTTCTTTGAAATCTTTTTCAAGAAGTATGTAGCTACCTTCTAACGTCGATTTTTACGGTTGAAGAAAACAGCATGTTCGTAGACAAGAAAATATTGATGTCATTATGCAAAATGCAATAGTTTTAATCAGACACGCTACGTGCTTGCTTCTTACTGTACACTTGTACCTAACTCATGACTGCAAAATTTTCTGCGGTTGAGTTTTTAATCGAATTAAAATAGGAGCAAGTTTACAATTTGACTGCTTTTTTATGTTTGGTGCGGGATTGTAAGGCAATAATGAGTTCTTTTTGATGCTAAAATTAATTCAATATACATATTATACGCTCCTGCCGAATTGAAGCCGGTTGATACTTTTGTTTAATTATTCATGTACTGACACATATTAAGTTACTGGGAAAAAAGTACATTTAATCCAGGCTCTAAGCTATCTCTGTATCAAAAGTTTCATCCAAGTCGGTTCAGCAGTTTCTGCTTGAAAGAGCAACACACATTCATCTATATATTCTTACAAACTTTCGCTTTTATAATATTAGTAGGATTAAGTACTTTAAATGCGTTACAAGTGGCCTTTTATTAGTTTACATAAATATTGCAAGTTACTAGTCACCGTGTTAAACTTCGGCAACCCAAACATCAAACTTAAGAAAATCGAAATAGAATTGCGACCATTTGTCGAAAGCCGCTCAAAATAGTAGGAGAACAACATCAATTCTGCAGCAGAAATGCAATCAGTTGCACACAATACTTGCGCCGGGCGCAACATGACGCCGGAGCGGCCAATATCCGAGAATCACATCATCTGTTCCTATTGCAAAATATAATAAACTGACCGCGATTCGCTCAAATAGGTTACTGGAAAAAGTTGATGACATTATATTTATTACAATTTGATTGTTTTTCGGGATATCAAACACTTCAGGCTAGAACAAGTTTAAAATGTACAAAGTACTAAAAATAGATTACAACTAGAAGCTACTGAAAAAAGGTTATTTTGTATTAAAAAAAACAACAAAAATTTTTATTAAGACCAAATAAGAGCAAATTAATCTCACGACGCTTTTTAAGTACTGAAGTGCGAGTAATCCAGTAACTACTATAACGCTGCAGAGTGTTTGACACGTCTAGCAATACAACTAATAGTTCCGCATATTCCGACCTCGGGAACACGATATTTTTTAAGATATAATAAAAAAATACAACCGCTTGACCAGTTTTTTTCAGTAATAAATGTTGCCAAATTTTAATTATATTTGGTATAGCACATCTGTACCAAATATAATTGAAAATCGGCGTAGTAGCAAACTTCCCCCTTTTTTGGGAGAAATGATACCTCAATCAAAAATCTCCATGACAAATAAAAAATATCGTAGAATTTATGGCTATAGATTCTACGATTATTATATTTTACCAATCCTGGTGAAATAAGGTGTATATAGCTATGAGTATAACTACGAGCTGTAGGTACGCGAGTACGAAATTTTAAGATATGTAGAAAAAGACAAACACTTAAATATACTAAAAAAAGACAAACACTTACTACCCTACTAACTGGCATATAAGTAAAATTTGCCAAATTCGAAGCAGAAACGCTTCGACTCGCTAGGTTAGTTATGCAAAATATACGCTATGTAACGTCGGTAACGTTGTTTCATTGCAATGGGAGCTACTAATATTAAGGGAACTTCTACTGAGTAGATCCTAGCTTAGTAGATAAGAGGACTTAAGTATTTATTTTGATCACATTATGCATTGTGCATGGCGATAACCGACGAGGAAGAAAGGTTAGAGTGGTGATAACGAAACGGAAGACGTAGCGTAGATGGGAGTCCCACATGGCGGACCGACAACATAGTAAAATAGAAAAATGACCAGTGGATGCATTTGGCAGCTTCTTGTTCGCAATGGTGATCTAAGGATGAGACCTAAGTTCAGCAGTGAACGTCTTCTGGCTGGTGATGATGATGAAGAATTATAATAGCCAGCTTGCAAAATATTAATTGCACACGTTTTTGTCCCTAAAATTGAACTATGTATAAACAACGTCAACGAAAACCTCTATTCCCTTAAATAGGTAAGATTAGAGACCGTAAATGATAAACGATGATGACGAAGTTTTTGCTTGACTTTTGTAAAGCGTTAGAAACGTAGGTACTCGCATGTATCTATTTTACTTTTCAATTTAGTTAAGTGCCGTGCATAAGGCGAGCATTCATGGAACGAGGCTTCGTTACTTGTTATTGCCTCTTGAAGTTTACGTCTTTCACATCTTATTACCTGCGTTTAGCAACCTTGAGCTGGCTCCACTCATGTTAGCCTCTCTTTTATATTTTTCTATCTCAGTGAAAAGGCACACGCTCCCTAAAGTATTTTGTTTTAGAACCTCGCCTTTTATGCGAATTTCCATGAGAATCTTTTGATGTAGCTCTTATTTTTACTTTATAAAATATCATGATGATGATGCCTTTGTACCTATACGTAAAAGCGGTAGGTTTAGTATTTTAAAAAGGTTTTTTTAGGCAATATGTTAGTCCGTACAAACTATGTTTTTGTATCATTACGATATTTTATACATGCTTTGTTACTGGTTTTGTAAATAACTTTTTTAATCCAGCTTAAAGTCTTTGATAGTAAAAGAATCAGTAGAAGGTCTATCAAGAAATCACGCAACGAATTAACGTATCTATCAGACGTAAGTGATGCCACAAATATTGCCGCATTTAAGAATCAAACACTTCTTTCTGCGTGAAATTTTCTTTTAGATTTTGGGGTCTACATACTTAAAGAAATCCGAGTGACAAGTTGACGGATTACGTGTTCATATTTCGAGGGTTCCTTCCAACAGGGGTGCATAACCTCTATTATTTTTCAATTAAGTGTGATTAGCACCACACCACTTGGTAATACTGCATTTTGTTGATTTAAATTCTGTATGGGTGCGGTTATCTTTTAACTAAATTACTGGCTTTTTGACTGACAGTTCTCGGATGCCCATTATGTAGAGTGCTTTCTAAATTGCTTTCGGGACGGTCTAGTTTTCTAATATCGTGTCAGAATTTTCGCTTTGCGAGAAGCGGTAATTGTGTTTCACAGTCGTATTGTCTGGAATTTGCACTAAGGGAACAAGCCGAGGCTATGATTGATTAATTTTTACTATGTAGGTAGGTAATTGATTGCGTTATTGAGGTAGTTATCTACCTTAACTAGTTACTTATCTTTCAAGTTACAAACTTATGCTCAATATTCTTATGAAACTTTGGTATATTAATGAAATATTATTCTATATTATTGATCCCACGAATAAAACGGCTCTATTACAAATTAGCAAAATATTTCTTTTATCTGTCAGGCAGGATGTTTATATGTCTCCTGAAATTTCGTGCTCGCGTACAGGTCGTATTTTCTAACCAAAATTGTGGGTTCTTAGAGTTTTTCAGTCATCGGTGATTTTCGATTAACGGGGTATTTCTCCCAAAAAGGGTAGAAGTTTGCTAGGATCCCTTGCCCATCTTATTAAGAATGTTCACATAATAAGAATCAACTAAACAATAATTATTATCAACAACTTCAATAATAATTTAAGGGTCAACTAAACGCATTCACACGATCTATTTAAAGCACCTACTTAATGAGGCTCAAACACGACACTACCGAACTAATTTCCATGCTAATTTATGGTAAGTAATATTGAACAATGCTCGCATCAGGTGCAGCGGTAGTAATGTGTCACTGTCATATGCAATCATCGAAGACGAGCTGTAAGTATATATAGACTATCTAATTTGATCTAGTCTATGCCGTAACCATTGTCTCATCTAAGAATGTTAGGTAGGCTCGAGCTTTTATTTCAATAAATACTATTAGCAGCCAACCACGGTTTTGCACGCTAATTAGTACCTGGAAGAGATCGCTATTTCGTGATAAGGCGACGGTTTTTTTAGGATATCCTTGTAGCAGTAGATTTTATAAAAATTGTTCACTTGTGTTTATTTTTTGTGTGTCTGCAATAAATAATTGATCTATCTATTTATCTTTCTAATACCAAATAAATAAAATAAGTGTTTATTTTTTTGTTTTAGACAATCTAGTCCCATAGTATAAAAAAACAAGTTATTCATGCGATTTTTCAAATTAACACATACACAAAGTAGTTATTTTCTCAATAGTAAAGAACTATGTTTATCATACATAGTTATTTTGTTTTCAACTTTTGTCTAAAAAGTTCGAGTATCCGATCAATTATAAATAATAGATACTCATACCGTATACCGTTTGAATGAGCAACGAGTACAAGTTTTTTTCCAAAAAAAATCTTTCGAGTCCATTCGTAAAAGTTCCGTATAGCAGCTAGTTTTATCAATATATCTACAATATGTATGTAGTATAAAAACAAATAAAATGTTTTATGAAATAGAAGCCATACCGTTTGTAACTTGTGATAACAGATAAAAGTATTTATTGAACCGAGCCTTTACGAAAATATTTATCTATGCGTAGGTAGCCCTTTAACAATAGAAACAAATTTTGTAAAGCAAATGAAATGTCATTTGCAGAAAATGTAAAACATTGTGTATTCAAATTATTCAGTCAAAGAATTAAGATTAGAAAGCTTTTAGAGAACTTTGTTCACAAATCAGATTAAAAAATAATTCTTGTAAAGTTTTCTATAAAGAAAATAATCGAACATTATTGCTTTGTACATTATGTTTAAATGGGTGTACTTAATCGAAGTATCTTTTTAATCTTCTAAGATAGCAGTGATTGTCGAACTTATTTGTTAATGTATAAATAAAATTGTTTACTCATATTTAAAGCTATTTTAAGCGAGTCATATTGCGCATTGATGTGTATAGAGTATCTATGTTGGACAAAAGAAGTTCTCAATAAGTCGGAATCTAACATTTAATTATATGTTACCCGTTTATTTATAGACGCCTGGACCGGTTAGAAAATGACTTTTATTTATTCTTCCATTTACAAATTATATTAGAATCGGTCCCGTGGCTTAGTACTGATAAAATCGTTACGTTAAGAGTCTTCAGAATTAAAGTCAGTTATTGTCACTTTTCTTTCTTTCTTTACTTTCAAGGTTTCTTGGACACAACTTTAAGTGTCCAAATCTGCAAAATAGCGATGAAGAAAATGATTAAATAAGACATTGGCACGGATAAAGCCAATAAATAATAATTCAGACAGCCGATTTTTATAGCAGGACCCTATACAATTCATTTAGTTTTTTGATTTACAAACCAAACTACCCTATGGTGTTAATAAATAAAAAATTGAAAACTACTTAGTTTTTCAAACAAAAAAGAGTATTTAATAAATCAGTTCAGCCGCCTCGGAGAAATCAGGTAACACAAATTTATAAAAATACAGTGGAATCGAGAACGTCTCTTTATTTGGTAAGTCGGTAAAAACGTTTCCGAGCAATTGAAAACCTCCTCCTCAATTTGAAGTTGAGAAATAAATGGTAGAATAGAAAATAAATTAAAAATCTTATTATATAAATTATATTGAGTCCAGAAAACTAAATTCTCAAGTTAAGCAAGATTTTAAAGAAGTAGTTGTCCAATTTCACGCAGCGCGGCCACTGTCCGACGTTTAAACGCCAACGGATCAGAAATGAAATATTGTAGCCTGTAATTCGTGAATTGAGCTAAATTTGAATTTCCACCGTAAATTGCTTAGGAAGGTTGAAAAGAATAAAATTAGATCCATGGTTCAAATAATAATTACAATATATTTTATTTCAGCAACAAAAAAAGTTAAAGAAGTTGCAAAACGGTCGGAAAAAATAATTATTATTTTAATAAGATTTATCACATCAGCTATCTGATGTTTCGGTTGTTAATTGTTTAAATATCTTTACAAAAAAAATATTCGAAATTTTCTTTTTAACATACTTTTGCCGATACCTCAAAAATAAAAATATTTTTTCTTGTAAAGGATATTCTTATAATAATACGAGTTTTCTTCACCATTGAAAACGATTTGGCTACAAACAAATTCTGTATTAACTAATCACCTATATCCCGTTAGGACAACCATCATCCTAAGAAAAATACAAGTAAAAAAAAAACAAAGAAACATTAAGAACAACAAAGAAAGTGTTGCGACATAAATATGCACTAGTCATTGTAGCGAAAAATGGAACTAGTCTGCCTCTGTTTAACAAGGGTTGTTAACCTCGCGCAGGGCGGGAATAGCCCTCGACTTCGCGCTTTGTGCACTAGGAACCAGTAGTGTGACAATTATTTTGAGAAGTATTGTCGCATCCGATGAAATATCGATTTTTTAGAAAGATATTTATTTTTGTTATCTAGCTATACGCTACTAAAAAGGGTGATCTGGAAACATAACGCTAAAAAATTGTCTCTTGCAAACTTTATTCGTAGATAAGACGAGTACGTTTATATGTAAGCTAACTGAACTGATCAATTAATTTCTTTAAAATATTTAGACGTCTTATTTAAAATAACAAGCGGCATGCCTCATGCATGTGCACCAAATATCATTAAAATCCGGTTAACCTCTTCACCGTAAAACTTCTCAATTTTTTTAATAAACATTCTTCTAATATCTCCGACCAATAAGAAAAATGCATGCCGATTTTTGTCAGAATTAGTTGGAAACTACGACCAACACGGCTATAGGCTAGAGTTAGGCATGAATGAGGTGAAAAGCAGAGCAAGTAAACTTGGTTTCGTTGTGACAGTTCGCTAATTTAATCATGTTACAATGAAACTAGGTACTTATGCTTGCTTTTACTTTTTGTGCTTAAGTCTAGCCCTGTTGTATGCAAGTACCAAAAATCAAACAGATATACTGACACAATCAAGAAAATACTGCCAGTATTCAAACAAGTTTTGCTCGTTTTGCTACTACAGTAAATTACTTATTAAACTACAAATTTTAATAATAGACTTATAGAAAAAAATATTTAAGTTAAATCATGGCACTGTTTCGTAGCGTTTTCTACCGGGCGCTCTATTATTAATGACAGGCCCTAGCCTGCCCGCCCCGGGCTGCCCTGGGCCGCCCAGGGCTGGTGTAATGCAAATTATTGCGTTTCGCGATATTTTGTTTGTGGAAAGTAAACGTATGCTACAGTGTGACTTACATAATGCTAATTATACTTGTAGCGTCTAAAAAAATATAAATAACTTAGTGTAAATTGTTAAAACTATTTCAAACTTTTATTTAGAAGAGATTTTTGCCCGAAAAAAAAATATTTTACAAAAAGATAATAATATCTTGATTATTCATTACACGCAAATTGAAAAATTCTTACTGAAACACACATCGTATGAAAATGAAATATAAATTAAAAATATTTTTAATTTATGAAAAAAAAAACAATGTAGAGGTTATCGTTTTTTAATAAGTCGCTAAGTGATTGTGGTCTCGAGGTCAACAGTTCGCAGGACTACTAGTTATATTGTATCTCGAGTAATCAACACGGTCATACTGTATAGCAAGGACTGCACGCGATGCCGTTTCGTAGCGTATTATTAGTCGAATCCATGAGGAAGTCAAAGACGTGATTTGCATAATGTATAATCACGTACTTTACGATTTTTAACGTATAGAAAAGTTTTGTTGAATAATTTAATTTATACTCGAGTATAAACAAAAAAAAATAATATTCATTGTATGCTCTATAAAATTAAATTGTACCTAACTATTACCAATAATTTCTAAAAAATATGTAATTGTTTCCAATGATTCCATACTCGTGATTCCATACCAAACAGCAGGCACATTCTCCTCGAAGAAGTCGATGACATATAACCGAGCTATGTCTATCATGCTGGCTGAGTTACCATAGACTTCACTTGTCTTGAAAGCTTTCAATCTTTAATAAGAAAGATCCCTCAGTATATATATATATATATATATATATTTAAATCGCGAAGGACTCCTTGCGTCACTCACACTCTCGATACTTATTGCGTCTCCCACTTCCCGCAGGTTTTTGATTGTTTTTAGAGGGAATACTGTTCTTTTATCCGTAAACAAATGTGGTGGCCATACAACAATTATGATAACATGATATTTGACGGTACCTACTCACTTTTAAATAATTCTTGGTCACTTATAAGGTCCGTACATGATAAAAGCTATGTCACCTCCAGTATATTCCGTATATTTTAAAGTGAAATAATGGCACCTGATGTGCTCACAACAAGGGTTCAAATTTTAAAATATACAGTATATGCCTTACATTACTGCATAGGAATAGCTAAAGTTGTTCCTACACCAACAATTTGTTTTTATGCTAATAGTAGTAGTATATTTAACTTAATTTTCTATTTTCCGAAGACTCATGGACTAATTTGTATTTGTTTGAAAAGCTCTAAATTAAATAGATAATCAATTAGTCCGATCCTCCTAAAGGTTGCCAAGAAGAAATTACTTTTGACAATAAGGCCGCCTAATGATTTTTTGTATTGTATTTTGCTGTATTTATTTTTGGTCTGTAATAAAGACATATTGTATTGTATTGCATTACAGTTTTTTAAGACAGTTAAGAAACCAACAGTAGGTAATTGAATGTCGAAGTGTCGAGTGATTAGACGCAATATCATTACGAAGATGGAAATATATATATATATATATATATATATATATATATATATATATATATTTCCATCTTCATATATATATATATATATATATACTATATACTCTCCGAATGAATAAATGGATGGATAAATAACTTACACAAAGCTAAAATCTTACTAGTATCATAAAAAGAGTTCAATGGATTGACAAGAAATCCATTGAACTTTCTCTTACAATGCGAGCATTCCCCAACAACACCAAAGTATTGTTCAAAAAAGATTTATTTAAGTACACAATCGTACTTTATATATAACTTTGTATACCCAAACAAAAATTGGTTTATAATTTTCAGACTGTAAAATAACACTTATTTGGTTCTATATAACAATTACAACATAAAATAACCCAGCATTTTTATGTTACTTGTTTTCATAAACAAACAATCTACTACGTGTTTTTATTCAAACCCTCATAACAACATTAACGTGAAAGCACCTATGTTTGTTGTCATAACAAAAAATAAAACCCTGATTTTCGGGCAGCGTTAATCAAATACGGACAAAATTAATCTGTCTGGACCGCCACCCTTTTACGAGTCCTAGCCAATTTCATACAATAACACATGTTTTTTGCGTCGTCACCGACCTTTATGCAAGTGAAATAGACAGGCAATGCCACAAATAATAATAATATGTGTTTATTCGACGCATCTTCCCAAGTATTTCAAAATAATTACATAATTTGACATATTTCGCCCGCTATCCTACTGGCAAATCGATTGTAAGATTTTTTTTCACCTGCTTATAAAGTATCAGGACATGGCAACACAAAGCTTATCAGGCCGTAACGCAGAAAATCATCAGATTGTGATCCGTTGTGTGATTTCGAATGAATATCTTAATAAACCCTTTGTCTTTCCTAGAGACAAAACTACATTACAACAAATTTTTGTACCAATCTACTCTAAACGTAGCGCCTTCACCGATGCTTTGAATTGAAACATATAAAACCCTGCCTAGATCTGTCAACATGCAAAAGTATTTCCAAAATTATATTCCACGGTTGCTAAAAACATATTTTATTAGTCGATACTTGAACTAAACATAATAAAAGCGATATTAACATTGGAAAATGGCACAGAAGAAAAATATTAGTCGTTGATGGCTGGTCTTGCGCAAAAGGTATCACTAATTATGCAGGTCAGTGGTTGGTTCATAATATAAACTTATTATGGTTTGTTTGTACGAGCTTAAAATGAATTTTAGCGATAAGAGATATAACAAATTTTTTTACAGTATAGAAAATTTAAAATGTAGTTAAACGAAACTGGGTCTGTGCAACATTGTGACAAAGTAATGATAGAGTTCTCAATAGGTATGTCTACAATTTCTAAATCTTTGCCACAGACACAATATGTTGGACTACAAAACATGGTTTAGTTTACAAGTACTTAAAAACACTTTACTAAAATCATCTGTCTATTATTTTGAACTCATAATAATAACGACCTTCTATCATAACCTAATGTATAAAACAAAATTCAAATCAGTTGAATGAATTTGATTGGATTTCACGCAATGTTTTGTGATCCATGACAAGTTTTAATTCAGATGATTTTTTCAATTCACACAACGATATTTTGATTTTTATTGAAATGTGAGAATATTCTTATGGTAGGAACGTTCATTGTAAATATGATAGATATAAAA
This sequence comes from Ligdia adustata, assembly GCA_947049295.1. Classification (NCBI taxonomy): domain Eukaryota; kingdom Metazoa; phylum Arthropoda; class Insecta; order Lepidoptera; family Geometridae; genus Ligdia; species Ligdia adustata. The sequence continues at coordinate 5,672,748 of OX346214.1, read as the reverse complement.
CTATTGTCTTATGATATGAGCCAACAATTTTTTGCTATGTTAATACAAATAGGTATGATGAAAAAAATAGATTATTAAAAAAGTATTATTGATAAATCTATATTATGTAACAGTTCTCAGTTTGTACCGTTCTAGAAAGGGTCGAAAAAACGACTTCTGTAAATAACCGGATAAGTCATTAAAAGTGCCGACGAAGCGTAAGAATAAAGGGATCCCGGTGAAGTGGTCGAATCCACTCCGTTCCTTATCGAAACTTGGGTTTAGTTATATGCCAGAGAACACTTATTAAACTTTTCTTCTTTACTTTAACGAGTCGAACGTCAAATTTCTTGTATAGTTATTCGACTTTATGATAGGAGCTCCGATAGTTTCGCCAGTGCGGAATAACTGATCAAGTTTTAAATATTGGAAGATTAATTAGTTTTTATACTGAATAATAAAAAAAAACGCATGTTAGAGTGTTCATAACCAAAATACTTCCTACATAATTTATTCCTAAATAACTAAAATTGTAAAAAAGTATGCTTATAGAATTTATTGCAATAATTAATTCAATTTAATTTAATATAAATGTGATTTTGAGAATAAAATCAATCAATTTCACTGAAAATCAATTTTCATCCAATAAACTACAAAATAGTCCTTCGGTTCACAGTAATGAGTAGTCTCACTGTTTCGATTTGACCGCCTCCTTCGTCCCGGGGCCAATTCACTTCTCTTTATATTCTTTTAAGCTTCTATCTCGGCTTTAAAGAAACTGCTGCAGTCCGCTTGAATACAAAGCTGTGTGCACACGGCACAGAGCTGGTAAAGAAACGTACCTATTCACTAAGCAATATTGAACTTACATAAAACGCGAGTTAATTTAAAAGAAAAGGTCTTCGGGCATTTCACACTACAAGGGATTCAAGAGGTTCTCAATATGTCAAAACTATCTTATTTTATTTTTTGAATAAGCATTAAATGTAAGCGAAGTCTTCACCCGTGAAATATAATCGGGAAGCGCAGTACTCTATGGGTTGATACGATGTAGGTACTCGTACCTTAGTATGTTTCCCGACTTCTCCGCGGCGGCGCCAGTCAATCTATTTTTTTATTTGAAAGGGTTCAGTACTTTGAATTGTAAATCAAGAAGGCCTCTGTTAAATTGAACTCAATATTTTTTAAATAATTCTTGTTCACAAAATTATGTTCTGTGACATTTTACTTATGTCGAAAATCACGTGACACAGCTCAAATCATCTAGTAAAACGAACTAATGTTTGTCGCCTTGTGAATAAACGCCTTTAAACTTGTGTACGGGTTTCAAATACGCCTTTGAACGCTAAGCAATATTTTGGAAGGTGGTTACATTGTGAGTTTTCTTAAAGGCGCTAGAGTTTCAATGTGGCGGGGTGTTTAAAATTTTATGCAGATTTACATGCAAGGAAAACGTATGGTGAGTTGTTTTTAGGTTGGTTGTGTATAAAAATGTTTGATTCCTTCGTTTTGATTTTTATCAGTCGCTACCGGTTTTATTATTTTCTAAAGAGGAGATACTCAATCCGACTGTTTTTTTAAATATTTTTTGTTACCTGATTACACGAAGACAGATGGACCAATTAGAAAACATATTTATTTGTTCGAGAGAGTAAAAGTCCAATTAAAATTTTATCTCATCGGTTTCGAGGTTTTACCTTTTAAATCTAAATGAATGAAAACAGTTCTATCGGCGCCTGCAATAATGGAAGTTATTAGTAACCGTTTATTTAAATAACGCAATCTACAATCCTAGCGTTCCCTAAGAGTTTTTACAACATTGAAAAATATGGTGACGGTGCCATGTCTCCACTGCATATGCACATTCAAATTTATATTATAAAAATCAACTACCGAGCCTTTATTACGAACTATTAGTAGCTATCACCGGCGGCGTTGCCCGCGATTTAAAATGGAATATAAAGGAGTTTCAGACTTTGAACCCCTATTGAACTCCCTTAGGGCTTGAATTTACAAAAATAATTTCTTAATACACCGACACCGTATAATAAATACAACCTCCAAGTTTCATGACCCTAGGTTCAGTGGTTTATAATTCCTAGCAAATTTCAGTCAGTCAGTCAGGGTTTACTTTTTATATATTACATGTAGATAGATAATGACATGGAAAAATTGCAAATGAATTACTCATAAATATAGTTACCTATATTAGATTTATATTTTGTAATATTATGCTTCGAATGCTAATCCTACAATATCCCACTCCCTTTACAACGTTCGACTAATCTAATGAACAATACCATTCATTCCAAATTAAGATAATGAACTTAATTGACATACGAGAACTTGCCCCCTTTTCTACCCTCCGTCTACATGTTTCCCCTCAGTCTAGTTAGTAAAGTTTTAATTTTGTTTTGTTTAATATAAAGTGCAGTAAATTATAACGCATTAAAGGGTAGGCTAATAACGCCGACTGCCTCGCTCATGGAGACTGTCGAAATTAATAGCGGGAATAATGATGTGCTAATTTAAAATTACTGACATCGATGCTTGCGAAACTGTATAAAAAGTGAGGCTTTGTAAGTTAATAAAAATGAGAAAGATCATAATTAAGATCTAATGAAATCACTTTCCGATAAAATTATAAATTAAAGTACAACCTGGCAATCTTCTCTATCAACTAAAACTAAGCTTTGCTAAAAAAAACATTTCGACAACAAACATCGATAACTTTTTGAAATAGATATTACACGCAAATATGTTTTCTTGTAATCAAATTGTACTTTGTCAAAACAAATTGCAGGTATATTGACAAGGTTTTATTGTAGAAAGCCACGCTATTTATCGACGGTTCTAGTGTACAGCACTAGTTGATCTTTAGAGACGCGCTAGGGCGTAAGGGGGATTTTCGTCACTTGAGGCCGTCCCGCTAATATAGCTAGCTGTCCTCGCTTTGGGCAGGCCCTGTTAGGCCTCGGGGAGTGGGGACGAAACTCATTAAAATTACACACGGGACAAAGCAAGTATCACCTGCAAAATCTAAAGAGACGCAGCTCGGGGACTGTGCTACTTTCTAACATAAAGCAGAAAGTTTTTATTTGGGTGGATGTAATTGTGTTAGTAAAAATATCTATACACTGTACCAGATTTCATTTCATTTTTCAAAAACATTGTAATGTATAATACAATAATAACTTCAAAAATCTTAAAAAAAAATATTACTAGATAAGTGCTACTATAGTGTTGAAGAATATTTAAACGATAAAACTTTAAAATGAAATAAAATAAACATGTGCTCTCCACTCAACATATTGCCATACATACCTAAGTAGTGTTAATATTGGATATATAAGTACTTAGGTATTGCATTACGTTAAGATCTGCATGTAATCTAATTTAGAAATAAATATATTGAGTATTGAAATTTGGCTGTACCTTGTTAGTCTATTCCTGAATATAATTAGAGAGAAGTAGAGGTGTAATTAGACTCAAGTATAGGCACTTTCATCACTCGGTTAATTAAATGTAATTTGTAGGACATTAACAAATCAAACGTTAAATTGACAAACGAAACGGATTTTGAAATAACGTAGGTACTTGCTCTCACAAAAGTTAGATAGGCATAGCTGTGGATAGGCAACCACATTGACTAAAGTATAGGGGGTAGATAAGTAAGTATTACGCCACATCAAAACGCAAAGTTAGTATGACAGTTTGTCAATCACAATCAAAGTTAATCTATCAACAAAGATACCCGTGAACCGCATTGTACGCCGTAGAATAACTATGAGTAAAGGGTTAACTTAAAATCTATCCTACTATAGAACGAGGGCGCGGCATTCCAAATGACATCAGAAAAAGACGTAATTCCTATTTCATCAGGTTTTTTAAGCATTTACCTTGATTATTCAGATATGTCTGACCGATTCGCAAAATTGTCTTTTTTGTTCAAATAACCATTAAAATCGGTACCGGTTGCTAAATAAAAATTATTATAAATAATTTATTAAAAAACTAAAGTAAATTTATATTATTTAAAGGTTTGCCTTATAAATAATTCAAGAAATTAAATCAGCTACTCATTTTCGATAAGAAAAAAAATTGTTGTCTATGTCCTATACAACAATATATTTTTCAACTTAGTGCAGTTTTTTCGCATAACTGATGGAAAGGACGCCGGGCAAATCCAGAGGGCGCTGGCAGTGGACAATAAAGCTTGGCAATCTGGGTCCCGCGGGCATTTCGCGCCGTCTTGGAGTTTGCAATGAATTCGTTCTCAGAAATTATTACTTTATGGCGTCCATAGAGCTCCGTGGCCTGCTTTGCATTGGTTATACAGTGCAAGATATAACGAGCTGGGTTTTTTATTTGAGACAGTCTGTTTGAATAAAATATAGCAGTGAACCGAATTTCTTACAGTTTACGTTATTGTGGTGATAAAAATAGTTAATCATCTAACCGTACCTTGTCTATTTCATTAACTAGGTTACTGTGCCGTTTATTGATGTGTGTAAATTGGCCCTAGAGCAATGCTATTTCTATATGAAAATATAATAACTGCAGACACGTTAAAATATAGGACATTATAAATATTCACTGGTTTTACCTATCTATCACTCGCAGGAATATATTCTGTTGATCACAACCTTTGTTCTAGAACTTTTTATAAATTCAAAAGGAAAACTACCAAAATTTTATTCATAAATTTCCATTGTTTTTTTTGTATAAAAAAGTTAATTTTTCGTTTATCGATCATTGAAGTATTGACAGTAACAAATACCATGATAATTACATTATACATAGCCACCATACAATGGACGGTGTTTGGATTTGACTTGCAGTAATATAATACAGCTTTACGTGAATAATACAGCAGAGACAATTGAGAACTGACAATTTACAATGTTATACTCGTAGAGTTGGGGCCGGATTGTGACTGAAAGCAGTATAATTAAGTTTAATTTTCTACAGACTTCCAAAAAAGAGGAGGTACTCAACTCTTTTTTTGTTACCTTATTATTATTTCTTATACCACGGAGACGGGTGGAACGATTTGTAAATATATTTTTTTGTTTGAAAACCTTGTTTGGTAAAATGGAACCACATCAGATCGGTCAATTTGATTTTTTAAATCGAAAGAACTAAAAAAGTTCTATCAGCGCCTGCCGTACTCGAAGTCTGTACCCACTTTATTAAGGAATCATATTTGTTGCGTTTTGTGTTATTCTGTTTTTTTCTGATGCCGTTAAGTTTTCATATTTTCTATTCTAATTTAATTGGCGGACAAATAGACCATCTGAGTTAAATTAACGATAATTTGCATAAATGAAATAAGGTTTATTTTGTTTTATTTTTAAGTTTTTGAACAATGGAAGAGATAAAACACATTCTTATAAAGAAATCTTATAAAGTATAGTACACGTATCTTATAAGGAAATTACGTATCTTAAATAAAAAGAAATAGTACACGTATCTTATAAAGGAATCTCGGTTTGGTGGGAAATCATTCTGCTAGTTTTATTCACAAACCAAACCACTGGAACAATTTTGATAAAATGTATACAAGGACTTTTAAACCAAAATAAGAAATCCATGAAACCTTCTTAATTAAAGGCGGTCAAAAATTATAACAAAAACGTTTTCTTTCGAATATCGTACAACCTCGGCGCGCTCAAGAAGATATTGCAAACGTAATAAGCTGCGAGCGTGCCGCAAGATTACTTCCACTTGAACCAATACGACGACGTACTGACAAATCCGGCCATGCTGCCAACTTTTCAGCTCTACTATAATTTGAAGCTACCGTCAATGAGTATAACTGTGTTGACTTTTATAAATAGTACCTACTAACATTGACTAGTTGGTATCTTTAACGGTTTCAAAAAATAAGAGGAGGTATTTTGTCGTTCACACAATATGAATGATCATTAATCTAATTCTTTTATCACAGATGGCTCCACCAGTTGTTTAAGTACCTTGAGAGGGTTCGTTTAAATACAGGTAGGTAATGGTCAAGGCATCTAGGCTTGTTACCTAGAAGACACACGTTCGAATTCTCTCTGTTTTGACATTCTTCGTTCGCTTTAACATAAGTAGTTTTTTGATTTGACTGTACTTAATATTAATGTATATTTCCTATTTGCAATATCTTGTAGCCTGGCAGATTTGAAAAAAAACCTTGTCAGTTACCGTAAGGGTATGGCTACATACTCACCTTTATATGGGACTACTATATAAATTATATCAATAATGGTTCCGTAGTTTTGGTTTTTATATGAAAATAAGTAGGTAACTACTTTAAAAAAAAATGAAACACGATTTCAAATTGTTCAGTCATTCTTATTTATAAGCTAAATTACTATTTAAATGATTTTTATAAAATAATTTCGGGATTATTACTGGCAAGTGTACCTTAACAAACACAAGAATATTTTTATTTATACTTTATTTTCGGAAGTGGTTATAAATGTTTTTTTTTCAAAAATACGTCTAAGGTTTGATTTTTAAATCAAAATAACAGAAAAAAAATTATTGATGCCTGCCGCAATGAAGTCTGTAGGTAATCAATAATTTAGAGATATGTGAACATATTGAACATACACAAAAAAGAGATACAGACGAACATAGAACATCCTCCTTTTTCGCAGTTGGTTAAAAAATAACTTTTTTTTGGTTTTTTTTTTTTATTCTGTCTTGGTTGGCCACCTCACTCTGTGTATTATTGCTTATTCTTTTTGGATAAACACACAGAGAAAAAACTCTTTTACGACCTTGTCATATTGCCACTTCAATGTTGGAATTTTGTAACGTAGAAAACCACTTGTTTCTCAAACTACGTCGCACAAAGGCGTCTCTTCAATTAGGATTACCTTGGTTACCTAGACACGTGCAATAACCCTAAGCTGGTTACGCAAATATTTGTCACAAAGCAGCCTGTGGACACTTCGTCGTGCGCCAACTAGCGTTAGTGTTTAGTTCTAGGATAAAATCGATAAGGTAAGGCAAGATAAGTTTAGATGAGAAAATCGATCAGAATATAACATGTTAGAAAAGATTTTACAAAATCCCGACTAAAAAAAATATACCTTTGTGTCTTAAAGAGTGGCCTAAGGTCGTCTGCGGATATAGAAAATAGTCCATTTAATGGGGGGTTACAACCCTGACAATAATTCCTCTATCGCTAAAACTTTTCAGTCTGATAAAATAATGCTTATAGATCACATTTAAGGAAGAATCCAACATTTTATTATTTATTAATTAATTTGTATTTGTAAAATTTCTACATAAGAAAAAATTATTCAACTACCGTTATTCTATCAGACTGCATACTCTTAGCTACAAAAGAATTACCATATAGAAAATTTCCCATTAACTCGTATAAACCCAATAACACATAGCACATCAAAATTGGTCCATGACTTTAGGCTGTAAAGAGACACAAAGCGTTAGGACATACATACACATTTACAAACATGATCCTGCCAAATATTAATGAAAAAATAAATGGCGCGGAAGCTAATTTTACCTATTTAAATTTTTGGGGCAAATACTCTTCCGATCAAAAATTCGTGACGACTTACAAATTCTTACAGTGATTTGATTACGAATGCTCTGAGCAAGCACGAGGCTTGCTACTAAGTAAACGACTTGCCCTTGACGATGATTAATGTCAATTTTACGTTTATAAGGTTTTCAGTCACTTAACCTTGGGTAACACATTGTTTTGATTGTGTAGTAAAATTATCAAACACTCTACTCATCTTACCACATACTGATTTTAGCTTATATTTTATCTAGTTAAATACCGTTACTTTCCTAGCAAGCGCCCAGCTCGGCTAATGTTTTTAAAATACTTGATACACTTAACTGATCAAAAGGATTACATTCAGAAACAAACTTCCCGGTCACCGTATCATGTCTGTATGTTCCCATATTTACACTTTTGACTAGCAAGTCAAAGGGTTTTCCTGTACCTGCCGTTTTAATTTGAATATTCCCCGACTGGTGACACTTCGTTATCATAATGGAGGATCAGTGCGCGTATTTGAGAGTGGTTTCTCAAAGAGATTGAGTCGATTTTAAAGCGATCCCTTTTAGGCAAAAGTTAGAAATTGTTCGGATTAGATTTCTGAAACGAAGTTCTAGTTTAGTCTACTTACATAATGTATTTCAAAATGTTTAGTTCCATTCTGATACTTAGCGGTTTACAATACGAGTACAATACAATACAAGATATTTTTATTGCACACCAAGAAAAATAAATACAGCAAATATATTATAAATAGTTGTGCATCGGGTGGCCTTATAAATTTCTTCCAGGCAACCTTTTGATGGATCGTACTAACTCCAAATAGTAACGTCGGTGGTGTAATTACCAATCAAAAAAGAAAAAAATAACGAGATGGTACATACGTCATATTCGTAATAATAATACAACACAAAATGTTCCAATTTCTGATAATGAATGTTCAGCAAGTTTTTGAATATACAAAGGGATTTAGCCTGTCTGACTGACAAAGGCAGCACGTTCCATAGAAAGATAGCTTGCACAGTAAATGATGCATTAAAGAAAGAGTTCGTTAAAGTAGAAGTAGGCAGCACAAGGCAAAGGTGATGGCCGCAACAAAATAGAGTGAGAAGCAGTTAAAAATAAAATTGTCTTTTAAGTAAGAGGGAGTGGTAAGATTGAATAGTATTTTATACTATTCAATCAAGAAAAGAATATAATTACGGCGAATGAGCCTTTTACAGTATTCAGAGATATGGTCATATTTGCGTAATCCAAATACAAACCGAATACAGAAATTTTGTAGACGCTCGAGTTTGTCGAGTTGCTCCTCGGTTAAGTCTAAATAGCAAGAGTCTGCGTAATCTAATATCGGGAGAAGGAGAAATTTCACAAGTGCAGTTTTAACAGTAATCAGAAGGAATTTACGCAGTCTTCTTAGGGAAGCTGCAGACGCAAAGATTCTATGACTGACTTCTGCAAGCTGGGGACTCCAGGAAAGCATTTTATCCATGATTATACCCAGGTTTTTACAGTTTAGCTTATACTAATAGAAGTTCCAACAAAAATCACTTGAGGTAAATGGAACCAGTCTACTTTAGAGATGATACGAGAGCTCCCGATGATAATAGACTGAGTTTTGAAGGATTAACCGTAAGCCCGTATGATCTACTCCAGTTCCAATTCTTCTGAAGGTCGGAGTCAGTAGCTCTATTTGCTTTATCTAGCTGTTCAAGCGGGGCATGCGTGTAAATCTGTAAATCATCTGCATAGAGGTGATAGGAAGAAGTTATGTTATGAGAGATTAAGTTTATAAATATTGCAAAAAAAAGAGGATATAACATGCCACCCTGAGGTACACCGGCTGCGATATTGCACCAAGACGCGATTGTCTCATCAATACGAATTCGCTGCCGGCGTCCAAACACATAACTACGAAACCAATCAACTACCGTTAATGAGATATGTTAAGAGTGCGAAGAAGTCCCAATATGATGTCAAAGTCAATATTAAAAGACATTGTAAAAATCGAGCAGTGACAGCAATGTTTCCTGGCAATGTCCCATACCTGCACGAATGTCATCAGTGATTTTTGTGATAGCAGTAACTGTAGTGTGACCTTGACAAAACCAGATTGGAGCGGGTTAAAAAGATGATTTTTGGAGAGGAAAAAGGAAAAATAACTGATGCACGAGCTTTTCTAAGACTTTGGAAAGGAAAGAAAGAATAGAAATGTGGCGGTATTCAGAGAAAGAGGATGGATTGTGTTCGTAGAAATTGGAGTTACCTGAGCCTCTTTCCATGCAACAGGAAAGGTGCCAGAGGAGATAGAATGGTTGAGGATATATTGGACAAAAGGAGAAATTTCGTCAAGTATTGCTATTGCCAACAGCGGTTTAATCCTATGATCATTATCATCATCAACCTTTACCTACCCACTGCTGAGTATAGGTCTTCTCTTGCGCGCAACATCCTTTTCGGTCATGTGCTTATGTCGTCCACCTAGATCCTACAGCCCTTGCCGCATATTTCGCCCAGCTGCCTGGTAGTCTATCCTATGATCATTTTAATTTATGTAGGTTTATATTGTAAGATATTTATAGGGGCTTAAATGGGTAATAATTATCAAATTATTGTTAGGGTGTCCATAATTATCAGTATGGACACCCTAACAATAATTTCTCTGTGGTTGAAATTTTGCAGTCTGATAAAATAACGTTAATAAATCACGATTGATGCAGAATCCAACTTTATTTTTTTTAAATAGTTTTAGTGTTTGGCTACAAACACATTGTAATATAAAAAAAAACTATTATTCTCTAACTATGATCTATAATCTTTACTCTATCAGACTTTAAGCTAGTCTTGGACTAGTAGCAAACTTCTAAAAGCATTTATAAAAGTATAGCAATATGAGTTACTCGTGGTCTCAATTTTTATTAAAGGTTATAAATATCGATTATATTTTGGTTATGATTATTTGCTTGCATTGTATGTACTGTCTAACTAACGGCTGTTATCAATTAATTTTAATTTGCACTTTATATCTCGTGGGCAACGCTGCGGCTGATAGCTACTAGGTAATAATAATTAAAAACAGGAACTGTATTTCCCAGTTTTTATTTTGCTTATAAAATATTTTCCAACGAATAGGAAGTTCTGAACAAAAGCATCAGCTACCGCACAGCGCTCGCTGTTTCCAATTGTACGCGCCAACGCGTCTACGCACCGCGTCAAAGCCTCAAAGCCGCCTTCGACAATAGAAAATAATTCCCCCTAAGTATTGTATGTAAATACAAAAATTCTCGCATAACGTGACGTTGAGTGATATCCCGACGCGTACCTCATTGTCTAGCGACTGAAAGAGATTGCACAATATGGAATATTCTAGACGGAATAGCGTATTGAAGCTGGCATCTATTTTACTGGCAATGCCGATTTCTGTCGTTTTCATACAGTTGCTTTTACAAGCTTATATTATAATAATTGCCATGAACTTGACACAACTAACAAAACTAATTAAAGCCAAAAAAATATTTGCTTTGTTCTTTTGCCCACAGGTTCACTCGTATCTTATGGAACTTTTCGGACCTTAAACTATGTGTGTAAAAAATCAAGTCAAACTGACAATCAGCTGAGAACACAAAGGACAAAAAAACCTCTAAACACACTGTCGCATTTATAATTTGTGTGGGGTTGTAGGGATATTAGTAAGTTTGTATAAGAGTTGTGTTGCTCACGTGTTGAATAATCAAAAAATAAAAACTAGTAAATAGTAGAACTTTGTACAAAATTTATGCAGATTCACAGAAAACTACGACTTGCTATGTGAGTATCAATATTCATTCAAACATACCTAGTGCCAGACTAAACCAAACTAATCTCTCTAATCCAATACATTCACTAAAAGTTTCGCAAGAAATTAGACTAGTCTAGAAAAGATATATTTATTACTTCATAAATGGCACTATGAAGTAATAAATATATCTTCTATAAAAATTGTTTATTTATTAACAGCTAAAATCAGGTGTACTCCGGGCCGAACTGAAATATTCATATCGATCGGAAATAACAACTGCACTTCTGAGATCGAGGTTAATCGTTTCTATTGAATAATTTAATATCGCGGCAATTTGGGTCACGTCTAAAAGTTAGTTTAATAGACAATCCGTTTCTAACCGACATCAAAAAGAGAGAGGGGAGATACTCAAATCGTCGTTATCTTTTTTTCTTAATCAGGTTTTTTCTGAGACGTTTGGTCCAATTTGAAAAAAATATTTTTGTAGAAAAGGGCTTATTTTCCAATGGGTCCCAAAATATAATTTTTATCAAAATCTGACTAGTGGTTTTTAAGTTATCCTTAATGATTAATGAATTGTCTTGACATAATTAGCGATACGAGTTTTTTGTTTTGTATCGTAAGTTTTTCGGATGTCGGCTTTCTTTTTTTAAAGTGTTACTTTTATACAAACTCATTACGACTTATTCATTTTTTTGTGGTAATAGGCATTGAAGTTCGTGCAAATCCTTGTAAGGTTCGTTGTAACCATTAGTCTTCACACCTACGCCTAGTCTCCAAAAATTACAACAGTTTTATTTTCGCTGTTCCTAAAAGCCCCGTTTAACAGCCAAGACTTGGTAATCTTTGCCATTAATCATCTATCAGTGGAGCGTAATAAGGGTCTGATATACAGACGTGTAGATTTGCAAAAAAAAATGTGTTACCTATATTAAGTTTTGGGCTATTAGCAAAAGTTTTTATTACGAGTATATAACACCGTTGAAAACAAAAAAAAGCAATTATGTGTTTTAATTTTGAATTATCGTTTAGTAAAAAATAAGCATAGCAAAAGCATTACATGAAAAAATTTATATATTGGGTCTCATTGGAAAATAAGACTTTTCTACAAAAATATTTTTTAAATGCCATTATTTATCTTAAGAATGAAAGGTATCAAGGTAAACTACAATTTTAATATGTATTTCTATCATAAAAAAATTCTTTTTATTATTATCCTATTAGTAAATTAAAAATTAAAATCATCCATATATCAATATAGAAATGTATATCAACATATAATTATCAAGATGCCCACAATTTTGCCCAGAAGACAGCATTTCAACTTGGTTAGAATATTCGAATAGTTTTGTACATCACCGTATTTTTAAAGGTCAAGCAATATTTAGTCAACAAGCTTGTTAACTTCTTTACCATTGTGTATCGTCTTAGAAAAATAAAATATGGCATTTCGTTCCCCAGAACCGAGCTGTCACCAGATGATGTATTTGAGCGTTTTCATGGTGGCTAGGGGCGGTTTGTCAACGTCTGAAGAGAGGTCATCGCTCATACTCTAGCCCTAGTGCATGCTACTTCTAAGATTTATGAATATAGATGCTTGTTGGCGCTTTACGAGGATAAAAGTTCAAAAAACGCTACTAAGGTACGTTGTATCAAGTCATGATACAACGTACCTTAGTAGCGTAATAAATCTTTCATATAAATAAACTTTCGTAGCGCAATCTATGATAATTTTCGAAATAGCATTTCAAGAAAAAATAAAGCCTTTGTAGAGCAGTCTTTAGATAGATCAACGTAGAATGAAATTAAAACACTTTTGATGAAAGCCAGATTAGGACTCACAATTTACTAAATCAGTGGGTTCAAACTGCACTAACTAATTAAAACTATAATGAATTTAATGACTAATTCAACACGATTGGTTTTTCCGTTTAATTTATTACAGTCATGCGTTTAGCCAGTGCTTAGGCTTGTATCCGGTTTTTTTTCAGTTGACTCTTAAGTATTTTATGGTTTTAATTAGCGAACTATAACTTTCCACATTAAATCGTTCAAAACAGGACCAGAAGATAAAAAACCTGTAACATAATAAAATAAAGAGAGTAAACAACCTCATCGTTTTTGCATTTTTCTCAAGAGTGCAGCTAGCTACTTCCCTACTTATCAAGCTTAAATGAGAACTTAACCGTCGGAAGAAGAGAATTTTTTATACAAAATCCCCGAGCTATTTGTTCAGCAGCAAAGCTTACAAGCTAATCCAAACAAATTCGCCGCTCATTATCGCTAGGCGACGGAATAGAAGCTTGTGGTTTAATTCAGTAGAATGGAGTATCAGAGAACAACATTGTATGAGCAGGATTGATTCAATACCATGCTAATAAGTAGTGCCTACTGCGTTATAAGACTGTACGCATATCATCTATAGTTTGTTAATCTTTAAGTCACATGAACCGATTTTGGTTTTGGTTTCTATTTTGTTTACGAGTAGCAGGTGAATTACTCGGGACTGTTCTTAGCTATGTTCAATGAAAATCGGTCCTAGTTGGCCGCCGCCACATAATGGTATATTGCATAATATATTATATTTTCAAAGCTTCAATATGGGCATCGACAAAAATAATACTATTAGAATAAATACACTATGGTAAATTTAAAATCTAAGATAGCGTGTTACTAAATAACAACTTATAAAAAGCTTCATAAACACTCTCTCATTATTTTCAAAGTCTTATTAGAAATTATCATATATTTTTATAAGTTCCCACCCATTTAAAGTCCGTTTTTAAATTACTGTCACCTGAACTAATCCTATCTATACCAAACTACTGGTAGTATCTATTAATTCTTCTAGAGTAAGCGTTTAATTATGTGGTAATCTCACCTACAACGAAACAATAAAAAGTCACGATAACGGCCTTCATTAAAGCAGCAATAGAACAAAACTAACAGCCGTTATACAGGATACCTTACCTAATTAAAAGACCCATTCTTAAAGATTTATTAATTAATTCGATATTGTTAACCTAATCATTACTTTGTGTCAATAAAACATTTACTTATTATTAATAGTTCTTCTGTACTTCCTATCCATCTCTGTTATCAAATCTATGATGGAGTTAAGGAGGCAACGAAGCCACAATGAATGCAACGTCTACGATTGCAAGAGGTCTGGGACGGATCAAGCTAACCCTCGCTTTAAGCTGCTTCGGAACTAGAACAAATGCGGATTCAGGGAGTTCTATAATGTGTGAAAAAGGTTTTTTATAAGATCATAAAATTTAAAGTGGTAAAAGGGTTACTCGCAGTGCTATTTTGTGATTTGTCCTGCCACATTTTTAATATTCACATTATGTTGACTGTTGGCGTTGTGCATTCAATCGCCCTAAAATAAAATATATGTGAAAACTACACGTGTACTTTATTACCAAAATTTTTTCACGCCAAATTCATTGATAGTTTAGTAATTATTTACGTATTATATTATTAGCCTGTAACAAAAGAAGCGCTGCAGCTAACAAATCCCCAAGTGTAAAAGTTCCTAGCGCAGAAATAAAATGAAAATTTCACTTAGACAAGTCTCGAGCGTTTCCCCAACGTTTCGCTTTCAAGTTTAATATAGCTGTTTTACTTCAATAATTATTATTTTCGCCGTGGATCGCGATTAAAGCTGAATTTCTCGCGTCGCACGCACGACATCTGGTGGCGCGCACCTGTCATTCATAACTTTCCTTTTCAATAAATTCTACGGAAATTCTGTTTTGTACAGAAACGATTGTACTCTGTTATGTTTGAAATATGAATTAGTCAAAAGCTTTTTACTATAAAAAATATTTAATACGACAAAAGACGTCTAGGTAGCTCGGTACGGAATAACATAAAACTATATAAGTAAGATGCAAGTATGGGTAAGTACTAAACACATTTTAAATTCTCCAAAAAAGACAAACTATGGTAATCAAGCCTTTTTTGTTGTTTCTTTTTTGTGGTGGTCAAACTTTTCATATAATGTCGTTAAACTTTTTCTATTTAACAGCCGATTTTTAACAGACTTCAAAAAGCGGAGGTTCTCAATTCATAGAAATCTTTTTTATTATCGTATCTTACCTGATTTCTCTAGAGATGGCTAGAGTTATTTGTAAAATCCTTATTTATTCGAAGAGTAATATTAGTCCTATATAAAATCGAAATCAGTCTAGTATTGTAAAAATGGCTGAGTAGGTAGGTAAAATGATGTGTTTAGTTTGTAGCATTCCTTGCCTCCTTGCCCATACTATTAAAGTCAACCGCGATTCATTTACAGAAACATCATCAACCCCGAGCCTACTCAACGAAAGAAAAGTGTATTACAGCACCCGCAGGTGAAGTCAGGTCTCGTTTCGTGGCAAACATTTGCACAGTTCGCAGTGACGTGTGTGAACGAGTAAATAATGAAGACTGCGCTGTAACGAGACGATGTTTGCAGACCACAGGCGGAAGTAATTATGAAACATTGTACTGTCAAGAACTTTGGACCTAGTAGAAAACGGATGTAAGTGATAGATACAACATGGTGATGACACCATTGTTTAAGTCCGTTTGTGATCTATAGGCAGTATACTGATTTTTTTTACTGACTTCAAAAAAAAGGAGGAGGTACCTACTCAATTGGACAGGTATTTTTTTAATGATGGTTACCTGATTTTTCACAGACGGGTGAACTCGGTTGAAATCGGTTTGATTTTTAAATCGAAATTACTGAAATAGTTTTATCGTCGCCTGCCGTAATGAAATTCGGTAGTCACTCAAGCCACGACGCAAAAACGACTATTTATCTATCTATCTATCTATCATCTTAGCTCCTAAACGGATGAACCGATTTGATATGTTTTTTTTGTATGAAAGGTGTATTAGTCGAGAGTGTTTTTAGCTATATTTGATGAAAATCGGTCCGTGATGGCCGTCGCCACAAAATGCTGAAGCACAATTTTTTTCACAACTCCCTCAATCAAATTCATGATGGCTGCCACAATAAGTATCGGAATTATTCAAATTTTTCTGTTTTACTTGTTATATAATTATTAAAAAAAAAAACACTTTCTAAAAAACACTTTTTAGACCCTAATAATTTTCAGCTTCTGCTTTGCCCAGTCCTAACCTAAGCTTACTTTACGAGTACCTCGTTCATTGTAGTTATTTACAATTTTTCATAATAAAAATATTTCTCCTACTTATTAGATTCTGTGAAGGTTTACCGAATCACTATCTTTTATAAAATTTCATTGATTTTTCTAGTAAAGTTTCAGTTCACTATTACAAAATGATGGAGGTGAACTAAGCATACGATTATGCAATAGACAAGAATACTATTATCTTTATTAAAATTTGCGAATATAAAAAAGGCTGCTATTTTCGGATAAAAATTTTCAACAAAGACAAAAAGTTTGCTTGTAAAAGTAATAACAATGAACGTGAATAGGTGTATGATATAATATATTAAGAATTTTTTCCGGCCGTAAAACTACCTACTTTATATACTGTAACTTTTTTCGGTTAGACCATTACCTTCATCCTATTTTAACCACCATACCCGTTACAGAAGATTTATAAAACCCATGTTGCGAGAAAAAATAGCTATATTTATCTTAATATACCGACATTGGCCCCGTGACCGACGTTGGGGCCCGATAGAGTAATCCTGGGTGACCTCTACTTTGTCAGTGTCTTGGGCAAGGTAAAGAAGTGCCACAAACTAAATACATTACACTATGGGACCAGAGAGACATTTATATCCAGGTAAAATAAATAGTTAACATATGAATTTATATTTAAAAACAAAAATACAAGTTTTAATTGTCACATTGAAAATCCAGGTTAAGGTATCCAGTATTTTTACTTAATTGTGTAGTAATGAATGCTATAAGCTAAAACAGAATCATCTTAAGGTTTTAACACAAATCTTAGTAATTATTTTACCCAAACGGTGCAGCCTGTGTTCATCTACTGCTGAACATAGGTGTCTCGTAATAAACGCCACCGAGCTTGATCTTGAACTCATTCCACCCAGCTCAGGCCTGATGCTTACCGAAAGTCAGTTTCCCACCTGACCAGCTGACGGTCTACTTTACGTTTGCTATGGCCAGCCCACTGCCTCTTCAATATGCTAATTCTTTGAGCTATAATAATTACCTCGCTTCTTCGTCGCATCACATCCGTCAAATCACATCACATCAAAAATTCCGAGCTATCTTTTTCTACAGCTTACTAAGCGATTTTAAGCATGTACATTAGCTTCACCGTGAGTGTCTACGGTTGTGTTTTTCCAGTCAATTGTAGGTACGTAAAACAGTTCTTTTTTACATTCATCAGTAGTCGGGTTTCAGAAGTTATGAGCCAGCAAGAGTCATAAATACATCTCTAACCCTAACCCGTCACATCAATTTCACATGGCAAAAAACCTAATGGATTCGGAAATCGAACATCGCTCCAAATGTCCTGTGCGATCATTTCTATAACGCCTTTAGCAACACATTTTGCGTTAAAAACGAGCAGCGATTTGTCTTAATAACCGGAATCGGTCCGGTCCGATATCCCGTTCGGATAATCCCGACCCAGTCCTCAGTCATTGTCGCTACAATCTGGCTAGAGAGTCAGTATTGAAGCGTTATACTATAGACTTAAATATCTATGAATATTTAGTTGTCGACCTACCTCTGTCGCAAAATTCCTTAAATAGAAAAAAAAAACGTT
Source organism: Ligdia adustata (assembly GCA_947049295.1). Taxonomy (NCBI): domain Eukaryota; kingdom Metazoa; phylum Arthropoda; class Insecta; order Lepidoptera; family Geometridae; genus Ligdia; species Ligdia adustata. Next base: position 5,654,737 of record OX346214.1, on the reverse strand, counting down.
TGAATTGAAATAAGTTCAGAATTAAAATATAGCCAAAGTCAAATAGCATATTTAGTAAACAGAATAATAGCCACCTAGTTCCAATACTACATGCATTTATATCATTTCCATATGCAATTTTATAGTTATTACATAAAATTCCCATATTCAAAGAGAGGTAACACCGCTGAAAACAAACCAATTGGAAACAATAAATATAGAGACAGAAGAAATCTTTATTTCTTATGTATTTTTAACATTCGTAAAGCTTATATTCTGGCCTACACGCCACGAATACGGTACGCTGGTTGACCATCGAGTAGTAGATAGGATTAGTCAACACATGTCGGATTTGCTACATTCGATACTATCGTAATGACATAATGTCTTTGAAATGTAACATTTACAACCAACTGAACCATTTTACGTCACACAAGGATTCGGATCTATTTGCAACGCTAATATAAATACGGACTAAATTTGCGGTCTGCACAGCAGGGGGTTTATTTGAATCGCTTTTTACAAATAGGTATTACAGCAAAAATATTGACCTCGACAAAAATTTTATTCCTAGTAAAAGTAAAAGTTGCTTGCTACAAAAAAAAACCTTGATCTCGCATGACATGGCAAAATTTTCGGAAATCCTGTACCTCACCCGTGTGCGCTTACACTCTACTTACTTTTATATTTGGCAAAACTGACCTATTTCCTTTGCCACATTTTGTATAATTTTATAAAAACATAAAACATATATAATGCTGGTATAAAATTGTTTGTTTATAAGGAAGCCGTGGTGCGTGCGACCGGCCCCGAATCTCCGACCGTAAGTAATGGAGAGGCCGGCCATATTTGCCGATCCCGGCCTCCAGAAATCTTCAAGCCATGAAATTTTCATCGACAAGAACATCCTATTGTGTCGGTTCACGAGAGGTGTTCAATGTTCACGCCTATTGAGATTTTAACATCTCAAGTTGAGGGAACGTTTCATGAATTTATTGCTGCGTATCTCTTAAAACTTACTTGCTACATCAATTTGCTGATACCTTATTCAGCATCAGAGAATTTTTGTATAAACAGCAGGAACTTTCTAGATGAAATCGCTTTTTAGGTGCCTTTTTACTCTTTTTACTTATTTTCTAATGTTTTATTTTTGATATTTATAGGAGAGCGACTGAAAAATATCAATATTCGAACCTGCATCTTCTGGGTAATACACCCAGATGCCTTAACTATTAGCCTATTGTCGATATTCTGGCTGCCGCGAAATTCTTTCTCATAAATATGTTCTACTATTCAATTTTTGTCACTTCAGTAAAAAGAGTTTTATAATGTTGTGTTAATTAGTAATCGTAACTAAATAGTTAAGATAAATTGAAATTAGTTAAGGCTTTACTCGTACAATAGCTGTTACGTCATAGTGTCTTCTCTCATTTACCTAAAATAAAACTAATCAGGAATTGTATGGTTCGTACTAGTCATTCTGTAAAAAGTATACAGCACCCTCGGACATCTGATTAATTCCCGAAATAACATTAAACTTTATCGCCCAACCTTTTTTCAAAGCGTGAGCTTAAGTATTAATGAGCACAGTCAACTTTGTAACCCTTACAAAATTAACGAGACATTGCTTCATAATTGCTTTAAACTAGGGTAGATAAAAATCCAAAAAGGGTCCCCTTTGTAACAAATCAAAGTTAAATGACCTAATAAAATGGCAGCAACCGAGCGAAACTTAGATACAATCCCCTTCTTATTAAAAACGGTTCATATAATGCACCTGGACGGTATAGGAGTGGAAAAGTGGAGGAATTAGGGAAGGCGAGTGAAATAATTCGAGTCATAAATTCAAGTTTTATAACCGCGGAGCGTAACTACGACGGTCGTGGTGGTATGGAGCTCTTACTACTGCTACTAACAGTGAGGATGATGCTGCGTTTTAAAAAAGTCTTTCTTAAGGTAGCTTATCTTACTCATTTAAGTTCGTTGAAAATGTAGCTTTTTTGTTGTTGTTGTGTTTTGAGTGTATTTTTACGGAATTCCAAAAAAGAGGAGGCATTTTTTAATGATTACACTAGATTTCTCAGAGATGCAAAAAAAGATCATCCTTTTTGTTTGTAAATAATACTCACCATAAAAATAGTTCCAAACAAATTTTATCACAATCAGTCAACGCGGTTTATTTTGAATATTATTGGATTCCCATCTTTATCCGCAGTTGGGTAAGAATTACGGATTAATTGCATTATTTATGCAGCATAAAAATTATGTAGGTATAATTTTTGTGATACATTAGAGTTAACTACAGTATTGATTAATTTTACAACCATGCTCATATTTTATAAATGTGAAAGTGTGTTAATTGGTTCGTTTGTTCTTTTTCTCCTCTGCAACCAAGTGAAGCATCGACTATATTTTTTTGCAGATATTTCGAAGTCTTGAAAATACCTAGGCTATTTTTTCCCGGACAGGCGATGACGCGATCAAAAGCTAGTATTTTTATAATAAACGCTGGTTTTAAATTTTAAACTTGAAGTTATTATAGTGAAAACTGCATACATTCCATTAAAAGCGTCCTTACTTTTTATACTTGGGGCCTCGGTCCTGAAGAGGCAGATCGACATAATTTAACTTTTTCCTATTATCTTTATGCTGACGTCGTTAAGTGCCTCACTCACATATTGCCAAGTTAGCGTTTCTCTTATAATTTGGAACTGGAGAAGTTCAAGTTCTTTGAAACTTGGAATGTTTATGACGTTTTATTAGATTTTCAGAATGAGAACTATTCGGCGGACCTTTTTTGTTACAAGTGTCAAAGCTATAGGCATCGTTTGATGTTCGATTTGTTTGATGTCAAGATCAGTCAAATAGCTATGTCATTATTTTCTGATACTAGACTTTATAGATATTATTTATCCCAATTTCAATAAATGTTTAAGTGAACATGCTTAGAACAAAATTTAGTCAAATAATTGAATCAAATCCTATATGCATCCTTAATAATAACAAAATGGAGAGTTGAATAGGTATCTAGTATCTAGTATGATACGAAGTTATTACCTAGCAAAAAAAACAGATAAATTTAAGAGTACAATTTAGAACTGTCTCTTATTCGAGTTTAGCAAATTTTCTTTCGTTTGTCAGTATGATGTTTGTCTGGATGTTGGTACTCACGTACTGGAAGGATGTTTCAAAGAATCTGCATGAAACCATCAGTCTTTAAATTTTACTTATTCATATAGTAAGTTATTTTTTATTGGGAGGATTTGCTCCAAAAAATAATACTTTAATAAAAAGCAAAAATCGACTTGAATTCGGCAGTCAAAACTTATGTAACGTAACAGATTATTATTTTTAGCTATATAGTTCATGTAGGTAGTATTTGAACTAGACAGACATTAACAGATAGATGTATATGTACTAGATGCGTACTAACAGCTTCAATGCATTGCTGCTTCAGTCAATAGCACGATCGTAACATCAGCTCACTTCAGTTCAGTGTCTGGTGTGACTCCGACAAATCGAAATCTCGCCAAGACATATTTAGAAAACTCAAGCACGCAAAAACATAACAAATCAATCGAGATTACTTTCCACGGGTAAGTTTATTGTTTATGTGTACATATTAAACTAAATAACGCAAAATTCCAGACCAAAAATTATTAATGTAATTCAGTATTTGGTGTTGCCCTTAAAAACGTCGGGATGGGTTCCCACAATAACGGGAAAATATCAATATATAAATTAAATTACCTAGTTATATCTGTTTTTCTGTTAAAGTAAAATGTGAAGGGATTAGTTATAGTATTTGTTTGATTTTCTTTTTTTACGTAGAAAACTTTTGACGTTGAAATACCTTGCAAAAAGTTCTTGGGAATGAATGTTTTCAACGAAATTTAGGATAACTTTCTACTAAGTAATTTGATAAAAATCTAATTTTAGTCCAATAAGTGGAATTTGGAAAATAGGGAAACCCGTGCCCAGCAGATGTATGTCATGAATCAATACATAAAATATTTTATTTGGTTACAAAATAGCTACAATATAGTGATTCCGGATATACAGACTCGGATAAAATGATTTGCGTCGACTTTAATTGTACGAACTGCCAGATTATAGAAATTGTTAACATTTACAGATATGTACAATGTTTGGTCTTTTTCAAGTCGCTAGTATATTGCTTTCTTCTATAGAAGCATACAATCATACTACAGCTACATCGCGACGTACTACATCTTAGGCCACTTCGTCACATTACATCGGGTGAGTTACAGAGAATCACAGACATATAAAAAAAAATTATATAAAGAAGTCTTTTTAATTTACTTTAGGGTAAAGTATATTTGGTAGGCAACACCAACGCGCAGCGCATGTTCAACTGCGCATAACCAAAGCAGTTACACTTTTCGACGCGCGGTAATGAGGTTTGTTCCTCTAGATATGTGGAACTCTTTTCATTAACATAAGAAAATCAAATGATTTTTGATAAAACAACTGCACCGATTATGATAACATGAACGTTAGACCAAACTTAAAGAATACTCCTTTGAAAAAAAAGTACCAAACCCGTTTAACCGTCTCTGATAAATGAGGAACATAAAAAAACCGCTAGATTGAGAATCCACCTACCTGGTCCTCCTTTTCGACATCGGTTAAAAAGGGTGGAATTTCACTTCTTTACCATTTGCCAGCTGTTTTATATCATATTATATTTGGGTAAAATTTGCGGTAAATACCAATTCTAGACTACGAACTAAATTTTGTTCTGAAGTTGGCAAAGTCTCAAAAAAGTTTGTGTTTGCGAGGTCAACTGCTAATAGAACACTACTAGATATAACAATACATTTTCTACAATCTCATGAAACGGACACTCATAAAACTAAATACTTGCTAAAAGGAAATGCTCAACAGATAGGTAGGTACACATTTAAAAGCTTTCCAAGCTGCTAACTGCAAAACAACTTACAGCAGAGTACCATTAAGTGTTGCAACTTTTCAAGTAGGGCAACTACAGAATCTCTGTGCCTTACGGCGATAGAATTTACATCCGTAACGGGAGAAACATCGTTTCGCTCTCAAACACATCGTTGTACCCAACGCTAGTCAACGCTCAAGTCAAACTTCCCAGGGCGAAATCTATAAGAGTGTTTTGCCACATGATCGCCTCCAACATTCACCAAGAAAATAAAGTTTCCTTCTAGTAGGAACCACAAACCCAACTCGGTAAAAGTGGATATCTCAACTACGTTTCTCTGTATTTCAACTTCGCTAGTGAATATGAAACAGTTCGTAACAACGTGACAAGTTTTAAATACGTATCTCTGTAGGTGCCTTTGCTTAAGTAATAAGTTCTTCTTGAAAATTCATGTTAATTTATCTTGGGAAGTAGATTTAAATTGTCTTTTGAATAATGGTTTCGTCATGAGCTTGAAAGTTTATAGTTTATATCAGCGAGAGTTGAGATTCATGATATACTCATATTATCATACCTTATTTGTTGGTACAAAGTGTTGTTCTGCCAAAATTAAAAAAAAACAAACATGATTAATAATAACAAGTAAAAGGTACTTTTAATAAAAGGAAAATCTTCTTTAGTTCCGCTCACAAAACTAAAGTTACAAACATGTCTTTTATTTCTATAGAAAATTAAAAGTTATATAATAAAAATAACTACTGGACCGACTGATAAAATTTATATGAGACCAATTACAAAGTACGCCAATAAAAAAAGATTTTTTATATTGGTCTAGCCAACAATGAGACTTCAGGGAAATAGAATAAGAATAAGAAATAAAAAATATCATAAAAAGGCACTGACAAATTGAAAATCTCCTTTTTTCTGAACTCTGTTAATAGAGGTATCCATTACAGTTAATTCCAACTGTTTAAATGATTTGGGACAGTCACTTTACGCAAATAAAGATTTTCATGTACCGTTGAAAATATGGATTCAATATATCAGAATATGTAATATTGCTTATAATCAATCCAGTTTTCTGCCTAAATTCAAGCAATAAAGTCTTACACCACGTATTTGTGAGTAAATTCTGCAATCGTTTTCTGCAACTTCTAATTCCGAGTCTAAAATAATCAGCAATAGAAGTTCTGCATAGACCGACACAGACAGCTTGATGGATGGCTACAGAGAGTTCCTGAAACGCCCTTAGGGAATACTGAATATATATACCTCTGAAAATTTGATAAGCATTTGACCGTATTGCTAAGACACTAAGGTTTAAAATAAACGGACAGGGTAAATAAGATATTGGGCCATGTTATCTTTAAACAGTTTCTTAAAACTCGGTTGAAGGATTAGCGATTAAGCGTTGTCTGTTGAAGTTGGGGGATTGGCCAGATTTCCAAATCAATCTTTGGATTGTTTACGAAAACAATGGATAGCCTTACTTCACTTGATCTATCTGTATATATACAAGAGTACATTCTGATTTACTGACTGACTGATATTCGCTAGGAACCAACGCACAGCCTAAACCGCTAAACCGAGAGACACGACATTTCGAAGGTTTAATGAATATAAGGTCTACGGGTGTACTACAAAACTATTTTTAGAAGTTAGAAAGAAGAAAATCTCCTAAAGGAGTCAAAAAGTTAGAAACTTCATCTTATTTAATTTTATGTCGGGGTGAAAGCCGCGGGCATATACTAGTATTATGGTAATAAAAATAAAAGAGTATCAGTTACGACTCCACTATTATATTCATTAATAACATTACGTATTGAAAGCGTCTCAGTGATCCTATTTCGTCTTTGTATAATCATATCAAAACGACAGAAAAGCAATGGGTATTAAAAAAGTTTTCGGTATCTGATCATATTGTATTGGCTAATATCTAAATATATTTTTACTGACTGCATGTTACAGATGTGCCATTAATAAGAAAAAAAACTACAAAAAACCTAAAAGGGTAATTACATAAAAGTTAGCAGTCATTGGCAATAGCTTAGTCTAATGAATGGAGGTAGTAGATAAAAAAACCTCATTAAGACTTCTAAAAATACTTTTGAAAAACCTAATTATCTTAATTAACAATGACAGTTCTACTAAGGTAGACTTCAAGCCTGTAACTGAAATCTTTCTATAATGTGCCAGACATCACAATTGAACCCCAGTTGTCAAAAATTACATTTCTTGAAATTGGTAGATATTATGCGCATCTACTGCAGCTTAGAACGTCGTCTTACTACCTCTATATTACTGTCATGGTCTTTAAATAAAGCTGTCAATCATTTGCTCACAATTACACAAACTAAGACTATAAATAAAATAGAAAAATTAAATTACTGTGAAAGAGAAATTCAGTTAGAAAGTACAATAAATCTAACTAGCAGCTAAAACAGCGTAGACATTGCTCAAAGAATAGTAAACGGGGCGTCCAAAGGGTGTTCCATATTAATTAAGGGTTGTACTAAAGGCGACGAAGACAAATGCTGGTACTTTTCGTAATGTATTTTTCCTGGGCAAACGCAGGACGAAACAAATGATAATCGGCAAAGAATAAAGTCAACATTAACGACCGGTAATTAATTGCGGCCTACGTGATAGCAATGGAGTAATGGAAATGTCGCTTTTGGTTTAGCATTGTTAGAATAAGGTATTGATTATTCTTACAATCCCTATTTAGTAAAATATAATTTAGTTGATCGTGTGATAACAACCCTTAGCGTCCTACTACTGGGCACGGGTCTACTCTGTTAGGTGGATGAAGGTTATGACCTAATGCTATTATTCGTGGTGAGGACTTCAGCTATGTTACCTTCGAAAGCTATTAACCTTCGACAGTCAGGTTTATTCAAGCTGTTTCCCTTCGCCTTTAAGGTTCTTTAGTCTAATCCAAGTAATGATTTCTCTGTAATTATAATTATGACATCTGTATTAATTTTATTTAACTTAACGGAGCGTTTGATTGATTCAACGCGTGACCAGAATGCCGGTTTTTATCTGGCCCTACGCATTGCTATTCAGCGTGGTAATGCGGGACTACTGGGCACGCAGCCCTCTGGTGGTGGGTTGGAGCGTTTGTATTATCTGTAGATTTGAAATAGTCTGTTGGTAATCTTTCTGCTATATCTTTTTTGTTATAGTAGTTAGTTATTTTGTTTATGTTAATAAAGTCACTTGCCCTTTTATAAAGATTTTATTATGAAGATATCTTATTATAGACATAGCGAGCGAAACGTCTCGACTTCTAGGCTGGCAAAACTTTATTTTCATTCCTTCAATATGTTTACTCGGAAGCTGGTACTGGTGTAGAATATAGTTACAATGCTAAAATCATAAAAGTTACTGTTAAAAACTAAATTGTAATAGTTATTCATTTGAAGAGTCGACACGGCTAAAAAAAAGAATATTTATTTGCAAGGTCTATAATTCGCAGAGCTTCTAGTAAGAACTTTCTTTTTTTATTCAATTCAAACTGTAGCATTCAGTTATAATTCCTAGAATGGCATTGCAGCGCATTTCTGAGGCCTTCAAGGAACCAAGTAATAGCAACATACAAATTCTGACTTTAGGGTGAGCCATTCCTCTAATATTATGAAGAATAAATAATAGTTTAACTGTTTTCAACAATATAAGTAGCAGGTACGAACCTTATCTTATTTTGATTAATTTTGCCTGGATTTAGATACCATATATCTCACAGTAAACCACAAAATAATGTGTATCATAATATTATCTTCTCATATTATCTTTCCAATTCTCGCTAACACTAGATCATACTTAACTCGCGAAGTATTTATATTAGTATCATAAATTCATAAGAAGTAAAGGATTAGAGATGTAGCGCACTATCCGGCTAAAATCTTATGAAAGGAAATGAAATATATTTATTAAAGACTCTCGTTCATAGTATGAATAAAAATAAATACTCTTATATAACTGACTAAAATACTTCTACCTAATACATTAAAATAATAGGTATATATAACAAACACACATTTTTTTTTCTCTAAAACAATCAAATTATTTAAAACATTTTATTCTGCGAACAGATGACCCCGGAACACATTTTATTTCCGATTTTGTATGTGTAAATATACTTGACTATTCTTTGTAGGTACACATTAACCACTTTTTTTGGACCATTCTACAATCCAATTTATTATGATCAATTTTAAATATTTGATGGGTTTGTAATTTCTGATTTAATTGGTTGTTAAAATTAACTTACAAAGAGCAAAAGAACAAAAGATAAAATAGCACGTCAAGCTTTTCTGGATAGAGAAAGCTGACAAAAATATAGCAGTATAGCTCTTCACCAGTATAAAGATACCGACACGCATGGCGCATTTTTTTCGAAATTATTAATGAGAGTGGAATATTTGGAATTCCGCAAAACCTATGTGATTGATTAAAGATTAAAGTGAAATGCTTAATTTTTTTAAGTATTTCTAATTTTAGTTGTTACCAATGCTAAAACAAAAAAAAGTGCCACATAATTAAGTTTTCTACAGAGAGAAATCCGGCAAAAATATAGCAGTATATCTCTATTCAACAGTATAAAGATACCGACACGCACGGCGCACCCTCTTCGGAATTATTAATGAGAGTGGAATATTTAGAATTCCGCAACACCTATGTGATCGATGATAGAGAAAGTTTCTGATGTGTTTGTAATTAATGTTGGTGGTTTTAGTAAATGTAAACTGGAACAATAAATTAATATAAGAAGAATATTTAATAAAGTGCGGATAAGTGTTATATAACATAACTAGACATAGTCGAAGTTGTTAGAAGTTGTAATAAACGGCTTCCTGATGCTATTATATTAAGTAGGCACCTACGTAAAACGTGGTAAAGATGATTGGTGTATTTTAGCATATTTATTAATAAAAAGCTGAATTTTTTGTAAATATAACTAATGGTAAAGAGGTATTAAAATAGTTTATTTTTTCTTGCTGTAAGTATTTCAGCCAGGTTAGCTCTACGTAAGTCATATTTTTTCTATATTTATCATTCGTATCATTTAAAACAATAAAAATAGAACATCCTCATTTCTCTATCTAAATCAAAATCGTACAGCGTTTTATTACTCCCATCCCAGCATTCAAAACAAATGTATGATTTACAGGCGAATTTCTCGGCCGTTATCAGTACCCAGGGGGTTGATTTACACGACTCCTGAACCCGGAGTTATCTGCGGAAAGGATCGCAGCCACAATCTGAACACATAAAGAAACAAAACGAGCCTCAACAACACAACAACAGATAAAATTATTTCGAATACAGCGGGATGGTAACTACCATTAAAATAATAATAAGAATACCATTAAATTATTTTATCTCTTTAGTTCTGGCGCTACCTTTTCAAAAACTTCAAAATAGAAAGAGGTTATGACTTCATCAGAAAATAACAAAAAATAATAAATTAATAAACACTTCTTCAAATTATAACTTTTATATACTTAAACGTTTTTTCGAAGCCTCTCTGCTTTGAGACTGGCAAAAGGTCTTGCGGTTTTCAGGTTGTTAGGATGTTGATACTTGCGTACTGGACGTAGTTTTAAATTTAACGAAATTCGTTTTTATATAGTCGCAAAATTATATTGTGGACGCGAGTAAGGCCATTACCTTTTTTGTGCCTATTGGCCATTGACATAGACGCGCCAATATATCATCAAAATAGACAAAATATGTGATATTGTCTAATTAACTTCTAAATTTAATAAGTAACTAGGATTGTGAATTCCTAAACTGTATTTACATAGTAACTGCCCTTGTCTATATATATATGTGTATCTAAGAATGTATGAATTTATATTTCTTTGGCGCGCTCTAGAACCTAAACGGCTTATCGTATTTTTATGTGAGTGGTGTCAATAGTTTCTTCGTCTTAGTCGTGCGAGTGACACTGATGCATCAACATTAAAAAAGAAGGAATAAAGATGATACATAGGTTTAAAGATTTAGCAGTCGGGTTTTTTGAGAGTCGCTACTAACCACTTGTTTATAGTATTATGTGTGTTTATTTTAGGACTTTGAAACTATAGTCTAAGTTTTCCCCATATTTCGTACACTGGAAAATATTTGATTTCTTCTTGACTATTGAAGCCTCTATTCTTATCATTCTTGACCTTTGTCTTTAACTGCAGCCAACTTGCCCCTGCCTTACTTTCTACCTCTTATCTCCTTATCTTGAGGAAACCTGCTTGTAGGAGAAGATAAAAAGTAAGCGATTTACGCTACTGACCATCAATTGAACGGGCGTGGTGGCCTATCCTTTGATAAGGAGACATCTTTTTTGTACAGGCAATTGACAACCAGCTCTCACGACCATAGAAGTTGGCGACACTATAGCTCCTAGATGGACCACATGATATACTGACATTCAAGGAAAGCCGCCTATATTTTTCAACTTGAGGGTGGTAGCTAGACAGGCAATCGTTAGTAAAACCCTAACATTATGGTATGGTTTTTTCACGATGTTTTTTTTCACTGGCAGCTCAGTCCGACAGACCGTTGAATTTCGGGTTAAAATATATTGATATGATAATACATCATGGTACAAACTATATGTATCTCAAGTTTCTTTTAAATAGTACAGATATCTACGTGTTACATTTTTATTATAAGTATAGATGAAGTGTAGGGGTGTACTAGGAGAGAATTTAATGAAATTCAACAACTAAGGGGGTCAAAAAGCATTTAATTTTGTCGTGGGCATCGATACGGGTGACAGCTTTATAATAAAGTTGTAATGACATGGGATATAGTCCAGATATTATCTTAGAAACTGCAAAACTTTCTGTTTTGTGAGACAATAAATAAAATAATATTTCTAAAATAATGAAATAGCTAGGAACTCTGTATTTAAAAGACTATCTATATTTCTTAACAATGGACAATAGGCAGAGTACATTAATAAAACAATCAGAACGTAACAAAGGCTTCTTGAATAACTTGGCACTTAGTTATAATAAAACTTTGTTATCGCTTCTGTAAACCGACTTTAGAAAATGACGAGATTTTTTTTGCGATTTACTTGATGTTTTTTGTTTGAAAAGGTGTATATTTTCCTATGAAACATATTTTATAGGAATAAAATTAGAGGTTCCTGATGTTTGTGCTTGTTAGTCAAATTTGTTAGTTATTTAAATTTCTTTGCTTTCATTACTAGCTTGCTAGCGTTTTCTTGAAAATTTCATATTTATAAAAAAATATTACTTATAAGTAATATTTGTATGGAAGTAGTATAGTATTTCTATAAATTAATTTTTTGATAGAAAGTTTGACTACAAATATTTTCTACGGTTGATACCATCTGTCAATCGTTATATTCATTAGTACAATAAAAAATAAATTATGCTATTCGTTAATTAGCTAAAGGTATGAATATTTCAAAATGCGTGTTTTGTACAAAATAAAACCTTACGCGTCACTGACAATTACCGAACATGTATAAAAAATGAACGAAATAAGGTTTTTATTTCGTTCATTTTTTCCTCTTTCAAATCTGTTAAAAAGTCATTTTTTTAACGAAGTAATTAGCATATCGACAGGTCTACGAGTTTCAACGCAGCTTTTATACGAGTGTTTCATTCATTGCTATTGCTTTATAGTATTGACAGAAAGGTTGATGCCATTTCTATTTAATGAACTTGGTATGAAAGGGACTTTTTTGCCAGCACCTTTTCTGCTGAGTTTTTACTAGGGCAAGAATTGTATAACATTTTTTGATATATACGAATACATAAGAATTTCGTATTTTGATTTCATCTTAATAGGTAAGCTTTTTTTGTTTGTTTTGTTTCCCTAAAGATGAGATTATAACTTAAAAAACATAATAATTTTAAATAAGATACAGTTCACCATTTATTTTGACGTAAGGGATATTTTTTTAAATAACTTATGAATAAAAAAGGCTTTAATAATATATAAACTACGTAAATGTTTTGTTATTTTCTTGTGTTTTTTCTAATTATTAAGTACCTTAAGGTGATCTGCTAGCCATAACAAAAGTGAGTAATTCCATTAACTCCTGTTACAGATAAGGCTGTATCTATTTCCCGTTGTTGAATTGAGATGAAACGCACGCTGCGTTTTACATAAATTTTATTCTAAAACACGGAAACGTCAAACCGCGCGAAATAAATGGCGTACAATATTTTATTGTCTGTTAGTCCAATCACTAAATTAATGTGTTACGTTATCAATACGCGTCCCGAGCCTTCGGTAGTCGCACATTCATCAATCAGGAGGCCTCTGAACTCGTTACCGAGTTACGTTCGTGGCATGGAATTAAGAAAAAAGGTAGACCAGAAATACTTACTGACTACCCACATCAAACTAAAGCACACTGGTATGAGTAAAAAAGATTAGTTTCACCCAAGATATCTGAGTATGCTTAAGACTTCTTTACGCTGAACGAATTTACATAAAACTAAATGTCATAGCTTGCATTTTGAATCCGTACACATATTACAGATTCGAAAATGTTTTTATTGGTTTATTGGTCTTTCTTCTCCTCAGCAACTGGGTGATGTGGTGGCATCGACTGGAATTGAAGTCCGGTAATACAAATGTTAGCGAGCGAAGCCGCGTGTAAAATCTAGTTAACACATAAAGCTAATATTAAATAACGAACAAAATTGCAGTTTTCTCATGGGATGATTAAATAAAAATTGGCGTGGAGTACACTATTATTGGGTCATGTAAAAGCGACTCTACAGAGAGTGAAACGCGTACTCTACGGAGTTCTGAGTTTTGGAAACAAACGTCGATGAGGCCTCCACTCGATATGTTTCACAAACTTTTCAGATCACTCACTTCCGCCTGAAAGGGTGTAAGAAACTATGTGTGCCTTTTACGTGACTGCTATATAGCAAAGTGCTGATTGAGTTTTGTGTTTTCTGTATTGACTGGTAATTCTATTCCCATGGAGCCTTGATTATATAAATAATCAAAGCATGTAGTCTTTTCGTTGTTCCTCATACAGTGTACCCTTTATAAGGCATGGGACTTGAATTTAGTAGAAAACAGTAGGTAACTAAGATACTTCTGTGGCTAATATGAAAATAGGCATTTTAATATTTTATAAATAGTAGCGAAATCTTTACTTCGAGTCATAGAAAAAAACGTAGAGTGGAAAAAAGAATGTATATATTTTTAGGAAAAAATAAGATTTTATTCTCTAAAAAACATGTTTTTTGTGCGACAATATTTGTAGATAAGACGTAAAACATTTCTTAAAAGTTGTATTGTGTTACAGAAAGAACACCTTAGCATTTGATTGATTTATTATATTCTAAACATAAATTCTATCGGCATCAAAATTCCAAATAAAACTTAACAAGATTCAAAAAGACTAGTATGAACAAAGGGCTATTTAATAGAAATTGGAAACAGGAAGTTAATCAGAGCTTGTGTAAGAGACGAAGAGACTGGCGTCACAGAACAAATCTAACGAGAAAGTCATGTAGGTACGTACTAATATTTCACAGTTGTAACAAAATATGTAAACAATTATAATTAAACTAGTTTTTAAAGCATGGCCTTGCTTAAAGTAACTGACGCTTGCGAATCGTTTTTTTTTTTTCTACTTATAAAAAGAGAAAGAAGACATATAGAGATAATGTCAGGATAATTTAAATGTGTTTTTTATTCGACTGCCCAAAAGGGGGTGATGTTTTTCGAATGTATGTTTGTATATTTGTATGTAAGTATGTATGTATCTTTATGAAACAATACGATATAGGCCGGTATACCGATTTTTATGTATGTTTGTATATTTGTATGTAAGTATGTATGTATCTTTATGAAACAATAAGATATAGGCCGGTATACCGATTTTGATGTATGTTTGTATATTTGTATGTAAGTATGTATGTATCTTTATGAAACAATAAGATATAGGCCGGTATACCGATTTTGATGTGCGAGGTTACATTGGATTTATTTTTATCTTTCGACCGACGCGACGGTCATAACCGGCCGTGGTGTATAACCAATAAACCGTACGTTGTACCCGTTCTATTAGGTAAAGTAATAGTTGTCTATAGATTTTGTAGTCTGGTTTGTATGAAGGCACTTCTGACCAGTACGGTTCTACATCGATAGTGAGTTTTGAAATTCGATCATTTTCGAGGGTATAATACACTCGATATAAATATCGAATGCAAAGACTCTAAAACTGTTAAAATAACTTATGGTGTCAAATTCATTACATACATGTTTAATTGACGACAATCAGTCATAGATGTCAGGATTCGTACTGACAAAAAATGTTATAAAGCTTGACGTTTTATATCAGCCGCTATAATTACTGATATAAAAACGGAATTGCTTTGCAAGTCACATTTTTCTTGTAAATGACTGCAGTATAATATAAGAAAATATAGAGAACAAAATTTAGCTCTATTTTATCGTATTCTACGAAATATCTGATGTCTTTTGTAAGTAATTACAATATTTGTGCTTAGTACTTCAATACATTGACTGTTGTATATGTCTACAACTGACAATTGCATTTTATGTAGGCAGTATATTTCTAACAATTACCAATGAGTAAATTAACTGATAATTTTTGCATTTTTGTCCGACTTAATAGAAGGAGCAGGTTCTAAATTCAACTTTATTTTTATTATGACCCGTTTATTCAGAATTTCCTTGATTGATTTAGACAGTTATTTAATTTAAAAGGAAAAATAATTTCGAATTCTTACTGACACGTCACTCTGTGCGCTCGAAGCAAAGGCGACATCAAATTAAATGGGTCAGGCGTGCCCAAGGCAGGACACGACTAACTGCGAGACGAGGTTGTAGGCCTAAAGCTAGGTTCATATACTATTTTTAACGATTTTAATGCCTAGAATTGAAGGCATTGAAGGCACATGCCATTTTGCTATCTCAGTTTTGATAAGAAATAAAACAATTGAATAGTTTTTTTTTTAAAAAACAATTCAATTGTTGAATTCGTTCATGTTGTTGAGAAGAACATAAAATAATTATTTTAATAAATAGAATTACAAATACATAAAAATGGTACTATATTTAATATTTTGGTTATGATTTTTTTTTACGAATGAAAACTTTTAACATACACTAAGTTTCCTTAACATTAGTTGGGAAATAAGACCTGACACACAAACATACAAACTGACAGATGAAATAATATTTGTCTGGACTTGAAGGAGAGTCGATCGCTACGCTCGATTTGCAGTTTCAATATTATTTTTAAAAAGATGACTGAAGATGATTTAAAAAAATATATGTATATTTAAAACTAAGATAGTGAGAGCGAGAAGGCGCATGCTTCAAATTCTAGCCCTTAAGCTATTAGTAACTACCCAGAAGTAGTAGTACTTATTAGTAGTATTTAGTTAACTACCTTTTGAGCCACTCACACTGTTCTCGAGTTGGAGGAAAACCGCAAGAATTGAAGGTCGTAGGTCGAAAGTTACTAGGGTTCAAACACTTTTGCAGCAAATTAGCGTGTCATGAACATGTCAAGTTCTCACTACATAATACGGCATTAATTAGTGTCTCTAGCTTTTAAAACATACGCCGTTATTTGGCATGTAGTTGTTCCACCAACAAATAAAATTAATCTTTTTTTTTAAATATATCACTGAGGAAGTTGAATGTATTATATTATCATTATTTCTTCGAAAATGTACATTAAAGTTGCAACTGGAATGATAGCATACTATTTTGAAACTTAAACTAAGTGCAAAACGATTTTTTTGGACTACGCAAATTGCAGAACGCGTAGTGCAGCTATCATAGTATACAAGTTAAGTGGTTAAAAAATCATAGAGAATAATAATAAATTCAATAATAAACATTATTACTTATATATACTTATTACTTACTAGCTGAGCCCCGCGATGTGACGAAATTATGATAATCACACGGTGCAAATTTTGGGATAAAAAGTATTATGTTATTATATTTTAGTATTTATTAATCAAGGACAAGTTTCTATCCTGGTGCCAAATTTCATTAAAATTAATTGAGCTGTCTGAACGTGAAGAAGTAACAGACAAACACAGACAAATATTATTCGACTATAGAATATTAGTGTGATAAAGAACGAGAATCAAGTAATTAGTGTTCTACTAATTATTTTGAATAGACAAAATATACATTGAAATTTAAACGTCAGATTAGTGTTTGTAAATATAATCAGACTACTCGTTTTTTTCGCAAAAAATATCAAGTGAAAATACCCCAATGTAGACACTGCTTAACTGCACGGAGACTACCGGCCTGAACAAGGCTCCTTCAATTGCTTAAATTAGGTAAATAGTCGACCCTTGTTAAATTGACTTTTATTAGTTTAAGATATTCTAGGTACTAAGTAACGCCTAGGGAACTCGGGGTCAAGTCCTAGATAGGACTTCATAGGTTGTTCCTGTTGAGACGATAAATAAAAAGATACTGCTGTTGATAAACTTATGAAAACTAAGAAATAATTCACTAACATAATAAATATTTTTACCGAAATCCAAAAGAAAATGTAGTTCGTACTCAGTTCGACAGTTTTTTTTTTATATTTGGTAGGTACCATAGACGATTGGGCTGGTTTCTTCTTTAAGATTTTTGAGATTACTTTTTTGTTAGAATGTGGGGAAGGGATAGAAGGAAGTGGTCTCGTTAAAATTTTATAAAATCGGTCCAGAAGTTTTATTTTTAAATTGCTGAATAATCTAGCGGTGCCTGCCAAGTCAGTGACAGATTTTTAAGGATAGTTTTGGCAAATTTTTTCCGAAAAAATTTATAGTGCGTTGCTCTTAAATAAGTGCCGTGATGTTTTTGTAGCATATAGACAACACTTGGCCAGCGTTACGGACAAAGGTCTACATACCCTCTAGGGGAGACCCGTGCCCAGCATCGGAACGCTATTGTTTGATACGTAAGCTAATCATTAAAGCCAAACTCAATCTTATTGTACAGGATGGGATTATTCCACGACAGAACGTTATTCCTCGTTATTCATTGAACACAATATTCAATCAACTCATCGGCGGCGGACGTTTCAATTTGTAGAGGCTCTGAGAGCTGATCAGCGATGTGCACTCTGCATTCCGTACACAAATACCGTAGATATAGGAAATAATAGACCTTTGGTGTCAATGATGAATTAATATTATTTTGTTCACGCCAAACAAAAGATAGAATAATAATTTAAAAAATGGCATTACATTGGGCGGCGTTTCTGGGTTATAGATTTGTAAAATCTGCCTTAACTTTATGAACATAATGATGCAGTGTACTTACTAAAGATAAAATCAAGCAAACCTATATTCTGCTATTCTTATTATGTCAGATCTCACGGAAAATAGCAGTTAGTTTGCGCATCTACTGACTTTTTCGCTGAGACGTTTTGAATGTCTCTGTATAATATTATATCTATGACATAGTAAAAAACACTTACCGGTCACAAGAAATATGATGCCTGCAAATGTCAATAGCTGGCAGAACTTTTCTTTTGCACCTTTATAGAGGCAACTAGCCAGTTAAACATTTCGATCTGTATCCATACTTTACTAATATTATAAAGAGAAAAGATTTGTATGTAACGATTAAACTTAAAAACGACTGGACCAATATCAAAAATTCTTCCGTCTTCATAAAGCTACATTATTGCTGAGTAACAGAGGCTATAAAAAATAGAGATCCGTAGGTAACACCAGAAAGCGCAGGTAGTTGAAATATAAAGAAGAAATGACATTTCCGACGTTTGGTATCTCAATTTTTTTTTAAATCGTTTACTAATAAAAGGATGCTGCACCAGTGTATTATTCATAGAGTAGAAGCATCGACAAAAGCTGTAACAGAGAGATACAGATTAGCGAATAGCACAGAACAGAGCAACCAAACCACACTGTTACCGCTAACAATACGACTAGCTTGAACAGGCTAGGCGATAGAAATGCCAAAGCAGCTTATGTTGCTCGGATTTCCTTGCTTGTATCTGCGTTGGTATTGTTTATTCTCTGTTTAAGTTTTGTCTAGCGAGATTGTAATCAACTATGAATGGAATTTAAGTAAAAGTTTGTGTGCATAAAACGAGATATCATTATTACCCGACTGCGAAAGAAGGAGGACTGTGTTTTTTGAGTGTATGTATTTATACATATTTCTTTGACACGCCCTAGAGCCTAAACGCTTTGTCGTATTTTTATTTAAGTAGTGTCAATAGATTCGCTTTTCACCTGCATATGGTCATATAGCCTATGACCATCTACAGGTGAAATATTAGCTATAGCATATTAGCTGCATCTCACAATTTAACTTGTTAAGATATGTGGGTCTATAGTTCTTGCAGTCAGGTTTTTTGAAGTCACTTTGAACCACTTGTTACTCCTAATCTTATGTGTGTCACATCTTATTTGCTTTTTTCAGACTTCCACAATAAAATTTCAGAAGTTAACTACGTTCTGGCATTTATTTTAGTCAGTAAACCGATTTAGATATTTTTAGCGTAATTGCAACGTTAATTTAAATCATACATGATCAGTATATTGCTTGAGCAATCTTTAGCTATGCTTCATCTTGTTTTACGGCTGACCTTTCTCATAAGCGAATCTAAGTTGTTATTAATTACTAGAAAACTCTTAGTGAAAAAAGTTATGGTCACGAAAAGTCCAAAGGTATGCATTAGTGCATGATTGTGTACGGTGCCTGAAAAGTATGCACATGCAAGAACAACCTCAAGGTTTTTCTAAAATATTCTATAAGGAGTAAGAATATTTTAATCACAGCAAGCTATTTTAATTTAACTTGATGTCAAAAGAAGTGTACGAAATTTGATTGTTTTTTAAATAGAACTCTGCAAACAGTATTTTTTTTTAAATTGTATCAAATGGAACTAAATCCAACTCAGCCAATTTTCCCACAAAATTATTTCGCTTTTATTTAAATTCTCCCAAACTCATCGTAATTTCAACATGAACTGCGGAAAGTGTCGTTTGTTTCTCTAAGTCCGAGTTGTTAATTTCCTAATTACAATTTCGAAACGAAGAGAAATAAAGGACTCGTTTTTGTTCCGGCTTTTTGCGCGGTTTCGCTCACCCCGGAGGCTAATGGAAGAAAAAATACACTGTGCCAAATTTGCATTCCATTTTTTCTTGAGCCGCCCCCTTACCAACGACGTTTTCTTTTTTATCTACTTCACTGACTCCTGCGAGACTTGGTGGGTATCGCTTTTTAGGATTTTGTGGAAACTGAGGAAGCTTTATAGTCTTGCATGCCAGTTATTTAGAGTAACAGCTAATAGTATATAGAGTTATGAATAGGTATGTAAATTTTACACGCTTCCATTAGCATGGAATGTGTCAGAATAGTCCTTTTTAAAAAGTAAAGTTTTAAGAAGTCTTTAATCGTATTAGCGTTTTCTAACAAAACACAAACCGCCTGTATTCGTCGATTCCTCGACATAGGCCTCTCCTATAAGCTTAACGCTCGGTCTCCATTTCGTTCCAGCCAGTTCATACCTGCCGTTAACCGCAAATATCTTAGAGATTGGTGAAGATAATAAAGACGATCAAACTCAAAAAGGTTTGTGTATTCCGCATTATACGTTATGAAATATTTTACCTGTAAATTAATAAACAACAGGTTAACTAAACGACAATAAATAACTAAGTTGGTGTCAGAGGAAGTTACCGATACAGTCTGGCAAGTTGAACTGGCGTCGCGCGCTGGCCCTATGGGAAATCTACAATCTCGGCCTTCTATAACAAAGTTTTCAACTAAAATCCTATTGTGCTCAGTTGAGGAGAGAACACTTGATTAGTATGAAGTCTTGGAAGTTGATGTAAAACCGCAGGAGGAAGTTAGTTCTAGGTAGTGAATAGGGAAAAGCAATTCTCCAGGGAGACGGCAGATTGTAATTTTGTAATGTTGTACCTACTATGCGTATCACACTTTTAAACACAACAACTTCTTTATATAAAGTTTAAATTGTAATGTAGACTGTCCCATAAAGCCAAGTGGCGTAGCCTATCACGAGTGCTTTTAGGCATCACTTTGGATGTTACCAAGCTGCAGTTACGTATCCTCCACACCTCAACAATGCTTGCACCCAGGGAGGTGAAGTATGTAGGTCCTTGATGGATTATCTCACCATAATTACTTAAAGTATTCTAAAAAAACAATATCTGATTTGATTTGAATCCGAAGTTAAGGGAAGGGAATGCTAGGGAGTGAAAGGCATTTTTTTGTTCTTATTTTTTTTCTGCCTGTATGGCCATGCAAATTGTCTGAATAATATATATATTTGCTATCAAAGACACGCTGGAGCACAGAAAGTATCAAATTGTATCATTCTAGACGATTTTTCCACCGTGGGAACCACAGGTGGGAAACACCTATAATATTTTCTAATTGCTATCATCAAAACTTCAAAGTCCAATAGGTCTCCACAATACACATTAAGCACTCCGGGCTCCCCTACCATTATTGAGGCATCGAAAGTATCATCTACTTTCTACTATTTAGTCTCTATCACGGTTCATGACATACAGCCTAATGATAGACGGACGCAAGGACGGACGTCGACAGCGAAGTCTCAGCAAAAGGGTACCTACCGTTTTTACCCTTTCTATAAGGAACCTTAAAGATGTCCACCCGTGCGAAGCCGGGACGGGCCACTAGTTATCTATAAAATACGAAATAAAATTATGTTTATCAGATCAACTCAAAAAAATTAATAATTGATTTAAAATATACATGCATAACTTTAAATAAGTGTATCAAATCATTCAAGTATCTTCTCCTGATTAATTAGGACAAGAATAATTTGCTGGTTACTATATTTTTCTTGGAATTTTCCTGTGTAACTTCAATAACACAAATACGATTCAAGTAAGTAGGTACAATTTAAATATACATTCTGAAAGTGCTTAATCTAATAAAATGGAACCAAGAAAACAAGAACAGGTCCTTCGGCGCCGGCAGCGGCGCCTAGGTCAATGTATTCAAAATTATTTAAAAATAACACAATAACAAATTAGATTAGTGGAAAATAGGACAAATTTGTATAATACAAAAAAATATCTAAGCAGTTAATTAATGTAAAACATTTACTTACTTATATATTTTTTCGGATCAAGAATACCATTGTAATTAAAACTAAAACCAAATGCGATCAGTTATAAAAATGTAACGGAACGCATAACTGTACTATATAGTGTTTTACTTATGTGTATATGTGAAAAGGTGAACATAATACAAATAGTGAGTGACAAGATCATCACGCAATAGTTAAAACGTACTTTAAATCAAATGCATTCACTGTTAATGTAGTGTTGCACATACGTTAAATTATGCTCGATAAACATTACCAAATAATACAGACAGATTTGTAAATAAAATAGCGCCCGACAACATCATCACGATTGCAATAGCGATAACATACTTCACACAAATCTATAAAGCTCGCTAGTGATTTGATCGCGAAAATCAAACGCTCCCTCGGCGCCAGACCTAGAGCTGTTTGAGCGAAAGAAACGGCCCGAGCGAAATATAGCAGAGAGCGGAAAACGTTTACAATCCGTTTGGGATCCTACCCTATTACAAGCTGGATGCTGTAATCGAAAGAAAATTAAATGGCGCTTTCCACGGGGGCTAGTTCTGTACCGCCGTAAACTGAAGGAATATAAATTATGTTTACGATGAATAAACAGCATTATTTATTACCTCATTCTATACTTCTGTTCTGGTTCTCATATATTTATGATATTAATATCACGCGCTTTAGCCAATAGCTACTGAAAAATTTTTGGTCACATATAACAATAATAAGTACAAATTTATTTAATATCAATATTTATTTTTGCATGTATAGTAAAAATAGTATGATATGCATTCCAATTCATATTAGTAATTCATTACGAGTGATTTGTTTATCCAAATCATATGTATAATTTTACTATCTATTCATATTATAAGCGCAATAAAGCCCTTAAATACTTACTTCTAAATTAAATACAAACAAAAAACAGTTTTATTAATTATAAAATGCCAGATCAATAACTAAATCTAATCTAACGTATTAAATTGGGTTTGGCCTGCCTACACGTTAAAAATAGAACAAATAAATTAACACGGACAAAGAATTCAAGTATTAAGCTAAGAATTTGGATGCCAACCTAATTTATAGCTGGTTTACATTTACGAAATAGGATGTGCGACACATAATAAATACCTTAATCATCGATAAATACCAGATCTATTACGTAGATCTTCTCATTAGTTGAATCCAATATTCTATCTGGTACGAGGAAGCTGTGTTGGATTATTCTATTATTTTGCATAAATAATAATAATCTAGAGTATAATTAAATTAATTATAATCTAGAGTATAACTATTAAATTGAGTATTATTAATTTATTTAATTAGAGTAAGTAATTATAAATTTTGATCACTTAGTAATTGTCCTTACCTTCACTAAGGTTTAGCATGGTACTTAAAAAATAACGACGTTTGGCGCACAGATCTCATAGCAAAAATAATGCTATTTTCTATGGTGAGACGACTATGGTGAGTGAAAGATATTATCTTTCAGGTCTGCTGAATAATTTTTGATAGAAAACTTATTAAGGTATAAGCTAAACACATATTCACTAAAAATACATATTCAGAAGATACCTTATATTTTTTTATTTAAAATTAAAACTTAAATATTAACTTAGCTATTTCCTAGTCACGATAACATTGTCATCAACTCTATGATGTGAGCAGTAATAGTGCATCTAGTAGTGACTTCATAACCCTAATGGCCGTAATAACCATGCATGCAAATGGAAATTACAACGTCTTGTTGGGAGACGTTGATGATTATTATTAGTATAGGCACATTGTACGAACTATTAAAATAACATAAACATAGAAAACTGTTTTAGTTATAAAGTTCTTGCTGAGAGTAGTTTTCTTGTTTTTCTTGTAAGTAGAATATAAAATCGGAAAATTCATAGAAAAATTTAGGGATAATCATAAATACTATATACCCATATAGTACTAATAAATATCCTTTAAATTTACCAATAATTCATTAATAGTTATTGCTCAGTTATTGTGTGAACATGAGCTCATGTATACATAACTTCAAGACTTGTATGTACTATATGCTGAATGTAACTAAAATACACCAAGTTGTGCTCTGGTGTACCCATTTTTGCTTACAAATACCATGTAAAAATAAATCATCTATAAAGCTACATATTTAACGGTGTTGTTAAAGCAGTATAATAAAAGAAAATGAATAATATTTAACCTAACATATCAATTTATAACTGTTAAAAACTCTCGTACTTAAGCAGAATTCTGAGGTCTTTTTTACAAAAATAATGGTACATATAGTAACGAAATTCCTTTAAATACTACATTAATACTTACTTGTCGCTTGACCTAATATGTAAATACGAGTATTTCCAAGGTCTTTCTAGACCATAGTCCGATAACAAGAATCTGACCCTTACTGGAATCTTGCGCGGAATTCAAGCCAACCTTGACATTTGACCGAATACCTATTACATCACAGTCTTCTGAATTAATTTTTCACTTTTTTATTTAATTTAGAATTCAAAATACCAACTTTTACGATCGTTCATAATTCTAAAAGTCAAATGAATTGATAGACTTTCAATTATGCTTAAGATGCGATTTATTTCTATTTTATTATTTGACTTATGATTGTGATTATACTACGTCTTTAATCACCTAGTGAAAATAAAGGACTTCAGGAGCAGAAGCCTGATAGAACCACTGTGGACTCGTGGTCACACAGATTAGATACATCGACAAGTGTAACTTCTTCTAATACGAATAATTTCTTTTACTGGTGGTAACGCTGTGTGGTATGATAAACAGAAATAAGCATTTGTAGAAAATTATTATACTGTAATAGAATTGGAATGGGAAAATCTTGTTATTTTCTACCCACTTCCAAAAAAGAGGTACTAAATTCGACTACTATGTTTGTTGCCCGATTTCTCGGAGACGGGCAACCGTTTTGTTTTTTTTTTTATTGTTTAAAAACGTAGACTTCCCATGTAGTCCCACTTTAATTTTATCAAAATCATTTCAGAAGTTTGATTTTACATCGAAATAACTGAAAAGTTCTATCAGCACCTGCCGTAATGGAGCTCAATTTTTTGAAAAGAATTATTAAAATTATCAATGGTATTTTTACTGAAAATATATCAATGAGATCAGCAGGTATAATAATACCCGCTTTATAATCAGGTCGCTGTCTGATATAAACTAAGTTCGTAACAAAATAAAACATATGACTACATTTCTGCAATCCTTCTACATATTATAAGAATCTCAAGAATGCTGTTCGAGTGTGAAAACTGTCATTTATGCAAATTCAGAAGGTCGGCCTTACTTCTTCAACTTTATGTTGTAACGCTGTCATCCTTATTTTGATCTTTGTTAAGAGTTGTGTGAAATATAAAGCACATGTCAAGGTTGCTGGAGCTATTATTAAGTGAAGAAATAAAAGTATAATTTGTCATAATTTGAGAGCATAGATTGTTCTAGTAGCTTAGCAATATTAAGCAATCGAAAAGTAAAAAAAAATGCGTTTAACAATTATTTCTTTCTATAGTAGGTAATGTATATAATCTATAATCTAATAAAACGTCTTACATACTGCTTGACAGGTTTTTAGGCACCTCTGTAATGTAAAGCCAATTTAAGATAAACACGACCAGAGATTGTTAAGGGGCGTATCTGTTAAAATATCTCTCGGTCTCGGTACATCGAAAAACGTTTGCAAAAATATTTACGATTAGGATTACATGTTCTGAATATTGATCTATCAAGATTAATCTACAAAATTCAAAGCGTCATTTTTTCAAATAACTTTTAAGTTATATATTTAAAATTGTGTAAAAATCAAAATCTACACGTTCTATATTGCAATTTTGACATTTTTGTTAAATTTAATTACCTATTCATTCTCTGAATAGAAGTTTAAAATTTTAAAAATCTCAGTCATTTTAGAAAATTATTTTTTTTTTGTAAATTTTTTGCAGTGTCACTAATTTTAGTATTGTGCTTTGTAAATATAAGCAATTATTTGTAATTTCCAAAATTGTATATATTAATTTAGCTTTGACACAGACGCGCCCCTTAAATCATATTATCACTATAAACTCTGAAAATTAATATCTTTCTCCTTTCTTCGTTATTCTACTAACCCCATAACCTTACGCTAACACTACAAATTAAATTTTAATCCCGAAATAATCAGGGTTGTTCGCATAGTGTCAAGAGTCGGGCGCCTTCCTAATAATTAATGTCATGTCGGGGGTACAAACTAGTTAAATACTTAAAGTATGGTAAGGTAGATCTACCTTACCATACTTAAAGTTAAAACGGCAAGTAACGACATCTATGTCGTTACTTGCCGTTTTAACTTCAATCCACTCTAACACCGATAAGACAAGTACATATATAATACATTTTATTTCAAGTGTTTGTAAATTGTTGAAATGTGAACTGTGAGTTAGGTAATTAATTTGATCGGTATATAAAACTTATTCGAAACTTTTTCTATTTAATTTCGTTTGGTTTCAATGAGTGGGTAATTCATGATAGCCTAGATTAGTATGAACTTAAAGCACTGTGTCGATCTGTAAATAATATGGATGGCCTAGCAAGAATTCCATACAGAAAACATCATAGAGTATTACATACTTCAATGGTTCAATCCAAGGGTTGCTATGTTCTTTGGTTCAATACATGCAAAGGACTAGTTTAATTTTCGGCCAGGACAGTGAACATCTACCATAAAATGCCTAAAGATGAGGTTATTATCATGTATTTATGAAACCTGCATCAGTTGCCTACTTAATTGTGTACAAAAAATTATAAATTCTGTGAATCGTAATAGAATTATGGCATCCCTGGGAAATTTTTATATCCATTATACTACCCGTCACAAATGCCAAAATTGACAGAACAAAAACGCGTTGATGTTGATTCCAAATTAATTTTGTACACTGCGTAAGTTACGTTACTCTAAATTTGGTTGATAGATTAAATATTAATAATCCCGAACGGTATACATGATACCATATATTTATGGTATAATGTATATCTACCATATACATACATATACGTAACGTAAATATATGGTATCATGTATACCGTCCTGGCGGAGGCTCCATACATTATTGAAACATCTCTTTTTGGTTTTCACTTACGTCCACTTGGAGTGCTGCTCAAGGTGCCACATATTTTCTCTCAGTACAATTATCTTCTTATCTAAAGACATGGAATATCTTTTACAAAGTTCCAACGGTCTTTTCATTTATTTATTGCATACTTCGTAGAGGCTACTGAAACTTTGTATAGGCATTCACCAAGTAAATTAGTATACACGTACTTGTGGTCTAAAAATATAACTGACTTGTATCTACGTATGTACATAGAGACAAAACTGCGGTAGAAATGTAAACAACTAAATCCCACTATTATAATTATCTCCAAGTTATCCTGTGGAACTATCTGCGGGTGTGAAAGCCAGTGGCATCTGACATATCCAATTAGCACGGTTTCCGGCTTTCCAAGCATACCAAGCCAACTGCTTAGACTGAAAACCCTGATCTGACGTCCCGCACTTCCCACTGGCGTGATCACGAGCCCCTTTCACTAACACTGGGTTAATTACGTTGACTTTGATTATATATGAAATAATATACCTTTAAATACATAACAATATTAGTTGTAAAATTTTGGAAGCCAGTACCTATTTCAAATTTACATAAGTATTACAAATTGTGCTACATAAGTATTATATGTCTAGGAAACACATACCTACATAGATTATAATTTTTGTTTGTGCTTTAGTTTCTAGAGATTAATTATGAATCACGTGACGATCTATTTCGATTTCGGAAAACATAATAACCAATTCAGCATGATAGACTGTAGTTTGCACCCCTTTATAAATAAGAGACCCGTGCCAGCAGTATTATGCTACTATGAGTTGTTGTAAATATATTTAGAGTTATGTGGATTATTGAGCTAAATTGTATTGATCAATACTGTTGTGCTTTCATATGAATTAAGTTATTTAATGAGAATAACGTATATGTAAATTATAATCATACAAAATTAAATACAACTCACGAACAAAATGTCTTACTTAAACCAAAAATAAATGCAGCTACAATGTAAGCATCGAATCGTAGTCTCATAAATCTTTTTGCTCATACGCTTAATTCGCCCACATTAATCTCCAAAAAAAAAAGAAACAAAAAGGAAATCAAATCGTTAAACTTCATTATTAACCGTATATCTCGAATATACGATGCCAGGTGAACGATGCTTAAACGACAAAGTAATATTTCAGAGGCTATATCTTAGGAAAAGATCTGTACTGATATACGTAAACCCGAGGTTTATAAAATGATAGATCGTAAATTCTGGCTTTAAATGGCCTTCGATAATGTTGGCTTTAAATGTTGCGATATTTTAAAATGTGGGTAAGCATTGAAAAAGGCTATTTTTATTTAATTCAAATATTTAATTCACGTACCTATCCCCCATATATTATATATATATATATCTATTAAATATATATTTGTCTCTTCAAGTCACGAGTGAATCGGTGGCAAGCGCGCTACGTCCTAGGCCTCATCGTTACTTTAGATCAGGTGAGTTGCGATCAAGCGCAACCCTATATTGCCTATAATAAAAATAAATTTGAAGACAAAGATTGTTTTTAACTAAGTTACAAGAGTTACTGTCTTCCGTATCATTTATTGAGCTCTGTGTGAAGTAGTATTACAATTTTAGCTAGGTGTAAAATGGCTCATACAATTGTATATATTTAGACTACTCTACTACAAATAAATATTTTTGCTCGGTACGTTAAAATAACTCTGTCGGTTAAGAGTTGCGACTGACATCGTTGATTGATGGAGCTGCCACCGACAAATTCACTCTGTCTTCGGAGAAGAAAATCTTGAGAAAATAAGGCCTTATATTACTGAGCTACCAATTTGGGACTTCCGCTTATGTAATAAGAAATATATTTATCTCCAAATTTTGATTTTTTCTCGCAAGCATTGGAGTAAAATTTACATGTGTAAATTATATAATAATGGACAACCTACACCTAAATATTATGCTATGTCGTGTCAAAAAAGCGCGATTAAACAAAAACACTTAACTTAAAAAAGTACTGTATATTGATGTAATGAATAGTAAAAATTTGAGCCGACTATATATTTTATTTGATGTATTCACAAATAGAGTTTATTAGCTGTTAGACATGGGTCTGCCAGAAGAGGCGTAGGACATTGGTTTTTTGTTGGGGTATTATGGTTGTTTCGACAGGTTTGGTCTGGTAGGTAACATAAATTTTAATTCTATTTTTTACTTATTCTATGTACCTAAAATGATGAAAAGAGTGTAGATAATGCAACCATAATTGACAAAATTGAGGCTGACTTGGGCTCAGAGCCTAGCAGACACATTTGGGCTTGATAGTCGATCGTTCATCTTCTAGACTGTTTAGAAATACATGTCGAACTGCGGAAAATATGCTGTTCGTAAACCGAAGATCTTATTTACGAAGAGTAGGCGTTTCCAACTAATCAAAATCAGATAACGAGGCTTACTCACTTAATTCTGTATACACTTCCTATTATTATTTGCATATAGTTAAATGTTATATTTATGCAGGCGTAAAGATTATGACAAATATTGCGTCTCTTTATTCCGGAAAAACTAGTAACCAGTGGAATGCGATTCTTAGTAACGTTGCGTAATTATAATCAACTTCTCAACTGCATGCAGGTATGTAGGTGTGTGAAATAAATATACTATGAGTTCTCATTATTCGTCTCTGTAAAAAAATACATGAATTTACCTTAAATTAAATAGCATTGCCTACATATATAACTTATTCAAACACACTCAAAGTACATCAATAAACTATGAACAGAAACATGAGTGTCGGTATAGGTTTATTAAACCATTAACCAAATAATTTCCCAAAAATTACAATAAATAAGTTTTATTGGTATATTACGGTATCATCATCATAGACAACTTTATCTACCTACTGCAGGGCATAAGCTTCCTCCCTCTTGCAATAATCTTATCTAAAGTTTCCGCATTATAACGACAAATGTCCATACTTTTGTAATTGACATTTCTTGATTGAAGTGGTGTAATGGTTTACGCAATTTTTCAACATTTCAAATTTTTTGAGCCCCAATTTTATTACGATAATAAAACGAAAAATGAAAAATAACGTATCTCTACTCTTTTATTTTACTCAGAATGTAATAATTACGTCTTCAGATATTTTTGAAAACCAAAGTTGTTTTTTCTTTAGATTAATGGCACCATACGAGTTGTATATTTGCCAGCGTCAAGTTTATCAGTTTTCGAGTAAAACAAAGTTAAGTCAAATATCAAGCAATAAGTCATTGTGGTCAAGTTATAGTCACAGCATGTACCCTATGTAAAGCGGTGGAGACTTTACCAGGGTTTCTATGGAGATTTCCCGCGAACACAAAATCCGTGTTATTCCGTCTAAATATCGCTTGCCCACACTTGTGCACGTAAACAAGACAATAATGATTAATAATCCATCAGTATTGCACATTAAAGCTTGTAGAATCAGAAGATTTTCATAAAATACACAGACAAAGACGCCATTTTATCAGCGAACGCGAGAAAACTCAAAAAGTTCCGAATAACGTTATTTATGACAACGGCTCGTAAAAAAGATATCATTAATTATTTGTAATTATATAGTGAGTATCAAAAAGTAACTTATTTTACAAGCGTAAAAAAATACCTTAGAATTGTTACGAACCATTCATTCACAATTTTTTTTTTTTTGATAATTTCTATATGACAAAACTAACGAAAATACCCACCACATGCAGCTTTTGAAAGGTCTTGATCTTCATGGTTGGCAGGAAGTTACGGTGGGCGAATAGTAACTGAGGGTGCTACGTACTATCTCGTGGAGTTTTTAAATTAAAATAACACATCAATGTACAAAAAAAAACAAAAACGATGAATCCAAATACTCGTAGTATTTGCAGTACTTTGGGCGGCTCTACGCCTAAAACTATTTCTTCCAAGTAACCATTAGATGGATCGAAATTGATCTGTGAATAATTTCTAAGACACATTACTTACTAAATCTTGCTGTGTTTTCTTGTGAGTTTGTCTTTCATACGTCTTAACCAATCTTGGTGACATGGATCTCTTATATCATGGAGAGTTAGGACCCTTCTTACGACCCCTGACAACCCTACTCTTGAATGCATATCTAACGTGAATACAAAGAGGAATGGCTTTATATTGCTTACAAGTTACATAACAATGTCATTTGTGATCTATTAAAATTAGTTAACTATAATTTTGAGATCTCGTCATTCTGAGTTCTTTAGCATTATCAGACGGACTCTTGCTAGGTATTTTATTTGTATGAATATAATTAATACACTTAATTCTTACATCCTATCTTAAAAAATATGAACAGTCAATCGTTTTGTTTGCGCTGACTGAATTATTTTTACAACTTAAAGCAACTGTAGACTCGAAAATAATTGACCGAGCGAGCAAAGCGTCTAAGCATTATCTCGCCGAATTTACTTTCATCTGTCCAAATGTTTGTATGTATGTATGTTGGTTCTCGCGTACAGGCCGCAATTTTGATCCGAACTTGACAAAACGTGGTATATATAAGTTTATGATTTTTAAATTATTTTGTTGTCGGCGATTTTTATTGGGGTGAGGTTCCCTTAAAAAGGGGGAAGTTTGCCACTTCATTATTTACCAACAGATTTGCATGAAATTCAGAATGTAGATTATTTTCATAAAATATGAACAGAATTGGTCATGTGGTTGTCAAGATATTAAGGTTTTCGTTTCTGATTTTGGTAACAACACGGTCCGGTCTTGGCTGAGCGACCGAAAGTGTCGTTTAACAACTGGGTGCTTCCGTTGGTCGGAAGGCACGTTAAATTATAGGTTTTTTTTATATTCGATAGGCTTGCGCTTGACCGCAACTCACCTGATGTAAAGTAACGATGCGGTCTAGGATGTAGCGCGCTTGCCTAGAAGAAACCGATTCACTCGCGATTTGAAGAGACCGAGATAATAGTTATCGGGAAATAGAGAACTTGGCAGCGAATTTCACAACCTGGCAGTTCGCACAATAAATGTAGACGCGAAGCGTTTTGTGCGAGTCCGTGGAACCTCTACCATGAACCGGTGGCGCCTTACAGTATCTCTACTTGTCCGATTGTAGAATGGAGATGGGGGAATTAATTCATGCAATTCCAAGGCACACTCTCCGAAATGTGTCCGATAAAAGACCGATAGGTGCTTGAGGCTTTGAAGTTTAACTTTGGCCAGAGCATCGTTACCTATAAGTCTTTTAGCTCGCCTTTCGACAGACTCCAACGCTTCAAGCTGGTATTTTGCTGATCTATCCCAAAGATGCGAGCAGTACTCCATGCACGATCGAACTTGTGCTTTATACAGAGCGAGCAACTGTTCCGACGTGAAGTACCGCCGCACCTTTGAGAGGATACCCAGCTTTTTGGCAGCTAACTGAGCTTTGGACTCAATATACGCACCAAAATTGAGCGTTGAAGTCAGCGTGACACATAAGAGCTCAAGGTGGTCGGTTAGGGGAACTGATACATTTCGAAAAGTAGGGGCCAGCTGGAATGGCCTCTTTTTGGCGGAGAACAGACACGCCTGCGTCTTAGTAGCATTGAACCTGACCAGATTGGCATCGCCCCAATCAGAGACTGCCCTGAGGGACAAGTTCAATCGCTCGACCATAGCTTCTCTAAGTAACTGAACTTCAGCCGCACTGGCACGTGTGGAAGAAATGTAACTCTCAACGACCGTGCTGTCGTCTGCGTACCCAAAGATGCCTGGTTTTAACAGATCATTGATGTGCAGCAAAAAAAGGGTCGCTGAAAGCACCGAACCTTGAGGGACTCCGGCATTAGTAGCCATTTGGTCTGACGAGCAGCCATCAATGACCACTCGTATTGACCGGTCCCTCAAAAAGTTTGATATCCATCCACAGAAACCTTGCTTACAAGACCTTCGTGCCAGACCCTGTCAAAAACTTTCGAAATGTCGAAAGAAACGCCAAGCCCCGTATTTCTCTATGGCTTCACTCCAGATATGAGTTGCGTATACTAGAAGATCCCCAGTAGACCGATTTCGGCGAAACCCGTACTGTCGGTCACTGAGAAGATCATTTGCTTCTAGATACGCCAGGAGCCTGCGGTTCAAGACACGTTCTATACTCTTGCAGAGTATGAACGTGACCGAAATGGGCCTGTAGTTACCAGGATCGGCACGACTACCTTTTTTAGGCACAGGTTGCTCGTTTGCAAGCTTCCAGGACTTCAGCACTTGGCCAGTCATAAGAGAGAGCCGAAAGAGACGTGTTAGCACAGGAGACAACTCAGGCGCACAGTTCCTCAAGACTATTGCCGGAATGCCGTCGGGGCCACTGGCTTTGTTTACGTCAAGATTGCGTCAGAAGGTCCTGGCTGTTAGCTCGCGCTCGACGATTAAAGGATATAATAATAGAACCTTTTAATTTAGACAGATTAACCAAAATCAGTAACATGAAGTTGTTGCTCTTGAGAATAGAAAGAGAACAGCGAGTAAATCGTTTAGCAAAAAGAAATTAACTGATTCAGTTTTCGTTAAATTAGGTTGTTTGAACTATTAGGTATCTAGCATATTAGAGTTGGATGAAAATAACTTTTCTCGCGAGGTCTACAGTTCGCTGAACTACTAATTAATAATTATTCACTATAACTTATGAATTTCAACGTACACTTACAACATCTAGGCCAACCAGATTGATGGGGGCTGAAACTGAATTGAATAATTTATTTTTGTGTTAATAAAAATTTTCTAGAGCTATTATCCTAGGTTAAATAGTAATTAATTAATATGTGGTGAGTAAACCGTTAAATGAAATATAATTAAAAAAGTTCTTGCATCATTACAAAGCATTCAGTCACCAAAAATACCTTAAAGTGCATAAATTGAGGTGAATTAAAGTGCATTGACACGGACAGATTAATGTGGTGAAGAGATTCCGGAAACTTTTTAACACCTGCAAAATAAAAATCAGATTTGGAAACTTTTTTGACCCTTACAATTATAGAATGCTCATATCACTAAAAATCTAGAAACGCTAAGCAGAATTTCAGCATAGCATAATTTAATCACATATTAAAATTTCGGTAGATTTCAGAGAGCAATAAAATATTTATAG
This sequence comes from Ligdia adustata, assembly GCA_947049295.1. Lineage (NCBI taxonomy): Eukaryota > Metazoa > Arthropoda > Insecta > Lepidoptera > Geometridae > Ligdia > Ligdia adustata. The sequence continues at coordinate 5,620,489 of OX346214.1, read as the reverse complement.
ATTTTAGAAATTCATGCAAAGATTTTTAATCTAATGCTTTATTTCAACGAGCTGGATACTTTCTGAGAAATGAGATGACGCATAAAAAAAACATTGTCTTCGAATTATAGAACTTTTAGTTTAAATTCTGTTTATAAACTCAATAATCCACAATCATTCCCATTAATATTTATTGCGGTCCAACCAAGTGGCCCTTTACCGCTCATCACGAAGGATATTCCAATAAAAAGAATGGCACCCGGATGCGGATCGTCCAATCAGGTGTCAGAAGTAGGGTTTTCACAGTTTCGAGTGAGGTTTTATGCACTAAAATCATAAATCAAGTATTTATTTCGTGAGGCGTTGTGGGTGTGTTGCGGCTTATCGGGCGTTTGCAGCGGAGCTTTAACACCCAGTGATGGTATTTATAGATACGAGTAGATACAGTAAAGCAGGTTGTGCCTACTCTGTGCAAACTCAAGGGCTGCGATTTAATGTTTTCAGAACACTCTATACGATATGCATGAAATAGATAATAATTTAATGTATTTGACCAAACGGATGAACCTGTTTTGTTTATTGACAACTTGTTTTGTTTTGTTTGAAAGACAAAATTGCGGATTACTTTGTTTTTCACCCTTAATATCTAATTCTTGGTATCTGATGAAAGGGCTTGACTAATATTAGACCGGTTTTAAAAACTATTTTGTTGTTTGTCATTTCTGTCAATTCAATTTATTTATTAGACACAAAATGTTACAACGTAAAATATGTGAAGCCTCTAGCTTCCGCACTAGTTGCAAGAACTGTGTCGCGGAAATCATCGTCTTCCCAGTTGGGTGTTATTTTACAATTATGCCTTTGTACTCAAAAACTATATACTCATATAAACAATTGAAACAATTTGAGAGACTTCTTTTCTGGTTGTTGAAACAACCAGAAAAGAAGTTCGAAAGAAGAAACAAAAAATTCGACTAAATCTGATAAAGAATATTGTATCAGACTAGGTTTGGAATTGTTTTGTAGCGATGATGGTCGATTGGGTAGTAGGCTGGATTGCCATGCAAAAGGTACAAGGTTCGATCCCACGAAACATGCAAAAGAGCCTGAGCTACGGGTGAAGGAAAACATCGTGAGGAAACCATAGCACGGTGGTAGGGCGTTTCCTATCACTCGCCTGGCTAGCTACCACCCTCAAGTTATAAAATCTGTCGCCAAGCACCTAACGGTGTTTTCCGGCAGCCTTCCTTGAGAGCCAGTGTATTCTAGACTAGGTATGCTCTATCTAGGGCTACAGTACCGCTGTCTTCCGTGGTCATATGAACTATCGTTCAAAATGCTTAGGATAAAAAAAGTTCATATTGTAAAATTTGTGAGCATAGGCGCTTGCCAACTGAAATGTTTATGTCTGTTTCTAAAAATGCATTTTATTCCTCTGTAATAAAATATAGTTCTAATGTTGCTTTTTCTATATCAACACTCACAGATCTTGCAATACAGATTGCAGCAATACGTAGGTACTTACTACCTTTGCAACGGAGCTTAGTTTTGCCGACGGTTTTCGCCAACACGTTGTTAAATATTGGGGTAGATTCTCCGTAATGCCTGCCTTTACCATGTTGAAAATTATGAAATAACAGAGATAAAACTTTTTTCATGCTTCTGATGATAATACAATTCTAGACTTAATTTAATTTTTTTGATAGGAAAATTGTCTTAGATTTAATGTACACTCATAGATGTTTTATTTTACACATTTTCGTAAGTAGTTAAACATGTGAGAGTTTTTTTCGTATTTTTTTGTATAATGCTTCATAAAACACTCTAACTAACAAAAAACCGATATGCCCCGTCAACATGCAAGCATTTTTCAAGCAAATGCGTATTCGTATCAGCGAAGAGACTTCAAATTATCCGGACCATTGCGATTATTATTAGTTAGCAATATAAAACTTATTGCATTCTTTAAGTTCCAACAAACACACGTTGATCTGTGGTACTATCGTTTATACAGTATAATATAGATGTGGTTGTATTTGTCGAAATAAATAATGGCATTCATTTTTTATAAATTCAAATATGAATCTCTGTTCTTTCCTAGTGAAGAACGCAGCGGTTTGTTGATAGTTCCGCCTATCGAGTTTCGACAAATCTAAACACGAGTCCGGGGTAGTTGGATTTGTAAATTATTGCTAAATCGTCTGTGATTTAACAGTTTGTTACTTTAGCTCGTTTTGTGGGCCATTATTGCTCATGATGATCTAGGTCGTAAGTTGGAAAATTTTAAATGAATTTTAAATTAAAATCAGACTATTGCAATTGAACTGATTGTAATCAAATGCAAAAAACAGATTCCTACAAAATGATATTCTCCACTTGTGTTGTGGTCAGTGAGCACAGTTGTTTATAAAAAGGGACTCCCGATTTCCATGACATCAGGCGCCGAAACTTTTTCAGCTATTTAAATATCAAACTTTTTGATAAAAATAATAATGGGAGTCGGTAGAAAATACACAATGATTTTGATCATAGCTCTAATAAAGTCACAAATACAAATAGGTATAACAAAGACCAGTTCAGTTCCAGCCATTCCAACCTAAATCTAATGTATCTAACATTAAAGCTTGCTGTACAATAAAAGAAGCGAATTGCTTAAATTATATATAAATTATATATTACTTCAAAATATATAATTAATACATGAATTATATTTTAATACATTAATTATATGTTACTTCATAATATATAATTTATGTATAACAACGCCTAAGCGTGAGGGATTAAGGTAGTATAGTAAACACAGAACGCATCCATCAACATAGCTTAATGGCTTATCCAAATCAATTAGAAACTTGAAGCTCGTGTGCACAGATTCAGACAGTAGAACGAATATGCCTATTGTATAATATCTATAATATTATTAGGTTAGTTTATAAGGTTATTTATTTATTCTTCTTGTTACACTTTTATCAAAAAATCACGTTTTTATTGTATGGGATCCCCTTAGGTAAATGTTTATTTTATACTGTTTTTTTGGGTATGGAACCCTAAAAATTAAAAATCAATACTGCAAGCAAAATGTCTACTATAAATAAATATCTATATATTTTCAAGGAAAAAAAAATTATTTAAAAATAACAACCTGGAACCTAAAAATCGAAAATTAGGTAGTTTAAATAACGATTCTTCGATAAATTATAATTTTATAATTAAAATACCAAACGTTAAAGATACCACATTGCATTAAAATGCTGTTTTCAAATAACTACGTACGGGATTAAAATATTTATTATAAGTACTAAGATTGCTTTCATGGCGAATTGTCCAATGATTGAACAGATTTTTTCTGGGAAGGACATTTCAACGTCTAAAACTAATTCTGCGCATGATTTTAATACAGCTTAAATTTAATTTATGAGGGTGAACTCGTTAAATTATATTACTTTTATGTATACAGGTTTATAAGATTAACTGATTTAACTGAAATCATTCATTATAAAAAAATCTGGCTGCGGATAACTTCTACAAAACCACTTTATTAGTTATTATTAGATCTATGGTGGCTTAGATTTATCAGATCAAGATTAGTAGAAACAAAAAACACTTGCTTAAAACAGCTTTTATATGGAGCAATAAAAATTTAAAATATATATAAGCTTGAAGAGTTTATCTCCTTTAGCTTTGAAATTTCTGCGGCCAAAACAAACGTATACTGACAGATGAATGCAAAAGTTGAAATAAAGATCTCTATTACAGGTTGCACACAATATATTTTTTATGTAAACGCACTTCGCCTTAGCACACTAATAAGCATAACTCTGTACAATACAAGTACGAACAAATAAAATCTACCGTGCTCACAAAGCTTATCAGACCATTAACTTGAAAATTCTTTGATATATTTAATATGATTTATACTTTATTTTATTCGCACATCCTACGCGATGTTACTAATGTTTACGTTAGCATAAACATTATATTCATAAATTTCGACAAGCCTTTAACCTACATTTATAACGATGTTACACAAATCAAGCTTCAAAATAAAGATAACAATGATAAATATTTATAATAATATACATATATATTACAAATAACTTGAAATAGCAAATGAAGCTGGCACACTTTTCAACAGCAACTGCCATCGAAGCGTTATCATTTTTTTTTATAAAAACAGGTTTTTAACTGGGAAACGCCAACTTTGTTGAAGTTTTACTTACAAATTATGGATAAATTTAATGTTATATGGCATTTCATTTATATATTTCTTTATTTCTTCTTTATATTTTAAGAGTTGGTATTATCATTGTCAATTTTTTGTGATTAATTTTTTGTGATTCTAGTTGTTAATGAAATTTTTATAAAGGAAAGAGATACGAGTACTATGTATAATCTTATACATATATAAAAATCATTTGATTTTCGTTTGTATCGCAAAAAATCGAGAACGGCTGGGCAGTTTTAGTTGATTTTGATTTTGAAATGATTGTGAAAGTTAAGGGAAGCTTTAAACATATGTATAACTGTTAGGCGGTACAAAGTTTGCAGGGTCAGTTAGTAGTATCATAATTATGACCTGACATCAAAATTCATAGACTATAAACATGTTTCTTCTTCTTGTAGATTATCAAACATTCGAAGGCGCCCGACAGCCTCTGCAGTGGCCTACGACTGTTACCCTCTTGAATACTAGAGCCTTTAATGTAAAATGATTTCCGTGTAGAATTTAGTACTATTATTAATTATGTAGCAACGATAAGTTATAAATGTCACTCCACGGTTATTAATCCAGCGTCCAATGGAATGGACTTAACTTTGGCGAGCAATAATGACATTTATGAGATTTTTTATTAACAGAGATTCATTATTTTGAGAAGTCAAATATTATGTAACCAATAACATTTTTAAAACCATTTCACTCATTCTTTTTATATAATTTTATATTTTTATTTTTATAAAACAGTAAACACTTAAAATTCCGAATAACATAATAAACAATTCGAATGTCCGAAAAATAAATAAACAGGGCATTGGAATCTTGATTATAATGCGACGCCTACGTATGAATAGATTAGGTTTGTTTTGATATTTCGCTCCAGTTTTTGAATGGTTTTATTGGCCCGGCTGGTGTCTTCGTTTTACGTATTTATAATGTGTCTCGGCGTGATTTACATCCTTGTTACTTAACTTGTTTATTTACGTAGAACATTGTAACTAGAGATACTACTGAAGAGCTTATGTAAAATGATAGTTGTTATAGTAGTAAGTATTTGTTCTTTACGATATTAATTTAATTCGTCTTTTTCAACTAGGCCTCATTTTGCATCAATAATTCTTACGCTATGCATAGCGTAAGAATTATGATTTACGATACGCTATGCATACTCGTAGTGTATCGTAAATAATTTTAGTAGAAGTATCTAAATTCTAATAAGAATAATTGAACGAATTAATTTTCTGCCGACCTTAGTTAAGAGTACTCAATACGACTGTATTGTTTTTATATTTCTTACCTGATACTTACTGTATGTCTCATACTTATTACTGATTTCATATCCATTGACCGGAACATTCTAGGCTGCTTCGTATGACACCAGGGTCAGAGTAGTGATACGTATCTAAAATAACGATATCACGTCGGAATCCTTGCGAATGAATATCTAAGTCAAAAACATCGGAAAATTATTAAGTATTTTGTAAATTAATAGAATTAATGAAATATCGTCAAATTACGAATAAATTATTTTGATGCCAAATTAATTCTTGATTAACACATACGCTAAACCTTTTTAGCGGATTTTAAAGTACATAACTACATTCCGATGTCTAGACTGTCCGGAACTTCGTCAATCGTGTCATTTTAGGACTTATGAATACAAATAAAAACTAAAGTTTATGTGAAAGATAATATTAATTTACAAAGTACTTTGTAATATACAGAAATGACCATGTATTTATATGCTAGAAACTTGCAAGCTTGCTCGAAATAATCTTTAGCTATATAGAACACGTGAGGATACTAACTTATCTTCGTCGTGGAGACCGTTTATTGACACTTAGGTGCCGATTAGGAATGAACGCTTCTAGTACGTTACCTATGTCGATACAAGTTTATGTTATCAGCTGACATATTATGTATGAAGGTGATATCATGAAGTTTAGTAAAACATTAAAACAGTTTCTTATACTTAAAGCGTATTACATACTCAGTTGAAGAATCCCTAAACGAAAATAGATGATATAATTTTGTCATTCTGTAATTAAGATTTTGACTGATATTATTAATTGAATTAACGAAATTGTTGATGTTATTTTGACGCATTATGTTGCGTTCTCCTCTTTTTTAACTATCTTGTGCCCAACAGAGTTCTAATGGACATAAAACTTATTTTTTTAATATCGTGTACTGTATGGAAGCAATAAATAATCTATATTATCTTATTACTATAGTTCTTACGAAAAGACGTGTGATTTCTCAGAGTTAATTTAAGATAATAAAGCAGTCCAAAGTTACAAAATAGTACATTTTTATGTTAATAACAACATAAAAATATGAGAAATTATCGTAACGAAGGTTTGTAAACAAATTTGAGAGTGTATAAGTACTTAAATTATATTTTTAGCTGAACTGTGTAGATCGATTTTACGAACAGTTTTTAAGTATGTAAGTAGTCAGCAATAAATTCCACCTTTTATTAGGCTTATGACAATTAACACATAAAAATGTTACATAAATTGTCAAGTAATGAGGTTTCATTATGCTTCATAGCCGGGGACTTGCATCTTCATTGACATTTTGACAACAAATTGGCATAAATGCTTGTAATGAATATCAGCGGACTGCTAAAGATCGAGATTTTTCCTTGGAAAAATTATTTTAATACGTTTATACACGCGCTTCATATATTTATTGCCATACTTGAAAGTGAACTTGTGACAATTATTTATGGTAAAGTAGTTAATTAGGTATTTAACAGTAACTTTTGATTTCACAAGGTTTTAAAAAGATTGTTCTGCGTGACATTGCACTTTATATAATATGTTTTAGATAAGAATATTTCTATAACACAAAAATGAAAAATAAATAAAATATTGGCTATATTAAATCAAATAAATCCCATATTTTTATTCTGTAATAAAACATTAGTCCATACGTAAAATTGATCTTGCTTTAATGAATCTAAATAAAACCCTAATCGCTATCAGTTGGTAGAGTTCCCAAAATGCTGGCACAATTGCCATTGTTTAAGATATATTTTCGATGTTTAAATACACATAATGATCATAAAATGATTTTTCCATTAGTGAAAATATATTTTACTATCAACGTGCCTCGTATTGTTATTGTACTATCATCCGCAGCTGTAGTATCAGATGATAGCAGCAGGCAGGGGGTGGATACGAAAAACCTACGATCAGCCTAAGTGCTTGCAATTTAAAATGCCTATGTACACAGTATAAGAGAGTAAGCTTATGATGATGGTTGTTTTATAGGTATTTTTATTTCCCCAAAACTGTTGAATAATTTGACTTTGTTTTAAAAACCATTCAAATAAATCAAATACCGGGCAATATTTATTTAAATTACGGGACTGACAGAGCCCCTTGAAAAATTAATTTCTGTACCAGTCAAACTTTTCTGTATCAAAAGATGATGATCAAAAAGAAGGGTTTAATTTCTATACCCTCCTTCGTATTATAAACTTGGCTAATGAACCATAAAACGGAGACCTAAATGATCTAAACTCAGTAATTTCACAGGCCACTACCTTAATAAAAGTGGACTTTAAACACCTGCATATTAATTTATCTTGATCGCGTAAGGAAAATAAAATTTTGATGTGTCATAAACTTAGATCTAAAGCTTTATATTAAACAGCATGGAGTGCCAACTTATCTGAATAAAAATGCGCTTCAGACTCTGACGGTGTTAGGCAATTGAAATAAAATAGTAATATTTAGAAGCATATCTCCAAAATTTTCAATTGTTGATAGCATGAGCGGTATCTACTTCCCGAGGTCCACCTCAAATCACATAGATGGGCCAGGGGTTTTTAATTTAATTAGGTACTTAAAGGCATTTTTCTTGAGAATTATTATTCTGTAGAACCAGCACAAAACCTAGTAAATAAAATGTAATAAATATGCCTTATAGACAAAATCACACCATTATTAACAGAACTGTCACATAACGTTAATACACAGCAGATAGTCTTATAACCTTCCAAGTTTGACGTTTATTAAAGCTGGAAAAATTAATATTTTTTATTAATAAACAGCATCCTTAGTAGGCTGTGGGTGATGCACAGCTTACTATGTTGTAGTCAAAAAAAAAAATAACAGTAGTTAAAAAAAAACTTAAAAACATGTTTGATGATTTAAAAGTGTGCAAAATAAATAGAAAAGAAGCAAGCCATATTTTGAACGAAAAGGATTTACCTCGATTACTCACTGTGATCGGAGTCCGCAATCTGAGGTCATCGGTATGCAACGGCCTTGCGCGGTCGCCGACCAAACATGACACTACGACCCGCGACATTTTGAACACATCTCGTTTTTTATTCCCAGTTATAACAATTAAAAGCATGAGTGTGTTTGTGCTTTCTTTTTATTATTAATAGATGGATAGAGTATTGCTAAGTGATGAGAATCTCTAAGACGAGACTATAGGTATATCACTTATGGCTTAAGTTTATTTTCTCAATCGAAATACATAATTTCTTCGAATACACTTCATTTATTATTTCTATATTGTTCTGTGCAGCCTATTTTTAATCTATTTGCTTTAACCATCTTAATCCAAAGGCTGCTTAACGATATGTTCTATATTTGTGGAACTATTGGAATTTAACATATTTTATAAGCCGATGACAATGTAATTAGTTTAATATTTTCTCGCATTATCCTTGCCAAAATCTTCAGGATAACCAATATGTTTTTCACGTCCTATACTCGATTGTCTACTTTTTAATTGCATTATCTTCAAAAGCGTGTTCTGATCCAATGATTATTATTTACATATTTCATCCCGGGTAATTTAGGAGTTGTTGCAATTTTTGTGGAATAATTTATTATTACGCAGGCAAAGCCGCATAAAGCCGTTAGTATTCTGCACACCGATCAAAAATATTGCTTATCTCTAAGATATAGAAGGTGTAAATTAATTGACTAAGCATGTCAAATAAAACTGGAGCATATTATTATTAAGCAGATATTCGAGAATTCGTAAATATTTTGCATGGATTTATACAACGTAATTAATAACTAGTGTACGTGTGATCTATGTGATCTACATACTTATAATAAAACTGTAACAGATCAAATTCTGTACATTGAATATATTTTAAAAATTTATTTCGCGGGGAGTTATTAACGATACAGATTCCGAATCAATTTTTTTTTTGTTATTCTGTCTGTATGTCTGTCTGTTTCTGGACTTTCCATAACTCTGGAACTGCTGGATAGATTCTGATGAAACTTGGTATCCTTAAGGTTGATATCATGAGGTAGGATCTTAATAATTTTTTATCCCGAATATCTCAAGGGGCTTCCGTGGGAGAGGGGATGAAAGACGTATTTAATTATAACTCAGTCACGCGTGCTTTGATTTAAATGATTCTTTTTTGTTGGAATGTTTAAACTGAAATGATGTTATCACAAAAAATAGTGGGGGTTTCCGTGGGACGCATGATAGTCATATTTAGCTATAACACGGTAACGAGATTTGGATTATTATTTTTTGTTAGAATGGTCTACCTGAAATGACGTTATCACGAAAATAAGTGGAGATTCCCATGAGAGAGGGGTTGAAAGTCGTCTTTTACTAGCACGCGTTACCGAGGTATCTCGGTAACTTGCGAGCTGTCAAATGCCTTCTTGTTTTGAATAAAAAATAAATGGGCAATCGGGATAAATACATTAGCAAAAAATTAACTATGGTTAAAATAAGTGCAGGATTTACAAAATGAAATAGGCGTTAATGCTATGCAGAATCTTTAGTTCTTAAAAATTGTCCACTCATGGTGGACACAACTTCTGTATTGCTTTTATTAATCAAATTCGCAGTTGAAAACACTGCTATATTATCTTATATTATATTGTATCTTTTACAACGATAAGACTTTCAAAAAGACCACTGATATATTTATGCAAGGTTAACAACCACGAACGAAGTCGCGGGTACAGCTAGTATACAATAAAATTGTAGCAGTTACGTGTAGACTGTTAGCTTTTTAGAATTATTTTAATACAAAATACATCTATTTACGATACCAAAACATACAAATCTGTGTGTCTGGTTTTTAATATTCTTACATAATTTTATTTTATGCGTACAAAATGTCTGCTAAGTACTAATAATTTCTGCATCATTTAATAACCAGATCTAGAATAACAATTTATATTAGTGTCGTTCTCAAAACGGATAAAACTTTTGGAATGCTTCTGGAATCTTTAACAGGATGTGTTTTTTGATCAAGACTAATTAAAACTAGATGTCAATTTTATAGCCAATTAAAAAGTTAATAAAAATGCTTTCAAAACTGTATACAACTAATTAATGATAAAAACAAAATATAAACAACAAATATCGTGGGAATATAAAAAATAAGTGAGTAGTTTTTGTAAATAACTTTTAGCTAAATTTGTACCCAATTATTTCCTATTTTATTTGAAATATGTTATAAGAAAATCTTTAAAGTTCTTAATGATATGGTACCTCACAACGTAAGAGTTTAATGATAAACAAATAATGTGCGTAATTGTGTTCATGTGATCACTGACTTTCTTATAGTATCTCTAGTTACTTCGTTCTAAGTTAACGTTGGTCTAGATAATAACAAGGTCTTATTGTATTAAAAGTCACATCGGTTTTTTTTTTATTATTAAAATGAAAGTTCCAGTAAAAAAGCAAACTTTTTTGGTTCTTTATTTTTGCAAATAATTTCTCAATATATTTTTTTTGCCTAATGTGAAATTCACCCTATTTTTCGATACTGCTTAAATAAAGAGACCTATATAGACTAAATCATTTAACAGTGATACCTAAAGAAAAGAAATGTACATGAATGAACAGCAAGCCGCAAATTTATGAGCTCTACAAATTTTATAGACCATTGTAGCGGTAATTTTTCACTCACTAACATAACTTTTAGTGTATTAATTCTTTACCTTTGACTCAGAGGTGATTGATATCTTAGTTTTGCGATCTTTACATCTCGTTAATGTATAATTACTGACGGCTTAAATATTAATGTTCCATACATTAATCAATTGCGCACAGTTATTTGAAGCGGCGTTCTGTAATTATCTTAGTAGAAAATTATTAATTGTGAGTGTGATATATGATTGATATTTCAATTCGGGCCGCCTAACTGTTTTAACTGTTTTAGGATCCATTGAACTGTTGATGGTTGGCTGAACAATGACTAGTGTTATAAATAATCTAAGCATGTTGATATCAATATTGTTGTGCACAATAAAGTCTTTTGAAAAGGATTCCGATGAAGAGGATTCAAGATTGCATTGTGTGTCATGTCAAAGTGAGATGTTTCGATAAACAGTAAAATAAATTCAACATTTTTGTGAGCATTTGAGATTTTATAACTGTTCATCCTGATACAGTTATCATATCTTTATGGTAGGCATTTGCAAAAACCTCTGGCATAACAACAAATACTGTAAGTACGGATAAGTGCACCTAAATAGTTTCCTTTATAAACAATGGTGGGTAGCACAAGGCATATTGTGCTTCCATAATAACTGTAAAGAAAGTATCAATTCAAAAAAAAAACACAGTTACTAACCGACCACACAATTTCTTTACAAAATGGAAGCAAAAACTCTTTTTAAAATATAACTGGCCTCATGGTAATAAAAATGCAAATAAAATGTTCTAAATATAAAATTGCATTGCATTTGCACAAACTTTTGGCGCCAGTATCAATAATCAAGCAGAAGGTATAACGTAAGAAAAGGTGCAGAGTATTAATCTTAGAAGACAGGACAAGCCAGATTAAATAAAAGATAATGTCCATCTCCTGAACATTGTAGTAGGTGGAAAAAGAACAGTGAAATAAAATTTTAAATTATAGTCTTTATTATTTTGTCAGATACCGAAACTTGCATATAATATTCCATTTCGAAAGCTCTTATTTTTATCAAACTAACTTCCCAAGTTTGTACGTGTCTGAGTTTAAAAGAAACTGTTCTGAGAACAATATTTACAAAAACTTTTTCGTTGGCTGTGTTGGTTAATGAAACAGCTATATCAATCAGTTTTTCTCTTTAATATTACTACTCTAGTAGTTTGGATACAGTTTTTTTTTCAAATATTCTTTATTTTACAGTTCTACATCTGTACATTACCAATCTGTGACCAGTTCGCGCCGGCCCTGCTCAAGAATGTTCGGAATGTGATGCTATTAATTTTGTTTCTCTGAGGATGTCGTGTTGCCGTCGTTAAGGCGTCGTCGTTGAAATTTGCGTCACAATAAGGCGCCAGAATTATAACACCAGAATCGTGTCACGTGAGTATTGGCAGAACAGCGACTGGGCAGACTGCTATCTGATACTTGAAGTACCTAGCAATACCAGAAAGCTCACTGTTTTTTTGTCGCCTGTTAAGTTTATTCGACATAATTTTGACTTTTAGACAACAGAAAAATGTGACCTACGGTTACCCTTTAAATTAAGATAGGTATGCATATAACATATACTATTGTATGAACGAAATATATAAAAACTCGTACCTTCTAAACGTCTTTAACAATATTTTTTTCGGCTCGTTCACAAATATAATTAATATTCAATCATCTAAAAATTAAGAAGTTTTATTAATAATATTGACCCAAATGTATATGACATACAGATTTGAATAAAATTCCACATTCCATCAAAAAACCTGACAATTTATGAATTGCGATCATTATAAAATCCTAATAATTTGCATTTTCCGGTGGCACTGATTTAATGAACTCATTTAATATAATTTTTGAATTAAACGTATATAACTACGTCAATTCCGTGGCAAAAACAAAGCATTTGATTGATTTATATATGGTAATATTTCAATAAAGAAGAAGCTAATCGCATAACAGCCATGAGTACCTAGCTGCCTACTGATATTTCGGTAATTTACCAATTCATCATCGGATTGGTATCCATTCTGAATATTTTAATTAACATTTTTATTTAATGACTAAAAAGCTAGCTAATGTAGCCACTTCTTCAGTCAATTAAAATACTAATTGAGATCATTTGAAAAGTTGCCATTTAGCATTTAATGTTTATGAATATTATATTGGTATAAAAAATATAAATTACCAGATACTGACGACGGATTACCAAAGAGCGGGCAAAATAAATAACCCGGTGTTAATCTGTCAATTGATAAGCACCTTTACAGTAGCAAGACTTCCAATGAGAGGTCATTTATTGTTAAACAATTTAAAATTGATCGTTTAACATTGAGAGCTTATATGCAGGAAGATTTGTTCGTAGTAGTCTTTTGAAAGCGTTGGCCTCGACACACGTTCATGTCGGGATAAATCCATACAATCAGTTCTATGAAACAGAGATAGACATCGTATAAAATGGTAACCGCAGCTCAGAAAATATATCACGAATTACAACATGCGGATGTTCAAATACACTTTAAAATATATGAACTAGGTTGACTAGAGTGAATGCAATAATTTTTCTATAGAATCCTATGGTTCTGAAATGAAAATATCTCTTATCTTCTCAAGCAGTAAATGAGTTACTTAACATATTTGGGCGGTAAAAAGTATGACTAAATATTGTACTAAAAATAAATAAAATAACAAAAAAAAAAATTACGAATGGTCTCAACTCCTTAATATTGATGATTTAAAATCAATGTTTTTATTTACATATCTCGAGAAATTCTGGAGGTAACTTAATCATAATAAAAGTCACAGATATAGGAGATATATAATATATATAAAATTCTCGTCGATGATGTAAGCACTAGGCCAATTTTTGTATGAACGACGTAAGTTTTTTAAATTTCGTTTTTTTTTTCTATTTCTTTTTATGTGTCATTTATTTCAGCCCTGAGTTTGTTTTGCCAAAAACATTCTATAAGTAGTAGATGTTCACATCGGTAAACATTCTATCGAGAATGTTTATGTTTATGTTTAAGAAAATATTCTTAAACATAAACATTCTCGAAATAAACTTTTTTCTTGTATTTGACAAATTTTAATAATGTGCATTACGGAATTGCATATAGCGATTGTCACACAAAAGTCACAGTTGCAACCTATTAAGTAATATTAAATCTTCCTCCGTGCCATTATCATGAGTGTCACGACCTCCCGGTGTCACCTTTCCTGCGACCTTTTGACACTATTTCTGTATTTAGCTAAGAATAAATCTTTTCTCATGACAGTGGGTACTGATAATGTACTCATATTTAAATAGTATTTATTGTTTTATTTCTGAGGTAAATTTCGTCGTTGTACCAAATAAAAGAATTAACTGTAGGTACGAGTATGTCCCATCATTTTGAAGTATTAATTCTATGGTCTTCAACAAACGGTACTGTTTATCAGTAGATCAATTGAACCACAATGGATTTAGTAACGTTACGACAAATACCGGAACCCTAAAAATATATTTGTTTAAATTAATTAAACAAATTCCATTATTGAATAAAGTCCTGTTTCGCATGTTTCTGCTAAATATTTGTGAATGACACCGTCGCAAACTTCCTTCCACATTTAGAGAAAAAAATCCCTAATCAGTTCAACTAAAAAGTCCATTTTTTTTAATTAATCCACTTGTAGAGTATCTATTGTACCTATTTATAAACAAGATTCGTCAAAATTGATTCGACGCTTCTACTTGCAGTACCTACCTACAATAATACTAATTTCTAGACCAAATTATCCAAAAGATGAAAAAAAACTTAAAGCTGTGTATCGCTTATTCTGTTTATAGAGGAAACTTCTTTATTCAATTTTAAATAACTTATGTAGAATCTGATTAAGATGTTAATGTTTATTTGACTCTCGAAACATTAAAAAAAGTAATCGATTAGAAACTGCAGATACGCAAACATGGATGCCTTGCAACTAAGTGAAGTAAGGACAAAGATACAAAGACGAGATGACAATGGAGGCAGGCAATGGAGATGAGAAACCCAGGATCTAACCAAGTAGCGTGCCTCAGGAGAAGTAAGTATGAGTGTCCTTAGCTGTTGACTAAAAAAGCTTTAGACGGTGCTGAGTCTACTTAAGACCCCAGAAACTCGAACATCTTCAACAAAATATTACTCTTATGAGTACAGCATATATTTGCACTTATTACCAACTTCTTTTCAAATTCATACAGCGTTGAAATTAATGCTTGTAAATACGATTTTAATAGTTTAGTTACTATCCTCTACGATAATAAGTAAGTTTCCTGATACGTCTATATCAGATTACTGTCATTAATTTTAAATTTGTAATTCAGTAAGCAGAATATCGATCGAAATATCATTAACTTTATAAAATATAATGTCAATAAAAAAGTTATTGTAGTAAAAATCAGTACGGAAGTACTTAAATCGTTGTTAGAGATAATCATTATTTTACAGGCACACAATATGATGAAAGCTAATTATTCACACACAAATAATACTTAAAAAATAAGTAAGCATATTAACAGAAAGTTAAAAGTTATTCCTGAAAATTAGAGAACATACAAGAATTCAGAATTTCATCGTTTATGATTTCTTTAAAAAATCGTATCATCGGATACTTTACTCATCAAAATGAAATGAGTAGTTAGCTAGTTAAGCCGCAAAAGTAGAACATACTCGTACATAATATAAAAATATTCATTCATATTCTACTAAAAAACCACTTTACTGTTAGTAATATTGTAGTCGGGTTATACAAATGTTAACAAAAGTTCCGTAATATTCTTGACTCCAAATCAATTAAGTACCTTGTGCTTTGGACTGATGATGAATTGCAGTTTTTGCTCAGTTCAATGACATTTTAACATGCGTGAAGCTGTCGTAATCGAACCCCAATCATTTTGAGATCAATGCAATCAAACCTACCTTTTGCTGTTATGTATTGTAATGTTAGGAAAATTATAAGTGAAACTTATGAAGGTGCAATAAAATATTAATTGATTTATGGGTTTATTGTACTTCATACACAGTTTATTTTTATTTAAAATTAAAAATAACTACACATATAAATCACTTGAATGTTAACGTCTTTTCGGCCGAAGGTAGCAACAACCGCAATTTACTCAGTCAGCCGTTGTACAAAAAAAATCATATCAGAATATTTGTCAGCACTTTTCTAATCACGCGCAAGGGTTTTTATTATTTTCTCAAAATTCCGGCATCGTCACGATTATCTTGATCAAAACCCAGTCTCCCATTGTTCATCGCGTCATTTTCAAACTCATAGAATCAAAATCTTCTTTACTAGTCTTTCGTTCTTCGGCCAGATATATTGCAACCTAACAGAAATATAAAATGAAATTTAATATACATAGGTACATTCAAACAAACAAAATATAGAATGTGAGATGAACAAAGGCAACCTTACAACTTGAAGCAATTATAATTATTATGTATTCGACCGTAATTTTTTACTTAAAATATCTAGCTAGGTATTGATTTTAAACGTTATTATAGTCGTCAAAATCCTTTTAAAAATCAATGATGATACATGAAAAAATTAACAAACAATGATTGATGCAGCAATAAAGTTTAAACCGCAGTTTAGGGATGTTTTATGGTCAGTAAGATGATCGCTACAAAGATGTAATCAAATAAAATGCCCTCCCACGCTGGACAATAAAAGTACCTTCTTAAATTGCTATTATGGTTAATTCTACCTTCTTTGTAAATGCATAAAAAATATGAATAGCACTAAATCTGTATTATAAGCAAGGAGAAATATTGTACTGATTACTTAAAGAGTTTACAGCTACTTATTTTTACAATTAATTTATATGATTGATTACATATCTTTCGCATGAACAGAATAATTTATGTGAATAGTTCATTTACAAGACATATCTATATAAATGAATGAGTAAGCGGTGTGATCCGGCAGCCTTCCTTAAGAGCCAGTATGTGGTCAAATGCCTAGCTGTGCAGGATAAAGAAAATGCCCTGACTTACTGATATTTGCTGAGAATAATAAACCTAAACCGCTAAGCGGTGTATTTATTATAATGTGTAGGAGTGTACTTAGAAAGGATTTTAAGAAAATTTAACTCAGTTTAAAGACTAAGTTTAAAACTTCTTTATATTCCTATTTATATCTATTGAAACGCTGCGGGTGATAGCTATTAGCCGATATACCTACCTAACATGAAAGAGAAACCACAATAAAAGTATAGCTTATAATGTGTTCGTAATAATAATTGTGTACCTAAATTACCCGCGTAGTAATGAGATCATAACCTACAGAAACAAATTTTCACATTTATAATAATGTGAGTATTAGATGTCTTTAGTGTAATATGATATAGAACACAATATTCAGTTTATTGATATCGTAAATATTGTTTAAAAACTATTTCAACAATTCAATATTCATTTACAGTAAAAATATGTTCTACGATATTATAAATGAACCTAAGTAATATTGTTTTAATTTTATGGAATTGTATAGAATGGTAATCTTTAATATTAATAAGTGTTGCATACTAATTTTTCCTAATTACTATACGTTATAGAAATTAAAATCGTTTTATTATTAAATTGTTATATTATTTAATTGATACAAGGTTAAAATAGAGCAGATACTTATTGGCAATAGTTCTTGTTGTTGTGTTTCTGATTAGGTAATGTAACATTAAAAATTACAAGTTTCGTAACTACAAAAAAAAATGTTGATAGTATTAAAGTTTAACTTTATAGTTAAGTGTTTTATTGTGTCTCCTAAAGTTTTATTAACTTTATTATTAGCGACAAAAAAGCTTACCTACTTTATTTTTATTCACACTTTCTCTTTTTAGCCTACTTTGTGAGATGATTGTTTTTTAAATTCTAAGAAAGAAACAATGCCACTATTTTTATGTCAAAAAAGAATGTACACAGTTTACCTAAGTCATCTTCACCTTTTCAATTTGTGTGCTTAACTATATGTCACATCGCAACACATAACTAAAATAAGTATACAAAAGACTATCAAATCACTATAGGTCAGATATAGCTAGAGGGGACAGAAACGAAAATCGATGAACAAAATTAAAATCAATATCATAAGCAGACATGATTTCCGTTTGAAATGTTAACTATACTATCAATTCTACTAAATGAAGCAATCAAAAGGTCACCTGTCAAAATATAGGTCGATTCCGTAGAATTAGCAAGTTAAAAGCCTTGCGCTTACCAACGCATATGATGCGACTACGAGGAATGTGAATAAATGCTTTTTGATGTTTGGAATTTGCTCTAGACTCTGTTAAGTAAGCGCAAAATTTCTGACTGAGACGGCTGAGGTTTCATATTACTGCTACGGTAGATCCACTACTTGCTTTAAAAGGTAACTGAACGTCTAAGGTTTCATTAGTAGCTAGATTTTGGGTCCAAATTATTCTTCTGCACGAGTCCTGGGAAGAGAATAACGTATTTGTATTATTGTATAAAATAAATATCTTGTTTTCAAGGTTTATTCTAATTTATTGTTTAGTTGTTTGTTTTATGACAGTTGTTAATTTTTCGATTAAAATTAACAACGGTCACGGTTAAAAGATTCGCTCAGGTTTGTCGTTCACAATATGAATTATATAATTCTAAATTTACAAAAACAATTTGCTAATTTAAATTAGGTATCACTGCTTATTGTTGATTAATTAAAAACGATTTATCATTTTATTTTTGTCTCTAAAATGCCAGGGTTTGATGTCACTCGATTTCATAAATTCCTTAAATCGTTTTATTTATTAGACCAAATTAATGTCGTGTTGGATAATTTAAGACGTATACTTAATATGAATTTTAATTATTAGCGGTAAATTTACGTCAACAATACAAATATGAGGTAAATAATGTAAAACAAGAAAATGAAGGAATGAGTAAGGCTACATTTATGTCATATAGCTAGCGAGCTAGCTTCCCTAGTAGCTTCTGGCTGTCAGGTCAAATTATGTCCTAGGGTCCTAGATTTTAAACTCAAACTGAATTTTCTGTACATCTATCGGTATTAAGTGTCTTGAGTCAAATAAGAAGGAAAAAATCTTCAAAAAGTTGAAGCGGTAAATGTATAACTTAAATAATTACGTGTTGCTGGCCAATTCATTTTTATAACTTGTCTAATGAGTAAGTACACAAATGCATTATTGATACTCATATACATAAATTTACCAAGTTTAAATTCGCAATAAAGCCTCATGAAAGCCTTTTTGATTCTTGATATACTGAAGTTATTTAAAGTTAAGTATTTATTTAATAATATTTTAAAGAAAGAAATATAAGTTGAGTTATAATTTTTAGCAATGTCAGGATACGCTGTAGGTGGGTATCAGCCTCTTTATTGCTATAAATGTCCTTCGGGAACGCGGAAATGATAAAGTATTATTTCACTGGATATTCAGTAGTATATTTAGTAAGAACGTAGTGACAAAGAATCGTAAGGTGTACCTTAAATGATATGTACAAGAAAGGATTATACTGCGTGTAATAATTATGCTGCTGACAGCCATCTTCGATTTGGCAAGGTCCTGGTTGAAGACAATCTTATAGTAAACAAGTACTAAGTGAATCATATTTTATAGAATAAGTAGCTACATTTGAAATGTTGCAAGTAAGGGGAAAATTAGATAGTAATTTTATACTTACGACATTTGAAAAAATACACGTTTTATACCTAAATTGCAACATTAACAAATGATTATCGAAGCAACATTAAAATGTTATTTCAAGCATCGAGTTGAGAAATTCTACAACACTTTAAAAAAAATTACCAGTCAATTTTTTAAAAGTGTTGGCTCTGAAATTTGAAGTGTTGATTTGAACACGTTGACTTTATACACTATACTAGGGTAACTTGCTACTTAGCACTTATAAAATTAATTTAAAATCGGTCAAACAACTTTATAAAATGCTTTACAAAGTATTTCGCTTGTTTATACAAAAGTTTTGTTAACGGAACACTCGATTTAATTTTACAGAATTTAAAATTATGTTGACTTTTTTGTTCCTTTTATGTCACTCTTTATACATTAACAGACAAACCAGTGTCTCGGTATAATAGGTCCAGTGAATTCGTTACTATTCACATAAAGATTATCATTATTATTTTAAAAAAGCTGTTTCTAAAAATCTGCACTCTCAATACCTACTTATTCATCATGAAATTAAGATCTAGACAGTGAACAATAAATTACATCAATAAATTATTTGAGGCCAATTAAACCATTTATTTTTATGATAGACAGATGGCGCCGTCCACAAGGTATCTGCCACATAAATAGAAATTTGCGGTTAATAAGTGGAAAACTGGTTCCGATGTAAACAGTAGCCGACCTTGATAAAGCTGGGGTCTGATAGAAACGATAGCGGTAATAGTGACAGAGTGTATTACGTATTGGCTCAAAAAAAAATCATCTAAAGTGAATGATGTAAATGAAACCTATTGTGATGAAGAACAAATGCCAATAAAATAGCAAACAGAGTTAAATTATCTCAACCATTATTTCTGAAATCTAATTGGTGAAACGAAGAAAAAACACGAAGAAAAGATGACATGTAAAGAAATTAATAAACACACTTTTTAGTATCCTTTGTATTATTATGTACGCCTTTTGCCTTCATGCAGACCTTCGAACGCTAGACTACCAAACGGAACGTTCTAGTAAAGTGTGATTTCAACGGTAGTTGAAACATTTCAACCGCACTTCATATATACGGAGTGGTCCTTGAAATATAAAATTATGACCAAAACTTTCATGATGCAAACTTATACTATGCCAAGTATCTTGCTTAGGTACATATATTAAAATAGAACAGATAATCACACGAACGAAACTACTTTGTGTGAAATTAAAAACAAAACTATTTGTAAAAAAATTGATTTAAGTGATACGTTTATAATAATAATCTTGCTTAACAAAATATTCTGTACTCCTTTGTGAGAAAATAAATACCCACAGAAAGTTAACATTTCTTAAGACTAGTTACCAGTATCGTAGCATCACGTAGACTTGCTACGCGCCACGTCTACGAAAATGCACCGCTACATTTTCAGTAATATATGAAAATTACATTTTAAAAATGGAACTTTATTTGAAACACATCTACTGATAATATGCGAAACCGTAAAATTTGTGGTTTTGCAGTTTCATATATACTCGTATTTAGATACTAATTCTTTACCTACAAGGTGACTCAGTAGATTGCTTACGTGCCTGATGGCACTTTGTTTGGCGCCAATTCTTGAGGTATTTCACCTTTTTATTGATGTCAAAAAAGCAGGAAAAACTTAAAAATTGGGTGCAGGTAAATTTATTGATTCACAAAGTAATTTTTTAGTGCAATTGCAGTTGTGGTTTAGAAGAACACAATAATAATATAACTGATAAACCTTAAGATATTTTATTATACACAACAACAAAAAGTATTCTTACACCTGTTTAAACATTAAAATTATTGGAAAAGTTACAGTATCGATATGATTCGATAATAATAACTTCTTCTTGTGTGGCTTATGGCAATATCTCAAATTATGTATATTATGATATGTATTACAAGTTATTACTCTAATTGATGATTATTGCATTTATTTAAATACATAATAATAAGTATTACTTAAATACTAAACGAGTATACGCGTGGGTTTCAATTTAATTATTGGAACAATTATTACCCAATGAATGATATTTCAAGTACCTAATTACACTGAAATAGCGCCACGAAACACAAATACTAAATTATTGTTATTATTTTAAAATCAGTAGCACAAAATCGAATAGATACGTCACTATAAGTATAACAATTTATATCACTCCAGTTTAGTCTTTTTAGCATCCGGTAGCGAGAATTCCCCGTATCATCACTCCCGTATGTGTAAATTGCAACTGAATCAGTCTTCCCTAAGATCAATTCCGCGAATACGTTTAAAACAAACACTTCACAGTAAACTATTATGAATACATTTAATTTAGAGGATTCGACCGCCGACGGACGGCGCCGAACTGCTCACCGTCGCCGGCGCCACTCGCCGGATACAATTTTCCCAAGAATGCCATTATATTACTAATATTAAATACTCAGAAGTTCTGCGACAAATAAACACATTGACAAGTTTTAACGCGAAAAACGTCAATATTTGTATCGCATTCTTGTATTATTAGCCGGATACGCAGACACATTTGAATTCATTAATGTATTTAGAATAACGAACCAGCCGATGATAAGACGCTGTGGTTTGTCAACCTTTATGAGAACATTCTACACGGTAGCAAACAAAAGAAATAAAGAAGACATTAATTAAAACTATTAATAAAAAACTGTGTTTTACTTTGTAATAATGTCACATGATACGTCGATCTTTGCAAAATCTATGCGTATATTATATATTGAAGAGAGACTGATAAGACTTATATTCGGCGGTCATATATTTTTAAATATAAAATTTGTACGCCTAAATATCATGCATTTTGTATTTATATACAGCACTTAGCAAAAGTACCTTATTGACTTACAGAAATTGGTCGACATTATATACTAGAAAAAAAATAAAGTAGTAGTTTAGGCTTTGCCTAGTTTGAGACTTGTAGACCTTTGTGTGGATGTTGTTTTATATTATATCATTATAGTAACTCAGCAAGAGTACAATAAAAATTAATCAAAACTGTTTTTATTGCAGCAAGAAAGTGAATAAATCTTCATGTTAATAAAAATATACATTTTTATGGCCTTGAAGAGTCCCGTGTGATTTAATGCCTCGTCTATCATTTACTACTTCGATAGGTTGTTTAGACATCTCATATGCATTAAAATTTATAGCTTTTAAATTTGTCACATTTCATAGGAATGCAATAGAAAGGATGGTAATTCCATATTTCCGATAAGACTCCAATAATGCGGATGTCATCGTGGGTTTATCCAAATATTTTAAATATTTTGGGACTAACACCATGATCAAATTTAAATTTTAAAACATTTTTTTACAGATACACATACACAGGTAAATACGAATAAATTTTATTTGTGCATGCTGGTTGTTGAGTTTTCAATATCAAATAGATATTTTATATAAAATTGATATTTCAATACTTTAGAGTTTGTCATCAATATTAAATCAGTCATACGGCAAGATACTTTTAAACCAGTGTATAATAGGAACCCTACATATAAATTCCAGATTTTGTAATGAATCTATTAAATATAAGCAATTTCAAAAGTCATACAATATCAGGAAGTAATTACTGATCTTACAAAAATTGTTCTATAACATTTAGAAGTCAACTTTGTATTATTATGAATTTATTTAATCATAGTAAAAAATCGTGAAGCTTCATAATGATAACGATTGAATAGTTACAAATTGAAATTAAGTCTCATGTTGTTCAAAAATAAAGAGTTTAGTTTGTACATGTAAGAACTTATTTATCCTTCAGATTAAATAAGTATTTGAAATTGGACAAAAATTGAGGAAGAAATCTAGCTCGCACATATGTAAAGCTTGCCATGTCGCCACACACTGATACAGATCTGAAATTATGAATAATTTAATATTTATCTTAAGAGCAAAATGTCATAACATAAACAAAACCACATTCCGATGCCTTTTTTACTACAAAAATTAATTTTATTGGACGTATGAATAAAATACTATATCGCAAACATCGCCGCACCGTCATTTAATCTTATTTATTTACATTAATGGCTCATAGTGCATTAAGGGACCAAAAGCCATGAGAAAAACAATATTTTTAGTGTTATATTGTAATTGCACTGCTCTGCAAATAAGGTAGGGTTATACAAGAACGCCCGAAATATTCGTCCCTACTAAGAGGTGAGGTCACATAAATTGAAGTCAATTTCTTGGTGATTCGAAAAAGTGTACAATATCAACACCCCAGGATTTACGATATATCTTTATAGCCGAGTTATTTGTCAAGAGAAATGGTGCTCGCGCGATTAATATTGCTTTTAAGAGGTTTCAGTTCGGCGATAATTTTTTGTATGACACCGATACACCGATAAAGTAAGTCGGTTCAACAATCGATGGTATGCGAAGTTGAAAAAAAAATGCGTAAGATACCGCGTGTGTGAGACGCGAGCGTATGACGCACGATCTCGCATGTGTTTGTGATCCTGCAAAGTTGATGTTGCAAATGTATAAAAGCGAAGCGTTGATTTCACAATCATCACAACGATTTGAAATCCTCTAAGGAGTGCACACGGAGTGACCGTGAATTTTGTTTCCGCGTTATATTGTGGACAGTTTGTTGCAGTGAACAAGTGAACTGAAGAACTGTAGCGCAAGAACATTTTTTGTGAAGAATAACCGTGAACAGTGTTTCAAAATGAATTCAATTCAGGTACTTTCGATAGAATAAGAGTGAAATAAAATTATAATAAAATTATATACATATTAAGCGAATAAATTCAAAATATATGTTTAATTTTAAAATGTTGTGTGATTACATTGTTACATGTTTCAATAGATATATTATTTCAAAAATATGCTAATAAATTTATTTTTCTTGCAGTATCTGATTGCATTTTGCGCTGTAGCCGTAGCTGGCATCCCCTTGGAGGATGGCGCATGGCATCCATACAAATATGGTGACTCTGGCAAGTAAGTAAATGCCAATTTATTCGCTATGATAATCAGCTTTAGCAGTCTGTTTAAGAATGCTGCACCATTACAGTATATTTATAAACAAAGTAGGAAAATAATCCCATGGAATTGAATGTTTCTCGTAACTATTAAATTATTCAGCTTATTTATTTACAACTTACAATTTGATGAAATATATTTAAAATCTTAACACAAATATAATATGGTCATCAATATTTTCGATTTGTCATTTAATGCCTCTATTAGGAAGTCATATAAATACAAAAATAAAAAAAATGTTTTTTTTTTACAGTCAGGTGTTAAAATAATACAAAACCTGTCTTTTAAATATCACATTTCTTCTTTTAGATACATTCCAACTAATGAAGGCAAATATATCCACATTCCGAACCCTTACATCCACCTCGACAACCCCTACGACGGAGGATTTGGCCCCTACAGTCATGATTACGAACCTTACGAAGAAGCAGCGACAGTGGATCAATACAGATTAGTTCTAACGCCACCAAAAGACATACCATACTATAAAGAAGGATACTATAAGAACAACGGAATCAAAATCATCAGTCAGAAGCATAACTACAACGAAGACAAATACGACTTCGAGTGAGTATAAAATATAGACGAAACATTTTATTTTAATTTACCTTTTCTATACAATCCTATTTTTTGTCTATTACATGCCTGTTTAACGCATTAGCTTTACACATAAGTAATCTATTCGTTGCTTAGCTAAAATCGAACAAAATCTTTATGATTGCCTGGAAAAAGATGAGTCGATAACTTATTAATTACAATAAAATATAGAAGTCCAACTTAGGGCTAGAAAAATAAATAAAAACACCAATATTCTCAGACGTAAACAAAGTACTTCATTAGTAAGCAATGATACCAATATGAGATACTTACTACAAAATTTTACTTCGAATATTGCAACTGCAGAATATATTACTATAAATTCAAAAAACCTTTTAGTAAGAAATGTTTGCCAGATATGTAACCGTTCATCGGATAACAATTAACCGAAACATATTTATGACGCTTTTCAACCAGCTTATCACGTAAATATGAAAATTAACATACCAAGAGTCAAATATTTTTCATGTACAGAGTAACTCCCTGTCTTAAATGTAGATTCTAACCTTACGTAGCTTAATATCAAGCTTATCTAGATATTTATTTGCATATGCTTAATTCACGTAAAGAGACACACTCATAAAACACAATGAAAGTCTAAAGTCAAAAGCTGAAGATAAATTACTCCGATTAAAATGCTACAATAACGCCCTGGGGAAGCCGCGTGGAGCGAATACGCAAATAAAAACGTCATCGATATAAATTAGAACCATAAATTATGCATCGTTTTTATTCTCGCATTTAAATTCTTTGTAAAAATATTACTCGCAAAGAACCGAGCGCCTACTTCCGCAGTGAATCATATGAATTTATCAGCAAGACATTTGAATGTTTACAAGTGAAGCCCTTGATAGTACAAAAGCAGATCAGTTCTGCAACAAAAAAAATACCCTTGACTGACAACACATGCGCTCGAATAGGTCAGAGTTCAAAATTATTTATAATCATTTACGACATCCGACTTGACATTCTTTGAAACATGTTACTCGTACATTATTAGGCGTACAGGAAATTAATATTCAGCACTAGCGTTAAATGTCAATTAAATTTAGCCAAACATAATCCGTTATCATACATTCCGCATAGAAGCTGCATTATAATATAAAATATTAATAAAATTTATAATATTCTAGACCGGAAATCACTAATTACATTTTGATATTGATTACAACATTATTCCGAAATTCTGATATGTTGTATTTGATATCCATTAATACAAATTAATGCATACCAATGTATAAAGCCTTGAAGATGAATAATTCGTTTAAAATTTGGTGATAAAGAGCAAAACATATCTATAGTGGTATATATTTATTTTTACAGTTTCGAGACAGAAAACAAGATTCGTGCTGAAGAGAAAGCTGTATTGAAGAACCCTAACACAGATGAAGAGGGCATTGCTTCAAAAGGTTTCTACGAGTACATCGGACCCGACGGTTTCATGTATAGAGTAGATTATACCGCTGACGAAAACGGTTTCCTTCCTAGAGTCCGACGGTTAGAAACCAAATACTCCGGCAAATGGACCTTGGAGAAAGTAAATTAATATTGTCACCCATATAATCATCACCATCCTTGTAAAATCAGTATTTTCACTAGAAGGTAATACTTTTCCGTACAAATTCCATTCCATATGACTGACTGCTTCAAATATAACGGCTATTCTTTTCAAACGAGTCACGATCGAACTGCTCATCACGAATATGACATTTCAATCTGATTTGGACGAATTATATTGTTAAATTTAAATAGCTCGAGACATCCATCAAAAATCATTCCGATATTTAGGTATAGTGCTGTAAAAGACATCTTCGATGTTTTATGTACAAAATTGTATTTGAGTAAGTTTCGGATGATGCTTTTCAGAGGAATGTTTAGTGTATAGAATTTTAATTTATGTGCTAGAAATAGGTGCTTAGTATTGTAATAGTTAGATAACTATTTATGAAAATGTGATAATAAATTTAAATCATTTAACCCGATTTATTTATTTCTAATTGTTTGACCCATTTTCCCTAGCAATGTTTTACATAATATGATAGTTTAAATTAGTGATACTATAGAAATTGATCCATAACTATATTATACGAGTAAAATCTAAGAGAAAAACATAAAAATCCGAGCTATTTTAACTACGGAACTTTATATAAGCATAATAGGGTTTCATTTCCATTGGGAAGCTTTTTCGATCTGATTCTGATTTCTATTCGATAAATATCTGAGAAATTAATTACAAAGTGTTAGTCTGAGAGTTGAAGAAATAAACTGCCAAAACTAAACTTAGATTAATTACAGTTGTTACACTTCTTTTATCCTTACCTCTACGTGATACCATAACAAAATATGATGTCATGCTAAAGTAGTGATAAGGCGGCATCTTGAGTCCTTTTCTATTAATTTAAAATCATATATCAGCCTTTAGTAGTTAAAACCTACATGGCAGATATAGTAATTAGCTTTTCGTGTTAGTGACAATAGTGTTGGTAATTTTGCACACTTAAGTTTTTTTCGTTATTTAGACTCGTAGATCGCTAACTGAGGGCTTTCCAACCACGTTTATTACTATTACTGCTCGATAATCGGCATACCTGACCAATGTCTGAAAAACAGAGAGAGACTAAAAATAGACATTTTTTTCTTTTAATCCAATATCCACACTGAAAGTGTTTTTTTATTTAGACTCCTAAACCGCTGACTGAGCTGACCTTCCAACTACGTTTATTACTTATAATGTTTGATAATCCGTATACTTGAGCAATGTCGGCAGAAACAGAGTTCAACTAAAAAGAGACACTTTCTTCTTTTAATCCAATATCCACACTGAAAATATTTTTATTTAGACTCCTAGATCACTGACCCTTCAGTCAGTGATCTAGGAGTCTAAATAAAAATATTTTCTAGCCTCATTTATTACTTTTACTCCTCGATATTCGATAAACTTGAAAATTGTAGGCAAAAACAGAGTTCTACTAAATTGGAACATTTTCTTCTTTTAATCCAATAAACATTTGCGTAATTACTAGTAGTTCAAGTAGCAAGTTAGTGGAAGCCTAGTCGGTAAACACAAAACTAAGGACACTGTCCCCGTTACCGCATGCACCTCTCACTCACTCATGTGTTTATTAGAATTAATTACCACTTGCTTAAACGGAGAAATTAAGCATCGTGGGGAAACCTCGATGAATCGCAGTAGGTTAATTAGCTTTCAAAGATAAGGAAAATTCCCCATCCGTAATTTGTCCAGCAAAGTGGATTATATCCTTCACCATTCATAGGGAGAATCCATGCATAGTAGTGACGCAAATATTATTCATATTCACAGGCGAGCAAATGTTTTGTGACCTTAAATATCGATAACATCTATACTATTTATTTCATTTGTTTTAGATTTGCATCGGTCTTATTTTTTCTCATACTAACTAACCCACTAAAATTACCTATATAAAAAGTTAATGCAGACACCTTTTATACCATTGGTTCATATTTAGAATTCTATTGTAGGGTTGAGTGTATGTGCCTTCTTGTTTTCTGTGATGTTCGTTTGCGTTTGATCATTGTATTATATTTTCTAATATTTTTTGGATATATACATTATCAAAATTAACTGATTTAGCCATTGGCTAATAAGATTATTAACACGCATACCTATTTCGAGGTTATTTGGGTTAACACGTAAGTCGCATTTTTATACATAATATTTTTTTTTATTATTAAAAATCCCTGTTCTAATGATTTTATTAAATCTTTAAACGGACGTACCTTATAAATGGCACCTACGTATTCAGGTGCATACCTACTTAAAATTATAGTGGATAACATTATATCGCGAATATAAAAGTAAAGTATGTGCCCCACTGTAGGTAACGTTTCTGCCTAAAAGGTTGCAGGATGGATAGTTCCTCTAGTGGATAGCCTCTCAGTCTAAATTGAGAATCGAGTAACAAATCTTGATCTTTGGTTGAAATGGAAAACCGAATTAATAAATCAATCGTACTTGATAGGCACCTAATGACCGTCATAAAAACAAAAACAAAAGCAGCCCTCCTAATTAAACTGCTAAAAATATAAGACATTGTAAATTAACACCATTAAGATTGCTCATGATTCTAAAGATTAATTGCGGCCAGGTTAAGTGAGGTTCGTAAATACAATCAAAATTCCACAATGTATATAAATCGGGCGAGCAGCTTATGGTACCCAAACTCGCACTCCACCCATAAACACCGGGATGCGGAGGGCAATATTTGATCTGATAACGCGATAAATAAATACCGAGGTGCCACGAATTTCAATAAAAAAATATCACAACCAAAAAATAATCGAGTGCCGGAGAGAGGAGCGGAATGATCGTAAAATCATGCGTGTTAGGGCATTGGCAAGAAATTTGGTGAAATTGTTTTGGCTCATGCTGTGGAGGCTTTTATAGAGGCAAGGGACGTTGACCGAGCGCCTTGCCAAGTGGCCGGCGCCGCTCTGGCCGACGCAGTGCGATCCGCGATGCTGCAGTGCGCCTTATCTCTCCACCGGCTTCCTTCTCGAACAAAATAATTTACAACCATAACGATACACTCCTCTGCCAAACAGGTCCAGATCTCTGCCCGGAATTTCCCTAAACGGAACCATTTGGAATTTCTGAACCCGAAAGTGCAGCGACCTCTCGAGTATGCCGTCGAAGGACGTTCCAAGGCAAATGAAAATATAAAATTGTGTTAACGTTTTTTTGTAATCACGTTCCAAATATATGAGGCTGCACGATATCTGTATCTGTATAAATGCAAATGAGCCTGCGTGCGATTATCGTGTCTTGTAGGTTAGACATTTACAACTACTTCGTTACGCATATTCTTTTGTGGAACCCTAAAAAACTTGATTTAAATAAACGACATGCATGCTTTCTGTCGTAATAATTAAAACGTATTCTAAATGTATTTCAAATGATGCAAATGTGTGAAAAATTTAACAAAAATTAAAACATTATCATCAATTTAGTAAAAATGTATGAACCACGGCAACATAAACTTTATTGAATTTTTTATAGTTGTAGTGGGCTTTTTACGCCCATAAACTCTTTAATTAATGACCCTTTTAGAGTTAGAGTTTTCACTAAATTCTTTAATGGAGTATTTAAAATAAGATCTGCGGTGTAAATGTGGTATAAATTTTAGGTAAAATATGCATGAATTTATATATAACACGTAATTATTTATGTTTTGAAATATATTATCGTTATAAATACTTGTGAATTACACTGACTGATTTTATTAAGTGCTGAATTTTCAGGTGACCGTTACTTTCATAAAAAGACCATCACAAAAAACAGTGTATTATTATAGTGTTCCATATTGATTGATTGATCTTCTAAAAAATCATTTTTTGTTTAATTCGCTTTAGAAAGACATTGACAAACAGGGATGCCCATGCATTTATTTGATGTTTGAACTCGCGGTTTACGCGCGGTCATTGACTCATACGAAAAATATAAAAAAATCCTAAAAAGAAACAGAGTTTCGTCATAGATTTAGACGATTGACAAACTTTATATGTATCCTATTTCATTTATTTTTTTCAAAATCGTCTCCATCCTAAGGTTTCCTGGAAGAGATCGCATTTAGCGATAAGTCCGCCAATTGTAGCACTATTTTGTAAGAATTTTCTCTTGTATTTAATTTTATTTATTTGTGAGTCTGCAATAAAGATTTAATCTATCTATCTACTCGTATCTGTTTTTTTATATATATTTACTAGGTCTTAACACAAACATTGACAAAGCATATGTCACGGTGCTGATATGAGAGTAAAAGTGCACAGAAAATGTACTCCTTTCCTTGGAGTAAATTTTTTTGTACTCCAAGAAGAGGAAGGAGTACCTACTTTGTTTTTCAAGTTTTGTTTGATATTACATTCAACAAATTTTTCCGATTTTTCAAGAATGTTTATTATAGAAGCTAGAAAATGGGTAACTTCACTAAGTTTATAAAACGAAAAAAGACCAGCACATAATTCACTTGTTAGGATATAATATAACCTAATTAGTAGCATAAAAACTTGTGTAGCTGTTTTGAAATCGAACGTTATTATACTGATAACTATAATAATAATATTTTAACAAATAAGATTAAAAAGTCATCTAACTTCAATTCGGCACGAGTCGATATATTTTGATTTAAAAAACTAAATGGTATAAATTTGACATGAGTACCTCCTTCTTTTTTGGAAATCTGGTAATAACGATTTCAATAAAACAAAAATCACGGAATGCTGCTAGTATTGCCTATGACCATCTGCAGGTGAACACGAATCTATTGACACCACTCACATAAATACGTACATACTCGAAAAACATAACCTTTCTCATTTCGCAGTCGAGTAAAAATAGATTAAAATTTCTAACAACAAAGTTTCCAATACCGAATAAATAGTCCATCCGATATCAAATGCAATTCTTTCAGTTTAACCACATTGGAATAACATAAAAGTTTGTCGGGGCGCCTGGACCCGATCCAAATAAGGTGACTGGTTGCGACATACGCCTGGCGCAACAGTAAACCTCTTGCAAACTTTATTTTACACTCATTCCCAACTTTAAAAGCGTAGATATAAAGTTCAAAGTTGATGTGACAAGTCAGAGATATTCTAGTTTATGTGCAACTGCTCCTTCCGGCTTCAGTGGCTCTCGTCGAGTTTTATTAGGAAAGGATTGAATTTGAAGGTGATTATAACAATGTAGCGGTGAAGGAGCTACGTTCTATTGTGAACTGCCAGGTGTAATGAATTGAGCGTTGGTGAGTTGAGAAATAGATTATGTTTTGTTAGTTTCCCTAGTAGTATTATTTTGGTCTTTATCAATGGATTAGATCACATACTATATATACCAAGTCATCTAATAAGTGAACTTTAAAGTTTCAATAATATGCTATACTTATACTGGGGCATCGAAGGAATTTAACGTAGAAGCTATGAAAAAGTATTCGATATTAAAATGCATGGAAAGCTAAACAGTATCCCAGCACCCGAAATAAAAGGATATTAAAAATTGCATGCCTGGATTTATAAAATATTAATCTCAATAGCTTTTAATATCTGTGCTGACTGATATTTCCTATGAATCAACGCTGAGCCTTAGCCGCTGAATCTAGAAATATGAAATTTGGGGAGTGTATTCATTATAGGGTGTAGGGAAAGGAAAAGATTTTTGGAAATGTAACCCCAAAGATGTTCAATTGAGAGTTCAAAGTTTTAAACTTTTTAATATTCCATATTATGTTTCCACAAAACGCACGCTTATTTAAAAAAGGAGTCACATTAAACTAATTTCGTAACTACAGAACCTATAGAAAGTGTGAGTAGAGAAAAATACAATTGTTTCATGGAAAAAGCTGATTTAAATAATAGTAAAATAATTATAGTGTCATCGGTTAGGGATGCACCCCCTTTGGATTGATACATCCCTAACCGATGACACTCTAGATACTATCGGAATACAGGTTCTCCATTAAATACCCTGAATAATGTAGGATAGTCCTCTCAAAGAGAAACCCATATTTTTAAAACCCATTAGTGTTGGTCGTGTATCTTTTTCAGCGTGTATTTTATTAACTATTTGATTGGCTATGCATGCTAAATCGAGTATGCCGTCCGTCTGTATATAAAAAGGGGTGAACGCTATTACTGGATAAATTATTATGGAAATTGATACAAACGAACCAACGTACTATACGTAGGTTTTATATAGCAAGCAAAAGTTGTTTATGTATCGTCGAAGCCTTCGCGAAGCGTCTTTGCTTTCGTTCTGGCAATTTTTTCTTTCGTCTGTCAGTCCGGACGTTTATGTATATATAGTATTTATGTCTCCTGAAATTTTGTACTAGCGTACACGTCGTTTTCAAGCAGCTTTTATGAAACTAAACTAAGTGCGTGGATTCAACGAATATTTAGATTTTATTTGTCGGGATTTTTAGTTTATTCTTATTTCTTCTAAAAAAGGGGCATTTGCTACGGTGCCATTTACTAACGATTTTAAAAATATGTGGAAAATAACACTAATTCCTGAATATTAAACGAAAAACCGGTCAATTAGTTGTAACTTTTGGAACAATGTCGCAAAATATTGCGTGGTCACGGTTGACAGTTCGCGGAACTTAAAATAAAGATTTAGCAGTAATTTTTATGGATTTGGCGCATAATTGTTGTAGTTAGTTAGTTATCTACGGATCCATAACAGATTTTATCCGGAAATGGTAGCATAATCTAGAAATGTCTGATTTGAATCAGAACCGAAAATTGTATGGTATTTAATAAAAGTAATAGTCATGTATGTAGGTCTACAGGAACTTTTTGTTAATAATTTTACTAGAACTTAGCCCAATATTTTGCTGCACATTTTTTTAAATGCATTTTTTATGAAGTATGAATGATCGCAGCAAGCTATGAGTTGTAAAACTCTGAACAAAACCAGCTGGAGACACAAAACAACAGGTACGCGACTTAAGCAGTCTGTGGCCAAGTATACAAGAGTCTGTTTTCCCAAAACTACACTCGTAAAAGTGCTCGTATAGCGAACACTCGTCTTGAGAATAACGTATGCTAAAAAATGCAAACAGGAAAATTTAATGGCACGTGAAGTGAACCCGCTTCTCCAGGCGCCCCAAAGTTTGCTTCCATTTAGATTTACGGGCACTACTAAGGTGCGTAATCGAAGTTTACTCGAAGCCTTATTCGTTGAGTACTTATTTTTGCCTTCATAAACTAATGGATAATGGCGTTCAATATTGAATATAGCGTGTATGTGACTCATCACACGAAAAGGCACCTGTACGGATTTTGTTTTTCAAGTTTAAATGTTCCATGTTTTTCTAGTAACGACCTAGTATTTCCTAGGACCAAAATAAATATGTAAGTATTAAGAGTCGATAAAAAAGAGATTAAGTCTCATTGGAAAAATTATTGTCTATGTAAATTATTCCTATGTAATATATCCTTTAACTTTAAAATTGACTGTATCATTTTCAGAACGTACAAGATATAATTTCGTAGAATAAAGGATTTTTAAAGAAACTGTGTTTTTATTTTCAAACATACATTATCTCGAGAACCAAAGGTAACTTGAAAAACTGTAGAGGGTTGTTATGTGGATTTCCTTTATATTACTTACTATCGCTTATTATTCTGAGCTATTGACTTGAACACGAAAATTGCGTTCCGTTTTGTTTATATTGGGGTGGCATGGGAGAAAACGCATGTCGTCATAGATAAGAGGAACGTAAGAGCAATAAGGTAAAGATTGCCATGCACTTTATAAATCATACTATTATAATAAATCTCAGCATGTTAGGGGTGAATTTTAATGATATTGTGATATTGGATGTCTGGCGTAACTATTCATACGAAGACTATTATTTACTAGATACTCTAGCGGTGCTCTCAAGTAGAATTAAGTATTTTTATTTTAGATAGATCCTACATATAGTCTATGTATCAAACTGCTCATTTGTTGCGGTATTTAAGTCATTGTTGTCTTTAAAATTAATTATTTCTTGTATATATGTATAATTTCTTGTATATATATATGTATAATGAAAAGATACTTTAATTGTTACATTGGCTTTAAAAGAACGTTATTGTCATGAGCTAATCTTTATTTAATAATTTTATCAGCCAAATATTATCAGGTAGGTGAGTTACCTCTCACCTCTAACTTTACAAAAATGTACCGTATCAAACTTTTCTTATGTTATTTCCTTATACAATGTTTTCAGTTGTTTTATTTCCTTATACTGCTTTACTTTGATAATATAAAGGAAATGTTATGGGTCGACTTGGAAATATAGATTTCATATACACATTTTATAAACAACAAAATAGATTTTTCGGAAATAGTCCAGGTGTGTTTGAAACAGCAAGAAATTGTATAAATTAAATTATATAGATAAATTCTTCTTTTTAAAGTCAGTTACTAGAAAATAACTTTTGCTACTAGAAAATAAATCGTAGAATATTTTTCTAATGCCAAAAAAACTTTACCTGTTTGGGAACTATAAGGCATTAAAGGCTCCTAACCTACCCTAAAAAAGTTCACAGTAAATAAATTTACAGTAAAAAGTATGAAGCCAGACCACTTCTCTGGGTACTACTCGGACATGCCAGTCTGAGTGACACTCCAGTATTTAATTAAACGCAAAGAGAAACTGAATAAGTACTCGTCTAAGAGTAAACTAGCTGGCAGTAAAATAAGCATATCGGACGCTGTACAAATACCTCATTTCAGCTTTCTTCCGAATTCCAACGAACATCTATTCTGAAGACGAAAGATGAAACGTTTATTTCCTGGTTTTCCCGCAGGCTACAATTAGTTATGAAATTAAGAATAAACGTTATTCCAAACTTCGTATACAAAGAAATAATTTATGGAAAACACAACTCATATAGAATACTTTGGGGCGTTCTATACCTATAGAGTAGCCTGTTGTAAGAAACAAATTATTAATTCACCAAGAAAATGGTTATAGAATGTTTATATATAGGTACATGTATTGGAACTTTAATTTTAATATAATCAATATAATCAATTTTGCAATTTTCACATGACGAGTCTAAGCAAAATAGGCTGTACAAAATTATAATTATCATCTATTTTTTGTGAAATAAATATTCATTTCATTTCATTTAATTTCATTTAATGAAAATTACCAAGTCATCTTGATGAAAATTAGTAGAAAAAAACTAGTTAAGTATAAGGTAAAGATTGACACTGACACAGATTTTAAGACGGAGACTTTTATAATTATAAAAATAGTTACTTAGAAAATTAAATCTCATAGTTTCGGAATAAATTACTTAAACAAGTAAAACTAAAAACTGCCTTAAATTTGGCTGAGCATTGTACTGTTCTTTTAGGTGGGGTAATTTGTCAAAATTAATTAAAAAGAAAGCGTAGCGATACGTACTTTTAACAAGACTACGGATCTACTAAGAATTCCGTCGAGTAGTACCTGTCTGTTTTAGCTAATGAGGAATGCTTTCATTTGCAAACAAAAGCAAAAGACGAATAGGAAAGTATCTAAAACACCAGAGGCTACACTGGTAAGTAATATTTTTAATAATGTTGAATCGAAAAATTCTCAAAATATTTATTTTACTCCTATTTCATATCTTAATAATAAAATTATTTATCATCATCTTTATGTTCTTATCCCACTACAAGGGGTCCTCACAGCATGTCTTCCTCTCTTCTATTCTATCAGCCGACATCTCTTCATTCAGTACGCTTTCACATATATCCCTCTTCACACAACTCATCCGTGTCTTCTTATGTCCCGATCCCGGCACTACCGCTTGCCATATGTACATTTTCATTGACCTCTTCGTCACATGACTATCTTATCTGCGCCTGACATGTCCATGCTATCCTAGCCTACTACTTTTAAACTTCTTACAATCTTAAGAAAATTATTAAAAGACCAAATTTTTTAGATGTACATTTTTCCAAGCGGATCTAATACGAATAAAGCGGTTTTTTGCGTTTTTCATAAGCATATATCTTGACCGATAGGACATAAACGACTAAATTACTTGGTATATTTAGATTAGGGTTTACTTGAAATACGTTATTTTGTAAGAATGTTTAAGGAGCTTTTAATTTTATACCAGACCAGAACTAGGTGTGGGAAAAGGCTAATTAATACTTACATATTATATGTTTATGATTAGTAAACGCATGTTGTCATAGTAAATTTATAAAAATGACAAAATGAGATAAGTAACAAAGTTTACCAATGACGTTTTACTCTATTAAAAGATATTATAATGTAATAGATTCCTCAAGATTGTGTATTTATTGTATTACAGAATAAGCTATTCCAGGTTCCTTGAGTAATATACACGACGCTAATATTCAATTTCGCTAGCTTATCTCGATTTCCTTTTGCTCTGAGTTCGAACAACAAAGAAGTGCAACTTCAATTCTCCGCATTTTACACCTACGAATATTTCCTTCACTTTACAATGCGCATAAAGAGTTGAGCTTCTAGCGAGCCAATCCGAAGGATGCTATCTAACGCCTCGTCAGGGCCGTAACTAGGACTCAAGCTACATCACCGCCTGCTATCAACTATATTACCGACTTTTCAAAGGAGAACTTTATTTCACTGTATTATTAATACTCTAATAAATTTCCAAAAAATATTCCAAAAAAGGAACCCTTAGTGCACGAGATCGAATAGCACTCGGCCATTTTTTAGTATATTCAAAAATTATATTATGACACTCTATCTACTCGTACTTTTAGTTCTGCCTAAGTACGACCCTGCTTGCGGTCTCAACGGACGCGGTCTTTACATACAAAAGACCGAATTGCCTTCACTGATTGAATTATGCCCCGCCTTTTCTGGTTTCGAAGGGTCAGGGGTTGTAATATTTATTGATGCTAGTTGAATATTTTTATGACCACTACACAAAAGTAATAAAAAACAACGGCGTGGCTGCTGGAAATTAGATTTTTTCATGAAAATACGAGTAGAAATGTAGTAGGCACAATAGCATAAACATACGACATGAAATATACATAACTAAAACATGAAAATAAAATAAAAATCTAAAAGTTGTATGTTTATTTATGACTTCTACTTTTCCATAAAAAAAGTTCATCCGGTGTTAACAAAATTAATGAAATTGCTAATTATTTTTGGAATTTAGGATATGACCCATCGTTAAAGTTGATGCCTATGATGAGTATGACTCAGTATCTATCCAAAGTATATATTAATTATACAAGTTAAAAAAGTTTTTTTAAGGAATTGAACAGTCAAATTCATTTAGTTGTAATATTAAACAGTTCTTATCCACATTAGGGATATAAAGGAATAAAGTAGGACCTCTACTAAAATATTCTTATATATGTTTTTATTTGACAAACAAAAAATCCGAGAAATCCCCAAATATATCACAGCCATCGATAATGTGTCCAAGCCAATTGAATTTCAAAGCCAACAAGCCACCACGAAATTTATTCAAAGAATAAATCTGAAAATTTGCAAATCTGAGAGGAAGGCATAGCCACTGAGAGCCGCCGACGCGTCGACACAAAGGAATTTCTAAATTTCACGACTTCCGACTTGACTGTTTGTATTTATATGGGAATAGGAGAAATGACAAACGACGGTATGTATACGAAAATTGTGAAATCTGACGCAGTGTAGTACAGTACTTGAAATTCAAGAAACAAAACATATTCCAACATTAAATACATGTTTACGAATATTATTGTTAATATGATTTTTTTCATAAACAACTTTCAACTTATATAAAGTGGGTGAAAATAAAGGCTTAATAACAGGGCAATAATCGAAAATATTAGATTTTTAGAGAATACTCAATATTCATTTAATTTATTGAAAAACATGGACAACACAAACGTACAGATGTTGAGAAGGTTAGCTTACTGCACAAAACATTAACAATTAACTATCCGAACTGAAAACCTTCGTCGATTACAATCTTCTTCAAGCACAACTAAGTAGGTACAGCAGCCTAAATAAAATCATAAGATTAACAAGTAACCACTTTACACATATAACTGCTCTCTGTTTAGTGTTGGGGGTTGAAAATAATGAAAACTAGGCAATCTTACGCGCCGTCGACGGGTAGGCTAACTACCCACTATTGTAGCACCCCTCGTGAAAGCACTGGAGTGTCAAGTTTGTTACTTCCCTTTGGCTCTTCGGTTGACACTGTTTTTACATCTGTGTAGAATAGAGGGATGTTTTCCTGCGGTGTAGAGTTATTAAATCATTTTTATTACCCCTTTTTTATTGCCTTAAGAAAATTGGCACATTGAATGCATTTGAATTGTTTTTCTTAAGCTAGACTAGAATAAGAGGCTTGTTAATATTAAAAATAAGGTTTTATATAGGTATTACGTATAAATATATTTTTATTTGGCTTTTGTTTAATTTATTTTAAAAAACTCCTGGTACGAAAAGTTTAGCAACTTTATTGTATTTGAGAGGCAGCTGTAATTAGCTGCTCTAAGTTTTGCAACTCTATTGTACCTATTTACCAAATTGTCATTTTAATGTTAATGACACTAATCAGAATGATATTTATTTGTTTCATAAAATTTAATGCTTACATTGTGACTTTGTTACAAGGATGTAACTTCGACTTTCTACTTTCAAATTCTTATAATAGCATTGGTAACTCTAAAATAAATGTGTAGGTACCTACCTACTTACGCTAGCTCTGATTTAATCCTATTCGTCTCCCCAATAATAATTTAATTCATATTCTGATCTTTCTCATATTTTTTTTTATTTTTTTTATATAGGTTATATTATATTTTATGAACAACCAGCACACAGAACGATAAATTTTATCCAAGAGTCAAATGTACTTAATCATAACGTGAAAACTAGCACTAAGCAAGCTCTAATAGCTCACTAAACTGGTGCAAGTCATAACAGCATGGGCAACAACAACTGTAATCTCATTACATCGCTGTAAAACGACGAGTTCTTCATATTATTGCAAACGTTACGAAGAATGAGTGAGCGGAGACGCCTTCCAACACAAGACTCCGTTTCGCAGCCGGTGCATTTTTACTCGTTGCTGTTGTATTTTTAACAGGCACTAGAGAAACATTATTTACAGAGAACGCATAGCGCAAGTAAAACGTATTTTATTCTTTGTGATCGTAGTAACATACTTACCATTTGCTTTAGAAATTAAATTTTAGAGCTATAAGTAGTGGATGTTGTAGTTACTTAATCTAATCTAGATTAAATATAAAATAATAATTATGAAGCTTAAAAAAGGCATGCGCTATCTTTAATAAAAGTTCATACAAGTCATTATGTCTGTCTATTCGATGGTCCATCGGAATCTTTTTGTATGTTCCCCGACAGATTTCTCAAACATTACTAAACTGATTTAAAAATTCGTTTAGTTTCAAAAGTTACCTGTAAGGTTATTTCACGTTGTCCTATAAATATATTACATATTAAAAAAAAAAAGTTTGGTTTTTAAATCAAAATCACACAAAAAATTGTATTTTATAGGATTCTATAAATATAACGCGTTAATTTAATTGTTTGCGCAGTAAAACTATTATTTTTATGTAAGTGGTATTAGTGACAGGCTGTCGTTGTAGTAGGTAATTTTCAAATCTAAGGATAGGTAGGCACTCAAGCTTCCCATCAACTACGAATTTCATCTTTACTCCAGACGTATCTGCAGAATATGACTTGAATACCATATCTTCCATATTTGCTGTTTTACTCATTACGACGCAAGCAGCCTGGATTCCAAGGGTACCTATTAACACAGTTATTAACAGCAGCCTGCAGGAGTAGCATAATAATGTAAACTAGAACCTAGGGCTGGAATAAAGCTAGGAACAGTGGTACATCTATACTTCTATAACAATAATATTATTATAAAGAGGAAAGATTTGTATTTTTGTATATAACGTAAAAACTTAATAACTACTTAGAAAGTACTTTATCACGGAGTAACATAAGTAGGCTATAAGAAATCAGTGATCCGCGGGCAACGCTGAGGAGCCCAGCTGGTAGTTTATACTTGGGTATATGCAAATATGAGGCTTGAGGCTTGTTATTTATCCATACCTACTTAAAATATGATGCTTGAGGCTAGCAGGAATTCCACGAAGCCACTCCGCCTATACGATCCAGAATAAGTTTTTTTTGTGAAGGTTTTTTTTTTCAATATTTTCAATGCACTAAATAATCAAATATTTATCGAGAAATGCAAGTAAGATAATGTATATTTATTAGAGTACAGAATGTGCTCACAAAGTTAAACAATAATATCTTTTATTTTCCCCTTTCAAGGGAACGTTATTTTGTTTGAAGCGTCCTGAAAACTCGTTAATTCGTAAAATCAGTAAGTTTCTAGATTAATTTAACAGCCCAATAAATAACTTTCGTGAATAAGGGGAATAAACATGCATATTATTCTTTGGACTTTATAGCTCGCAGATCGTAAAACTTGCCCTTCAAAGTTTAAGTCTGTCAACGCTAAAATCTTTGCCCGTTTCGCCCTTTAATAGTAGTTGCAACGAAATAAAACGAGTGTCAACCCTATCCCAAGTTTGTGACTCCAGGACGTATTAAAGGCTAGGGGCTTGTGAACGTATTAAACATTCCTATTTTATACTTAGTTGTACTTTGTAAATTAGTTTCATCCTAGCAGATGCACAAAGCCGGCAGTCTCAATTTTTTTTACTAAATTATTAAAGGACAAAGGAATCAATTTATTTCTTACGCTATCTATTTGTATTTAACTTTGCTTAAATAAGAATAATGTGTGTTCAATGTGACGTCACGACATGTCAAGTTTTAACAAACTTGACAAAAAAAAATTAAGAGCTGGATGCGTTGTTTTTTTTAGGATACAAAATCGCGAATTTTTATTATATTTTATTACACTCGTATTGGACGATATTTTTCAAGAATCCTGAATACGTCTACCGCAGACACTAATAAAACAACAGCAAATGGTTTTCTTTCACCCGCTGCTGGGTGAGGCAGCCCTGTAAATAGGGCTGTCAATTAAACTTGTAACACAATAACTTCGACGCGCAACTGACAACCAGCAGAAGTATTAGGTTTTTGGCAAAAAAATAAATATTTAGGTTTTCTGAAGTGCTTAGATGTTGGCAAAATACGTAGTGAGCGTTAGAAAAAATATTGTTCTTAGCTTATTTTCTTTACAGTTTTTTCTAGTATCCCAAATATAACCAGCGATTATGTAAGCTGGTGACTTATAAAGCTTGTCCTTGCATAAATATACATTAATTATTTGAAGTATATTATTTCTCTAACAAATATAAAGCACGGATGCATTTGTAGCGTTGTAAACTTCGAAGTTAAATTTATATTTTCATAGTTGAATGATCCATTTTATTTCGTACGTGCTAAATGTTGAATACATTTAACAAGGCTTACAAACTATTTAAAAATGACTCCTAGAAAACACATACTTAAGCTATTTGTTTTTGACTTAGTTGGTGATTTAGCCCAAAAATGTTCCGAGAGCAACACAATCATGAATTTACTTCTTCTTATTCAAATAATGGATCTCTTCTTCTTCTCTATAGAATAAAAACAGGTGTTACTCAGCTTTCTAACAAGCAATGTGTTAGTGAGTTGTGGGACTAAAAATAATCAAATACTTTAATAAATTTTGGGGTATTTAATTACTATAAGTACTTATACTTTATTTACGTAAGCAATAACGGTTATTGGACATATTCTTAATATAAACAATTTCTGTGAAATAAATTAATCATAATTCGTGTTCATTAAATCGAGATGGATAAGCATTATTCAAAACAAATAAACAACGTTCGGTAAATCGATATAATTTCATATGTAAATACAAAACCATAAGTCACGGTAGTAACAAACCAAAAACCATCCTATAACCTATCACCGAGTTATTTACAACTTATGTTTGGACAAATATTTTATTCGATTCAAGCGTTGTACTGAACGAATAATAATTTATCTATTTAGACGCTGTTTCCACGCACGAATATCTACAAAGTTTTGCTTGATAATTTTGTATGGGAGTAAAGTAGTCTACGTGACTGCTTATTTTATAATAATGACTCTATTATAAACCTACTTATTCTTAAATAAGTTCTTGTACATGCATATTCCAAATTAGATACTAATTATTTTTGCGCTTATACGATTATTAAGAACCTTTATTACCGCTTCGACCGTCTACGTAACTGGAGCTAAATAACCAGTTACGAACTAAGAGGAAACTAGGTTTCGTAACTACCTAACTTAATTAACCAGTAGTTTTTAGAAGTAGTGGTATAGGCTACTAACCTCGTGAGCAATTACTTTTTTCACACTGCGACCTTATAGCTTAACAACCTCTTGAACAATTGTGCACATATTTTCATTTAAAACTGACTAGTTATATGATGTATGTCAATAAATGACGTTGTAGTAGACTCTCGTTTTCTTTGCTATAAATAGCAAATCTATATGAAATCCCGTCAGATCTCTATGTGAGTAATAACCTCAATAGCAATTACGTTCGAAGAAGAACGACGTTAACTATTAGCATGTCGATAATTTTTGGCTAATTACTTCATAGAAGGATGAGGTTCTGATTTTGTGGTTATCTTTTTTTTTATATGCGTTCTAAAGTAAAGCTCATGGTAATGGTACTTAAGTCGGATGTATCATTGATTTAGTAATTAAAGTCCGCCGCTGTGATGCGATGCAGCGGCGTGAGAAAACCATGTTCAAAGCACAAATTTGAAATTAATATAAGCTAGTGTTAATATTGGGCTTACACTTCGAGCCATGATTAATACCTTTTTGTAATTTTTATTTGATTTGGACCTCTGTTTGATAAAATATGGATTAAGAGCAAAGCCTACTTATTTTTAGTTATGTAACATATGATTCTTTTAACGTCAGTATGTATGTTTGGTAGTAGAGGTAATAGATTGACGAGAAAACGTTTTTCAAGATGTTATAAGACTAGGCAAAACCTGTGCTATGGTAACCTGATAACTGATATACATACTTATATTTTTGTTTCTTATATATATAAGAAACAAAAACACAGGTCAAACAGACACGTTCATGCACACAAATGTTTAACCTGTCCGGGGATCGAACCTGGGACCAGCGACGTAGAAGGCAGGGTTGCTACCAACTGCGCCTACCGGCCAGTCATGGAAAGTCTTAGTATTACTCCAAAATAAGATGGATGTAAGTTTTTTATGTAAAGAAAACTGTAAAAACACAACAAAATTATCGTAATATTATGTATAGACTTACAAATAGTGTACGTTCGCAAAAGACACAACTGTTGAAGCTTACTTTATTTTACTTTATGAAAGATTACAATCGATGGTGCCTTTTACTGGTAGATTTCGATATTTTTTGGCAATAATTATTTTAAATATTTCTAAATAACTAGCTGCGCGGTAAATATTAATTTAATCATTCCAGAGAACAATTAAATTTTTCGGGATAAAGTAGCCTATATGTGTTAATCCAGGGTATAAGATATCTTCGTGCTAAATTTAATCCCAATTTGGTTCAGCCACATAGAAGAAAGAAGAAAGAAGAACAAACAAACACACACACATATAAACTTTCGCCTTTATAATATTAGTGTGATTTTGTTTAAAGAGTCAAGCAATTGTGATAGTAAAAAGTTGAGTCAAATTGTGTGTAATAAATATAAAACTGAGCAAACAAAACGAGATGTAATAGGAAGCGCCAATTTCTTAGCAACACGTGTGTTATTAGTTCTTGCCAAAGCAGTCGTTTTTAAAGGTCCTTGTCATAACATATGTTTTAAAACCAGATAGATCACGTGCTATATCTCGTGCCACCGAGTGTAACGCCACACGCCGTCGGCTCCGCATTTCAATAAATCAGAAGAAATGACGGGCGGTCGCGTTAAGCAGTCATC
Organism: Ligdia adustata; assembly: GCA_947049295.1. NCBI lineage: Eukaryota > Metazoa > Arthropoda > Insecta > Lepidoptera > Geometridae > Ligdia > Ligdia adustata. The sequence continues at coordinate 5,575,610 of OX346214.1, read as the reverse complement.
GCCGCGATGGGTGGCCGCAGTCTTCACGGCTATTTCACGCTCTGCACCACAAATAGACACACGGATATGGTGTATATGAGCTGTACACGAGCTAATAACTGTGGTAATGGCCACTAAATGTTATGTTTGAGCTTACTTTAGGCAGGAATATGAAACATTACAGGTATGGTAATTTTTGCGAGAAATGTCGAAATTCGTTTGCTTTTGTAAGTCAAAATGAGTATATCTTCATAAGATCCGCATTAGGTCAAGTTATTGACGGACTATAACGACTGTGTCCATCTTATGTTCAACCCATAGCCTCCCGCAGCTTAGCACAGATATGCCCTATGAAGGGGGTGCGAGGCTAAAGTCCTCGGCGGTTTCCAATATTTATAATAAATATTGTTTAGTTAATTAGGGTATATAATTAAGCCGTTAAGTTCTCAATTAAACAATATTTGTGCTAATTAAACGTTACCAAAAAGCTGCTTACAGCTATATCACTCCTAAAAGCACGAAAAGTTCACAAATAAACGTAGACATTATAATCTTGACAATCTTTTTATAGCAGGGGAAGCTAAATTTAAACCCTTTGTTAAGCTTTTCAAATACTTTTCATGCGGCTATTTATTTATTCGAACTCTATACGCTACGTCCAGCATTCGCAGATTTTTAATTTCTTCTTCCACTGTAAAATTAAATAAAATCCACCAAGCATATGTAATTCTCTGCCAGGATTTCATAAAGTTACACTGCATTTAAAAACTCCGCAATGTTTCGCTTAATTAAAAACAACAAAGAAAAAGTAATTAAAATTGTCGTCTACAGAGCGATTACCAACCAATAAATAAAGAACAACAATGGCAAGCTACCGAAAAAATACGAGAATGAATTAAACGAGCCATGAAAATAAGAAAAATAAAGGAGAAGAACACAAATTAAATTTTTTTTTCTCAGGTGAGGGGAAAATGCGAGCACAACAACTTAAACAATTTGCTGAGGTGCCACTCGAAAGTGTTAAGTGAATTTGGAAATGTTAGGGCTTATTCACATTACAATACATGATAAGACTAAGGTGCTCTTATTAGATTTTTTGTTCGAGTCTGCTATAAATAATTTTATTTATGTACAAGTCACAAGTTTATTGTTTCTAGAGAACTTAGCAAGTTAAAAAAATAACACAGGGCAAATATTATTTTGCTTTGCTGTTTTTTTTTTGAATTTGCTTGTGTCTTGATTATAGTTTAATTATTATTGAAGACTATTTTTAAAGACGCAATAAAATTCTAGTTATGAAACGATTCAAATAACAAAGTTCGACCAATGATTTCTTAGATACAGATGGAAAAATTAAAAAAAATATTGTTATAATTTGTTTAAATATATATATCATCCAAGTAGTTTGATTGAAATATTTATCAAATTCGGTTGAGTAGTTTGGTTTTGTAATCTAAGTTACTGAAGAAGAAAAATCGTCTGCACCTGCCGAACTCGATTGTTCGGTAATCTCATTTTTTTAACTTGTGAAAACTGTTCTACAAGTTGTTCAGTTAGATGGGTAGACTAATACCTGTAAGTATTATCACACCAGTCTGTCACACCTTGTATAATATTAGCACATAAGCATGCAATGCGCAATGAATATCTATAAAATGATTGTTACTTAGCTACATTATCAAGAAAACAATCTTCCGGTTAAGATAATATCAATCCTTTAATGTAAATAAGCCCTTAGCAGAAAGCATATTGCAGCACGACGGGCCGAATTGAGTCAAACAAATGAAATTCATTGACAAGATTCTATCATGCTGAGTTTAAGAGTAATTTTTCTCTTAAAGCCAAACAAATGAGGCGCCATTAGATGGAGTGAGAGCGCTTAATCTATTTCTGACGAGTTCAGTGACGCCGACAAAGACAAATCGACATTAGCCTACCCACACGGCGGCACAAACGCGTTCCACTTCTGTTTCAATTTCACTTTTATTTGCGGATTAACTTCTTATTAGTCATTGTGCCGCGAGACTCGAGCCTATCACGAGCCTTATGAATGGCTCAATTATTTTACAGATCCAACGACAATCCCAGAGAATTTGAACGTTACAGCGCATCAGCTAAGCATGACTGATTTCACTCGCTTTGATTCAAGTCTCAAAAGCGACTTCAACTTGCACGAAACGATGCTTATTAAAATGTCCTTTCAAGATGAGTAATGGTCGACTAAACGTGTTAATCGTTAAAAAATGCCCCCGTTGTTAAACACGTGTTACTCTCTACACAGAAACACGAGTATTAATACACTGACAACGTATTTATAATCTCCCAGAGACAGAAATAATGGTCTCTATAAATTTCATGTGATTAAACATCGCCGCTTAAAATGACAGTGAATTATTATTTTAAAATTATATGATCATCAAAATAGCTAGAACAAAGGATATTAGAAAAGAATGTAAACGCACTAATTGCTCAGTTAACCCGCCATGTTCGTTATAAGCTTGCTCAAGAATTGAGATTTTTAGTTTTTATACAATCTCATTAGCATGACTGCATTGTTAGAAAATAGCCATTTCTACATCTCCGCGATTTTCAACTGCAATCCTAAGATCAAGGAAACAGAACACAAAATGCGATTTACTAAGAATGAGGCAGCAAAAATAAATAAAAAGGAGTGGCTGAACGCGTATTTCAGAACCGACAAGTTGAAGAATGTCGAAATGTGTCATCTGTCAGTCGGTATTTAAAACGATATGTTATTCTGGAAGTGTCTCTCCACCGTGTTTCTTAAATAGTCGAGGCAGCTGTCACGTAGTAAAGCATTTTCAGAGGAACCAATGAAAATTCCGATGTCTAAAAGACGTTTTCGGCGTTAGACTGTCATGTACATAAATTGTGTAAAAAAGTAAGTAAAGTGTATTGGTTTGTTTATAAACTATAAATTATAGAGCTTTTCGAAGTTTAAGCTGAACTTAAAGTGGCGATCCAAACAAAGAATAAAGTTGTGTTTTTAATGGCGCCACTTTTTTGTCTTTATTGAGACATCTGTTTGTGTTCTTATGAATCTGGCTAATAGATGTAAGAGCGTTAATTATGTTTGGCTTTATAATGGCAAATAAACCAAAAACGGAGGTAGCACAATGCACTCATCTACGCTGGGAATCTGATGGATTAAATAACACTGTATCAGAGTAACGACAAATAGTAACTACGAACAACTGCATTATAAATAAAATAAATTAAAAATCTAAATAGTCGAAACGGACATGGGTGGTAGGGCGTTTTCTTACGCTCGCCTGGCTAGCTACCTACCACCTTCAGGTTGATAGAAATCTGTCGCCAAGCACCTAACGGTGAGTTCTGGCACCCTTTCTTGAGAGCCAGTGTATTGCCAGGGCATTGTCCTCCATATGACAGTGTTCGTTGACTTCAGTGATCGTGTGAGCTGGTGGTCAAATATCTAGCTGTAATGGATAAAAAACCTCATAGAAAAATATACTATAAAAATATAATAGAAAAAATACTTCATAATGGGAATTGAACAAATACGAAGTAAGCAACATTAAATGAATATTATATAACTAACTTATAACAGCTTTTAAAAAGTACAATAAAAAATAAACATTAAATTAGGCTCACAATTAACAGAGCCAATCGTAAATTCGCTATGAATTTGTACACTACACACACAACGCAAAACACAACATTTAATTAAAAAATAAATACAAAAGTTTTGAATTCTGTACGAACTTAATAATGCATCCAACTTCCTTCTATCCCAATATTTTGTCTGGAAGCTTTGTTTTTGCTCGAAACTCTCAAACTGACCACTTCTACCTTCAATGGGAAGCATTATGTTGCATGCTCAGCAGTTGTGCTCTTGGAATGCTAAAGAAGTGATCATATTAGTAAACCTAAGCGATTGGTAAAATCGATAAAATCTTATAAAACGTTGAATCATTACTTCGAAGAAAAGCGGACGTGGTATTAGGTGGTGGTTTTTTGGTTTATTTTCTTATTACTCGATTGGCACCTATGATTAGAAACGGATCTTAGATTTTCGTACAAGAAAATACCGTTGGTTGTATTCGTAGCCGGCTGCAGCGATATCTTTTCGATTTTCTCATGATGGTTAGTTTGAAAACTATCTCCTCAACCGCCTTTGGATTTTTTAAAGGTATTTACTTAAAACTTATAACAAGTGCCGTCTTATTAGTTTACAGCTGGTTAATATTACCTGTTTTGTTCCTTTAGGATTGGCTCCAGGGTATCCACATGAAAGTACCGATGCACAAGTTATCATCTTCCTAATATTGCACTTTCTGGTGAAATCGTGTGAGTCGATAATATACGTGATTAGTTCAAAAATCATCAAACACCAAAATGCGTTTCAGTAGCTTCCTACAAGCAACACTGCAACGAGATCAAATAGGTTTATTGGTCTCAAAGTGATCATATTGCAATTTAAAAAAAAATATAGACATATTTGAAGGAGTATGTTTTCGAACTGGTCATAATCAATGCAGAGCCTTTCACAGTGTAGAGGTGCTGTTACTCGATTTTGCCTTAAAGTTAAACACCCATCAAACATTTACAAGAAAATAATACTAGAGATCGAATGTTTAAATTGGTTTTCAGGTACTATGTAAATAAGTAAGGTTTTATGGTAGCATAAAGTTTTATGGTAACATATAGAGAAATTAACAACAAAAGCATCTACCTACTCAATAGGCATGTCTAAATCTTCAACGTAAGACAGTAAATTTTTGAAATTCGCTTTAGTTTACACAAACACCAGACCCTTGACTGCGAGCAATAACGAATTTCCGCAAAGTACTTCAGGTAATGGTCGTAGCGACATTATATCAGGTGCATCACAATTTTTATCGGGAACTTTGGCTTTCAATTTTTCGTTTTCTTTTTGTATTTACTATTGTTTCATACTTACTTGCATATTAACTTAATACCTATTAAAAATTGACAACCGTTTTAGATGCATGCGAAGGCTATCAGGAATCCTTCTTGATCTAACATTTACGATGTTTAAAAGCTTATGCCTACGTCAGAGCTTCCTGCTTTCGAACGCATTTTTAAGACATCTTTTAATGTTACAACTTTTAGAAACAAATCGTAAAAAGGGGCTTTAATTCAACTATAAATATTTTTTGACTATGATATACGAGGTTCACGGTTAGGCATGTAATTATCCAATTAAGTATAACAGTAATCACCATGACCAACAAATTTCACTATAGGTCCAACCCCGAACACGGAACCCTGAAAAGTAAATGCGCATTGTTTTATTCTCTAATGTTAATTACTAACGTATTAAAAGTTACTAATACTACTATGACCTTAATGAAGTATTTGGTTGTGAAGACAGCCACAAATACGCGACGATCCGACGTAATTATTTATAAGATGCTATGTATATAATATTATAGGTCAAAGCATTAAAGCACAACGAACGTCCTCAACCTTACCTTGAACTTTGTTTTCTTTGTTATTACATCACACGATATTGCTCATACTTCTATGACCTTAGATGCTGATTATGGTTTAATAATCGCAAGCGGAATATGCATAAAATATTAATTAATACTTTGACACAAAAAAAATTGTATGCATAATTGCATACAATAAAAATTAAGTTCGGTGTCTTATTCGAACTACTTAAAGGTATAATCACCTATTTATTTTTTACAGTATAATTGTTAATTTCAAGTATGGGTAATATATATTATCTACACGAGAAACTGAGTTAAATATAAAATATTTATTTAGAAATATGCCTAATAACTTTTCTTCGACAAAAAATATTCTTTTTTGTGTGTTACAAAATCGATAGTAGTAGAAAGTAAGTAGATACAAAAGTTTCTCATTTATGCAACAGTATCTTGGAAAAAACGAAATTAAGAAGCATCAGTGTTCCTAACAAGGGTAGAATAAAGGCAAACCAATGATAACTTTAAAGATTACGCAGCCTTTCTTGAATTTAACTTTAATTAATAAGGAAAATTTAGGTATTGCTGAAATGACTGTTAATTGTTTAAAAGTTTCACGCCTGTTTTAATTAGTTTTGGAGTTTCACGTCTTTGGATTTCAAGGTTCTCAAATATTGGCTCTTAAAAGTAGTTGCTGATTTAGTGAAAAGCCTGTCTTCTACTGATGCATGTACAATTATTAGTTGAGTAACTTTTCCAAAGGCTGTTTTTATCGAAATTAAAGTAGCCTAAGTAGTACATCATTAAGCCAGTAAAACTAACAATCAACTAGGTTTTTAACTGGTTATATCAGAACACTGAGAGTAATCAAACTGCTCATACAAATAATATGTGAATATAAATTACAACGACAATCATCTTTTAAATAGCGACAAACTTAGGATAATAACATATAATAATAAATAGAATAAGAGTATCAAAAGTTCAACAATAAAAATATATTTGGCAAAACCTAAAAAATTACTAAATAAAAATACTAGTACCTACCATAAAACTAGGCCTAATTCGTAAATATAATATCAATTCATATTGGTCGAAGCCACTAGGCTAAGTTTCCCTTAAACTTGGTTATTCAGTCTCAAATAAAAAAGTGGAGCTCAAGTCCTATCTTGGCTTGTCGGTGTCAGTAGCCGAAGTTCAGGATTTCAGCTATTTATTGCGATCTCAAAGGATTGGAGAATTTACGCGCGGAACGATAAAAGAACCGCAGTTTTGTGAGAATATGCGGTTAGTTAGAATCGTGTCCGATGTGAATGAAATGTTTTAACGTAGGTGCGATAGATAGGCCGATTTAACAACCTCTTATAAACGGATATATAGGTAGAACGTGCAATTTCATATCTTTTATTGACCTTTTATTTTTTTATTTCTCCTGCAATAACAATAATTATAGAAATGAAATCACGTTTTAATACCCCCATCATCATTTTACCATCGGACGAGTAGAAATTCGACGAGACGACATCGATATATGCTAGAGGTTCTATGGACTCGCATCAAACGCTTTGCGTGCACTTTTATTGTGCAATCTACCATTTTACGAAAGTCACTGCTGGCTTTTCTATTTCCCTATAACTATAAATCTAGAACTTAACAAATCACGATTGAATTCACTTCTTCTAGACAAGCAAGCTACATGTTAGGCCGGATGCGTCGTCGCTTTAAATTTGGCGGATTGCAAACTAACTAACTTAACTAACTTCTTAAAACTAAAAATCTAGTCCGATAGGTGATGGGGTAATTAACTGTTATGTACCTATAAATAAATCTATACCTACGTAGGTAAATCTTAATTTTACACAACTTGGCATACACTAGGCTATACTTACGCAGTCATAGATAATGCACGCATTGCGTTCCGAAGCAACAATAGACGTAGCAAAGTAATTTTAGCAGTCATCAATTAGTTGCAGTAAGCAGTAACTCTTGTCTTCATACAGGGGAATGAACTCTGATGTTCTATTTAGACAACGTGTCATTATGTTAACTTTTTTGTTTGTTTAATTTATAGCATTGGTCGATGTCTATAATGACTTTAGAAATCGGTTGATTGATATTGTGTCGTGTTGAGTAGTTTTGGAATTGGATTTTTTATTTTGGGTAGATTGGGTTTTGTCTGTCAGACAATGTTTTGTTGTGAAAATAGGAAGTAGTAGTCCCATACTTAATAAAATTAATTTACTGCCTCATACACATAATTAATCCTTCGAGCCGTCTCTGCAGCAGTGGTACCACGATGGAACTCGTACTCGTGAATAACGCGATATTTAAAGTTTTCCATTTTGTAAACTGCATGACGCAAAGAAAAAACCAAACGGGGACAAAACAAATGAATTACGGTTTTCGAAATACAAATGTATGAATAAATAGCTGTATAAATTTGAAATTGGAATCCCTAACCAAAGAAGAGATATTTGAGATCAAAGTGGCCAGTACGACAAAACGCCAATTTCATATGTAAGAACCTAATATTATATATATAAAACTTATTACTTGATATCTTTATAAATATCACATATATATTATTTATTGATTGATTTTTTATTTATTTTATTTACCTACGTGTATCGATTTCATTAAAGTAGATACGAGTAATATCATCAAATAAATAAAAATTTAACAGCACGAAAGATACATTACTTTGAATATTCTAAGACATTATTATAATTCATGGTCACGTTTAGATGATAACCAATACTTTCTAAAAAGTGACAACCGACTCTTTCGGTAAGTGATAGTAAGGTACAACTTTGTCCGTTACAAGTTATTCAAAAAAAGTTATCACCTGCCTATGTCCACTACGGAGGGCGCCGATAGAACATTACCAGTAATTCCAATTTAAAAATAAAACCTCTGGACTGCCGTATAAAGCCAAAACACTGTATCTGAAGAAATGCTGTTTCGAGAAAACGAGCATTCAAGTTTTTTTTGGATTTGTTATGATGTTGTATGAAATTATTTTAAGAAATATTATGTGTCTGGTATCGGTGTAATGGTTTTTTGATATCTGTCTAGCCATGTGTATTACGTTCATCTATAATATTGTAGTGTAGGTGTTAGGTGTTACAACGGAACTCATCAAGAACTGTGACGTTTGTAACGCCGAAACAATGTATCTATAAGTACAAAGTATTGATTTTAATTTTTTAGGATGCCATTAGGGCCATTTTCCTTGGGAATTTTGTCTAAAAAGCCGTGCTTTTTATTTTTGATGTATTTTTTGGTGTTGGTTTTTTTATGTTGTTCAAGAACTGTATTTATTTAAAATTCTTGTTTTGTGCGTAACAATTGTCGAGGAAACAATAAATGTTCTTCTGATAACTGCAATATTTTTGAAGATAGTATACAAAGGTGGTTTCCAAATGCAAATTTCAGAAACTCAAAATTCGAAATTATTCCGGCTCCACTACTCACGCTGAGCGCATCATTCTGTCCAACGCTAGTTGAGCTTTCCGCGCACTCCACAAGTACAACAGAGCGGAGGCCAAAATACTTTGGTTTGTAAAACACTGTATCTCGGCGAGATATAACGCACGCGATTATTATTAAACTAAAATACTGTAACTTCAATTACAGTTATGTCAATTAAAAGTTTAAAATTATTGAGGGACAGTCTTATTTGTAAGTCAATAACTAGCCGTGTATTCAATGTAGAAAAAAGTTAGTACTATACTACCGTATAAAGGCAAAACACCGTAAGTAAAGTTACAGTGTTTTGCCTTAACAGGGCCTAATCTAATATTATTGGACATCTAGCATGCGGAGCGCGCGGAGGGATGCGAGTGGATCAAAAGAGATCCCAGAAGGGAGTTGAAGGCAGTGATTAAATGAGTTTATTAATCGAATGGCACTGCAGCCTTCTTCACAGTAGATATGTAGAAAATGATTTCTATGCCACTTCTGACCACGACATTACGTATTTTCTAGGAAACTTATTCTATACAAAGAATCCTTAGTACCATCAGGTACAAACAAAAAAGCGGTTTGCTTACTTTGGGTTGAAGGTGAAAGTGGAAGGAAAGCACATAATGTGGCTACAACTACATATACTTTCTCGAAAAATATAGTAGTGATCAAAACTGTGTTACATTTTTATTAGACAATAGTAATACTCAATACAAAAATTAGGTTTTATTTTCAGGGCTAGTGAGAGCAGTTACCAACAAAATGACAAACATAAATAAGTAAATCATGTTAGAATGCCCTCCAACATATTTAACTGATCATGATTTGTTGTAAGTTTGATAAGGCCAGGTCCAATATAAATATTCTTTTAAAAAAGAATTGTAGCTGAGCTGCTGACCACATAAAGAAGAATAAAGAATCTGATTTATTAGCTGGTACTCCCAGAGAAACTTCACCTTTAACGAGCAAAAGACTATAGAACTTTGTTGCTCTGCAAATCTATGCCTTAATCCCAAATTTACTATCTTCTACTTCTATGAGAATCTGAGAGTTGTAGATGTTCCTGAAGATAATCTTGTCGTTATTATTTTTCAATCTGAATAAGTCATAATTTTTCTAGTTAAGTTATTTGTGTTATATTTGATAATGTATTTAAATGGCGATTGTTTGCAAATACAAGGACTAAATATTACAATATTTTATTTCAATGAGCTTTGTACTTGTGGGTTAATTGCACATTTTCTCCTTTCATAGGTTTATCCAGGTGACTTATTTTAAAAACCAGTTATATTTATAACTAATTATAGACAATACGATCTTATTTGAAAAGGTAATATACTGTATAAAAACATTTACAGTGTATTGCCACAATAATCGAGCCTGCCACAGAGCAATTATAAAATGGGAAAACTATTTTTTGATATTATTTGGTTCATTCTTTAAAACACCGCAGTAAAATCGATACGGTTAGAACAAAAATAAAATTATCTAGAAAATAGTACCAATTTATAAACTATACGCTAATAATATGGACGTATAAATAAATAAAACGTTAAAAAAGTTTAACGGTTCGTTTCGTCAAGACGCGTTTTTTCGACTTGCAGTGTTTTGCCTTTACACGGATATATAGTATAGGTGTATAGAGGAGGTAAAATGAAAGCGTTTGAGCGTTGTTAAGGCAAAATACTGTATCTCAAGTTACAGTGTATTGGATTCACACGACAGTGGACCAATTTTGATAGAATTTTAAAGGGACCACACGAAAAGTCTCCTTCAGACAAAAAAAGATTTTGACAAATCTGTGCAGCCTTTCCTCGGGTCATCAAATCAGGTAACGAACATAAAAAATCCCTCCCAAAAAAAGTACTCCCTCTTTTTGGGAGTCGGTAGTGTTAAAATAGTCTATTAATACATCACTAGTTTACGACAGCACTATCTGTCATAGATACTAAGATTTGTAGAAGCTTCCTTTTCCGCTATAGACGTTGATGGGTGTAGGTCTCAGAGAATAGAAATAAATAGATTAAATATATTTTGGCTGGTTTTATTCTAAATAAATCAATAGATAGTTTTCATAGGTAGAATATGACTGTTGGTGCAGTCATAATCATCGCGATTCTCTACATAGTTTTGGCAATTAAAACCATGAAAACAATACAATTTACAATACAATACAATTTGGTTTGCACCTGATTTTGACCAGATTACTTATTAGGCACGAAAACTATGTAATTTTACCAATGAATACTACTATTTGCTCTTTATAGAATCTGAATCGAATTAATTTAAATTTATAGCATGCTTAAGTACAAGACTATTCAAATTTACTGGCATTATCTTGTTTATAGAATTATTATCTAAATAAAGCGTGTTAACAGTCTGAGCAATGTAATTTAGTTTGTGTACAATATAAAAGCTCATCTGCAGTTGGGCTATCTAAGATAAATATCTATAAAAATGCTAATTTAACAGCTTTTCTCAAATTTCGTAGAAGTTTCGCAGACTTTTTTAACCAAACGAGCACAGCGTTTCTGTACAAATCTTGAAAACTTCATTATTCGGTATATATGTCATTATCATTACGCTGGTCGTTTTTTCTACTAATATTGAAAAAATTACTCTTTAAGAATTTTGTAGTAGTAAAGGATTTTTCTGAGACAACTTAGGCAAATACCTTAAAAGCGGGTCCAATTTCCAGCCGGTTGCCATATTACAAATTTTTACATATAACTTTTCAAATTTCAGTTAATTTGAATTTTTATAACCAAAATTTGGGTAAGTTATATTGTTTTTTTTTCCTCATTTATGTGAGTAATATAGCGTAGAGACATGAAAAAGTAAAGTTGGCGAGAATTATCATACTGAAAAGCTATAGATTTTCCCACATCTTTTCAACGCTCACTCAAGTACGCAACAAAAATCCAGAGAAGATCCGATACGTACGTACTTAGCTAATTTTAACTTAATCCCCATCGACAATTTGCAATTGTCTCCCTCTTATTATTGCCTTTGATGAGTTTTATTTTGAACCACAAATTACAAAGACAGAAGGATTACCCCGTAAACGGCACGCAACCAACCAAAAAGAGCGTGGCGGCTCAGAAGATGTCTGTAACCAGGAATACTCTACAATTTGACACTCTTAAAGCAATGTGGTGAAGGTTTAATTTGGCTTGGTTTGTTGCCGAATGTATATATTGTCGGGACAAATAAAGTATGAGAGAACAATGCTCGTCGACTCAGTGAATAATTTTAGCTCGGCGCAACATCGGCGCGACGCGTTGGGTACGTGAGGCGTGGAATAGTAACGCTAGATGTGGCTAGGCGATGATGTTATAAGAATGGTAAGATTGATTGAGTATAACTTCAATTATCATAATTTAAAACTTAGTCTTCTCTATCATTTTCAGTCATTTAAAAATTCAATAAACATTTACTCAAAATGTTATTTTAATATAAGCGTTTTGTCTGTATTCATAGATCGCCCGAATGTAAAACGACAAAGTTGCTTAAGATGAAGACCGCCATCAAAAACCCATAGTAATTATTAATTATTAATCCTTTCGATAATTTGATATGATTATCTTCTGCACATAAATTTTCAAATGTGATTGTAAACGGTTTTAAATAACGATGTATTTCTTTGGATCAGTTATACTCCCTTCGAATAAACTTTTTGACGTGACGTCTTACGACCGATTCCTGGAATTCAATCCTTTTTACGTATTTGAGTTTGGCGTTTCGATCAAAATTTAAGAAAGAGCATCAAATTAGTTCAAAAAGTAAAGCGAAGGAACATAAATTTGCATAAAGAAGTAAATTGTTACGAATGGTCAGTGCATTATTATAAATGGATTTTGTAAAGTTCTCATCGATCCATCCATTTGCAAAAAATACAAGGTCAAAGTAAATTTAGTACCTTTACTTGGACCACAATTTGATCGCCATGTAAATTTTTTTTCTGACGATCATTATTTTAAAACTTTTTGTGAATTTGTGCGGACTTTCTACTTATCTAATAAAAAAAAACAGCAGCTATCACATCCAGCAACCATTTTTCTGCTCTCATCGTCCAACGCTATCTTTACCGCCCTCGAGGGAAATAACGTACTGTCACGCAGAATATACTGGTCCGCCACAATTAGAGATCGCCAGAAATTGCGTAATTAGAGTCTGTTAATCGATCTTGCATACGATCCCCCTTTGTTCTTGCGGAACCCGCTTGTTTATTGATCAATGCTGGGCTGCACGGTTGTTATAGTGATGTATTGCGAATATGGTACTGAGTTTTGGCTTTAGGTTAGATGTAGAGTATAGTTACGGCTATTTTGATAGATGTTTTGGATTTGTTTAATATTATTGTCTAAAATGAGACATACATTACTAAGGGTAATCTGGCCAGGAGTGCCTAATCCTACGTATCAACCCATAGTGTCCCACTGCTGGTCACGGGTCTAGAAGGAAGTATAGGCCATAGTCCACTACACTGGCCAATTTGGGGACTCCACTTATCATCGAAACCTTCTCTGACGAGCACGTTTGCTCTTGAATGTTTTCTTTCATCGTTTAAGCAAGTGGTAATTAAATATGATATTCACATGAGTAAAAACTCTAAGGTGTATGACTGACCCTGGAAATAAACCCGCACCATTTTGCTTGCTAGGCAAACGGTTTACCGACTAGGTTACCACAACTTTGTAAGCCTAAAATCAAGGAAGAAATAATGATTTTTTAATTAATTTTAGTAAGTTCATGTTGTGGAAATTGTTCTTTATGTTGAGTCACAAACGGGATACACCCCTAACTGATGAATTTATATAAATTTGTGTTTATATTATTTATTTTCCTAGTTTTGAACTTTTGTGTGGGTAAAACCAAAACGTGGTTTTAGTTTTATAGTTATATTTTATAAACAATACCTTTAACATGACATAAACAATCTATACACCAAATACAATTTCAAGGACAACCCATATTCACACTCACCCTCAATGCAAACCCCTAATTTACACGTACTATAGAGCACCAATTTTACAATAACGCCCATTCTCGTGTCCCTAGCTAGCTAAATAATTTCCTGAATAGAATACTCAGGAAGTAGTTTTGACATTATTTTATGGTTAACCATTTCTGCAGACAACCGACTTGCTATATGTCAGTAGCTTATTATACGATTTCTAACGTTATTTTTTTACCAGTTATTGTATTCCAAAAGTGTAAGACCAAATTTGTTAAAATTTATATAAGATAACATCTTAAGAATCTTAACCCTATCAAACAAGAAAACAAATAGATCAATACATCTCTGAAAAATCGGGGAACGTAGAATATATAGTTAAAGATTCTAAAAACACATATATCAATTTCTCTCAAAAGAAGAGATTCTCAATTCTTAAGAAAACTGAAGGATTCTTAAGAATTGAGAACCTCTTCTTTGAAATCGGTTAAACTTCATGCTTACTGAACAGCCTTAAGACTTAAGCACGCCCATGTTACACGTACGTCTATAAAACCATATATAAAGACGTGAAAACGCCAATTACCTCTCTATTCAATGGAATGGCCACCGCTGCAGTTTCATTCTTCCCTCCCCCAGACAGCTTATTGAATCGGACGATAAGGTACGGTAATTTCCTGTCATTTACTATCATTACTCTTGGTGATCGTCGGATAACTTGTCTAAAGTGATGGTATGTGATATAGTTACATTATTTTACAGTATGTGGTGGTCTTGGTAATGTTAATCTGACATGTACACTATTTTGAGGCAGCCCGAAGAGCGTTGGTGTCTGTAAAAGAGACTTCTTTATTTTGCTCGATCACAAACAATGCTCTAAATACCTGCTGACCAAAGATGATGGTATGTTACTATTTGAAAAACAAAAGTAAGTCTTTTCTGAAATAAGATTATTGTTTTAAGCAACTCACTTAAATTGCTGACACTCAACAAGACATCATCAAAATAACAATCAATTGACATGAAATACTTAGCGAGTCTTTTTATTGTATGAGACATCGAGTAAAACATTTTAGAACTCTGTATAAACTCTGTGTAACCTGTATAAAAATGATACAAATTGAGTTGGCTATGGAAAGAAGTAATAACCCCTAATACAACAAACATTTAATTGATGGTGGGTAAATTGTCTTCAGTAGAAATAAGTAGGTAAACAACGTGCAAGGCTTGAAGATATATTATATCTAACCAGCTGCCACACGTGGATTTACCCGTGATTAATATTGGCCATCCCATGGGAACACTTTACTTTTTCCGGGATGACAATTAATGAGTAGCCAATGTGTTAATTTAAAATATTAGCTATGTTTACGCCAAATTTTGTCAGTTTAAGTGTGAAAGAGTAACAAACAAACACACAATTAAACTATCATAATGTTTGTGTGAGTGGGAGTATGATGTGAATATCTAGAAATCTTTTAGTGAAAATCCGTTATATCTGTACAAGATTTCCTTTTTTTAGATCAAATATACGGAGCAGTTCAGTACAGTCATGTACGTACAGGCCATTAACCGTTTACACCTGTATTACTCGTAAGAAACCCAATATTATAGCCCGAAGCGAATTTAACCTTCAATAAAACGTGCGGCGCATAAGTTAAGCCGAATCTTGAGGGAACATTTGTTCAGTAAAAACGCGTGACGAAATAGCGGGTAGGTACGACGTTTTCGATCACTCTCTCGCCCCTTACACTTAGCCTTCCCTTTTTACCAATTTCAAGAGCTTTTTTCACACATCAATCTCGTTCAATACGAGAGTAATATGATGTAAAAGCGTCTCTCTGCCGCCGGGTGTTAGGGAAAATTTGTTAGGAAAAATATTGACGCGAATTTTGTCTGAGGTCTTGGATCTTTTAAAGCCGAAATATTAAATCAGGTCGTTATGCTTTTGCCTTACTTATGCTTTTGTTCAAGCTTATTTTATATACCTACCTATCATAATGTGATGATGGTAGTGCGACAGCGTTTGACTACGGCATATACACCCCCTTCATACAAAAGAGACTCGTGTCCACCATTGGGAAGCTTCATGATACCGGGTGCTTAGCTGATATAGCATTACCTTAAATGCTATATCAGCTAAGCACCCGCGGAAACCTAAAAGAAAATACTATCACGGTTTACGATAGCATCTTAATAAAGGCCTGAAACAGCCACAAAAAAGCCAATAGACGCTACAACTTTAATGAGATAAGTCCATTTCCAGCCTAAATCCTTATCGGGCCGCCACAACGCACAACACAATAATAAAGAGAGTAAATGGTTAAGACTCACTTAGCCGCCTGGTTAGACCAACTGAGTAAAAATCAGAGAACTACTATGGGTTTGCATGCCTTTGTTAAATTAAAATCTTCACTGCAAGAATATTTTTATAGCCCCCAAGATTAAACACGTATATACTATTGGCTGCGTGAATCTTATCTACTTGTGTGTTCTAGGCGACCGAGGGACTGAACTCTCACATACATCCACCTATATTTGAGCTACACTACTTACCATACTATAGAATACAATGAGAAAAGAAATATAAAAGTATCCCATATGTGTTTAAAAGTAACTGAAGTTATAGTAGTATGCATCACTCTGCCGAGGCAATCATCATTGTTATGGATATAGTATGGTGTAACCTAATCTAGCAAACACGCTTTCTGTGCCCGGGACCTGAGTGATTCGTTCTTTCTCTTTATCACTATCCGCCAACCCTGCCGTTTAATAGATTCCAGTGCGCTACTACCCTACAGTAAGTTACCGCATAGAAAAAGTTACAGCCACGTTGGAGCGTCGCTTGATTAGGTCGGGTTCTGAACGACCGTATACGCTATAAACATTTTTGGGTAAACGTAATATCGCGTCGTTAGGGTAATAGAACCAGCCGCAACACCCCCGACCGGCCGTTAGTGAGGATTCGACCATTTACTTCATGTAAAGTGACAGAAAAAGGAAATAGATGTAACGAGCTCGTTTTTCGAATATACAGGCAGACTTTGCTCATTGGTTTGATATTACTAAAATCATTTCACAGTAACAAAATAGGGACTTGTATCTACGGATCGCGTGATTGGATTGTATTAGTTACAGATCACGGGTTTAAAAAAACTGCACTGTTTGCTAAAAAATATAATTATTAAATTCCTTAATAGCTCCAACGTGAAAAGTACTGATGGATAAATTCTTAGAGACAACATTTTGTGAAAGACAGATAGTTATTATGTCAAGGAAAGCCTTTTTATTCGCTGATCACGTGATCCATGGCTTAGTTCATTATTTTTTACAAGTTCTTCCCTTAGTCTGATCCATTATAAGGTTCTTGTAAGAAAACGCTATATGCTAGGGTCGCCTATTGTCTTGTTGTATCCATATTTATTGTCAATAATTGTGTACATTAATTTAGTAAAGTCATATTGTATTGTATAGCTTCGTATCGCATTTTATTGTATTGTTTATCTAACTTCAAAATCATAGTTGCCATCATAACTTTTATCTTGTATAATTTGTCAATGATTTTATTGAGCGTTTATTTTGCTTTATGATATTCTACATTGTTTAGATGTTTATCTTCCTTTAGCCTCCAATCTTTTTAAACATTATACATGTTTCAAGTCTAAAATTATCGCACGTAATTGTAATACTCATTAATACAGCCCCATTAAAGACTGGCGAGATAATTATATGTGGGTTTTGGAGCGAAAAGCAAATCTTTGATTCTAATAATTATATTGATAACTTTATAGACTAATTTTTAGCTCAAATTTTATGCATAATTAGATTTTTGTCTAAATACTTTCTACAAAAACAACCAGATTTTTTCTAAACGAGACTTTGCTATTCGGTCTTTGTTAATGAAATGGAGCTTTAGATATGACATCTAACATGGATACAAAAACAGCAGAACGCGCCCTGCACTCCACACCCATGTAAAATATTACAAAACTCTGCACATCATTGGAGACTCAAAACAGATGTTGGTTCTGGTCACGGCTCAAGAGTATAATTTTTGGCTGAATAAAGAAATACATATCTTAAATTACTTATTAGTGTACCGGGCTCGTTTCACCTGTTATGTCATTTAACAATTAATGTTTAATCAAATATGAATAATAACCATCTCTCATATTAAAATAATCTTGAGAAGTTCACACTTGATTTCTAAAACGATTGGAATGGATTGGATTCCAGACATACTCTTATTAAGTCGTATTTTCTAGCCTGATTAAAAACTTCAGTACGGACTAGCGTTAGATAAACCTACTTCGTCTCTCGTCTATCTCATCGGTTGATCTAAATTGAATCGTGGTAAGGGGTGCACAGTCCATAAACTACCTCCGTGTTACCCAAGTATCAGTAGCTTCTATATTACTCGTATGTATTTATAGAGACACGCATTAGATGTTTTACTAGAGAGATACGATAACGATTCAGTATTTACCTATCAGTTTCAAAGCTTTAAGACTGCATATTTATATTTGACTAGTAGCTGTTACCCGCGGCGTTGCCCGCAACAAATTTAATACAAAAAAGTGTAAATTTTTAAACCCTTGTGGAAATTTAATCTCATTTCATACACCGTCCAAATTTCACGTCTCTAAGTTCAGCGGTTTGAGCTCTTCGTTGATTCTAGTAAAAATCAGTCAGTCACGACTTACTCTTTTATAAATATATAATAAATAATAGAAAAGCACACTCTTTGATACTGTTTTGAAAACGACACTAATCATCAAATACTATTAATTAATTAGATTTTTTGTGTATATTTTTGAGACCAAATGTCATGATACAATCCTTGTAAAGACTAAACATGAAATGACTCGAAGTTGTGACATCACCGCTAACTAATTGCCAGTTGAAAAAGTCGCTGCGGTATAAATTAGGTAATTTCTCAAACTATCCTATATCAGTAGTAACGCGCATAAATCTCCTTCCTTTTTGAATTCGGTTAAATAATGCAAAATACAGATCTACACTTGCAACTTGCTACAAACAGTTTGAATGGTCGTCTAATTTCCAACAAGCCCACCGCTTCCCTTTCTTACATTAATAACAGTCAGCATTGCTTAAGTGAAAAGTTGAATACACTAAATGGCACGGGAAACCGTCCCCCATCATTTGTTACAGTCGCCGCGTAAGATGAAAGCCTTGGTTTAGAGATGGTGCGACTGAGTTTTGTCCGGATCGCTGTTAGGTTACCCGGTTTACAGTCCGGCAAAAAATATAATTAAGCAATATTTTCACAGCCGAGTGCTATACAGTAAAAAAAAATAAAGACCAAAAGTTGTAACGACACTTTTTGCTATAGGTAGGTAAGACGTACGGTCTGCGCGTGTTTCTCTGTCTGTCTCTGTCTTTCTCTCTCATATAAAGCTAGCCCGTTATTTTTGTTTCGTCTTTCTATTTCGATATCATATACATAATAATAACTTTAAAAAAATAATACAATTCCTTCACTAAATAATCGAAAGGAACTTCGTTCAATCCGGGTGTCCCTTGACACCTCTCATGTTATTTTATTTGTTTTTTTACTCTTTGCCAATTTATCAAATCCCGGACCGATTTGAAAAGATCTTTTTGTTTTCGTTTTATTTAAATCATATACTAGTCTGTCCAGTAGTTTGGTTAATGCATCAAACTAACGAAGAAATTCTCAGCCGAATCTAAGCCCCTTATATCCTTTTTAAGTATTTCTTATGTAGCTTTTCCCGGCATAACTTGAGCTGTTTCACGTCTATTCCGATACAAAACGTCTCGCTTCACGTCTCAGTAACCAATGGGCGGACACTGCGTTCTGCTCGGTACACACCAAGCAATGATTTGTAGTGCATCGTGTGCCAAAATAATTTGCGGTCACGGAATTACTTCAAAGTAACGTTGCGTTCTATAGTCTTTTGTACGCGGACTTTCCTGGCACAAAAATGTACCTTCATAAATCTTAAAAGCATTTGTTTAATATTGTCTTATTATTGGCATGTGAATTGGGGCTACATAGTAATAATGTATTAAAGTATTGTATCTGATAAAATTATTGTAACAATATTTCTTGTATGAGATATGTACAACAACAGCTCCAAAACGGAGCAATATTTAGCAAATGTATGCAATATTTAAATTCGATCATACCATAACATATTGTGTGTGTAAGTATCAGGTCAAAAAGATCCACCCTCATTGTCACTAGATCTTTATCCTTATCCCGTCTCGATATCCGCTCCATTATGGTACAGATAAAACTTTGATTTGATTCCGAATAACTTGCGCGGCACAAAGAACTTTATTTGCAACTTTATTGCGGCTGCCGATTCCTCTTTGCGGCTGATGGCACGATTCTTTCAAGTTGTAAGTCGAAGCAGAAGGAAGACTTAGTACGCCAGCTGCTGGTAAAGTACCTATTACAATGCCTTGAGTATTGTTTTTATTGTAAACGTCTTGGACAAACTTGAGAACAAATTTCTGTAAAAAGAATAAGACGCTATTTTCCTTTTACCATTTGCGAAAATACCGACAAATGTGTGTTAATATTATTCAATGTTCCTACTAAACGAGTACTGATACTAGTATTTCATATGACAATGTTCTTAGTTAATTTTATGTTCTGCATATCTGTGCCAAATATTATTGAAATCGGCTAATAAATAGCACAGTAGCAAATTTACCCCTTTTTGTTAGCAATACCGCCCTAATCAATGTCCCCGAAAACTAAAAAATTATAAAGTTAGTGGAACTAAGTTTTAAATATTGATTCGAAACTAAATCTGTACGAGAGTGCCAATTTAGGAGACATACAAACATACAAAATAAAAACTGACAGATGGAAGAAAAAGTTACCAAACCCGAAGCAGAAACGATTCGATTGCTTCGCTCGCCCGCTCAGTCAACTATTAGTAATTCGATTTAGAAAACTTATTAGTTGTAGACATTTTAATAGAAATAAGTGAACATGCCAAATGTGGTCTAGCTCTATCACTGCCACTCAACATTTCAGACAATTTGCTGTGTAAAGCTTAAGTCACGTACGAAATTTTACTAGGTAGGTAGAATGACGCTAAACTAATGAATATTAATGAGAACGTGTAAATTTAGGCAACATTTTAGGGACGAACGTCTCGTGTTTGGGATGTGCCGAGATTAACACGAAGTTCATTTAGCAAAATATAGCTCAAAGGGAATTAATACTATACTAAGTACTTAAGTAAACATTATTAAACCAAATAAGATTTTTTGTATGCCAGGGGGAGAAGTTTGAAGTTAAAGTCCTACCGCCTACCTTACAATTAAAAACTCATTGCTTTTTATCTATTCGTATGTATTCAAAAAGTGATTGAGTCCTTATAAGAAACTCTTTCATTTATCCTTTGTAGTTAAGTTTTTAGATGTCAATATCTGATTGTCATTTATTGCATCTACTTGACAACACACGTCAGTATAACGTTAATGAATTCATGCGCAGTGCTGCTATTAAAAAATCTCGATTCCCCGCTTTCTTAAGATAGCTTATCACAACGTAGCTAAAATGACGTTATTAGAATAATAACACCGTCTTCATCATAATTTATTGAAAATTCAAGCAATTTCACAAATAAAAAATCCTCTACTAAACAATTATATAATTGTGTAAAAATGGTATATAAGCTTCAGAAATAAAAAAACTAAACATCTTTAGATGACAGTTCAGCATGTATTTGGGTGATGTTGCATTCATTATTTTAGTAATGTTCCTGTATCTGCCAAATTCTAACTAGATTTTTTTATTTTTTTGTACTGAAAAATCCATAGGTCTGGATTCCGCGCCATTCCCCGATTTTTGCCATTCCCAGTACTCTGCTCGCGGTAGGCCTCGATTCCTCGCGAATTGGGGATTTTCCCCGCAATTGGCAACATTACCCATCAGTTAAATAACTTACACCGAGTGTGTCGAGTCCTCGACAGTGATCGGAATATTCGATAAAAAGCGTTTATAACAATTAAAACTGACAAACTACCGGTCGGAATAGAACCGTACTTGCGCTGCTGAACCGAATTACATTAGTCAACAGTACCTCATCTTAAGCCGTATCACTTTCTAATCGACTACGTTTATCAGCCAAGTTGCGATCAATGCTATTCCATGTCCAATTACTACAAAAAAAAACTAAAGGAACTCTAAAAAGCTCTTACTAAAGTATTGGCTATTACGTATTTCATCAAATCCTACCTAACCTTCTTCAATTGGGATTCCCAATACTTCGTACAAACTAAACAGCCCTTTGTTCAGGATTCTTCTAAGTTTTGCACCTTCTCTAATCAAGTACCAACTTTTCCATGGATTTACAAAACAGATAGATTGCAAATTATAGAACGAGTACGGTACTCAAAATAAGTGTAGCGGCATGTAAGCAGATCAACCCGAAACCGGATGATTTATTTGCGCTTTTATTTCAAAGCGAAGCGGTAATGGTCTGATGATGATAAAGGAGTGCATATCAGTAGAATATTTAAGCACAGAATACCGAACAGCTTGGGTTGCGGAAAAAGAAAAGAAGAGATATGTGGGCAGACAATAAGGTCAATCAGGTATATTTTCCACGACTTGTCTGATGATTCAACCGCTAGCAAAATATACGACAGGCGACGTTATTCTAACATTGATATTTACCATAGATCATCGTTGCATAAAGATTATCGTCACAGTTTGTTTTAACAAGTATCGCTCTGAGCAGAGTAGTCACGATTCCTATGCTCCATGCGCTTAATACCTGTTCAGGCTTCTCACAAAGTTTTAGGTCATCAATCAACGGAGTTGGGGAGAGAGCGAGTGTTTTATAAAGTACCTATTACGATACATGGTAAGGTAACAGGATGGAGGTAAGTTTTTAGTTTGGTGGTGAGAATAACTTATTTGCTAAATTAAATACGTTAAAGATGATTAATGCTTGTGCAAAATTATACCTATGACAGAATATATCATTCTTGTTGATACCTAGAATGCATTACAAGTATTACAACTATCTACGAAAATTTGTTTTTTTGTCTCTTATATCAGTGACTACAACGCATATTATACTACTTAGTAGCTGTCACATATAATTTAATATAAAGATGATTCAAACATTGGACCATCATTTATACCCTTATTTTTAAAAACACGTTCTTAGTACATCGCTTTTCGTCCACACTCTATTTTTCATGTTTGTAGGTTCAGTGGTTTAGGCTTTACGTTGATTCCTAGCGAATATCAGTCAGCTAGTCAGGACCTAATCTTTTATATTATTATTTATAGATTGAGGATTCTTATGAAACTTAATCGGCCGGTCCGATATATGACGCCGCATAAAACTTTCGCCATTTTTAAGAGAAATACTCAGTCAAAAGTTCAAGATCATTCACAAACTCTAAAATTTCTGTTGAACAAGTTTCGGCAAGATTAGTTTTACGAGTAAACTACGATTTTTAGTCAAGCCAAAATTTTCAAAAAGATATTCTAATATATTTGCTAAATTCCATGCATCGCTTAATCGATCAATAATTGCACTTTCTCTATCTTTTTTATCATAATCATATAATATTTGTCCCTACCCGTGTCATATGCAGTTTATTCACACCACCATAATCTGTCCTGACTGAAGGCAAGTTTAGTAGGTAACAAGATCCTTTGTAAGAAACAAGGGATTTCAACACAACGAAAGAGGGGATATTATTTTCAAGACAATATAAAATATAATAAAATGTAAATTGTTAAGAGCATGTTAAAACTTGTATTCTAAAGGATTTATCCTATTTATCCTAAGGTCATACTTAGGTTTTGTTTTATTAACTTGGAGGTTTATTATCTGTGTTCACTTCTTATTAATTTAGTTAACCGCTATATTACATAAATAATTAAATTGATTCCTGCTAAAAACAAAATGTAAAGCAAAATATTACAATGCCAAATTTTACGCACTTTATATTTACAATAATTCTAAAAAACAAACAAGCTAGTACAGTGACAGAAATAAACAGATGAGCAGAAGACAGAGCATAACTATAAGAGTTCATTGTAGTGTTGCGGAACCCTGAAAACGTTGTCAGAATGTTATTGATTGGAGACTGTGCCAAAGAAGATATAATAATACTGAGCTATAAGAAGCTATTAGGTTTCGGCCGTAGGGATATGACTTCATGGAATTAAAAATGAACTTAGACACGTACCTACAAGTAGAGTAGCTAAAAATATGAAGTGCTATATTAGAAATGCTGGAATATTATTTTCTTATTATTCCCTAAATTAGTATTTACTTATACAAATTATAAGAGAACGAACGAAAATCACACGATATGGGCAAGATTTATCAATACTTCAGTGAGGCTTCTTCCAAAAAGTTCTCATTTATACTATTAATACTTTAAATTTTTAGTCTTTCCGAAAATTAAACATAGTTTAGCAAATAATACATACGATTATTTCTGCTTTAGTCGTTTTATTTACCTATAAATTGCAATTATTCCAAAGTGAGTCTCCACCGACAAATTACAAGAAAATATCTACCTAAAGATTCCTAGGCCCCAAATACAGTGAAACCAAGAGTCATGTAGAGTTACTTCTTTACTTATTGTCTCCTTATTTCCTACGGGAATAGAGAGGGCTTTAGTAACGCACCTATAACAAAACCTTAACTTTAATAAAGAAAATTATTTTACTATACCTATTCTACGGGATTCACGTCCCCCTTTTCCAATGTCCGTAAAACTCGTTGTATAGTAGCTAACTGAGCTGGTAAACAAAGCTGATACCAGTATGGAAAAGTGCGTTTTTATATAAGTGTAATGTAATTTTAAAGGAAGGAGAGGTTTGTTACTATGTAATCTTCGACTTCTCAGATACTCCTTAGCCAGCGTGATTTTATAATTTTTTTGTATTTTAAAGACATAAGACTTCTCATGTGGCGAGACCTGTATACCGAGATATAGATTTTATAGAAATCAGTTTCGTAATTTGGTTACTAAATCAGAATAACTGAAAAAATAGTAAACGCGCCTGCCGAGTTGAATTGCTGGGTGGGGTATTATGTTCTTATTATTTCCTAAATACTAATTTAGGAAATAATAAGAAAATAATATTCAAGCATTTCTAATAGAACACTTCATATTTTTTTAGCTACTCTACTTGTAGTACGTGTCTAAGTTCAATTAATTTAATTACTTACCAACCAAATTATTTAAAAATATTTTTTCGCAACCCTTGTCACTCAAAAGCTTTTGCACTTGGTTGTAACAATAACAACATATTTTAAAATTCTCAGTAGAATATTATTATTATCATATTATTGATATCAAAATATGAATGAATATTGCACTTTGAACTTTGCAAGTTTTCATACTGTTATTATATGAAAACTAGTTGTGTTGATCTCATACGCCGAAAAACACTGACTGGTACTTTTATGAAAAAATATTTATGAGTCTGCGTTGTTGTCAGTTTGTTTTGTGCACCTTTGTTTCTGACGAGCTAGCTCTATTCGACCAAAATGGCCGATACAAAAATGCAACTGCGCTGAATAAAGTTTTATATTGTAGTTTTGTTAAGTTTTTGTTGTTTATCTACTGGTATATATCAATTGAAGTTCTTAGTTTCCATTTTTGCTACTTGGTGGTTTATGGCCTGCAGCTTCTAAATATGGGAAGCCATATCCAGCAGTGGTTGTTTCCTGGACACACTCATCCTCACACACACGCACACACCACATACACACACAAAGGCACATGTATCATAATAATACATTAAGCAAATTGTTTTGTATAGAACATATTGTTATTTATATATTATTTTGTGCTAAGTAACTAATATGCTAAACATTTAGATTATGTTTATAGTTATGTATAATGAACCTCTTACAGGGAAGAAACTGACTGCTGCAACACAGCTATTTGCTAAAGTAGCAGGCAGGGCTTCAATCATATTATGTATTCTGTATTTTAAAGCAATAAAACATTTTGTATTTGTATTTGTATTTCAAAAACTAATGTATGGGGACAGGAAGGATATCTTTTCCAGTTCGTTCCCTCAAGGCAAACGTCAGATTAAGGGGACAGACAAGAACACAGACAAGAGGACAGACAGATAACCACTAACCATGCTGGCTTCGCCGACTTATAATATTAGCCAGCTATGTGGTCTAACTAAGTAATGCTAATATTACTATCTTTTACAAACTACGTTTTTAGAATAGTGCTCGTACTTAAAAAATTTGAATTACTTATTTGAAATCCGTCGGAAGCTGCAGCCGCAAAGGATTCGCGCCAGCTCGAAATATTCTACTTCCATTGAAATTCATTCACAACACGAAAGCGACCGCTACTCGCACACAAAGAATTTGAGGTTATTTTTCTCATTTCAAATTCTCCATCCCCGCGACTAGAATCGTAAAAAGCGGATTATAGTCGGCACGTGCGTAACTAGGATGGGGGATGAAAGGTCTGAGAGCTGAACCTGTAAAGAAAATAAATATGTTTATCATATACTTACCTTTTAAGAAGCACAGGGACAGGGTTTGGGATCTTATTAAAAAAATTAGTTTTTCTTTTACGCCTTTTTTATAAAAAACACTACCTACACTGTTTAACCCACTTGATGTTAACGTTCTTTTATAAAATAAAAAAAAATATATTTAAGTTTTTTATTGCGAGTTTAAAAGCGGCGTAGTTAGGCATAAAGCTAAAAGTGTATTTTTATAAAAGAGATAAAATCTAGAATTTATTTTCTATCCACCCAAATAAGTACTAAGTTAACAACATGGTATTAATTATATCACAGACTACAAATTATGTCCAGATACGAAGTCCACTAAAAGCGAATCTATTTTTTAGGGACGGAGGTAAAATATTTAAAAACCTGCTATGCAAAAGCTAGAAAACATTTGTGAGTGAAATCTCTACCCTCTAAACCGAATCCTGGTTACACCCACATTCACAGCTCGCGTAGCGGATAGAATTCGTGAGAATAAGCCGAGACTGCAATATGGGTAGTTTATTTACTCCTAGCCTAGCCACTAAGCTGCATATAATGAAAACGCACTGTCGCGGGCGTCAAATAGCGCCGCCACTAACAAAAAATGTCTTTATTAGTTGAATGAAACGTCTTGATACTGAAGATTACTGTTACTAGCATTGAGCGCTCCGATAGGTTTTGAAAATAATCTCACTGTCTCCATGTCTCTAAAGTCTCGCCTCCAACTTAATCAAACAAATTACCTCTACCGGGACTAGCATATACTCATATCGCTCTTGCATTTATCCTATAAATTATAAATATTATTTGAATATTAAATATTGTAAATATTCTATAAATTCAATTAAATGCAGGAAATTTCATAACATTTGTTCTATTCGCTACAATCGCTTTGTTGTGCTATGTGCTATGTTACAATCGTTTTAATATAGTACACAATTAATTAACTCATAGACTTAATAAATTGTGTACTATATTAAAGCGATTGTTGTACAAAATATTAAAAATAATGCTAAAGCGATTAATGATATTATTCACGACTCACCGCGGTTTTAACATAGGTAATGTTTAATTTCGCGCAAACATGCAATTGAAAATGTTCCATGTATTTGAATTTTATGATAATGTGATTTGTGATTTCGTAAATACAACCTTTTGAATGCGAATTAACAGGTTTGCTTTATTGTTTCTGATAAACTGAATGTGCAATTAGCATGCTATGTTAAGTGCGATGATATTTCACTGCTTTTTTCCGCAGTTTTTTGTACACCTTCTATGACTTTTAATGAAACCCATGCACGCGAGCGTTGCATTTTGTTTACTTAATGTAAACGAAAGCTTATAAAAACTAGCCTTACAATTGTTAATTTAAACAATTTATTAATAAATATGCACAAAAAGAAAGAAAGCTCACGTTATGTGGTACAAATATAATTACATATAGACAAACTAGTCACTAAGGAAATTTAGGTTACCTTTAAAATAAATATGACGTCTACTGTTTCGTTAAGAAATTCATGAGTCATGGCTTTAATTTTCATTTCAACCTCCTATATCTAACTCTGTAGAAACCATTTAAGAGTAATTCAAACTAGAGTAAGAACGTTAAATGACTGAATTCATCGAAAATAGGAGTCAACATGGTCTTTACGCAAGCGCCTGATTAAAAAGTCTCCTCCAAAGCCTACTTAACAGCCAGGGCCGCATAAATTGTAAAAAGTGCATCTGTCTAAATAACTAAATTTGTATTTGAGTGCGAGACGTGTCATCGTTGAAAACACGAACGGCTCATTTCATCCCTAATGAAGTTCACCGAATATAAAACGAAACTATAGTTGGGCCTTTCCAACAATCAGGTACTCGTGAAAACCCGTTTTCTTATACAATATGAACTAAATTTGTCTTATCAAGTCAAACAGAAAAAATCAAGTTCGCTGTTAATAAAAGCGTTAAGGAGGAAGACAAAATACATTATTTGTATAACGCGGTGAATCTCAAATATCAAATGCGTGTAGTCACACTATAGCAGCTCATACGGTTATCCGCACACGTCGTGAGTTGTCACTTGTCGCAAGCCTGTCGCACGCGACGTTGACTCCCCTTCTTGCGACAATGAAACTCTATAGGACTTTTCCTGTTTCATTCAAAGTTGTTATCTTAATTCAATGATTAATAACGTGCTTCATAGTTGTTATAAGCAGCTGCTCTGTAAAGTCATTCAAATTGTAAAACTTGTGTTTAACGGCTTACAAAATTAATGCTTACACAATAATTTATCAAAATTATTGTTTAAAAAATATCCAGACATAAAAATAAACATAACCCCTCTGTCGGGTAAAAATATTTATTATTATATATAAGCGCTCACTTGAAAGAGTCAACACCTCCTGAGGACGCTTTGTGCCAAGGCGAAATATGTGACGAAGAAGATAAATAATGTGGCGCCTCTTCATCACGAAAACAAAAAAATTGTTTTTCATCCCACCATCTCGGAGAGAGTATTTTTGCTATTCGATATCTGAGTGCAAAAGCCGTTTTTATCCGCTAGAGGATAAAGTAAAATTGAATTTATTATATCGTGTGCACTGAGTTTGTGAATTAAAAACCTCATTCAACCTATTTGCTTCTACCTCTATGGTGCCAAATTCATCATACAACCTTTTTTATTTTGTTAAAATCTCAGACCCGGAACCTTTTAGCTGTATTTTTTTTATTTGTTTTGCGCTCGCCATTATCTTTTTACGTCATATTGTTAAAACCTTCAACCTTATTAATAAACGCGTCTTAACTTTAATCGTCATTTGTCTTGTTTTGACGCGTGACCTTCTTCATTAGATAGAATATGACATAAGATGCTTTAAGTTAAGGCGCGTTTATTAATAAGGCACTTTATATTAAAAAAATAAGTGAAAACTAAAATGAGTGTTTCAATTTTTTATTTTTTGTATGTACTCATTTCCTCGCTGAGGTGGGATGAAAAGTTACGTGTTGCATTCTAGTGCAAAATTTTTCCCCTTGTGAACTTTAAATTCCCTCGCCCAGCGAGTTGAATTTTAGAATCCTTCGCTTGCTAGGTAATCAAATATGAGCACGCGGTTAAAAAGCAACTTTGCACTCTTGTATAATAAATAACTATTTTTGATTTGTCACGCTGACATCAAGACAAAGCGGGAAAACTAGATTTCTTTAAACAATATCTACATACATGGATTTCCGCAAAGTAACACCTGACATCATTAATTTATCAGAATTTATAGACTAAATAAAGTGCAAATGTAATAATAATAACAGTTAAGTATTTTTAAGATGAGTTCCATAATGCAAAAAACACATGATCAGCAAGTATCTTTAGTATTTTAATCAACGTTTTTATTTTATTTTTTAAATGTACAACGTCCCATCTTGTATCAAATTGCAATTGGGGTGCAAAGACATATTGTAAAACAGATATTCTTGTAAAACTACTAAAATAACAAAATCACATAACCTTCAATCACTTGTCTTTTAAGTAGTTTCGAAAGCCGTGTCCATGAAGTGCTGAAACCCGATCCCGCTGACATATAGAATTGCACAAAACTGGAGTAAGAGTAAACGCAACAAAATATCTGGTCGTTTCATTTTATATGCGTCTATAAATTGTCTTGTTCTTATTTCCACGAAGAGCTTGAAGGCATCTATTGCGAGGCGTTCAAGTCATATCAGTTCCCATAAAAATGTTTTATGTTAGTGGCTAATAAATGACATCAGCGAATTCCGTAAGACAATATGAGAGGCGCTGTCTGCATTTGCTCTATCCATTTGGCTGCCTCCCCTAGCAATCATTGTTTCGACCCGACAGAGAATATACAGGACGTTCGATATTGAATATTGAGAAACATCCAGCCTGGGCATGTTTGTAAGCTTGTGAGCAAAGGCAATGTTATGAATGTTGGGAGATGTTGCAGGACTTGCAGGTTTCGATATTTTAGATTTGTTGGAAAATGGACATCTCTATGCTTTTGTTTGTACTATGTCTCACTCTCTCGTTTACCATAATAAAATCATATGTTAATTTAATTTTTGTGCAAAATATCAGAGCAACTGGCTATCTAAAATCTAAATTCTTATTTTATTTCTAGATCTAATAAGTTTTATTCATAGGTTTAGGTCAAATATATAGGTTTATCTTTAGGAAATCAGACCAAAGTCTCACAAAATGACTTTATTGCTAAAGCTTTATACGTGTACATAAAGTAACGTTTACCCATAGCGACCCACTGATACTTACGGGTCTCCCTATGAAGGAGTGTAGGATTTTTCGAGTTGGTGACTAAACTTTGAAAACTATTCACCGACAAGCAGTTTTCCTCACGGATTTCTTTTATAGCTCTATTTCCCCTAAACATTTGTATCACCCTATAAACATTTATGGTTTGACTAAGATCATGGGTGCCGAGTCGTCATATTGGGCACTCAGCTAATATTGGCCCCTTGTTTTTGTTAAGCTCTGTGCTATGTTTATACCATGTTTACCATTAATTGGTTTTCCTTGTACGTAGTCAAATGTTTATTTTAAACTGTGAAATTAAATGTTTTGTTATATGAGTACCTTACTGACTGTATTTAAAAAAAAAAAAGCCTCAAGTGCGTCTTGAAACATGCTTACTTACCTACGTATACATTCCGTAGCACACGAATTATTATTTTTATAACAATAATTTGACTGTAAAATCAATTCGTATTTCCGTTTTAGTTGTTATGGATATTTCTTAAAAAATATTGTCCGATATCGCTGAGGACATTTTCCTGCCAGAGTCTATCGGCGTAAAAACAAAGAGGTTGGGGAAAACTAACTAACACAACTCATTCTTTCAATGCTTTCAACTTAAAAGTAGATATATGAAAAAAATATGAACGAAACTTATTACCGTGATATGACTTCAAATGATTTATTCAGCGCTACCTCACCTTATATGATTAGGTGAAAAGAAAACTGATCCATCTTCACATGTATGGGAGCTAACTTTAAAATATTAAATTGTCATTATTTTATAATGCCAAAATTAAAATTTATACGCAAACTATAACTATAGTAAATTAAACGCATTTTAAAAGTGACAAGGACGGACGAACAGAGTGAAACTATACGAGTTCTTTGTGGTACTAAGGAAACCTAATAACATTGGTAGGAGGGGTGTTTGAACAGCCAATGATATTTTTAACTGCTTTCAAAAAAGGAGGAAGTTTTTTGTACTTCCCCCTATTTTTCAAAGATGTGTGGACTGAATGAATATTTGAATTAACTCTTCACACAAACATCAAATATACAGGAAAAAATCTTATATCTAGTGTCACAAGTGACAGCCTTATCGCTAAAAGCGGTCTCTTCCAGGCAACCTTAGGATGGAAACAATTTACAAAATAAAAACAGTATAGGACTGATGCGGAAAATTCTTTTATTTAATTATTTGTTTGAAAATGTAGAAAAGTAAGATTTCCTGCATACCACACATACGTTATACAAGATTCACGAAATCTCTGACATAGCAGAAGTTCTCGTAGGAAGCTAGTACTGTTCAACGCTTATAACAGAAAAAAGCTTTTGATTCACTGAAATAAAAAAACGAAAACCATGCATCCTTTTTTTTAATTATTATTAATTATTATTAATTATTATTAAAAAAAAATGAATTTTATGGAGTGTAGTAACGCGTATCTTATTTATTTTGTCTTACGTTAGTGTTCACAACGATGGCACGTCTTGGTCTCATGATATCGTTGTTGACATGAAAGACTAATTTCATCCCTGATGAAGTTCAGCGAATGTGTACGAAACTATAATTTGATCAGTTACGGATGAAAACCTGTATTATTCAATAAAATAATTTGGCTTTTATGCGCTTTAAAACAAAGTTAACTAACAAGCTGGTGTTAACTAAAATTAACTCGGTCACATCTCACACACAGCTAGTAGCTTGGTGTGAGCAAACATAATCAACGTGTGTGCGTTGCAGCTCCAAGGAGCTGTTGGCTCAGCAATATTGGACACCGCTGTAAACTATTATAGCGTATTTGGGAACAGAGCAGATGTAGATAAAGAAGAAAGGTATTTTGTGTGGTTATTTTGTGATGGAATTAAGTGTAATTAAGATGTAGATAAATAATTAACCAAACGTCTCGGCGTTTCAATAGCTCCATCAATTATAATTGTCTTGGCAATTGGTAGTGTCATATACCAGACAGTCAAGAAGTTGTGTTTTTATATTAAAGTAGCGAAATTATTGTAGTCGCAAGGAAAAGGTTACAGAATCACTAGTTTTTAGAATGTAGTAGTAGAATTCGTGTTGGTATCCCTACTAACTTAAAATTAAACTAGTAGGTGGTCAAAAGTGTTAACGCTAGCTGCTACAAACTTCCATTATCTTGGAAAATACAAACGCTTTCGTATTCAAGCGAAAAGCCAACATCACTTCAAATATTAAAGAAGATTAAAAATTCCATTCAAGATCTCAGAAGTAATCTTCATTGAAAGCAGTCTTAAATCGAAAATTTAACGGAAATAATCTTTGTTTGAGTCTTAAAATATCTTGGATTAGGAACAAAGATTATGTTATGAAGTGAATAATTAAAAGCTAACTTTTTAAGTTTAAGGTATTTTTAACATTTTGAGAATTCAATGTAACTTGCATGGAACTTTATAAACTTTTGAGTTTGAAGGTGAATTTTCACAAATAGACTCAATTCAACACTCACAACATCAGTGCTATACGTTAAGCATACATTATTTGCTATTCTAGTTTTTTTAAGGACTAGTTGAACCCTTAACTTTCAATTTTTTTTATACTTTACTGACTTTTTATTTTTATTATGGGAGTACAGAAAAGTATAGTTATTAGACTTTTAAGGCAATTTTTTAAATTTTTATCTTCGTTAAACCATCCTCGTACTTCAAGGAATATTCTAAAAAAAGAATTAGCAAAATTGGTTCAGCTGCTCTCGAAATTTGCTCTTAGCACAGCACATTCAACGATTCATTTTTATATTATAGATTTATGGCTGCTTAATTACGACGCTTTAGTAACAATCAATTGGACAATGTGTAAGCGCGTTACTTAAAAAGTTTTTAATCGTGTTTAAATTATTATCACTATTTTGAGAATATTTAAGTGTTATTTTTAACTAAGACAGGTATATGACTAGCAGCTTATAAAATTACTAAAATCAGCGATATTGTTGTCCTTAATGAAGCAAAACTCGTGTGGAATGCACTGACTCTCAAGAAAAGCAGTTGGACCACATCGTTAGGTTTCACGTCGTTACCATCGTTACGCTGTTGCATCAACAGATTTTACAAAACATTTTCACATAGTCTAAAATTAAAAGATATTTTTTACCTTTAATAAATTCAAATGTCTCAAAAATAAACGAAAGGTATCTTATTTTCGATCTCTCTTCGTACAGTCTTGTGAATATCACCCCGTATTTTACTGAAAATGCTAGTCATCTATCCTTTTCCTCGCATGATCCTATTGTTTGACTCCCTCTTTGCGATTTAGCGAGATTGGTTTCACACTCTCACTCACTAAAGTTATTGTTCTAAGGTCACATGCCATTATTCATAGCCAAATAGAGATGGAAATTATCTGGCAACTATTTTTTATAATTTTTCGGACTGTTTACTTTTTATTTATATAGCTACGGTTTTGTTCGGTAATCGTAACGTACGGAATCCAGAGCGTGATTGTATGCGTTGCCTTCGCGCCTCACCTGGGCAGTTTACTCGACGACGACAACAATTTCTGCGTGTGGCGGTGACTCTCCGTTTTGCTGTAAGGTACTAATATGTGTTTGCGGTTCCACGATGGAGGCCAATAGCCATCACATACTGAATCGTGGGCGTTGAACAGGGAGGTACCCGCGACACCATGTCCTTTGTGACATAGTCCGTAGAGCCTTTTTGACGGCGAACGTCCTCTGCGTTCTAGAGCCTCCGGGTCTGTACGGGTCTGGCAGAAGCCAGACGGGCTGACACTGCTGCCCTGGAAAATAGAAAGTGTCTTATTTAGTACGCTACTTGCGACAGTACTGTTCGTGCCAGATTCCTGAGTCACATCGTTCAAAGTATGCTGCTATGAAATTGTTTTACCACCTCGTGCCGATTGCTGTGGAAACCATGGACTATTTGGTCTCTGATGCTTAAAAAATGTATGGGGAACAGGGTAAAGACTTATAATAAAATCAATTGACTTCCACTCCGGTTTGTTTATAGGGCGCTATTTTTTGCATAACCAAACAAATACTTTTAATATTTAGTATCTTAACAATGCTTACGAAGGCATGAAATATTACCGGCAAAATATTTAAGAACATCCCTACTCGTATGTCTTACAAATGCGAACACTTTACTACGAATGGGGTGGACGGCAACGTTTTCCATTAGGCATCAATCCTTGTTTCAGATATTGCGATGATGTGACTCTAAGGCAGCTGGGGTATGATATATTTTAAACCTAAACTGATATAATTTTGCGTCAATATGAATACAGCAAATATGTTTTTATTTGTTTGTATATGCTGCTGAAAATCAAAAATTGCATTTAAATCCAACTTGGACAAATGTTGACAACAAATATTTATTGTGTCGTCGTATCAACACGTCCCACTGCTGGGCACGTGTCTCCCCGATAAAGGGGCCTATCTTCCACCACGTTGGGCAAAAAATATTGTTTTAAATTGTTTTATTAATAACCTTTAATAAATGAGAGCTTGTTTTTTTTACATTAGCTACTTGATACATTACTCACTTTTAAGATGAGGAAGATATCCTTTGACGCTCGCGGATATCCTACCATCAATCGCTATTCAAGAATCTTATTATCCCGAAGCCGCATAAAATTAGCCTTTTATCCACTTCAATAAGATTCACACAGCTACTTTTTTATAAATTCAACAGCCTAAGCCTACTGATCCCGCATAACAGGTAGTAATAAACGTACGTCGTCGTTATAGAAATTCATTGCTAACGCCCAAAAAAATCTTTTAGTGAGAAAATATCCAAGTCTTCGTCCCCAATGTTTACTCTTGGTGGTTAAGCTGCATCTAATGAAATCCCCTGTCGGGGAAGCCTTGCACAGGATCTTAGGCGGTCGAAGCGGTTTTGAGACTTAAGAAAGTAACGTATGCGTAATAAAGACTTACGTGCTTTATTACTTTGTCAGCTGTGTTTGAACAATGAGTACAATGTCACTGTTTAATAAAAAGTGACCAAAAATATCAAATTATTTACGTACTACTATAGTCACTGTGGGCGCTACCTTGTCTTCTAAAAGCCTAAACTTATACAAAATCAGGTTAACGTAGCTCACTTGTCGCTAACAGTCACACCAAAATAATTCCAGTCGGTACATCACATATCCTACGATCATTGTGTGTCATTAGTTGCCGATACTCAAATGAGTAATCCATATCAAAAAGAATTTCCTAAATAACTAGGTACAATATTTCTAGTAAATGATCAA
Source organism: Ligdia adustata (assembly GCA_947049295.1). Classification (NCBI taxonomy): domain Eukaryota; kingdom Metazoa; phylum Arthropoda; class Insecta; order Lepidoptera; family Geometridae; genus Ligdia; species Ligdia adustata. The sequence goes on along the minus strand of OX346214.1, from coordinate 5,539,757 downwards.
GAAGCATGATTCCTAGTATAGTGAATAGACATGTGAACTTTGAGTATTTTCGGTATAGCTTCACCAACTTATATCGGAATGTTATTCCGATCACGACGTTACTAACCTTGCTTATTGAATAAACTTCTACAGCCATAATACAAACTACAGATTTCATTTAGTACCGACCCGGGTCCGATAAATCGTTAGTGGTATCCAAACAAAAATATAAGGGAGAAAATTCAATCACAGCCAATTCAAACTTTTGTGCGGCTAAAGGGTTCCTAAGAAATCTTCGACCGTTTCGACTGTACGCATCTTTGAATAAAAGACCCCTTAGATTGAACAATGGGACGGTTCAGCCTAGTGGACATATAACGGTTGACCAATTTTCTTTTGTCCGAATTCCTACGAATTGAGAATATCAAACGGGGCGCTCAGACGGAGTGCTGATTGACACTCTCTTTGTACGAAAATCCATTGATTTTAACCAATTCAATGAACAATATTACATTCACAAAAATAAAATTCATGGGGTTGATGGAACACAATCTTTGTGCTGTGTTCGGGTGAAACTGCATCGTTCGGTCCATATTATTTAAGAGTATAACACTCATCATTATTAAAAATTTGTATTCTGACACCAAACTTTTTTTTTTATCCTTAACAGCTAGCATTTTTTTTGCACATCATCACATTATTAAAAATCCCTATGAGAGGAGCAGAACAAATTTGTTATAACACCTAGAAGTGTTGCCAGCGGTTATACGAAAACGCATTGTGCTGCGTATTTTTCTACGGGATTTTGACGTCATAGATTTTTACACTTTTATATCCGCAGTTCTATGATAGACGTAGTAAGTAACATGTTTGTAAATAATATAATTTTTTTTATCCAAAACTATAAAATTTGCATTTACCGATATGAAAATATGATAAAAAGTATGATATTAACGCACTATTTTCATAAGAACTCTAGAAAAATATGACTTTAGGTAATGTTTACATGATTATCGTTTCTACGTGGGTGTTTACTAGAATTTTATTGGTAAGCGAATATATCCAGTAACGAGGAGACCAATTTACGAAAATATTATACATTGAACCAAAATGTAAGTCAGTTATCTATTTTGTACATTATTTTCGTAGAACATCATTGAAGTTTTTTTACTAAAATAAACTCTGGTGTTAGTCAACTCATAAAAGTTGAAAGCTTAATTAAATAAAAATTACACTTAAGGCTGAAAAGATTAGATGATTGTAAAAAAATTGTAATGAAACGTTTATATTGAGAGTAAATACAATGGAATATAGTTTTATTTCTTGGAAGCCATCACCAACACACCCTACTACGAGTTTCAATATACATATTCAAAAATAATAAACGTATGTAATTATTTTTACCTGGCTATGCCGTGCCAATTAGTTTTTTTTTTATTTACATTCATCCATAGATTTATTTACAAAATAGTTAATATTAGCAACTAAATACTAAATTAATGATATTTTGCACATATAGCTTTCAGGATTACTCCTATATTGATATAGGAGTAATCTTAGTGTAACGGTGAGGTCACTTAGCGACAAAAGCCTTTAAATAAGTTAGTAAATAAACACATACCAGACCCAATAACAGAAGGTGCTTAATGTCATCACATGACATCACAACCGTCATCCCCAAACACTGCAATCACTTGGCGTAACTTTACAAAATACCAAAAACGTATCAACCCATGACGTCTCACTGCTAGGCTCGGGTCTCGCTGGGAAGGGGGTGTCAACCATATAGTCCACCACGCTGGCCAAACTGCGGGTTAGGGACTTCACTTATCTTCGAAAGCTATTAATCTTCTAAGCCAAGCAGGTTTTATCGATGTTTTTCTTCCTTGTTGTAACTTGTGGTAATTGATTAAAACACCCACATAAGTAAAAGCCCCAGAGCTGGATGATCCTGAGATTGAACCCGCGCCTTTTCGCTTGTAAGGCATTGGTTTTCCGATTAGGCTACCACTAACTTACAAAATACCAATAAGTTCATACTAAACTTGTCTCCAGACCTTGTATTTTGCAAAGTTACACACCAGCGCACACCGCAAGTGCTTGTTTGCCGTCGCTGTCGTCATGTCGGTAGCAACGCCATTAGGTTGGTACGAACAAAATTTATAATGCAAATACGATTACGCGCCCGCCTCGAGTTGTGAGAGCTAATGCACTCGACGCTATGAATTGCAAACTGTCGTGTCGGTGAGGTTCTTTATGGTAGGCCAAATAACTAAACCTGACAAGTTTTTGCAAAAATATTACTACAGTAATTTTGAGCGTCTATGTTAAACGAAACTATGCTGAGCTTGATTAAGTTGGGTACAAGGGTAACTTTTGTCACCTGGATCATAACTAGCAGGTACTTAGTATTCCAAACTGCAAGTTTTAGATCATAGTTTTACACATTCATAATTCTTAATTTGAGGTTGTGTTTCGCAAGCCTCTGCCACATATAATAATAATTAAACTTGGCATGTGAATAGTTCCGTAGCCTTCCCATTTTTAACTTTAAATCGCCCGAAGAATAAAAGCTGAAATCTTGTAAACATTATCTTTGCGTTTATCATCACATCAAATTCACACATCACCACTAGTGAATGGGCGGAATCGTTTAAAATATACGAATAATAATCTTTAGTACTCTATTTAGTATCTCTGCTGTTTAGTTTAATATAGCAACCCTTATTATGCTTAGTTCAAGTTAAGACATGCTAAGGTTTAATTTGCACAATGTATGACAAAGTTTAAAACACGACTTAGCTTTAATATGAAATATTATATAACTAATTATACTACGCATTCAAATGCATTCTGAGGCAGCGTAGCAGCAACCGCCTCTAAAATGGTTGCGGGTTAGGTAAGCCGCACTAACCTGCCGACGTTCTCAGCTATGCGGATGGTATCCTACTAAGGATTACCTAACAGTAAATATCTACCTGTACATGTTCCAATAACTTATTTACTAAATACTTTAGGTAATATTTTCATTTCTTTATCACAAATATAGGTAATATAGAGTAATTCCCGACTGGCTGACTCACTGACTGATATTCGCTTGGTATAAACGCAGAGTCGAAACCGCTGAGCCTAGACACATGACATTTAGATGGTGTGTTCATTATAGATCATACTCAGAAAGAATTTCTGAAATTTCAACTCTTAAGTGGGATAACGTTTAAAACTTTTTAATATTTTATTTGGTCACGGGCCATGCCACGAGCTACATCTACTAAGCCTTTATTACATTAGCAGCATAACGGAACAACAAAACTAAACATACAGCGTCGTTGTAAGAATCAATTTCCTGGCTTCCGTGCTTCTTTAGTCCGTTCAATGTAAAGGAATTTAATAATTTATCGTCGCAAATGGGAAATAGCCAGTTTGGCGCTGAAGCGTCTAATTTAGCTGCGATGTAGCCCGACTGTATATTTATTTCCGTGGGCTTTGTTCTTCTATCCGCGAATTAAGCGAGATCTTCCATAGAGTAAGAGTCTGAGAGAGGAGTCGCCCGGAATATTTATACAAATCCCGCGACTGAGATCGACGAAATTATTTACAGTATTTTGTTATGGAACTAACTATGAAATTAAGGAAAAGACTGTTTCATACATTTTGACGACAGATAAACTTTTTCTATGAAACAGCGAATTTTTATTACTCGTATTCAGGATTTTTTCCAGGGATTTTTTTTATAATTATGTATATGTTAATGATATGTTTGTAAAACTTTCACAGCATAGGATTCTTTAACTTTTTTCTTATCCGTGGTGTATGGACAAACCCCAAATATTGAATAATATTAGTTATATATAAAATACATAGATTTGGCTTTAAAATCTAAAGTTTAAATATTAAATACTTTCATAATAATATATGAACGAAATACAAATGTGCTGTATTAATTATAATAATAAAATAAACTTTATTATTAAAATAAATGATTAATCTTATTCTAAAAAGTATTCATTACAAATGCGTTATCGTATTGGCATAACGCCTTTTTATTTAAAAATATGCTTTCGAGTGACTGTAACTCATACTCTCAGTCACAGTATGAGGTAAAACAGCAAAAGTCTATGACACCATCAGCTGTAAAATGTTTGCTTCTGGTGCATCTCTGAAACGTCTTCGTAACTTCTTGCCCACTGCTACTAAGGTTGCGCTCGCACAATCTCTCCTCCTTCCCATCTTAGACTACGCTGACGCCTGCTATTTAGATATTCGGGAGAACCAGCTAGACAAGCTTGAGCGGCTTCAAAATTTCTGTATCAGATTTATATTTGGTTTACGCAAACTATGAACACATCTCTCAGTTTCGTACTAAGCTCAAGTGGCTGTCAATTCGTCTTCGTCGGAATGCTCACATCCTATCTCTTACCTATAATATTCTATTCAATCCCAAAACACCGCATTATTTAAAAGATTGTGTTTCTTATTTGCACGATTCCCACACCCTGCCTCTTCGGTCATCGGAAAATCTTGCTCTCAAAATGCCAACTCACTGTAAAACTTTTTTCAAAAACTCTTTTGCTGTTCAATCAGTTATGCTCTGGAACGCTTTACCTACAGACATCAAAAAAGCTTCACCACTCGCTATATTTAAAAATAACGTAAAGAAGTTCTATTTAGCTATTATCTGACCAAAGATCGTCTGTTTTCTGCTGTCTATATTTATTTATTTTTGGTTTTTTCTCTCTCTTCTGCTGTTAATCGTTTATTTTTTGTCTTACAAATTTTTATAGTCTTTATTGTATACCCTGTCTTGTACTATATTTATTTTGCAAATTATATCCATCCTAAAGTTGCCTGGAAGAGATCGCTTTTAGTGATAAGGCCGCCATTTGTGACACTAGATGTAAGGTTTTTCCTGTATATTTGATTTTTGTGTGTCTGCAATTTATTGCAATTTGAGTTTATTCATTCATTCATTCATTCACCTTAAGACAGCATGTTTAATTTTGAAGCCAAATTTAAAGTTTAGTTTTAATTTCAGGCAATCTTGCCGATGTAGGTGTATTTTTTGGTAAAATTTTAATTTAATATTATTATTTTATAATTTACAAATTTTACCGTTAGAATATTAGTTTTCAATTTGGAAGGATCGGATGTCTCTTTTTATAGGTACCTAAATATTGCCATGTTTAACAATGATTATATGATTTTTTACAAGAGTTAAACGACACGAAGTATTATAATACTAATAAGCGAACGAACTTTTTTCTCCACCGGTCGCGTAAGTACCGTAGCTTGAGAGTTCGTTAGTTTAGCTGGCAGAATATCGACAGTGGTTTAATGGGCAAGGGCGTGTTACCCAGAAGATACACCTTCAAATCGTATCCTGTCGTGAAAATTGTCGTTCGCTTTCTTATAAGTAATGATTGTAAATATAGACTAACTAACCGCTGTATGAGTTGATCATTCCTTGTTAGTCGATTCCTGTGGTAAATTAAGCAGGATTGCGGCCGCGTCGAATGATTTATATAGGAAACGTTCATCCCAGTTTATTTACGATTCCCGTTCTACAGAATAATTACAGGCCGCATAAACGCGAATGTAAAAAGGGATTTACCCTTTAATGATTACAAAGTAATTGCTTCTGAATTAGAACGTGAAACCTAAAGGAAATAAATGTGTTGTGGCTTTGTAATGGTTTCACTTTAGGGCTTGTTGAAATAAAGATGTATAAAGATTAATATAATTCAATAAGCATTTTATTTATAATGCTAGTAACAAATGATAAGCAGCGACTTCAAAAAACCAGACCGCTAAATCTTTAATCCTATGTATCATCCCACCTTTTTTTATAATTTTGATGTACCCAGTGTCACTCTCACGACTAAAACGAATTTATTGACACCATTCACATAAAAAACAACAAGCCGTTTTAAAAATATACGTACATTGTATTGAAAGAGACATTCTCGTCTTGGTGCGATATCATAGCCGGTGTACCTCAGGGTGGCGTGCTATGTCCTCTTTTTTTTTCTTTTTGCATTTTTTATAAACTCAATCTCTCAAAACATAACTTTTTCCTATCACCTCTATGCAGATGATCTACACATTTACACGCAGGCCCCGCTTGAACAACTGGATGAGGCAATTAGAGCTACTAATTCCGACCTTCTGAAGATTCGCAACTGGAGTAGATCATACGGGCTAGCGGTTAATCTTTTAAAAACTCAGTCTATTATCATTGGGAGCTCTCGTATGATCTCTAAAGTAGACTGGTTCCATCTTCTTCAACTGATTTTTTATGGAGTTCCTATTAGTATAAGCGAGACCGTAAAAAACGTAAAAAATGGATAGAACGCTTTCCTGGAGTCCCCAGCTTGCAGAAGTCAGTCGTAGAATCTTTGCGTCTGCAGCTTCCCTAAGAAAACTGCGTAATTTCCTTCCGATTACTACCAAAACTGCACTTGTGAAATCTCCTTCTCCCGATATTAGATTACACAGACGCTTGCTATTTAGACTTAACCGAGGAGCAACTCGACATGCTCGAGCGTCTACAAAATCTCTGCATTCGGTTTGTATTTGGATTATGCAAGTATGACCATATCTCTAAATACCGTAAAAGCAAAATGGTTACCTATTCGTCTTCGCCGTAATTCTCAGATTCTGTCTTTTCTTTTTAAAATATTATTTAATCCTACCACCACTCTTACTTAAAAGACAATTTTGTTTTTTTATCTGCTTCCCACTCTATTTCGCTGCGGACGTGACCTTCGCCTTGTGCTGCCTACTTCTACCTCAACGAACTCTTTCTTTAATGCATCATTTACTGTGCAAGCTATCCTTCTACGGAACGCGCTGTCTTTGTCAATCAGACAGGCTAAATCCCTTTTTATATTCAAAATCTTGAATTTTAGCTAAATATTCTGGTACTCCTTACACCTTTTACAGATATATTTATATTAACAGCTAATAAGTACGAATAATATTATATAATAAATAACAATACCTTTCCATACTGATTGATAGTTTCCTGTTTTACAATAATTATAATAACCATCAAATCAAATTATATTCGTCTACTATATGCGCCCTAAACGTAATTACTTTTCCGAAAAATATACAGGTACAAAATTAATTTACCTATGGCAACAATATAAAACGACTACAGAATTTTTCAGGCTCAAGTTTTTCGCTACCATTTGTAATCATTAAATGGAAAGAAAACAAAGCGGGCAATTTCAAGCTATAATTTTATTATTTACCCTCCTACGCACTGGGCATCAACAGTTTTTTTTTATTCTACATACGCTAATAAAAAAACAATAGGTGAGCAGGAACCTAAACATTTCTGTTTATATTATCCACAAAAGGAGAAAAGGATAAAAAATGTTTTCGCCATACCGTTGGCAGTATTCAGGCGACTGTGGGCATTGTTGCCTCAATCGGGGTCCTTTTTTCCTTTAGAAAGGAGGGAACATTCAAATTAGTCCATTGTGATTTATTTTTCTTGGTGCCCCGTCCCTTCCGAATAACGTATCCCAAATGTTTAATGTTCAATGTCATGAAAAAGGTCAGCTTTAATATTTTATCTTTCGGTTTTGTATTTGATTTGATAGTTTAAGCTAGGGTATGCTTATATTATTAAATTGTTAAACAATTGAAAAACATCTTAAAGAGCACAAACATAAAAAAAAAGTTATTAAATCAAATATGTCTTCATTTACGACCAAAAATTAAAATATCATGTTTACATTAGCTGTTGCGTAACACACTCTAAAAATTACCATAATTATATTTTGAAGTCTGTCGAAAATGTTCTGAAGCCATACTTCATTTGTTCATAAATGTACAGAGTTCTCAAGCATTTTCAGCGAACAACGAAAGTCGGCGTCATTAATGCACCCCCGTCCAGCACCCTCGCATTCAGATAACTAAGTAAAACAACTTTATTTGATGTTTTGCGTCAGTGGACGACACACCATGTCACTGGGGACGTGATAAAACACCTCGTATGTACTCAGGTTGTTTACATGTCACGGCTCGGGTCAGGGACGACATGTGGCGAGGGATCTTGTATGAAAACTTCTTGAGAGTGTTTACTATTTATACGACCTAGTTTTTAAGCTAGCTACGGTTTCATGGGAGATACAAGTGGAGACAAAAGTATAACACTTAGTTGATCCGCGAGCAGTCGACTTCGCGACCACCATAATTTTTGCAACTTTATAAAAAAATTAAGACAAGCACTACACCGATATTTTTAATGTTTAGGAATATTATTTAATGCTGTGTTTTGTATGTGTGAACCACATATTTAATATTTTGAAATCGGCTAGTAAATGGAGCCGTAACAAAGTTCCCCCTTTTTTATTGAAAAATTCCCTCATGATCAAAAGTCCGTAAAGCTTATACAACCAAATTTCGTCAGAATTGGTTGGAATCTACAACCTTAACGCGAGTACGAAATTTCAGGTGACATCCAAACTGACAGAAGAAAAAAATACCAGATCCAAGGCAGAGACGTTTTGCTCGCCGGCCAATTATTTCTCAGATAGTAAATTGATTTCTAAATGAATTTCAAATTATTTCGTCTCTTGATGCACTTGATACATAAAGATACTACTTATACTTGATATTATTTGTTCAAAAAGACAAGAAACGTTTTATTTGCATATTAGTTATAAGAGCGCTTTTTGTTGAACTGATTTTGATAACTCTTTTTCGTTTACTGTATTTTTTTGTGCGTATACAATAGTGATTTCTATCTTCTATATACCTAAAATAGCTCAAGGCACGAAGGGCGCGAGGTAGTCGCGATGCCTTCAGTTCACAGAACTACTCGTCCTACCAGTCAACAATTCAAATTATTCTATGAATAGTGACAGTATGTTTAATTTTTCTGCTTATAACATTGTGTCCACAAAGAATCCAGTATCATATCCCCGCGATGTAAATGGACCCCGCTGCTGAAATATGTTGATAGACGCACCCCACATTTGCGTGTCGCGTTGAATCCTCAATTGCGGTGCATATTTCCTCCAGCATTAACGTTGAGAGTGAAAATTTAAATAGGCCTCTTGAGACTTCCCGTGCGGCCATCTGAAAAGAAACACGCTGAAATTATTCTTGTACCTACTCTCGTATGCGTAATTTTTATGGCATGTAAATAAGTCTGATATATTTTTTTTTATACGAGTGGTAGATTTAATTTTATGCGGCGCCGACGATAGGGCCCTATACATATTTTTCTGACCTAGAAATATAATTATGACAGAAAATAAGGTAAAAAAATAAAAATATATTTTTATTAGAACTGGTATGGACTTAACCAAATCACCTTTAAAAGAATTAGGTTTTTAAATTAGAATGTTATTTTTCTAAGTGCATTACTTTATTTTTCAGAGGTCCGGTTTTGAAAATTTATTTTTAAATATATTTAATGGACTACACACTACTTTTCCTTCTTCTATTTTGTAAGAGATTTTCTCTAGTATATTTTTTTTGTGTCTACATTATATCTATCTTCACCGTTTAAACCGTAAAAAAACCCCAAAATAAGATCATCCGTCGACGGCTGATCGTATTTTGATGGAATTTGAAATAGAAATACCTTAACTAATCTTTGCATTATTAACTACTAGCTGTGCTCCGCGGAAATACCCGCGGTAGATATTTGATCATCCTATGGAACACTTTAATTTTCCACGATAAAAAGCCTATGTGTTAATCCAAGGTATAAGCTATCTTCGTGCCAAATTTCATCCAAAACCGTTACGCCGTTTGAGCGTGAAAGGAGAAAAACAAACACACCCGCACACACATAAAAACTTTCGCCTTTATAATATGAGTGTGATACCTAACGTTTGTTTAATAATTGAAACGAATGTAAAAATCTCTATTTCTTAAATTCTCATTCTTATAATAATCTACCTTCTACAAATATTTATTAAGTCGGCATATCGAATCAACCATTCTATATAATCTACTTGTACTAGTAATTGATACACGTTACATCGGGATGAGCGATGACGTCACTCATCTGTCCATCGCACTGCAAAGCTTTGATCCTCCCAGCTGGGTGGCCACTAGTAAAAATACATCCCTTGTGTATAGAGGTTACTTGCCATTTCAAAGAGCTATGCGATTTAGAGCTGTAATATATTTTACAATTTATTTATTTGTAGAGATAAGCGTAAGTTTGATTACCTATTAAAACTGAGTAAAAGTTCATTGTAGAAAAATCTTAAAAGAAACAATTTTCTTACTAAGCAGTACATTAAAAAATATGATAATAAGCCGTTTAAACTATATAGAAGTGTTGCGAACGCCACCAGAGCCTCTTTAATTTCCATATTGCCCGATATAATCTTCCCGTTAAAACAACGTGTGCCCTCTTACCTTCGTGACTATGACGTACTAGTACTTGGGAGTCTAGGTTGTATGTTAATCTGAGTCCTAAATTTGCAAATGCGTATAAATATTATTTGTTAAAAGAAATATAAGTAAGATTAAATATATAATTGCCACTAATAAAAAACGAATCTCTTCATTGCAGGGTTTAGCTCATAGTCCGCCACGCTCTCTAAATGCAGGTTGGAATCTTCCCTAAAAAGATGATTGCCTCTTATTTGTTATTAAATACAAAGTATCCTTTCATTATTACTACTTATTGTCAAAGTTACTTAGCTAATTAGCTTAGCACAGTGGAGTAGCAGCCTTCCTCTCAGTGCAAATGCTCTCGCCCTACAAATGGATCGCTGGATAGGCTTTCCACTGAAATGCTTCTGCATAGGAGACAATTGTTCTTAAAACTGCAGTCACTTATAACGTTCCACTTCGATGCACAAAGGAACATTTACGGTAGCACTCTGTCTCGAGTGTCACTGACTTGAAACTTAGGCTTTTCGTAAATATGCTAAAATGGCAGCCGGAAAAATACTTAAAAATCAAATATAACTGATGCGTATTGAGTAATACACGTTTGTACCTCATAGGTATAGAAAAATACTACCTGCAAGAAACCAGCAATCTGCTAATGACTTTTGACGCTTTCAATTTACTTAATTTCTATTAGTCTATATGCCAAGTTTTTTGGTTCTAAATTGAATAAAAATAATTTACGACTAAATAATTTTTTTATTTATATTATTTTTAGTGTACAGTGTAGTGTACATTAACAAAGTTAATGAAAGAAAATATAAGAATATTTGAAAATACTAGTTTTGTAAAACTTATTCCACTTATAAAAAACTTTAGGTCCGCAAAAATAGCAATAAATCGGTGTTCTAATCTTCCTTTTGTTGTTGATAGAAAACGCTAGAAAATACATTTACGGGTTCCATGAATAAATAACACAATTCACGTCCGTCGCGTTCAGGTTCGCGTTCCAATCACTTTTCAGCGCGCGACCGCCAGATGGCGTTACGGAATCCGTGGTAATCCCGAATTTATTATCTGTTTGCTACCATTTTCTGTAACGCTGCAATCCTGCAATGCAATCCTACGAGCGAAGCGCGACGACTAGACGGATGAAATGAATGCGCGCGAAATCGCAACAATTTGAGTGGTGCGGTTGATAAATTGAGTATGTCTACATATAAGCAGAAAAACAGGCTTCTGCATCAAATCACTGCATAATGATCTTCCTGATTCTGTTGCATAGCAGTATGTCGCTTGCACACATTTTAAACATATATAAATTATCGAACGACCAGTGGTTTTAATAGTAATGTAATACCGATAGTCAAATGAATACATAAGAAAATGCCTCTGAATACTTACATATATACATTTTTATATTTAGCACATTAGCAACTCACAAACCTGCATTAATAAATTCTTCTAAAACATTACTAAGGAAACCTTTAATCTCATTCAGAGAACTTGCCCTAGCAGCACTTTTTGCGTAACTATTATTGTTTAAGCTTCCAAGGAACTCCCGCGCTATTGTATTTCAGCATCACAGTATTAACAGAAACTCCCTAACTTTCTAGCCTACCTACTAACCGCGGCAACTGTCAACTAAGTTCCAAAATAGGCTACATAAACACGTAGAGTTGTGGTTTTAATGACCTGCATTCGCGACGCAGATGTGTCTGCAAATCCGCGTAAGCTGGGACTTAGTCCCGCTCGTGATGTAATCGCGATGGTACTGTTATATAAAACAGTACGCTATATCATTACAATTAGGGACTCTTATTTTAGACTCACACCACTAAATGAAATTAAACAAACAGTAGTTTCAATCGAACACTTTCATTGAGTGCTGAAGTGCTGAAATTCAATATCAACTTATCAGTTTCGTCTTTTGTCCTTAATATTTCTTTGCAATTTTTAAATTGTTTCAACTTCAAATCAGGAAATTACTTTTAACTGACCCAGCGAGCGAAACACTTTTGCTGCAATATTTATTTCGTCCGTTAGTAGACATTGCTACTAATCTTGAGTTCAAAGTTGATATATATTGTTTTCTTTTAGTTTTTAAGTCGTCGGGGATTTTCAAGTACGGAAATATTTCACCTAAAGAGAATATTTTTTTTTTAAAGCATCATTAACCATCCAATATTAAAAATATGATAGGACATTCTGTATCGGACTAAAAGCACTCAATATTAAGTTGATGTACTGGTTTCTAAACACAGTAATCGCGGCGGTCCCCGCACTTGAATTATCGCTTGTTTTATATACAATTGTTTCGGTTGGACGCGGGATTTGGGTTAAATAGTTGCGTTAATGTTGGCGCCTGATTTAGCAGGCTTCGGATTTAACGTTTTGTAATAAAATTTGTTTATCTAACCGCAAATAAATTGCTAGAGACTGTGAGAATATTTGCTAAAAAATGTTATAACATTTTGTAACATTTTCCGTGACAAAATATATTCAAACCATTGATACGCATCAATAAATCATTGCAGAACGAATGTTTTACAATTATAAACATATTATGTAGCAAAGAAACGGGAACCAAGATGTTTTTGTTGTTGTATATTAGACTTGCGCTTAATCCCAACTCGCGTAATATAAGGCATAAAAGCAAAAAAATGGTCATCTTATCCGATTGCTAAACGACAAAAATATGGAGAATTGCCTACAAAAATCTCACAATATAAATTCAATACCGACCGAAAAATTTCCATCTTACAGAAACCGAGAATTGCTTCCTCAGAAAAGAGAGATGAAAAGAAAAATTGAATTACACCCATAGTATTCAAAGTCGAGAACTCTGTGATGTTTGTTTGTGGCAATAGAGGAAAAGTGAATATATTAGACATCGCACCCCTACTACGTTCGCCATCGCATAACTATGGGGAAGTGCCCTACGTTACTGTACTCTTACGTAAACAGTACCTATGTTATTGACTAAGCAAGCTAACGAAGCATATCAAGTCTGGGAAAATTTTCTACAACTGTGACTAGCCGTACGGATTAAGCCGCAGAAGTCTGACGCCACGGGTCGAGAGAAAAGTATTGAGATGGCAACCGGTATCATATACAACGCAATATAATTGTGAAGTGGATATCTTAAGGATTAGTTAAATAAATATGTATCGTTCCAACTGATATTAATATTAGCCAGGGGTCGTCCCCGGCTATTAGCATGTACGTGGGTATTGTCGTAAAGTCTGCTTGGCAAACAAGTTCGACGAGTTTTTAGAACTGTTCCACTCGTAAATTTTGTATTTTCCTTCAAGGGTTAAAGCAGCTGATAATTTTTGATTTTAGTATGCACATGACTGCAAAATTAATGCCTGAACCATAGACCAAGCTCACGTTTCTCGCAAAGGAGACTAGAAAAGGAGGACTCTATAGACTAAGCGAGTCAGAAACAGGAAGTTTAGTTACTGTTATATAGCATCATAGGTGAAAAGAATTTCTGGACCCCTCACTTGCACTACCCATGAATATTTTAGGCTGCTTACGACACGAAAAGTGGTGAATATGCTTTGAGGATAATAACGCTTCTTGCAGTTCTACCTGGTAGGCGAACTTCTTTGATTCGAGATTATGTTTCTTTATGCAAAATAGATTTGCTGTCTGCTACGAGTACATGTGTGTTGTATCCTCATTTTAAACATTTTTCAATACCGAGGTTCTGTTGTAGTTTGCTTAGTTGTTATTTTATATTTTGCTTGACCAGATTTTGAATTTTTCAAATCTCAAACAAATATTTAGCTAATGTCACTTTGGTGGTTTTAGCTTATTTGTTTAGTTGCGTACTCCTACGACATTTTTAGTATTTATGAGTTTTTTACCTCTAAATATTGTCAGACTCTATGTTTCAAATAATGACGTGACCGATAATACATATTCTGGCCTTTTTCACTAACCGGTTTTTATCTCAAACTTTTACAAACATTTTGTGGAGGGAATGCGTAAATTTTACACGCGCTTTGATCCAAATAAGCCGGGTAATTAACCGTTTAAATCATGCCTAATTAAGCATTTAAGAGTCTTTAAATGTTTAGCAAATAAGTGATATTGTGGGAGCTCTTGTATTTTTTCTCCTTTATCCATTAATGCGTAATGGTTTATTTTATTTACCTTTATTGTGCTTTTATAAAATTATTTAAAAGTTTAGTATTGTTATACTGAAAGAAGCAATCATTTAGAAGTAACTATATACTTTATGTTCTGAAGTAAGGTAAAGTAAAAATACTAAGGGCACTGTTGTATTTAAACAGTAAAATAACATATGAAAAATAAAATAAATCTGACATATTCCTTACTTACTCGTATGTTTTTACTCTTTACTTACGTAGACACATGAATAAAACATTAAATACAAAAAATAATTTTTACACAAAAAGTACCACATATGGCGTATTTTTCAATCAAATTCTTTAATAACAAGCTTCCAATTAAAATCACTAGTCCCCTAGCATTTACCTATAGCGATCCAATATATGATCTACGCAATAGTACTCATATAATTATATAATAATTCAATAAATTAACATACACGAGCTTGTACACATAATAACATTTCAATTGATAGATAATAATCACAGGCAGCCGTAGATTTCACTGAATCGTATTTGCTTTGCAATCTAGGTTAATATATTGCGATTATTCCCGTTAATTTAGCTCGATATACACTTGGCTGTTTAATTATTCATCTCATTAGAGAAGTTTCTAGGCGTGCCTTTGTAGTGAGGTAGACTCTCGAATGCAATACCGATAGCCTAGTTTTCCAACGGGCGAACTTACGCCTGAGAAGTTGAGCGCAAATATGTCGTGCCCCAACTTATATAGCCTTCCAATTGGGAGTCAAAGATAATATATTCAGAATTTCTGAATGTACAAGTTTATTGCGCCTGTCAAAAACACAGCAGACAATTTCCTGTCGGTAGAGAACTAGAGAATGGCTTTGAGAAGTTTCGGGTAGTTTGGGATAACTATTAGAGTTCCACGCCTTGATTTAGATGAATTATTAAGTTCAAATGTACCTTGAAAGGTACATTTGAACGACTGTACTGTACTGTTTAGAAAGACTGTACGCAATCCCAAATTAAACCATCGCATTGATTCATTTTTCATTCACAGATGCAGAACTGAACTTAGTAGATATTCGCCGTGATTAAAGAATACGGCTAAAATTAAATAACAAAACGGATTTGCTGTGGGGTGCATTTAATGAATTTTTATTTAGAAGCGTGTCTCACAATTCCAATTTGTTATTGGGTTATTATTGTAAAGGTGGATAAAAACCATTTAATCTACTATCCATACTAGCCTTGCTGGATTCGCCATCTAGACCCAGACGTAAACAAACTAAAACGCACGCAAGTTTGAATCAAAAGCTAAGCGCTGTCACAGTGCAGACAGGCATGACATATCGTACGTCGAACGCAGGCAAACCCGGAGGGAAGGACTAGTCTGGACAGCAATGCTCGATAAATAAAATTTATAAGCGATAAAGAAATAAAATTCATAAACACTAAATAAATAAGAAACTTTACTTTGAGAGAGAATATGCAAAGTTTTTCCAAATTATTTAGATACTCATTATTATAAATCTATTTTTATGTAAAGTGTGCATGTGTCCATATTTAAGTACGTACAATATTTTCTGAAGTAACTTCGTTCCTTAAGAAAAAATTGTAAAATTTTTATTTACGTTTTAAACTACTAACAGGAAAAGGCTATCAATAACTTTGATTTTTCTACTTTCTTCACATTTATTCTTACAAACCGGTGATACACATCACTAGATAAAACATCGATGCACGATCATCCCCGACAAGCGTGACGAGGGGCGCGTCACTACCACCATCCCGGATTAACTCGCTTCTGTTCTGTTTATAGCAATTTATTTATATATAGAAAACGTTGGAAAACTAGCGTACAGTCAGATATCAATATCGTGGAGAGTTGTAGATAAAATGACACGTAGGTACAGTTTTTTTATACTCACTCACTATCAACACTATCACTTACCACTTTTACTATATACTATATACTTGTTTGGTATCACTTTTTTTATTATAACTCTTGATCGCAAACTCGCCAATCATTTGATAAGACCGAGATTGTAACTATCGGATAATATAACTCGGTAGCGAAACACAACAACACAACCTGACCTTTCGAAAGTCGACGCAAAGTGTTTAGAGCAAGTCCGTGGAATCTCTACCGTTTATCGATGGCGTACTGCAGCCCTTAAAACCTAAAAACAACCTACTTTGTACCCTTGAATATCTCTTTTGTTACCGAGTATCGTGATTCGCTTGTCCTACCAACGGCTTTAACCACCAACTCGCCTGATGAAAAGCGACGCGGGTGTGGTTGAAGATGGAACACGTAGATCTAGCAAAAATTTCAAATAGCTTTCTGTAATCAGAGCAGAGCTGATGATGATCACTGATTTTATTAAACAACATAGGTAATGGCCAAAATATTTGCAGGGTTCATGTGTGTATATGTTGTGGGTTTCTTTATTTCTTCATATCATTCCATTGCATAAGCCGATTAAGGTACATAATGTTTGTTTTCTTACGAGTATCAACACAAATCACTCTGCCTGTAATATTATTTATTACATGAATCTGATGTATTTTCAATTCTATTAACATTTTTAAATGTGGAAAAATCTAATAATCTTTGATTCCTTTTTAGTTGTATATATATTTATTAATTTGAAGTATTGTTTATTGAAAGTTTAGTTTAGACTGTAGAGTACATTAGAGTTAGGAGCGGGTTTCCACTTCCTTAATAAACATGGCGTACATTATTGCCAAATAAGCAATTCAGAGGATATTAATTCTGACGTATTTGTAATTATGATTTAGCATGCCTACATTAATCTTCCTTAGAATACGTTTACTTGCGGTTCCTTGTAATTATTGAGAGCATTACCTCCTACGTTGAATAGGTTAAAGTTCATTCAGTTCAAACACAATATTATATATTCATTCAAAATTCAAAATGCTTACTTAAGTAAGCATTAGTAGGTGAAAATAAGGATATACTATTTCTTGAACAATAAAATATATATGAATGGATAAATAAAACCATTAACTACATTAATTCATTTATACCAAAGTTTTAAACAAATCTGCGCGCAAATCATGATTTAGAAATGGTCTTAAAAATTCACTCAAACTAGAGAGGGAGTATCGGCACAAAATTATAATAGTTTAATTACAATGCAATTTGACCGGTATTACACCTTAACCCTTGCACGGCACCTTTTGCAAAATCAAGGATAATTTGCCGACAAACTGATTCAACATACAACTGAGGAGACGTAGGCAAACAAGTTCAATAACTTAGAAAGAATAACAAGCCGAGAGGTGACATGAGGGCGTGACAAATGATGTGCAGGTGTCAGACGGTATGTTATCGGAGTGAAACAGTTGCCGATTCGTCGAATTTGAATGCTGTGTTTCGAAAATCATTCTTAGCCGTAAAAAAAACCCGTGCCTGGGGTAAACACTTGGTACAATTCTACTTAAAAATAATATGCAATAAAATATCTATTTTTATTTCAGCCTCCTGAAAATGGGTAAATTTTTTGTATATTATTATTTTGTGTTTTGACTTATAGGTATTGATTAAGACTTATTTTTTGTTGTTGAATGTGTAAAAATAACACAAAAGTAAATCTTAGTTTTCCTAAACTATATAAATAAACTATATACCAGTTACTCTGTGTTTTTAATATTAGGCGGTTTCAAAATGCAAGTACATTATTATATATCACAGAGTTATAAATGGCGTACGTTATTTATGATCAAAAGCTCGCCGTCTACAGTTTGTTTACAATTTTAAAAAGATAGCAATAAGGCATGGTAGTCAATTAATAAAAAAGAACAACAGTCTGACGTGACAAATGACGTGCGCGGTGTCACGCAGTGTTATCGGCACGCCACAGCTGCGGCATTGCCGGCGGATTGTGAAAATGTTGCCGTGTGTCGTAGCTTTATAATTTTACACAATGGTTTCCGCTGCATTTTTGTTGTTTCTTTATTAACTTACTCAGAGAGCGGATGAGCCGTCGTAGCTTTTTTGTGTCTGTTATAACGTATTTTATATCTGCCCATTCTAAAATAAATTTCGGGGACTTTGTTAGCAACGTTTTGAATGTTTTTAGGGGTTCCGATAGATATATTTATGTGCTGTTAATAACATACATAAAAGTACAAAGATTTAATTATAGCCCTAAAAATATATAGTCTTTGTATACAAGGTTATCAGTTAGGGGTGTACTGAGCCGAAAGTGGGTCACTATACGTATCCTAAAGAATAATTGACTACGAGGCTAATTTTTTGTATAAAACAGCGGTATTTTTTCTGGAATTCAGGGTTGGTCCCATAGTAAAAGTTGTTTTTAATAATGTGATGAAATAATTTAATAATAGTGACCCCCTTTCGGCTAAGTATACCTCGATAACCGATAACCTTTTATAATCTATTCGAGTGCCTATCAATCTAAATTTGAGTGTCACTTTTGTTCTCACTTACCTTACCTAAACTTATGAAGGTAGAATATTGCATTAAGAAAACAGTTTTAATCCTCTAATTATCTATGTAATCATATTATTTCAAGTCACAGAACCAGCAATTTTTTGTCACGTCTGCTCTAAGTTTACTTAAACTCTTCACCTACCGAATTTATTCCCCACAAATCTCACCATCTCTTCTCATCACATGACGTATGACGCCTAAGCGTGACAAATGAAGTAGTTATCAAACTGTCACGCAGCGCATTAGAACGTCGCAGGTGGCATAAACCTAGAGAATTCATAGACCGATACAAAATAATATATGGACGGGGTCAGAACAATTACAATCACTCTTATTATTGAAGTGTACAGAATGAGCGTCGGCGCTCATGAACGGCAAAATCTGTCGATATCACGTATGCTTCACGCATTATTGTTCGTGTATTTAATCATCAAACAAGCAACGGACAAAATATACCGTGTATTATATCTGTGTCAAAACACATTAAAATTATTAGATAGTACTAGTATTTTAATACATACTTGAATAAAACTTTTCATGGTGAACCTGAATAGTGAATGTATGAAAGAAGAAATAGTTTATTTGCAAAAATTACAACATTACACATAGTATTACAACCAAAGTATACAAAATAATAAATTAAGAGTAATGAAATATTTATTACAACCTGACCCCAACTCAGCAAAATGCTGGTTGTAACAACCATCGCTGGTCTTCCGCTGGAGCCGGCAACTTGACAGTAATAGGTACTTTGCAAATTTTCTTAGTTTAAGTGAATCCTTTACTTTTTTATTACGAAGAGAGCTAGCTAGTCCATGCATAGTATATTTGTCGAAGGGTAAAACACGTTACCTGTAATGAACAGCGCTAGCTTCGGGATTGCAATTGGAAATTCCAGGCTTGAAACAACAAAGATAGGTGGCTTAGTAGATTTTGATCAGTTTGGTAAGTATGGAATGATTATTACGTACGCCAGGATAAAGTTGACGTGGTGTGCTGCCGAAATCAGAACTTGCGCAGAGCTCTACATAATAAAGTGTAGATGACCCATGCACCAGAGTACAAGAAACAATGAAAATAAAGAAAGAATATGAGATAGCTTTGAGAAGAGAACTAATATTAGGTAGGTAGGTTTTAAGAGACTAATATTTTTAAGTGTTTTTCTCAATCTAAGCGTGTCGCATTTGCGGTAGCTCACGTGATTTATAACAGGCGATCTGTGGTCAATCGATAGCTTATTAAAGTATAAAAAATCGATTTTAAAAAGAAACATGCTAGTTATATAGTATGTCTTTATTTTAAATCATTCATCATGGATTTGCTCTGTCCTTCCGTTCGTCAGTGCATCTGTCTGTGACTATAAGAAGTAAAAATTTCAAAATTTGTAGGCTGAAATATGCTACAAAAAACTCTTGAGGTCAATTGTTATCTGCAATATCAGACGATAACTTTTATGTGTATAAACAAAATCTGTAATATTATGCTAGTAAACATGATTATTTTACCCGAAACATTAAGTAAATGCGCAAAGTTTACTTGCATATTTACGAGCACGTTGACGCAACATATTTTGATATATTATATACAAATCAACTTTCAATAAATTTAAACCTTATAAATTTAACTTTAGGTAACCTACTCGCAGTTTGATTGAACGAGTGGAAGTTAAATAAGTCATGAAAACACAATTTAAAAGAAACAAAAAAGCGTTTATAAAACCATTTCGATTCCGCCGCTTAAGCAGTAAGTATTTAAAAATGTTCCGCCCGGTATTCGCAAAGTAATTTTAACAGCCATTTGCAAAGTAAAGCGTAGGTAGGTAATTAAAATCCCAAATGAGATTTACTTATCGCAAATAAATAATTTCAAATGAAAAGGAAAGCTTTTACAGCTCTTGTTATTTAACATGTAAATTAGGAGCTGAGAGTCTGTAAATGAGTTATTTTTCTTTGACATTAGGCTTAAATGGATAGCGTAATGTAGATACAAGTAGAGTATAAATATTTAAAAAAAAAAAAATGTCATCATCGAAAAATACTGCTGATCTTTAAAAAATATTTATTAATATTTATCACGCTATTTTTCCTGGATTATACCAAGAAATAAGTTGCCATTTTCAAGTTTTATTAGTTGGTCATATTTTTATTAGCGTGTGCATCGTGTGTGAAGAAACAGGAAAGTTATAAATCAGCTGTTTATGATTTTTATTTGAAGAAATTTTTGACATCTTGAGATACATCCCGGTAGCCAGGCAACGATGGCTCCAAGTCGTGGCGCGTTGGTTTTACATTACTTGCGTTTTGCGCAGTAGTCACACGCAAGTGCAAGCGAGGCCGTCAGTCGAAGATTCAGAGTGTCTGTCAATTTTGATGTTTTCTTTTTTATGATTGTTGTGTGGATATTTTTAGTGTTTTTTATTTATTTTATTTGTAAATATAAAAAAACAATGGCATTGCGTTGCACACACGTGGATGGCGCTGTAGTTGGTGATTCGGTTGTGTCACAGGACAATTTGGTGCAGTGTCCTTATTGCCCACAGGTACGCTTTTTTAAAGGGCAGAGAGGACTTAATATACATAAAGGTAAATGTCATAAATCCCTCTTTGAACCCACATTTAATTCAAACAGTCAACCAAATCATTGCTTGCTGCCATCAACAGTGGCCGCAGGCGTAACCGATTTTAGTGTTGAAACTTATTGGAAAACCTTGTCTCATAATAAAGTTAATAAAAGAGTACTAAAACGAATCCCTAGAGGTGCGCGTCTTTCGGTCGCTTCTGCTCTGTCTCAGGCTCTGAAAGATGTCGTGTCTAATAACACAAAACGTTCCTGGGAACATTTGTTGTCCTTCCCATATAGTGTACTTCACATATCTAATGAATCTAACAATCGCAAATCCCTTACAACTAGGGTCAAAGAAAATTGCGTGAGGTACAGTGTAAGGGAAGACTATGTTTTGCCTGAAGTTTTGGACAAATTTCAAAATCCAAAATTTGTCGTGAGATCATCTGAGTCTACTACTTTCAAATTGGTTGAAAACAAGCTCACAGATGGCGACATAAGAGGTGCAGCCCGTATACTATTTTCCAGTGACACAATTGCTCCATCAACAAACGAAACACTCTCGATTTTAAAGGGGAAACATCCATCTGAATCAGTAAATTCACAGTTTCCGGTAGCACCGGGGAGATCTGATGATGATTGCTTTGAAATAACTGCTCAGGATGTATCTGCTGCCGTCTATTCCTTCCAAAGTGGGTCTGCCGGGGGCTTGGATGGATTGACTGCGCAACACTTAAAAGATCTGATCAGCGGTGGAAATGGAGAAGCTGGTGAGACCATTCTTAAGAATTTGACATCTCTCGTTAATTTGATGCTCTCAGGTCAGGTCAATGGCGATATCATTCAGATTCTCTACGGTGCGAACCTATGCGCCTTAAACAAAAAGGACGGTGGGATCAGGCCCATTGCGGTTGGTATGACATATCGTCGCCTCGCAGCTAAAATCTGTTGTAAAAAGATAGCACCGGTTTTAACTGATCTTTTTCAGCCTATACAGCTTGGTTTTGGCTCACGTGGTGGTTGTGAAGCTGCCGTCCATTCTGTTAGATCATTTTTGGAACAAAACTGTAATGATTTTCTGTTAAAGGTGGATGTTAAGAACGCTTTTAATTCCGTTGACAGAGGGGCTTTGTTAACGCAAGTAAAAGACAAAATTCCAAATTTATACGATTTTCTTTGGCAGTGTTACGGATCTCCTACAAAATTAATTTATCATGGTAACGAAATTTCCAGCGCCGTTGGTTGCCAACAAGGAGATCCTCTTGGTCCCGCTGTGTTCAGCCTCGCCATTCAACCCATCATCCAACGTCTTCAATCTAAACTCAATATATGGTATTTGGATGATGGGACGTTGGGTGGCGATGCTAACACATTATTTTCAGATTTAGAATTTCTGATATCGGAATTACACAATGTTGGTTTAGAGTTAAATTTTTCAAAATGTGAACTGTTTATTCCTGATAATCATCCCACGGAACACTTAATAGTACAAAAATTTGATTCATTAGCCCATAACATCCAAATAGTTAACAAAAGCACGTTGCGTTTACTAGGTTCGCCTATACTAGACGAATCGTTCCCTTCTTTTATTGAAGAAAAAATTCAAAATTTTTTGCAATATTCGGACCGTTTATCTAAAATTAACACTCACATGGCTTTTACCATTTTGCGATACTGTCTTTTTGTTCCTAAATTTACATACATTGTTCGATGTTCGCATCTTTGGAAATTCCCTGATCTTATTGAACATCTCGACAAAATTGTTAAAGACACTCTGGCTCTAATTTTAAATGTAAATTTATCAGATCGAGAGTGGAAACAGGCTTCTCTTCCGATTAGAATGGGGGGTCTTGGTATCCGATCCATATCTGGCGTAGCTCTTCCCGCTTTTCTGTCCTCGGTTCATAGCAATAAGACTTTAATAGAAAAAAATCTGACAAAGACATCGGATGTCACTAATGTTGCTTATATGAATGAGGCTAGGATCGCGTGGACAGTACTTTGCCCAAACACTGATTACCCCCAAAATCCATCTTCACAGAAGCAGTGGGACCGGCCGATCTGTGAGCAAGCGCGGAAACTTCTCCTTAATACGTGCTCCAGCTCATCAGATCGCGCCCGTCTCTTAGCGGTTTCTGAGTGGGAATCAGGTTTGTGGTTACAGGCACTCCCTTCGCCTAATACTGGGACCCTCCTTGACAACACTACATTCAGAATCGCAATCTCACTTCGCTTGGGTGCAACGTGTTGTGCTCCACACCGCTGCCAGTGTGGCGCAAATGTCGACCAGCTCGGCCACCATGGCCTATCTTGCTCGAAAAGTGCAGGCAGGATACCCCGTCACGCTAGCCTTAACGATATCCTTCGCCGGGCTCTTACCACCGCTAACTGTGCAGCTATTCTAGAACCGAGTGGTCTTATGCGTAGCGATGGTAAGAGACCCGACGGCATGACACTTATCCCCTGGAAGATGGGGCGGCCTTTAGTGTGGGACGCTACATGCGTCGACACTCTTGCACCGTCTCATCTTCCCGTTACTAGTAACAAGGCTGGTGCGGCGGCAGAGTCAGCTGAAGGCCTCAAAAGGCGCAAATATAGTAATTTAGATAGCGGTTATATGTTTGAGCCTTTTGGGGTTGAAACTCTCGGGCCTTGGGGACCAGGAGCAAAATTATTATACAAAGCCCTAACAAAGCGACTAGTTGACGCTACTCGAGACCAAAATGCTGGCCTCTACCTGGGTCAGCGCATAAGTATTGCCATTCAACGAGGCAATGGGGCCAGCATTTTGGGTACTCTACCAACTGGCAGTGGTTTAGATTTAAGTTAGTTTTAATTTTTGGATATTGCTTTTGTACATATAGTTTATAACTTTATATAGTTTTGTTAGGTTATGTATAGTCCTTATATAGAATAACATTAGGAATCAGTAGAGTACGATTACTTTTTCAGAGGATGTTTATTAAATTCTCTCTGCATCAATATGGTAAGTATAACAATAATTAGTAACTAGTGTTACTGGATATATCGCATTTAATTTACAAAATACAAAGTCTGTCGTACGCAATGTAAATGATAACCTGAGGTTATGAATACACTCACAGATAATAGTCGGTGAACCCCTCGCCCCTCAAGCGATTGCGCGTTTACTAAACTCAAGCATGTACCTCTGAGTTTTCTTTTTAAAAATAACTCTTGTCTTGCGCTTGATCACAACTCGCCTGATGTAAACCGACGATGCGGCCTAGGATGTGGCATGATTGCCTAGATGAAACCCGATACGGTTTCATCTCTCGCTATTTGAAAAGGCCGTAATTGATTAGCTGTAGTTAATCCGAAAATTCAGCAGCGAATTCCACTTCCTTTCCCACAGTAAAATTTGACGCAAAGCGTTTAGAGCGAATCTGTGAAAACTTGTTGTGTCTCCACTAGTCCGTTTGTTGAAAAGGGACGGGGAAGTATATCATTAATGTGCATTTTTGTAAATATATAAATGAGTTTTGTATTATCTAGCAGAAAAACAAAACCCCTGAAGGAAAACAACGCGAGGAAATCTTCTATACTCTTCCGCTCTATATTCCTCTTTACTCAGACGTAGCCGCGTCGGTCGCTGAGAAGTTGGAAACATACATTTGAAAATAAATAATGTACGAGACGAATTTATAACAAGTTATTTTTTTGAACAGTTAATAATTACAGCATACCCTCTTAATACAACAAAAACTGAACAATTCACGCCGAGGTTCTCTTACTGGCTGATAAGCTTGACGCCTGATGGTTGGAAAGTCGCGGGCACCCGCATGCCATTTGTCAGCCCAAAGCGACGCAACATTATCTCTGCCCGACGCAGACTGACTGACGTGCTTGATACACTTTCGAGCGAGATTGATAGTGTGACACCCGCTTTATTACCTAATAATAGTTTTCCAGTATTCTGTTCTCATGTTTCGATTCTGAAGAAATACCACAAAAGTATATAAGTAAGTTTTTAAAACTTATTTTGATAAGATGCGATGCCTAACCAAAATGCCGTTCAGTGCTATTATAATATTACTAGCAGTCTAAAAACGCTGCCTTAAAGGTCATATTATTTGTAGGTAAATGAGTAATCCAAATTATATTTTTTTGCTGTAGTTATTCATTTAATTTTAATATTTTTTTAAAGTCACTTGTCTGGGAAAAAAAAATTGGTTCGTCGCATACGTGAATAGACATGTTCTAGTGTTAGAGTTAGAAGACCGTCCGAAGGCCTCTGATATGCCATGATTTTATCCTAAGATAAACAAGCGTGGCCTATAACTATAATTATGATATGTCGTGTCATCCGACCCACGGTATCGCGCAGTTATAAATGCCGCTCCATATAGTCATCACGCTACACGACGCTTACTATATAATTTATATTATATATCAAGTCCTTCACATAACACGAGTAACAAAACAAAAATCACCAACGGCGGCATTGAATGCGATTGTCAACTTTATTATAGATTATTTTAGGTATTGTAAAAGGTATTTTGAATTCTTACTTTATATTGTGTCTCTTCTAAATATTGTTGGAATCACTCAGTAAATGGCGCCGCAGCATACTTCCCCGTTATAGGAATAACACTCCACCCACCAAAAGTTCCTGACGACTAAAAAATAGCAAAACTTGTATTATCCGTATACTTAAGTTGCTTCTCAAGATTGTTTATAAACTACGACTTTGTGATAACATTTCTAGACAAACATCTATACAATACGAGTACCCACAGACTAAAAAAAAATGGCTCTCAGCTGGTTCGGTCATATAATATCCAGTGGCTAGAAGTCAACAATAAATCAGGCATGGCAACTTTTTTTCAGATTTTAATCTATTTTGTTTAAAAATATAAGAAAAGTTATGAAGTCACCGTTCGCGCCGACACTACTATAAATTACAATATTATTCAAACTTTCTCTCTTTTTTATCAGCACCAATAGCAGTATGATTTATTCCCACCCTTTAGCAATAGCAAATTACTTTCTAACCGAGGTGCCTTATCAGTTTTGCGATAAAAACTTCACAGGCGTCGACTGCCGGCGCGGTCGTTTTCTGACAAATTAAATTTCTTCCTCTTGTGGTAGCAGTCAAATAGGTACATCAGACGTGAGGTACGGAGTGTGTCGGGCTCAACAAACTTTCTTATTCACACCTGGTTTTATTGGGCTCTTGTATATTTTCTATATTGGGATTAGCGAATTTAGATTTAACTCAATTAAAAAGTTGTTCTGAACTGGTGTTTTGACCCGTTTGCTTAAATTTTTTTTTCAATCTGACTGACACTATTTAGAGCTGTAAAATAAGTTCCTAAGCAGACAGCTAAGGAAAGTAAAAAGCGTGGCAGTAGCATGCAATAAGGATGATATATTATTTAACAATCGTTAAAATTATTAACACGGCAAAAAATCCTTTAAGTACATATCATTTTAGTATGCACCTAAAAATTAATTACAGTTTTGGCCCAGAACTTATGAAAAACGCTAATATTAAGAAGAAATGGCGATACTTACGCAAAGAAAACGTTTTAGTAACGCACAAGCTTTTTGATCATGGGGACAATTTTATATTTGAAGTCTTTCATCTGAAGAGAGTATCTCAGTATCTAGGAAAAAAATACCTCAAAGGAATCCCACAGGGCAAAACCCTTTAGAAAATGCAATACCGATAAGTCATGCGAACACAAGATCACGAGTCACGTTATTGTACCACAATGAATATTAACACTCGAATAACGCTCGCAATGGTACCGCGAAGATAAATTTATCCGCGTGTCGGGAAATGGACCATTTTTCACGGCACCTAACGCTAGGTGTCACACGAACTGCGAATCTGACGCAGTGGAAAAAATTGAGGATGATTCCTTCGATATAACCCATTTTTGTATTTTTTAAAAGACTAAGCTGTTGTCTGACGGCCACCGCTTGATTAGACTGAACAGCTTGACCGAATTAGTAAGCGTAAGTGCGCTGGGCCGCGTGTTTTAGGCACAAAGGCAGAAGGGTATCAAACGAGAAGAAACAACACAGGGAGAAGGGTATCAAAATGCCTTTGCATCTCAGACGGGGTAAGCCTAGAGCCCTAGCCACGTGGTTTCCTAGCTGATTTTTTTTTAGGACAAATGAGATCTATGCATCTGTATGATTATACTAGATATTTTGTACTAAGATTGGTTCCTCTTTGTAATAGTGCCCGATACATCTTGCACTAAAAGCGACGTGGTGCTGGAAACATCGTGTCTTCCCTGAACCCTACGATCTTCTAAAGAGACGTAAAAGTCAGATAAAGTAGTATTGGTTAAAGTTGGTTAAATTTGTTTGGTTTGTTATTGCAAAAGATTTCTAAGAAAATTTATGCGCTTCCGCTTAAATTTTTCGTGGCTTATACCCTGCTGCAGAAGATATCCTTCTGTATTGTTCTCCTACAAGCCCAAGGCTAGGTGTCACACGCGAGCTGCGAAGATGCCGTTACTTACGTACGACGTGAGTTGAATAGAACATGTACGTAACACGTGCGCCGCCGAATTAGCTTCACGCTTTCTTTATATTGCTGTTTGTTGTTTCATTACGAATCAACAGGCGGAGGGTCCGTACACGGATATGATTATGAAGGTGTTTATGTTTATAACGGGAGATTGTTTCTGAGTGTTGTGGTTCAGGAAATGCTTCTGTCTAGGTATATCTAACAATTTTAGTAATAGTTAGATTTTGATGTGATGGTACCATTTAATAACTTTGTACTTACCTTGCCAAACCCCCCGTGACCTTATTTCGGCTAAATTTTTTAGGCATAGTTTTGGTATTAGTTAGAGTACTAAAGCTGCAGTGTTATTTATAGAAGGACTTTAAGTGTCCTTACCGATCATCGAAGTTGGGGTCAACTTCGTTGTAAGTATGTAGTAAGGTAATTTATACTGTTAACGAAAAAATATAAATCTCAAAATACTATTTCACCTACTGTTATTTTTAATATATAGTTTATACATGGGTTTTAAAGTAATTGTTTAAATATATTTTATTGCAATTTATATTATTTATTCTTCCACCTCAAAATACATGTTTGCAATAAAAAATAAAAAAACTGAGAACGATAAATTGTGACCTGTAATAGCCGCCTATCCATTCCTTTTTGGTCACTTTGTCCGCTTGTTATCACATAAGAGCTTTATTTTCTTCATCGTTTTACCTTCTCTCAAGAAAAATAACGCAATTACAGTACAGTCATGAAATATTATCTTGCTGCGCGCACATGGCTGAAAGTGCTAAGCACAGCGTATAAATTGTTGTAAGTACAACGCCAGACATGTGATTAACCGGCAAAAATCCGGGAACCGGCAATTTTTTAAGAAAACTATCATGAATAATGTATATCAGTGTCTTACAAAAATCATCATTATTTTCTCAAACTTTTTTTTGTTAATTTGCTATGTTAAATTGAACGTCGGTCAATGGAATTTTTCTTTTACTGTATGTAAGTGACTTCATGATATAGATTAATAGATGAACTCATTATTTTAGACATATAAAACATACAATATGAAAAGATAATTAAAAAAATCGAATGCTACAAGTCATGATGACTTTATCTCTCATGATCGAAATTAAACTTTGTTGATAAGCTTTTAAGGAATTGCATATTTTTTTTCAATATCATCAATCGTAAATTCTACTTTTCAACCAAAAAACTAACATTAATTCAAATACGAGTAAATCATCCGGTATTCGTCCATTTCGCGCATCATTGCCCCACTAAATAAGTGCGCTAAGTCGCTACTGTTATTACAGGTCCGAAAACAATAGGTATGTAACAAAACGAATGTTCTACAGTAGATATCACCGCGTTGTGGTTTCAGCTACCGTTTGAAATAACATGCATTACCGTTCGCTCGGACGGGGCGCGAATATTTTCATTTACCGCTTTAATCTCGACGGTATTATCAACGATAATTATGGTGACGGTAATTAAGTTTTCATAAAAGGATGATTTATTAAAGGCTGTGCTTAAGTTTTTGATAGGTAAATTTATATTTAGGAAGAAACAATAGGTGTTTGTTTAGAGATAGTAGAGATTAATACTTGCATGTGTTAATGCACCTTGAGGTAGAGACTTTTATCCATGAGCGGCAGATGCTTTAGAATTGTATACCTGAAGGGCCCTGAGGGGACCTGGTCAATCGGTTATTTTAAAGGTCTAGTTTTCAAAATGCTAGCTTTGATCTCGCTCAGATATTAAGCATCACAGCAATGTCATATCGCTGTCCATACAATGTGGAAAACCGCCAGTATTTTGGGAACGTTCCCTCATCAATGGGTATATCAGACTAATCTAGCGATTTTATTATAGTTTTAATTTTTAATCAACAAAAACAAACAGTCGTCAGTATGAAAATTTTTAAATGGCTTGTTGTACAATAGTGCGTAATACTCGTATTTATTACAATTTAAAAAAAATCCATAATCATGAGCCAGTAGCAAATCTTATCATACTTCGAAGGTTTAAAGTTAATCCTTACTTCATAAATGACTTCATTAAATATTAAATTCAGCTGAGTTTCATGAAAACCAATATATCCAAATTGCCTGTTAACAGATTTTCATACCGCCAACCGCATTGTTTTCCGTCGTTATTTAATTCATGAAAAAAGGCCCGCGCAAATATTTTAAACCGATGACAAAGGCAATGCACTGAAAATGTCATGCGACCGCAACGCGAAACCAATTAAGCGGCTATCTGGCTATAATTTCTAGGAAAGGGCGATAAATATAATCGAAAAAAGAGATACGGAGTCGAAGGTAGCTTGAATTAAAAATTAAAGATTTGCGATGTTGTTAATTTCAATCCCTTACCTGCTTTATTAGTCATAAGTTTTCATAACGCTACGTTTCATTCAAACGATTATACCTAGAATTCAGAATCCTCCTCCTGTACCACCAAAAATTACTGATGGACTTGCTCTAGTTGCCATTGTTATACGAATATTATTCTCTCATCTCAAATTAGTTATATTATAGTCAGTATTCTTACAAAGTACTCGTCAAATAATTAATCCACTCCCCTAATAGAGTCTACAAGTTTTATCTCAACTAAAACAAAGTACCATGATCTCAATAGCCGCCTCTGTCTACTCGTAATTCTCTATTAGGGGGAGGATATTACCACATGTGGAAATATGACAAAAATCGCGCGGACACCCAGACGTCGCTAATTTAATTGTCGCCGGTCAGAATTGATCAGTGTTAGCCAGATCAACGTGAAATCTGATATTTGCAGGGGACAGCCAATCTTCTTCCCTCTCTAATGGATGAGGAGGGTGCAATTATTCATGGTAACGACGCGTATGGTGCTGTTGTTCGTCTTGTTTTTGCTCAAGGTGAAACAGACATACCTTATACCATAGAAAGCGGATTAATATTTTGAAAGGCGCCGTTAATACTTGTTGAAATTTAGGCTTTTAATTCCAATTTTTTTAAAGTCTCTTCTAGGGTGCTGGTAAATAACAAAGGAGATAATGGGTTACCTTGACGCTTTCTTACAGCCAATAAAAAAAATCATTATCTGATATTGAATAAAATTGCAGTAGTATTGTTTTAAAGTACTTTTATAAGACTAATGTTACTTATGACGTGTCAGATAGTTTTATACGTGCATGCTTGTTTGCTACGTACACTACTTAACTTTTTACTATATATCTCAACAATCCACCACCAGATTGTAATAGAAGGAGGGGTTACGATTTCCGAGTGTATTGATGTATGTATGTATATTTCTTTGGCACAATCTAGAGTCTAAACGGCATGTCGTATTTTTATACGAGTGGTGTCAATAGATTTGTCTTAGTTAAAACACTGGGTATATAAAAATTAAAAAAATATAGGGATATTTGGTGCCAAAATGTAATCTAAACAAAATTATGTTGCATTTTTGCAAAGAATTTTTAACGGTAATACGAATATACTTCACCAATATATATTTTGAAAAGGGTAAATTCGTAGTAAAAGTATGTTACTCAAGCACGCAAAATCATAACTAATCAAGCGAGATTACTTTCCACGGGTAAGTTTATTGTTAATGTGTACATATTAATTTAAATAACGCAAAACTCAAGACCAAAAAATATTAATGTAATTCAGTATTTGGTGTTGCCCGTGAAAACATCGGGATAGGTTCAGACAATAATGGGAAAATATCAATGTATAAAATGAATTACTTAGTTACATAGTTTCTAGGATAGTATAGTTTTTCTGTTAAAATAAAATATGAAAGGATTAGTTATTGCATTTGTTTGATTTCCTTTTTTACGTAGAAAACTTTTGACGTTGAAATACCTTGCAATAAGTTCTTGGGAATTAATGGTTTCAACGAAATTTAGGATAACTTTCTACTAAGTAATGTGAGAAATACCTAATATAGTCCAATACGTGCAATTTGGCCTACACCTCCTTTTTAGAGAGACCCGTGCCCAGCAGATGGATGTCATGAATCAACACGCATAAAAATATGTATTTGGTTACAAAATAGCTACAATATAGAGATTCCGGATATACGGCCTCCGATAAAATTATTTGCGTCGACTTTAATTGTGCGAACTGCCAGATTCTAGAACTTGCCAACATCGGTTCTCTATTTCCAGATATCTATGAAGTTTGATCTTTTTCGAGTCTCTAGTAAATTGGTTTCTTTTATGCAAGCGTACAAACATACAACAGCTACATCGCAGCGTACTACATCTTAGGCCACTTCGTCACTTTACATCGGGTGAGTTGCAGATAATCACAAACATATAAAAAATACGTATAAAAAGAAGTCTTTTTAATATTCTTTAGGATAAAATTTTCTATAGTAGGCAACACTAACCCGCAGAGCATGTTTAGCTGCGCATCACCATAGTGGTTACACTTTTTTCAACGTGCGGTAATGAGGCTTGTTCCTCTAAATATATATTATTATATGTAACTCTTTGTGAATATGTCTATAAATTATATGTTTTATTGGAGTTTGGAATAGGAAATACTAAGTTTAGGACAGTCGGTCATACTTTTATCCTTATTTATGACTCATTGATATTATGATGTAGGAAAAAAGCAGTCAATTATTTTTACTCTTGTCAAGGTACCTACACTAATAATATTATAGGTTATAGATGATGTTGTGGGATGTTGATTTGGCGATCATCGTTCTGATTGTCTTTTCGGCAAATAGCCTGAGGCCTGATTCTCCATTGACCACGAGATACCATGCTCGAAACTCGTGACGTCATAACATGCTAGAGACGCAAACACGTCTTTTCGACGACGCGCCATGACGTGTATGTGCAAAACTTTATTTTGTATGCCACAAGATAGCTTGTCTATGCTCTTTGTTTTCTTTTTATCGATAACAAGGTTACGTAAAAAAAATCTTACTTCTGGCTTAAACGGACAAGTACCCGTTTTTTTAAAATAGCGATTATATTGATAAAAATCAATCTGAAATGAGTTTATCATCACTAAATGAATGAAATAAACATTAAGTATATGTTTACTCGTACGCCAATTTTTTAAATGTTAAACTTTGTTTTAATGAAACAAAACTTTTTACAATATAGTTTTGAACGAAATTGTGAACTACGCTATGACAGTAAAATAGTCAAGTGATTTGACACCATGCTGTCACAATCTCGTTTTAATATCAACAACAACAAAATAAGACTGACTGAAATTTGACTGGCTGGTTGGCGCAGTTGGTAGCAAACCTGCCTTCTGCGCCACTGGTCCCGATTTCGATTCCCGGACAGTTCAAATATTTGTGTGAATGAACATGTTTGTTTGACCTGTGTCTGGGTGCTTATTATATATATATAAGTATGTATTTATGTAAATAAGTATAAGTATATATCAGTCATAAGGTTACCATAGCACAGGCTTTGCTTAGTTTGGGACCTGAAGGACTTTGTGTGGACGTTGTCCCATATTATTATTATTATAATAATAATAATAATAATAAGGAAAATGAAAATGGTTCTTGAAAATGGTCGTGCGTTGCTCTACTGGGACCGCTCTATCATCACGGACAGGACTATTGTTTGCAATAAGCCTGATATCGTGCTGGTAGACCGATCCCAGCGCAGAGCAGTGCTCGTCGACATCACCATCCCACATGATGAGAACCTCGTGAAGGCTGAAAAGGATAAGGTCAGCAAGTACATCGACTTGGCTCATGAGGTTACCGCCATGTGGGATGTTGATTCGACGATCATTCGACGATCATCCGATAGTCGTTTCGGCATGGCCTGATAGCGAGAAGTCTCAATCAACATCTTAAGAGGCTCTCGCTAGATGGTTGGATCAAGAGTCAGGTACAGAGGGCTGTGCTCCTCGATACAGCACGTATTGTTAGGAGGTTCCTCTCTCTGTAGTCCCTACCATCGGTAGCTTGGGTCCTACCCCGTTGCTGGTGGCACTCTAGGTTTAGGTTTTTTATAATATTTAATGTTTTATATTCATATTGTAAAAAACTTAAATTTAAGAAATAAAATGAATACGAAGATAATAATAATCCATTTATTAAAAAACAACAAAGGTTCACAATAATAATTAATAAGTATGTAATCATACTTAATTAAATTTATTTACAATAAATTAATAATTTTAACCACCGCTTTAAAACATTAAAGCAGTGCCCGATAATTGTCGTAATAATCACATTGCCAGAGTTAAAGAGAGATTCTCTAAATCTGGCAATACGATGTCTGATTAGGGCATCGAGAGCCGGCACGCGCGCCTCCGCGAACATAGTGGATGCGCTGCAGTACCGAGGGAGGAGGAACATTATGCGGAAAGAGTCATTATACTGTACTTTAAATGTTCGGTAGCTTTCCACCTTATATTTAGACCACAACTGTTTAGTGTATAGTGCAGTACAATATCTCTTAAAAAGCAGTATTTTCGCCTCCCTCGAGCATCCGCCAAACTTTCTGCCGAGCATATTGGCTCTAACAGCAAGAGCGCGTCTTTCACGGTCAATGTCCTGGTCGGCCTCTAGATTGTAAGCCACTAGGTGTCCCAAGTACCTAAAAGTGTCAGTATATTCTAGGGACCTACCATTTAAATAAAGAGGTAGTCGCACGTCATTGCTAGTAGCTCCAAACACCATTTCTACTGACTTTTCAGTATTATAGAGTAGGTTGTGTCTAACAGCGTACCTTTCACATAACTTGAACAACACTCTCATGGCGCTGATCGAGGGGCTCAGCAGGACCATGTCGTCCGCGTAACTTAGATTGTTCATGGATTTCTTTCCTATTGAACAGCCGACACCGGTCTCGCTGAGCTCCTCGATCAGGCCATTCACGTACAAGTTAAACAGTAAAGGTGACGTACGCCACAGGGCAGTGCATACTCATCAGAGCACGCGTCACGCCATCTAACTACATTCATCTGAGACCCGTACCAACACTGTAGGAGTTTGATGATGTCGGAAGGGATGCCAGACTCTCGGAGCTTCCTCCAAAGGATCTGGTAGTCGACTCTATCAAAAGCGCGGCTCAGATCCAAGAAGCATGCATACACTTTAGTTTGTCTTTGATTATAGTACGATACTATCTCCTTCAGACTAAATATAGCCATATCAGTCGAGCTATGCTTCTTAAAGCCGAACTGCACTAACAACGACGTGTTTCGACAGCAAATCCAGCAGAATAGAGTCGACAACCTTAGAACAAGCCGTTGCTATCGAGATAGGACGATAATTTGAACCTGATGACGCGCTGGTAGTTTAACTTTTTAATATTGGCGAAACAACAGACTTAAGAAGGTCAGGTGGTAAATATGAGTGCTTAAAACATGCATTAATGAAGACAGACAGAAAAACGACAACCCAAGGGCTTCCGTATTATTATTATTATGTAAATTTATAAGTTAAAACAAATGATTTTTACATAAAAAGCAGCAAGATAAAGGCGAGAACAACTTTACAAGTATTGACAGTCGGTTCCACGGGGATCCGCAGATCCATTTTCTACATTCCAAGTTACCTAATATTAAAATGCCTCATCTCACGGATCTATAAACGAAGATATAAGTATAAAAGGCATGTGAAAACGAAATAGCTGTCGCAAAATAGCTAGCCAACAGCAATTTAGTACCTGCAAGAAGTTGTGGATGCTGATAAACTCAAAAATGACAAAAAAACAATGGATGCATGCGTACATGAAATACCTACCGTTTTAAACTTTAGCCTTACAAAACACTGGATGAAATAATTGTTGCATGTATCGAGACAACATAGTTGAAATATAACAAGTTGAAAAGTAGTTCGAAGTAGTGTAGTGAACCCTTTTAAATATGTGTATAGGAATGTAAGGCTATATTTATTTCAATAAAATACGGAGTTAAGCTGCTTTTTCTTTTATTCACTAAGGATATAATCATCAATAATCGTAATATGCACATTCTGTAAAAAAAAAATGACCATTTAACCCTCTTACCCTCTTAACCCTCTAACAGACGAACATACGTATGTCCCTCTGGGGGGTTATTTTAGAGACCGCAATCACCACGCTGGGTCAACGCACTACGAGCATGCCAGAAATTAACAACACCAAAATATTAGGAACGAATTACGTAAATAAATTATTATAAATCTCAAAATTCGGTCAAAATCATACCAAAAGCGCCGGAGAGCAACGTGTTAAATTGACAGCTGACAAACGAGCGCGTTCGTGCCACTGCACGATATAAAATTTGACGTTGACTTAGTGAATATTGTTCAAATGTTTTACCCGTGCTTAACGTAACAAACCCGCGTTACGTGTTTAAGTGGTCATGGCAAATCAGGCCCATAGTGAGAATTTTTGGCAAAGACCTGAAGAAACTCTTTCTAGATGTTTGGATACGAAGAGCGGTGATCTTCGATACGGCACGCATTGCCAGGAGGTTCCTCTCTGTATAGTCTCTACCACCGATGGCTCGGTCCCTCCCACACTGCTGTCAGCAATCTCGCTACAAGTTTTTTTATAATATTTATTTGTTTAAAAAACCTAAGACTTAAAAAATAAATGTATACAAATATAGGTAATAAACTGAGATAGCTTTGATAGTAAGAAAGTTTTGAATGCTTTGCTGTCAAAGCATGTGTTGTATTTATAGACATACCTATGTATTTATCTAATTAAATATATAATATGCATTTAATTTATAATATGTATTATATCTATATCAAGCGGAAATCATTTTACCATTACTCATTGAAGAGGGACTGTTAATTACTTTTAATACTTACCGATTAATGTTGGGATTGCATTTATATTGGGACAAGCAATTATTTTGTCAACTCATTACAGTTTATTTAAATTGAGTTTTATTAATTTACTATCACTAGACGTAGATTAATATTTGCTTTATATACCGTTTTGTGTTATGTATGTTTGTAACATGGGTGCCCCCTTAATTTTTTATTTTATTCTGTTTTTAGTACTTGTTGTTATGAAGGCAACAGAATTACGAGATAAGTCTGGTAAAAATTAAACAAGGAGTGATATTTATTTGAAAAATATTATTTATTTTTCAACGTAGTTTCCTTCTATCTCAATGCACTGCATCCAGCGTGTCTCTTACTTTTCGATCCCCTCCATATAATAAGACTTAGGCAACCCTTCGAAATAGGCGTTGATTTCATGCATGATTGCTTCATTGGAGCTAAATCTTTTTCCACCAAGCCATTTATTTAAATTAGGAAACAGAAAATAATCGCAAGGGGCTAAAGAAAGCAACTCATACGTAACTCATGAAATTTGGCCATGGCAATCGCGCAGGTGTGCACTCTTGCGTTGTCTTGGTGAAAGAGGATTTTCTTCTTTGCAAATGCGGTCGTTTTTCAGCTAAAATTCGGTGAAATTGTTCTAATAAATTTGCATAATAAGCGCCATTAATTGTTTCACCCTTCTCTAAGTAGTCAAAATGGATAACTCCACGGGCATCCCAGAAAACTGTAGCCATAACTTTATTGGCCGCTAAAACTGCTTCGGCCTTCTTCGGAGCTGGTTCACCCGCAGCAATCCACTGTTTCGATTGTTGTTTGGTTTCGGGTGTATGGTGGTGGATCCATGTTTCGTCTACTGTTACAAAACGTCGCAAGAATTCCGTCTTATTCCGTCGAAACAACGCCAAACCTGCTTCCGAAGTGGTCACACGCACGCATTTTTAATCAACATTCAGTAAACCCGGCACCCATCTCGCGGAGAGCTTCCTCATATCTAAATGTTGGTGTAAGATATTGCGCACACGTTTGTCTGAATGCTTACTACCTCAACTATCTCGTGCAATTTTACTCTTCGGTCGTTTAACACTATGTCATGAATTTTAGCGATCATTTCTGGAGTAATGACCTCAACCGGGCGTCCTGGACGTTCGGCATCACTGGTGCTTGTACGACCACATTTAAAATCAGTAAACCACTTATGAATCATTTTAATTGACGGAGCGGAGTCGCCGTAATATTTATCAAGCTTTTGTTTTGTTTCCGTAATAGTTTTTTTCTCAAAAAGTAATGTTGAATTAACACACGAAATTTACTTTTCTTCATCTTTGCGAAAATGTGTTCAATAATATTTCTTTAATGACTGTTAAAAAAAAAATAACCGGCGGTGCTGGCTAAAACTTTTAATTTAGTCTGTCAAAAGAGTGTTTAACATGGAGGTTTCATGCAATTTGGGATAACTTTATTCCAAAATATTTTTTTACCAGACTTATTACTCCGCCCATCACCTGTGAAAATTTCAACTGTTATGTGGTTCATGAGATACGGGCTGGTAACAGACAGGCGGTTGGACAGACGGACGGAGAGCAATGTCTTTGTAATCATTTCATCCCTGATGAAGTTCACCGAATGTGAATGAAACTATAGTTGGGCAGTGTTCCCCTTAGGTTTAGTACACTCCTCACCAAAAACCCTGTATATGACCGCAGTATTTGTAATTATGGTAGTTGCGGTACTCTTATCTGGTCCATTCGCGTCATTTCACATTGTCGATGCATCAGCTCGTGGTAGCGCCGTCAATTCAATCATTTCCGATTGTTTGCCCTCTGCTACTGTTTCTGACACTCGGTTTATGGTTATGGGAGAAATGGTCTCAGAATATGCACAGTGTGTGTGTGTGTGTGTGTGTTTTGAGATAAATTCGTAGGCACGAGTATGTAAGTTTATGAGTATTCTTTTTTGAATTTGTTAGTCAAAATTATGCGGAGTATGTGGTTGCAATCAAGATACAGGCACCACGATTAGTTTGGTGACTTTGGCTACACACAAGTAATGTCAACTCGTTGGAAAAAAATAAACTTTGAATTTGAATATTTGTTATTTTCATATAATTTTAAATGAGAAAAATAGTTTATGCTAAACTTTTTTGAATAAAGTCTTTTTTTAAATAAAGTACATGTTTGTTACCGAAAGTAACTTTACGACTAGACCGACGAAAGCACTTATTTTATATCATCGATTCGACCAGATTTAGGTTAAGTCTTATTTAATCATACAAAGCTAAAAAATCACTAGCATAATCTAAAATAATTAACAACAAAATTTCAAAGGGTTTAATAATACTCAAATAACAAACAACAAATCTTCTTTATACTCACGTATTTATTACGTACGCCACAACAAATCATCTAATCTTGAAAATATGTTTCTGAATAATAAGCGAGTCTATTAAACTTACTATTTTCCCATTTTAAAGATTTACAAACGGCTCTTGTCTGGGATTATGAAATGTGACAGCTACATGTTCCATATTCCAAGATACAGCCTTCGGCGACTGCAAGTAAGTGGATGTTGTGAAAGCTGGTGCTAGACAACGATCTGTCCAATCTGTACAGATCTGGAATAAATTGCCTAGAAATTAGAATTACATTATTAAAGGGCATTAAATCAGCTGTTTGAGCTTTAGAATGTATTTAAACGAACACATATAACTCGATTTATTTTCTTGATTGTTTCCAAAAAGTGTGGTCGCTGCCATTTAGCGTGGTACTGCCACTAGCAGACTGAATGCGCTCACAGATTACGTGTAACGCTCTTTGTAGTGGTAAGAATTTATTGAACTAGCTATAATTATAATTGATTGACCTCGTGCAAAAA
The DNA here is from genome assembly GCA_947049295.1 of Ligdia adustata. Taxonomy (NCBI): domain Eukaryota; kingdom Metazoa; phylum Arthropoda; class Insecta; order Lepidoptera; family Geometridae; genus Ligdia; species Ligdia adustata. Next base: position 5,500,123 of record OX346214.1, on the reverse strand, counting down.
TTTATAGAAATCGGGTATAAAAAAGTTAAAAGTTCATTATTAAAAAAATGTCGTATAATCTGACAAAATAGCGCCCATAAAACCTTAATATAAGGTTTCTACCGAGTTATTCGTGACTGTACCTTTACCAGAAAAACTTTTAAGTTGATTTTTTTCAACATGTCACGAGTAAAAGTTGTTATATAAAATTAAGACAAGTATTCAATATGCCGTAACTAAATCCGGCCAAACATTAATGCAATCGAACATCCAACTATCCCTATTGCTATTGCAACTTAGTGAAACAAAGTCGAAACCGTAACACGACAAAGTAAGTGATTGCTCCCTGCGACGGCTACAAACCGAGGGATTTCACATGTCAATTGGAATGAGTGAGATGCGTGCGAGCAGAAAACTCGATTTGCGAACGCTAGGGGGCGCTCGTATCGGTGAGTGTCACCGGCAGTTAATGTTCAATGCAACTGCACCCTTTTATTTATGCTGCTGACCGCAGAGCTTGTGAAATGAAAAGTGAGTTGTGTAAATTCGGTAACGGTAATTCTTAATTATAAATATGAGTAATTCATTAATAACCTTGAATTGACATTTTGTTCATATAAATAATTGTTATCATGGACACGTTTACTGAAACTCCACAACATAGTTTGCATTTACATTAAGTAGTTACTCTAACAACGATATATGCAAATTAGACGGTAGTAGGTACACTGTACAGCTTTATATCTATGGAGACTTTAGCACACTGCAAGCCCTGTGTTTTCAAAAAATTTCGAACCATTGAAATAAAAACTGTCTGGTTCTAAATCATTAAATATAGCTTTATTGCAGACGAAACATAAGGTTAAAAAGTATATACATATAATATATATACATATATATATATATATATATATATATACACATATAAGTATCTACATATACCGAACGTAAGACTCCGGTATACGCATGTTTTCTAGATCTCTCCAAAGCCTTTGATCTCGTCTCTTATGATGTGCTCTGGAGGAAGATGGAGGACAGGGGTATGCCGGCTGAATTGTTGAAAATATTTCAATATTGGTACAAAAAATTAGACAAATCATATAAAGTGGTCAAACAGCATCTCTGAGTCATACAGGTTGGAGTGCGGTGTGAGGCAGGGGGGGTTGTCGTCTCCAAAGCTTTTTAGTATGTATGTATAAATGATCTCATAGTCGAGCTCAGCAGCTTGCGTGTCGGTTGCCGCGTGGGGGGTGTTTGTGTTAACAACATCAGCTACGCGGACGACATGGTGCTGCTGGGGCCGACTGCGGGGTCCTTAAAGGAGATGCTGAGAGAGTGTGAAAAGTACGCCGCATCGCATGGTCTGAAATATAACGTAAAAATTCATGGTTATTACAGCCTACGGCAAGTGCCCAGAAACTATCCATGCGATAACGATTAATGGTGCAAATGTTAAGCAGGTGACGAGGTTTAAATACCTCGGTCATATTCTTGCCGATGACCTTAAGGACGATGAGGATGTAGAAAGGGGTCCGCCGAAACATGCTGCACCGCAGATTTACCTGTTGTATCGAGCAGGTTAAAGTAACTCTATTTAAAGCCTACTGTCAAGGCTTGTACACAGGTGGTTCGTTGTGCAGCTGTTCACATAGATCACTAAATACCCTGCGCGTCCAATACAATAATGTTTTTAGGATGATGTTGAGACTCCCTCGATTCTGTAGCGCCTCCGCTATGATTGCTCAATACCATACTGATAGATTTCATGCTGTCATTAGGAAAAAAGTAGCATCACTGGTGAGGAGGCTTCGAGGACGTAACAACAGTATCCTGAAAGTCGTGGCTGATGACCCGAAAGCTCCTGTACTGAGGCATCTCGTGCAAATAATGATTTTACTTGAAATGTTTCGGATGTACGTGACACATTAATCTTAATTACACATATAATTATTAAGTTTTAGGCGTATTACTAACATAGCATAAGTAATTCTTAGTTGTAAGTAGTACTAACATATGGACTATGTTGGGGTCCCAACGGAAGATCAGCGCGGGTTGTTTACAACCGGCATGATGCTAAGTTGGGATCGGCTTGTGATAAATACATGCTTCCCTTTTGTATTTTCTTTTTTTTATCAAAAATTGCTGTGTTTTTTGTCACAATAAACTATATTCAATTCTATTCTTTTTTTGAAATAAATACTTTGAATTTGAATTTGAATAGACAATGGTAGTACATTGGGCATTATTGAAAAGTAACGGGAGCCACAAATATTTAAGCCTAAAATTAACAGTAATTTTAAAGCTTTTGAATCGGGATTAAACTGAATTAATACGGACAATACCACGTCACTTGTTCAATTTCATAGTAGTTAATAGTTTTAGCCCAGAGTTGTACGGGGAGAAGTAATCTTGTTACTCTAGTTAGCTAACAACCTGCAAGGGAAGGGCTCTGTGAAGTTAGGGCTATTCTCTTTGCTTAGTATAGACGGGGTTAAGAACTTAGATACGTTTAAGTAGTACACCCTGTCTATATTTATAATCTGCTGATTTCTGATTTTATTTTTTAAGTTTTTAGCTTAAAATGACACGTTAAAAATCATTGGTTAATCAACGAAAGGCAACAAACTACATAGTTTAAACTACCATCACCTATGGACGGAAAGCCACATGTGTCAAATTATGTTTGATTTATATTTTCATTTTTAATGGCATTTCAATTTTTATTTATACACAGGTCCATTACAGCTCTTTTCCAACTTACATTCTAACAGACTTGATAATTTTATATTCATGGATGGCGTGTGAATTCAACACAAACAGAATGAAGATTGATTTCACTGTGACAAAGCGCAAAACTCTACATAACTAGCGCCGTAACTGACAACTCTGCAAACTTGTCAAACAACAGATCTTACAAGACATCGTCATACTCTGCGCTAACGATCTTCAGATAGAAACTTTACTATACTGAAATATTAGTTAATTATTTGAAACTGTATTGATTAACAATTTAGGCAATAACTATGTAAGTTAGTATATTTTTGCTAATTCAAGCGAAACTATAAAAGCTAGTGGCATCTAGAATATTTAAACATTAATTCATAGATGGATAGAATGGAATTATTTTAATTTTGTAATCATTGGAACAAACTTATAATACTCCTTCCAATAATAATATTAAAATCTCTTATAAGACTTTTATACATTGAGAAAATGCGGAACAAAAAATTAGATGCCATGTGGTACGTTTGGCTGCAAGTTAACTTATTCGGTCAACTACAACAGCCCACAACCTTATATAGAAAACTAACGCGTATTTCATTCATATTATATAAAAAGACGGGTACACACACAATCTTATTAAATAAAGATTTTAAATATGTTTTGTTTTACGAATATTGAATATTAACTATCAAAAATCTTCAGTCCACTGTTCTATTCAAGAAAATTATTAGTTTATGAAATTGCGATATTTAAATTTAAATATTTTAGGCTGAAGTTATTGGTATTGATGCACCAGAAGCTTACTAAGAGGTTGTACGTAAGTTACCTGTAGACGGTAAAATTACCGGGTATATGTAAGTGATATATTTCATATACTACTTGTTATTAGGTTTTGGACGACATTGATTATCTAAATCTTTATGTATATTTTTATGACCTATATTTATTGATTAAGAAATTGCTGTTTTTTGAGAGCTCATAACAACAACGCGTAGTAAACCCTTATATAACCCTAGTAGCCTAGAAAAGTGGTAGGCATTAATTAACTAATAAATACACGTGAAGGTAATCGTAACACAAAATGTAGTGTTGTCACAGAATCACTTTTGCCTCTTGTAATTAATTGAATGTTAGTATATTTAGCATTAAATATGAACAAGAACTTAATTGAAATCCTGTCAGACCTTACTAACCTTTGCCCGAAGGATAATTACCAAATTGATATGCTTGTAAGTAAATTAATTTACTTTACAAGAGAGACTTCAAGTTATTTTGTTGCTAGTAATTAACATCGTTTATAATCTCGTTTTAGGTTGTTATGAGCAGTTTACTTCATTTAATTTTAGGCGTTTTCAGACTGGTTTATGTCAGAGTCGTCAATTTGTTTTAGTACCCACTCTTTCATAATTAATGGAGTACAAAGTAATTATTTTACGTGGTATTTTTTGGACCTGTATTACATAACTATTATGATGTTGTGTAAATAGATTTACTAGTGGTTAGTAACATAATTATGAAAAGTCATGCTTATCAGGAAAATCAAGATGTAAATATGTATTATTTAACAGATTTATGATCTTAAATCTTTTTCAAGGTTATTGCAGATTTTTGTGTCGCTTTATCTAAATGTTTAGAACTAGCTGTTAATTTGTAAATGTTTATGATTTAATTTATTATTAAACTAAAATTCAAAACACAGTACCAAAATACCGCTAGTAAAAAACGTGGTACTTAGTAGGTTATGTATAATTAAAAGTCAACACCTCATTATCAAGTTTCAGCAAAACTTTACCGCATGACAAACAAACTCGACGTACAAAGTTGGTGTACATTTCATGGAAGCCTCCATCTACGTCGATGCAAATGTTGTGAAGACTTATTAAGAACTTCTCACACAGTATGTAATCATTCCTGTCAACTTTAGAGACTGTAAACTTGAAGGCCTCGAGGTGAGCGTGTCTAGCGTACAGTTGGGGGACTGCGAAGTCTTGGTTGGTAACGATTTTGCAGAACGCATGTACTTAAGTAAAAATAACTGTCAATTTATTTAATGTATATATCTGTTCTATAGAGAAAACCACTTTGGCGATCATTTAAAATAATGTAAAAATCGGCCAAGTGCGAATCGGACTTGCACATGAAGGGTTCCAAACCATAACAATATTAGTTTGAGTTTCTATCTGGTATTGTTATAAATATCAAGCAAATAACTGCTAAAAAACTGAAGCCTGACTGCCTCTCTTAAATATTAATTTAGTTCTGTTTTAGCATGTGTTGTTATAGCGGCAGCAAAAATGGATCATTTGTGAAATTTTCAATTGTTATAGTTATAACGGTTCATGATATGACAAAGAGATTCCTGGTAACAGACGACTGGACAGTGAAGTCTTAGAAAAAGAGGCTGTTTTAACCTTTGAGTCCTAGAAATAGTAATTGTTCAAGCTTTGATAGAAGATAATTGCTGTCGTTGTTTGTTATAAAATTTACAACATTTAATAAATAACTAAAACCAGTCAGTCACAAAACTCGTAATTTCATATCAAAACTATTTATACATAAAAATAAAGGAAGTCTTGGAACACAAGCCATATATACATCATGTCCAAGATTTTCCCATCACTAGCTGGTCTGACGTATGTAGTTGGTGCCGCTACATCGTAATAATTTGATCAGGCGCCGCAACGCGAACTTTATGCCAATTGAAAAGTTACCCTGCACTGGAATACTAGTACAAGTAGGTTGTTACGTAACTCCAGTGACACGATACTTTTCACATATTTACTCGAGCTGTTTTAGGGTTCCTTTGCAATTTCAACAACGGGGTGGTCTTAGCATTTTCTGTTTTTTGCTAAGTAGACAACACTGAAGATTTTTATATGTGCTGCAATCTAGAGCCATTGCTCAATGTTAGCACGATAGCAACGATTATGGTATGTTTTTCAATGGGTAAGTAGTTATACCATAAATACAGGTCAATTGATAAAGTTGATTGACTCATAAAATTAAACCTTTTGTACTAACCAATTGCTTTCTAACCTTTTCTACCATCAACCAAATATCTATAAGGACCAATAACAAAGAGGAATAACAGTACTTCTATTATTCTGGGATAAATATACAAATTCTCTTTTTTCTGTCTTTGTCAAAAATAATCATACCTGATGCTTTAATTCTGTCCATCTGCTCAGCTCACATTGTAAACTTAAACAAAAATATAAAAATTGATAAACCTGAATTTATTTAAGAAGATCTGAACCCTTATCAAAGCTAAATACTTTAACTTATTGTGTCCATGTCGATAGTTTGCTATGCGAGTATTATGAATGTATGGCGTATTTTATTATAATTGAAATACCGAATCCTCGTTCGTTTTTCGCTCGCATGTGATGTGATGCATTAGTTAATTGAGTTGATATTAAAATGGAAGTTGTTGGTAGGTGTGTCAGTAATTTGTTCCTGGTTGCTGACTTTTTAGGTAACGTGAAAAGCATAATCATTTATTATTAATAAAAGATGTTATTATTTTGTAGTTTATAAGAATTATAATATTTAATATTTTTCGACCAGCTTCAAATAGTTGCTGACTTTTTAGGTGACGTGAAAAGCATAATCATTAATTATTAATAAAAGATGTTATTATTTTGTAGTTTATAAGTATTATAATATTTAATATTTTTCGACCAGCTTCAAATAGATCTATATCAGAGGATACTCTGATATAGATCTATTTAAAAGGTTATTATATTCTTTGAGTAGTCCAATGAATAAATATCAATAATATTAGTTCTTTAGTTTAGTTTATAATCAGAATAATTGAAATTAAAATGTATGTAAAAACGGAGATGGTTGGACCAATTTCAAATAATCTTTTTGTATGTATAGGAAACAGTTGTTACAAAAAAAACACATAACACATATTATTTAATAATTCCCTTCTGTCGTAAACCTAAGGATAATTCTGATTAAACCGTTACAACACACCGAATCTAAATCGCGTTGTGCTTAAAAAACATCCAGAACTGATCTACCGTTCCAAACCGCAAATTAGAGCGTTAAAGTTAAATTTTTTATAATACTACCGCTAAACGGTAAAACAGTTATGAGACCATTTTTGAACGGCTTCAATAACCGCAGGCTTTTAGAACTTGTCTCAGAAAGTTAACTCTAGCAATATTCAAGAACAATTTCGCTCGACTAATAATCGTTAAGCTCTCGGTACCTAATATTCGCACAGCATGTGCTGTAATCTATAATAGCGCTATAAAAGCTGACTATAACATGCTACGCCACCTTAAGCGGGATTTTTGCATGAGATTTTCGGAGTTAAATAACTAAATAATTTGAAATAAAGGAGCCGTTTATTGAAGGCACTGTTTTTTTATACTGAATGAAAAACAAGAGACGTTTTTATTAATCTATATATATAAAAATGAATCCCTATATCCCTTGGTCACGCCATCACGCGTGAACGGCTGGACTGAATTGATACATCACTAATTTTTTTGTTGTTGTGTTTTTATGGTAAGGAGAAGGATGACAGAAAAAAATAATGTATATAATAAATGAATCCGTTTGTTTCACTTAACTCGAGAACGGCTGGGTCGATATAGCTGAGTTTAGTATTGAAATGATTGTCGTACTCCAGGGAAGGTTTAAAAGGTGAGAAACATACATAACTGATAGGCGGTACGAAGTTCGGCGGGTCAGCTAGAAATATATATATATTTGGTTAAACTCACAAAATTTTCACTGCAATCAAATTCTAAATTCAAACAATGCATTCAAATTGGCACATCAAATTAAACACATACTTTTCCATTATTTTCCGCATGTCAACTTACATTATTATATGAAAGAGATAATTTTCTTACAAATAATTTAAACTAAAGGCTCAAATTTTTAATAAAATGTATTTCTATAACTAAATCGTAATAAATATTAAAATGACTTTCACATATTTAACATAACATTTTTAAGGTTAGGTAGTAAACTTTTTAATTATGATAATAATTGCTTGTTAGTTTTAAAAATACAGTTTTTGCGTTTGGTTATTGATGGTTTAGTTTTCTGGTAGCTAGAACTCGTAGAGTACAGCAACGGTCATCATTCAAGCAGAGTGTCTGTCTCTCAGCCACTTCATTCAAAGGGATTCCTCCCTCAATGCAATTTTACTTTATGAATTCATACGCCACTAGCCACTATCGTTTCCCCTGCCCTTCCCTAATTCTCGTTTGTCACTTCTGTCAAAATTTGAATTGAGAATGTGTATCTGGTTTTCTTTATTTAACAACTTCGTATTACGTGCACTTTTTATTTATTGAAGTTTGGTGAGGGCAATGTAACGGTAATATATAAAAAATCAGTTCACAAAAAAATATACACAAAACGTGATCTTAGTTAAGTCATAGGAATAAGGTCGAGTGCTAGAAAAGAGAGGAGACATAACTAGAATTTAAAAAAAAAAACGTAGCGCAACTGTGATCCACACATTTTCGTATTATTATTGTTATACACTAGAATAGTTTAATGGCTGTAAGATATCATATCATGTAGCTTTTTTTTTGTAGTTACATAAACAATAGAGAAGATCAAAATTTAAAAACAAGCTAAAAATAATATTAAACATTTATTATTAGTTTTTCCCTATTGATTTTATAATAGTCAGTCAGTCCATGCAGTAATAACGACATATTAATACTCCATTGTGATTTCAAATGTGGGAATAGAAACGTTAGAACTATAGAATTTCGCGTTTAATGGTTGTGCTTTTGATAGTCAAATTTTAATGCGACGTAAATTAAATCTAAATATCTAGTTTAATGTGGATGTTTCATGACTTTCATGACTGCATGTGAGGTGTAAAGTTTGGACTATGACATAAATTGTGATATCGAATTAAAGTCCACCCATGTCTTGAAATACCAGGTACATACAGAAAAAAAACGAAAATGACGCTAAATACTCAGTATTTTAGTAAGTGGAAATATCGGCAAGCTAAATGGGCGCTTTTAAAGGCATGACTCTTAGAACCACCAGGGGATGATGTTTATTATATACTCTGACCTATTGTAAAATAATTCAAATACCAGACAGGGCCCCAGGCTGTCACAACAGTGTGACAAAATTGAATTTTGTTTTCCTCTCTCGCAAAAAAAAAAAACCTGTTTCTCACACAGTGACAACCTGGTGTGACTATAAGTCATACCTCCACTTTGATACCAGCTAGCACGATACTGGGAATGTTATTTGACTGTCTGTTTTCGTTTTATGTGACTTATTTCTTCTAGTTTATTTATTGCTAACGTTCATTGTACACATAACAAAAAGTAATAACTGAAAAATTATCGATTATATTTATAGATTAACTAGAATAGATCCAAGCATCATTGAAAAATCGGCAAACATACACAAAAATATAAAACAAATTGAGAACCTCCTCTTTAAAAAAATCGATTAAATATAAAAAGTATTATTCCTCTAGCTGAACCCATTTCAGACTGTGTATAGTTTCTGCAGTTTCTAAACGAAGTGGTTTAGAATTATCTCGCGTACGAGCAGTTGCAGTAAACTCGAGCCACGCTAATGGATCCTGCAATATACCACCTCATATCTCAAGGAAGCGTCGCGAAATGAATTTCACATTCTCAACACAGTGCGAAATGAATTCCGCCAACCGCCAACTCTTTGTCAGCGCGAAGTGAAGCCACTCCCAGTGACTGATGACTCGCGGCTCTAGTGCACTTCGTTCCGTGGTCAGGTTGTAGAGGGCTTGTTGTTTCGTTTTATGGAGAATATAAATGCTTGCAATGAGCTTGTAGCACAGCTTTTTAACCGTTATAAAAAAGAAGAATCTTATTTTATGTATTTTCCTCGATCTTCAAAGAAGCCTGGTCCTAGTATGTATTCAGTGAAATGATTATTTATACTTTAATTCTATCACAATTGATTTCATTCATTTAGTCTATAAATATAAGCAAAAAATCAATATGAATTTAAGTAACTGATAAAATTGTGTAGATATTCGCCTGAAGAGCCTAAGTTTAAGGTGAAAGGGTTGCCTGGCAGAGATCGTTTTTAGCGACAACGCCGCCACTTGGCACTACAAGTAAAATTATTTTTTGTGTGTGTACAATATAGCGTTATATCTACTTGAAATGTATTAAAGTCAGTCGTCACTTAAAATATTACTTGTTCATTCTTATCTATGTAGGTATTACCGATGTTAAAAAACATCCAGTAACGTATAGATGTTGCAACACAGAGTAGTATTTACAAATAAGAGTGCTATAAACTACCGTGGGGTAGTTGACGTGTAGCACAGCAAGTGTCTGCCTTATGATAAAAATCGTATAGCACCAAAACGAGCACTACATTCGCTCGCTGTAGTGTCTACTACACCAAAAAATATAAACATGATTGATATTTCATATTTCTATCAGTTAACATTCTTTTTTAAAGACAATATGTTTGCGATTTATAGCAACTTACCTGATGATAGACGATGCGGCCTAGGATGTAACGAGCTTGCCTAAAAGAAACCGATTAACTCGTGGCTTAAAAAGTCTGAGATTAAAGCTTTCTGGAAATAGAAAACTCGGCAAAAAGTTCCACAACCTGACGGTTCGCACAATAGATGCAGGCGTAAAGCGTGGAACCTCTACCACGAACCAGTGGTCTGTTACAGTTATATCTCTACTAGTTAGATTGTATAGCATGGATTGAGGAATTAAATCACGTAAGTCCAATACACAAACTGAACTTTTAAGTCACAAATAAAGCAACCAAAATAGATTCTGAAAGAAGAATTTTGTTTAAGAAGTCGCGTACCTGATTGTTGGAAAGGTCCAACTATAGTTTCGTTCACATTCGCTGAACTTTATCAAGGATAAAATGAGTCGCTCGTGTGTAATGAGGCGTTAGTTTTCTAAATATAACAAAATAGATTCTGATACAGCTGCCAATTTAAAATATATTGTAACTATTTAATTCGGGATGAAATTTCATTCCTTTGCCGATAATGTACGCGTATATAGATAGATATATCTAGAACACATAAATTATTCTATTATATGATAATATTGTACCATTCATAAATCAGGGATTCAACGATCAGCCCTCTCATCTAGGCAGTGCAAATTAAATCGAATCTTATATTAGATTTACAGTTGAAGTACCTAAATATACGTATCACGTACGTTGTTAACCGCCTCGCTTTGGCACATTATTATTACCCGATGTCATCCCATTCGCAAAGCAAATGTCCCAATTATCGTAGCTAATGCTCCGAAGAGGCGGCGCATTTGCAAAACAGAAGGAAACAAGCGCCACTGTAGACCAAGAGCTGGTGATAACAAAAACTGCCTTTAATGAACCCAACCTCTTCTATTCTTCTGATCCGTTGCGTATTGCATCCGTATCGAAGTACCTCTTACGTAACCATCTATTTATTTTTTTGCTTTTTGACTTCTTTCCTTGAACTGGAATCCATTCTAATACCTTTTTAGTGCAAGAACAAGGAAAGTGGCCCCGAGACGTATAAGCATTTTTTTAAATATATCGGGTGTAAGCCTGCTTGGAATTGTACAAAAAAATATATTTTAAAAGAAAGAGAAGCAGAAATGTTTTTGCTTCCTTAACTTAATTAACAAGCAATTTTAAAAATATGAGTAGTTCTTGTTTTATGTTACAAATTCTCAGTCCCTGCCCGTGGGCACCTGCAATGTCCACTTGGGTATATCAGGGTAACTTTCTTTTACTCGTGGTCTACTATCCCCACATACTCATAACATCTGTTAGTACTAGAGATACGAGTAATAATTTCCTCATATTATATTACTTCCTATATCGCGAGTAACACTGTTATAGTAAAAACATCTTTCAGAAATGCTCCTCTGGCTCTCCATCCAATAACGTAAGTATTCCTAGCGCTTTTTGTTTGGTGCGCGCTGATTTGATTGTGTTCTTGTGTGGAGTGGGTAGGAGTGACAGTCTGCGTTCAGTTTGCGTCAAATATTTTTATGCTTGTCATGTTCTAGAAAATAACATCGCAAATATATTTGCTTATATATTAAAATTTTGACGAGCGTAACGTTTTTTATAAAATGAGAGAACAAAAGTTTACGTGTTCGCACGCAGCTTATAAAAATATTTTGCAATGCATCTGCTAGATCTAAGAAAATAAAAGTTAGCGCGTACTCTTTAAGATTTTTTCAGACGATAGCGTGACCAAAATTTCGTAAGACGTCGAATTTTTATATCTCGGTTAAGCCGTGCCAGACAGCCCGTTTATCTTACGACCGGCGTTGAATTGAGTTTAACTGCTTGAGAATAAAGATGTCCCTAAGATAAAAGTGTCCGATGGGGAAGAAAGAATTTTCTAGAACGGTCTCGGTAGCAGAGGGTCGGACGTCGACGAGTGACAATAAAATTAGATAAGTACAGGATAGTCCCGCTTGGATCCGGCGAGCGTCCGTCTTGCGGACGGAATCAATCGCAGTAAAACATACTCAGTGTGTCCTACTGCGAAACCCAATATATCGCAAGAATTTGCTCATTCAAATATAAACCTTATGCTTAATGTAACAAAGCATTCGCAGCATTTAAGAATACTGAGAGTATTCTTTAATGTTACTTCTGTCTGTCGATGTGTATACCACTCCGCTTTACTGTAATGACACGAAAAGAGTGGACTTCGAACAAAACGAGAATATCAGAATGGATTACAAAAATCTCCTTGTGAATCGAGCAGAAAATGCAAGCTTTTAAATGCGAATATTTCTATAAAATTCTCTTTTAAAAGTTTACGGCTGCGTTACTCGGAGATTTAATAAGGTTGAGTGTTTACTGTTGACTCCGTCGGAAAAGTAATCTTACAGGAAAAATCTGTCAAGCATAAAAATAAATTATGCAAATTCTATTTACTTTTGTAGCGCCCTGAGACGGTAAATAAATTGTGGTTTCAATCGCCATAACATTAATGCACGTGTCGAAAAATGAAATTGATTTTGCCCCCGCGCTGTCTGCGTGCCGTATCACCGAGTTTCGAGTGGTTAGGGAGAGGCTGCGCTAATAACTAGCGGGAACCCGCCAGAGATGTTTATTTAATGGCATGCCCATAGACCCTTAATGGGGCTTCGCGCTCGCACCAGCGTATCTCTAAAGCTCCGAGGCTGCTTGACGCCTCGCGAAAAATTATTACACGTGGTAAAAACGTTGCACGTAGGTATCACATGTTTGCAAGTTAATAAAGATTACATTTGAACAATATGCTAACTGCAATACTTGCTACATTTTCGTTTGCTTGTTTAGTATTTTTCGTTACATTATGTATTTGCTGTATTTTGTCTTCAAAAAGACGTCTTATTTAACTAATTTAACGCAAAGTACGCCTGTCTTATTTATTTTTTGTCACAGGGTACCTTAACTGCACTAAAATCTTATTTTTGTGTTTCAACACTGAAATCAATAGGTAGAATTGGTTTTCTATTGTTTTACCGAAAGATATAAGCAATAATACTCATATGCCCGAATTTGACTTGCCCGAATTTCATTTTCCCGAATCGTTTGTTTACCATAAAATCCATATCACATTTTCTTGTTTGACCGTACATTAGATTGCATAATTATACGAATGCCATATTTTTATTGTTATCTATTTTATTAATTGCAATCATATTACTTGTCAGTTTTTTTTTATAGTCGATAGGGTTGCGCTTGACCGCAACTCACCTGATGTAAGGTAACGATGCGATCTATAATGTAGCGCCCTTGCCTAGAAAAACACGATTCACTCGCGATGTGAAAAAACCGAGATTATAGCTATCGGGATATAGAGAACTTGGCAGCAAATTCCACAACCTGGCAGTTCGCACAATAAATGTAGACGCGAAGCGTTTTGTGCAAGTCCGTGGAACCTCTACCATGAACCGGTGGCGCCTGACAGCATCTCTACTTGTCCGATTGTAGAATGGAGATGGGTGAATTAATTCATGCATTTCCAAGGCACGCTCCCTGAAATTTATCCGATAAAAAACCGATAGGCTAGCCACTTTTCGAAGATGTCGGCTTTGAAGTTTAACTTTGGCCAGAGCATCGTTACCTATAAGTCCTTTAGCTCGCCTTTCGACAGACTCCAAAGTTATTAGCTGGTATATTGCTGATCCATCCCAAAGATGCGAGCAGTACTCCATACACGATCGAACTTGTATTTTATACAGAGTGAGCAACTGTTCCGACGTGATGTACCGCCTAAGCACCTTTGAGAGGATACGCAGTTTTTTTCAGCTAACTGAACTTTGGACTTAATATACGCACCAAAATTGAGAGTTGAAGTCAGCGTGACACATAAGAGCTCAAGGTGGTTGGTTAGAGGAATGGATACATCTCGGAAAGTAGGGGCCAGCTAAAATGGCCTCATTTTGGCGGAAAACAGACACGCCTGCGTCTTAGCAGCATTGAACCTGACCAGATTGGCATCGCCCCAATCAGAGACTGCCCTGAGGGACAAGTTAAATCGCTCGACCATAGCTTCTCTAAGTAACTGAACATCAGCCACACTGGCACGTGGGGAAGAAATGTAACTCTCAACGACCGTGCTGTCGTCTGCGTACCCAAAGCTGCCTGGTTTTAACAGATCGTTGATATGCAGCAAAAAAAGGGTCGCTGAGAGCACCGAACCCTGAGGCTGACCCTCCGGCATTAGAAGCCATATGGTCTGACGAGCAGCCATTAATGACTTGTATTGACCGGTCCCTCAAGAAAATTGATATCCATCCACAAAAACCTTGCTTACAAGACCTTCGTGCCAGACCCTGTCAAAAGCCTTCGAAATTTCGAAAGAAACGCCAAGCGCTTCCCCGTATTTTTCTATGGCTTCAGTCCAGATATGAGTTGCGTATACAAGAAGATCCCCGTTAGACCAATTTCGGCGAAACCCGTACTATCAGTCACTGAGAAGATCATTTGCAAGTAACCCATCAGGTTTAAGCATTGGAGGCAGCGAGGACCGGTAAAAGTTTACTTCGACTGATTTTGCAAGGGACCAAAACGCTTTGCTACCCGCAGGGTATGAAGCTAGTTTGTTCCCTATTCGACTTATATGATCGAAGCGAGCCTTCCGCAAAACCTTCTTGCAAGACTTAGCAGCCTTATTGAATGCTTTCTTCTTCTGGCTTGTATCTCTTGCTTTGCGTTGTCGAGCATCAGCCCATGCTAGGTAAGCCTCGTGTTTTAGCAACTCAGCGTTTTTACATTTAGTACTATACCATGGCGAGCTTTGCTAGACAGAGGCATATCCGAAAGAGGGATGAAATATTCCATACACAAACGCAGCACATCTGTCACTGCATCTGCGCAAGTTGAAGCATCAAAGGAAGAAAAGCACATAGACTGCCAGGGATACGACGCATAGAATGACCTCATCTCATCCCAATCTGCTGACTTGAATCGCCACATCCGCCAAGTACCACTAGGGCAGGGATCTGGAGGCGAAAAGACAGATACAGATTTCACCAGACAGTGGTCGGACTCACCTAACGGCAATGAAACCGAAACCGAATAACGGTCTGGATCGGTTGTCAGCAGAAGGTCCAAACAGTAAGGTGTGTGCGATTCAATGGCAGGTACCCGAGTAGCGCCTTGGACCAGCTGATTGAGGTTTAATGCTAAAGCGAGTTGTCACGTCTCTCTCTCAGCATGGTTAATGTCCCGGTATGGGTGTAATCACTCTTGATGGTGGGCATTAAAATTCCCCAGTAACACAAGCTGGGCTGTTGGGTACGTCAGTTGAGCCACATCCGCAGCCTCACTGAGATATTCCGTGAGTCTGGTTGTCTCCTGATCTCCGATGTGCGAACGGTACACACAAACGTAGAGTATTTTCTCTAAACCTGTGTCCACCAGAAACCATAGCAAAGAGAATCTACGGTCTTCCAAGTACCGGAGACGCCGGCAACAGATATCGTCACGGGCGTACAAGCACACTCCAGCGCGGCGTTTGAAAATTTACAAACAAAATTTACAGGCTTACTATGATGATAACAAACGATGTTATTGAAATTGACTTTATAAGAAACAAAATTTCTAGCACGTGACTAATGTAGTAACCAATAAGTGTTACATTATAAAATTATAAGAAACAATATTATGTCTGTTGACTAGTATAGCAAATGAAATTATGCCAAATGAAATTCTGACATACGCGTGTACCCCGATAAATTTTGCCGTTTTTCTAAGACAATCAAATCATAGCAGTCACAATGCAGTTTATTGCACTAGTCTAAATGCAGTTTCTGGACGCTCGTTTATTTTAAATAATTGCATGTCACATCAATTACAGCTACGCAATAAGCCAGTGTCTAAAACCGTCGATGATCTTCACCGGCCATTAAACCAAATTACAATCTAGACTCCGGAAGCAAAACAATAATATATCGTTAAATAACACATAAGGGTGAGGGCACACTTACCAGCTGCGTATAGTCAGGTAACGCGCTTAAATCAAGCTAATGTGACAAGCCAGCATCGGCCGTGTTACGATGTTACCACAGGAATAATTCTCAAAGCGTATGCTGAGATTATCATTTGAATGTGCCCTCAGACGATTGTTGGAATCCGTGACGGTGGTACAATGGGGAAGCTGCCCTGAGGCGAAATATTTTCGTGTATAAAGACCGGTGTTTTCGCTACTTCGGGAAATTACATTTTTATCACGAGTCACATTTCCGTGTTATCTTTTGCTTCCTCCTTTGTTAAGTCGCTTTGCTTGTTACATTGTTCTATGCGATTGCGACGATACGTTTGGATCGTTTTATAAGTTGTACTGTAGCAATAGATAACGATTGACAATAATTTCGATTGCAAATCCAACAATTCTCAAATAACAAAGAAAATAAGATATAAATACAAGATACAAGTAATCCTACTAATATAATAAACGTGAAAGTTTGTAGGAATGTGTAGATGTACGTTTGTTACTTTTTCACGCATAAACTGTCGAACCGATTTGGATTAAATTTGGTGCAATATAGCTTAGACCCTGGATAACACATATTGTTATTTGTTGTCATGTACTCGCATTAACGCAGCTGACACCACAGGGCACAGCTAGTTATACACATATTGAACTGTTACTGATACGATTACTTAAAAGTGGTATTTATTTTATCATACTTAACTTCTTTGATTTACAATGTTATAAATATTTCACGATGTAGGTACTCAAGAAAACATCAGTTGCACAATAATAAATATAAATATTCTATGCAACGTTGTCACGACTCATAGCTACCTAATCGTACAAATGGGGGAGGATGACGTAATTTTTGTCGTTCACCATAGCGTCGTAGACTGATAAGGCACGAAAAATAGCAGTTTCGTTAAATATTTTATGTTGTGTCATTATTTTAAAAACATCATAATAGTTACTATAATTCAAAGCTTTACTAACTATATTAACTTATAATCACCAAAATAAAAATGTGGGTGAAATTGACATTCTTGAAATTTGTTTCAGAATTGTAACAACAATTTTAGGTAAGTATAAGTTTTTTTTTTAAATAATATTTATGTTTTATATTTATATTGTAAAAAACTTAATATAAGAAATGAAATGAATACAAAAAAAACGCAAGGACGGCTTTGTGACGAACCGTCGGTGTGTGGCGACACCGCGTACCCAGATTCCAAGGTCGGAAAAACACAAGAGCTAATAATCTAAGCTCCAGGATGGAAGTGTTAAAGGGCATAACTCTGCTAGTAGCTATCAGTGATCGCGCAGCATACCTCTCCACACCCTTGTGTAGCTTCCCACACCAACGTTGCCATTTCACACACCACACCATTTCTGTATTTTTGTACTCATTTTTATTGTGAAGGGCCTCTCTCAGTGTTGGCCACGGCTCTACTGATGCCTCACTAAAGAATAATTTCGTATTTTTTTTTAAATATTCTGTAGTTTAAAATCACGTATTCACTTCTATATCTTCTAATAAATGATCTCAAAAATGTACCGGCTCTTTTTTTATCTTGAATGCATTTAATATAGTGCGTAATTTAGGTTTTATGAGGAACAGATAAAAGTACTTTATATAAAATACAGCAGGTACTGAAATGGCTGGTAGCGTTAATGTAACGATAATGGCTTCTAAAGACGCCCAGGTGGGGCTGAGAATCCTAATTAATAATAACGATAGTTTAACTCAAAAGGAAATGGAGCCATTAAAATGATCCCTCAATTCCTATTGAATTTCTATACCACAGAATATTACAGTCCGGAAATTTGTGTGTATGTAGTAACATGCGCCTAAGCGGCTGAATAGACAAAGATAAAATTGGTATTTGCTTTATCGTAAAAACCTAAAGATCTAGTTCTATTTCACTATTTTACTTTCAGAACCTTATGATTCTAATTGGCTCGGCCGATATCATTCAAATTTCCTTGTTCGAGAAACAAATAAAACTATAATTTAACCTGTAAATGTAAGTATATGCAAAACTATACGAAATTAAAATTTGAAGTTATATATTTAAATTTTTGAAGCGATTTAGATAGGTACGGTTCAAAATAACAGCTTCATTCAATTTTAAAAGCAAAATACGGTCTTAAATAATTCCATTTCAAGTCTAGACTCTTTTAGACTTTGGCAAATCAAATCATAGAATTAACAGCAAAGAAGTCTTAATCTAGATAGGTTCCACAGACACAACTCAGACCGGTGGCAAAGGAACAAATCGCTAGAGGAAGAACTGTTGAAATTGATTTTACTTGGCTCGAGGCAATGTGGTCTTCCATTAGGTGCCACTATAGGCGAGTGCTGTTTCTAGCTAGAAAATAGCACATCTCATTCGTATCTTGTAAGGAAAATGTAATTCAATTAGTCTTAAAACTCATACATGTAATGAGCTTATCATTATTTTCAAAATCAGTTACAGTAGCATTTAGATTTTCGTTTATTATTGAAATGTACCATACTACTACTTATGATTTTTTTTGCTACTAAACTTAAAAGTAATAATTTTAATCGTTCTAATTCACCTTGAAGGGCAATTTATCTTTGGCGCATCTGCGTCAAAGATAAATTAGCATTTACGACTGAAATTATGACGAAAATTTAAAGAAATCACTAGGTTTGGTGACACTACTAATATATGCTAAAAAACTTGTATACGGAAACGAGTTGAGTTTTTTGTAGATATATCTTTTTTGATAGAAAATAAATTAATATCATCCAAAAAGTAAAAATAGAGTTTCAAAAACTCTATTTTTACTTTTTGGATGATATTAATTTATTTTGTTAAATGAAAATGTCGACTGTAATCGTATTTTTTAAATTACTAGTAAGTGCTTAAAAAAATAAGTGTTTCTGGTAGATTACGAGCAAACTATTACCTAACCTTGTACATTTTTTGTAACGTAATTCGATGTAACGACCGATTTCTTTATGCATTGGCAGGCACTGTACACGCTCCCGTAGTCGTATAGTAGGTATTTTACCTCTACCGTCTATCTTGTGTCGGCAAACGAGCGTAATAAGATTTTTTTGTTACGCCAAAGTAATAAACAAACGCAGACACGATTGATCTTCTCGACACAAATTGGACGTGGAGAAAGAAAACCTTTGGCTTTGTGTTCCATTTTATTCGGCTGGCATTAATTTGTCACGAACTGGGTGAACTGTCTCTTCGAAGCCTAAATTAGAAATTAATAGGAAATCTATTTGCTGACCTTATATAATTTTGGCTGGATAATTAAACCTCGTAATAGAAACTAATTTTTTTGCTTGATAATAATAATATGGGACGACATCCACACAAAGGTCTTCAGGTCCCAAACTAGGCAAAGTCTGTGCTATGGCAACCTGATGACTGATATACATACTTATAAATACATATATACATACTTATATACATGTAATAAACACCCAGACACAGGTCAAACAGACATGTTCATGCACACAAATGTTTAACCTGTCCGGGGATCGAACCCGGGACCAGCGGCGCAGACGGCAGGGTTGCTACCAACTGCGCCAACCGGCCAGTCAGATATAGTAAATTCAAACAAAAATAAAGTTGATTAAAATATTCGATATTTTTAAACGACTTGAATAAAAGAAGGTATTCTCAATTCATCGTAATCTATTTTATTGTATACTAGCTGTACCCGCGACTTCGTTCGCAGTTGCTAATCTTTCATAATTATATCAGTGGAACTTAAAAAAAAATCGTGAATTTATACTATTATTGTAACTTGGTATGCATAAGGTTTATACTATAAACCTTATGCATACCAAGTTTCATTAGAATAGGTACATCCAGCAGTTTCGGAGTTATGGAAAGTTCAGAAACAGGCAGAGAGACAGATAAACAGACAAAAAAAAAATATAGTGTTGGATAAAAAGTCATTTTTAAAATATATTCAATGTACAGAATTTATCCTGTTACAGTTTATTATAAGTATAGATATCTGATTACTTAAAGACGCCTAGACAAATATGGAAAACAAAAGATTCTATGGTGGTCCATGTAAATATTATCCAAATCTATCTAGTAGTTTGATCTTCAAATAAATTCTATTAAAAAAAATTGAGAACCTATTACTTGTGGGCCTTTTATGTCGTGAGTGAATATGTTTCTACTAGGCAAGCTTGCATAGACTGTATCTACGCTAACTTTATTGATATAACTTTTTGATATTTACATCAGGCGGTCAAACAGAAGCCTATCTATCTACTATTAAAAATATCAGTTTCAAGTTTTAGTAGAAAAGCTGGTGATTCACTGCGCGCAAAGTCACAAGTATTACTGTATAAGCCATTTTACTCCTTGCCTGGGCGATTCATTTTAAATAGTACCTACTCGAACTTATCACAGGCAATTGTGGCTTTAGAACCTTTCTGAGGCCAACCATTGATCTATTGTCCTAACCCTTAATCCTTTTTACCGTATGCGGCATGCGTATACTTTAGTTTGCTCAGGATAGCCTGACACAGGTCTATTGGCTGGTTAAACTATTTTATGGGAATTTCAACTCTATTTCTTTTGAAATAACGATGCTGGTGATAATGAGTCGGGGTTTGTTTGTCCCTCATCATATCGACAGTAAGCTTTAGCGAGATTACAAGGTGCTGATTCTGTGCCTGCAATATTTGCCTCGTTTTAACAAGGTGTGTGCTTTATCCCTTGTTACCCCTTATTTGTGTTCGACTTGTAAAAAAAATCGTGTTTCGAAATAGATCTTATTCGAAATCTTTTTATGTTAAATATTTATTGGTGACTCATATTTGAACAATAGTAATAATAGTATAAAGGTTTCTTTTTTTTTCAACAACAAAAATCATAAAATATATAAATTTAGATGTAAAAAAACTATAATTTATCATGAAGAAAAGTATAGAAATCATCATTAATGAAGCGGTAAAAATTAATAAAAAAGATTAAAACCAAATATATTTTTTTTACTAAATTGACATTAATGGGTAACAAAAAAACATTAGTTCTTTATTGTGAACACATGAATAGTTATAATAAATGCCTATATAAATAAAGAAGCTTTTTTATGCACATAGATCATTGTAAAACGTTCTGCACTTTCAGTTCTTGTACAGTTGTATTCCAGTTTACCAAGTCGAAATAAATCTACAAAACTGGCCACCAACCAGAACTGTTCCAGTTTGCTTAGTAACCTTTCACTGGATCTGCAATACATTATTTCGTCCCACTGTCCGCGTCTACATGTATACAATCCTTCATACAGATAAGATAGTGGGTGCAGAATCTTGACTTATTTACGGCGTAGGATGTGAAACTGAAATATTTCGGAAACAAATTTATCAGTTCAACCAGTGATAGCTTATTGGATCCTAAGCGAGAGACCTGAGTTCAAATTTCGACGTGCTATATCTGCTTTTGGACTATCAAATTAAGTGCAGATTATTTTATTAGTTATAAATTACCGGGAGGTGGCTGATCCATCAGAAATCACACTCTATTGAAGTTGACGTTATTGCTAATCCGAACACTCAATTTAAGAGTTATCACTAGCTGTTTTGACATAAACTCAACTCATTACAACAACTCAAAAAAGTGGATCATAGAAAATCTGACTTGCCATGAATGCCTTAGCCTGACTCAATCTAGATGTAATAAGATTTGATCGTCTAAAGTTAATTCAACTTTTTGAATGACAACAACCCATGAAAAGTATGAGAATGTTGATGAACTGTAAGGAAATATTAATAAAAAGACAAATATGAATTAATTTTATATGTCATTTTGGAAGATCTTATGGACATTGATTCTATTTCAAAAAATTTTCAAGACTAAAATCATAAATAAACGAGTAAAATTTTCGCAAGGAAAAAAACACGAATCTCAACATGAAAGCAGATTGCTGTCCTGATCCGTGCCAATCGCACTTTATTATACCACACACAAGCTAGAAATATTTTCTCCTTTTCCTAATCTAGGATAGTAAGCGGATCACGTCAGCTTATTTGTGTTTGTTATGAGATCGAGCCCCCAGGCGCTAGCGCCGAGCTATGCAGTTGTCTTGGAGTATTTTCTATTGTGCAAATTGAACCAACATTACGTTATCTACCTGCTTGCTAGCTCCTGCCTGCTTGCCGTGGAACAATACCGTAATTTATGGCGCAGTCTCTAGAGTAATGATAAAGGTAACAAGCTGCTGAATCGTAATGCGGTCTGCATAAATCTAAAATTACGTAAGCTCTAGTTTGGTTTCGAGCTCCGGTGATGGTAATACACTTGCAATATACTGCTTTATTGCTGATATTTGCATCTTGGGATGTGTTATTTATAAATTCTATTCATTATATTTTCGTGATATTCCATTACGTGAAGTCTTTATTTAGAAAACGTTTTTCTTTTTAGTTTTTATCCACTATATTTTTCTTTACATAGTCCACGGATTTGAACTCTTTTTTTTAGATCAAATCTAGCAGAACCATTTACCATAATTTTCATTGACCTTTGCGTTAAACGATTACTTCTTCTTCGAAGCATACCAGCCTGATCTCAATCCATCAGAAACCTGGAATTAGTTTAGCTATTGAAATGTGAAAAATACGTATATATTGGATAGAAAATAATATACTAAGTAAAAACCTTACTAATTCAATAGGTTTCTAGGTTACAAAAATCTAGAAATAGATTTCTCACGAACGGAAAAGAAGATTATAACTAGCTGAGTTTTAAAATGATTTTTCTTTATGCTCTAAAATTTCATCTAAACCAGAACCTCGTTTCGGTGCGCTATTTCACGTTTCAATTCTCTCTTTTACTTACCTCGAGGGCAGTGGGTACATTTCCTGGTATTTGGCAAGTTTATTTTATGTCTTTTTAAACAGAGCCTTAGCTTGAGGACACACTGAAAATGTTTATACGAAGTCGCGAATTAAATGACGCTGCTTTTATTACCAACCTTGATTTTTGTTTTTTCTCTTACGTTTTTGTTCGCTGTAGGGCTTGTAAGCGAATCTACATACCATACATTATTTATTTGGTATTCATGACGGTTTTGACTGATTTTAAATTCACAGACTAGGTGGTCTGGTTGTATTTGATCAGGAAAAGAAAAGGAGAATTTATTGTAAATGCATTACTCTGATTGAGTCTAATTACAGTTACAACTGATTTAAGAATCTAAGCAATTTGTATGATTTTACAAAAAAAAATTAATCAGCAGAATTACACTACAAGATTATGCTGCTTAGCTAGTTACTTTTTAACCATCTAACGAGATGCAGTTTTGTACTATAAACCTTTATTATAATGTCGAAATGGCTTAATGGTTACATCAACCACAAAATTTATATCTGTTCCAATTTTTACGCGTTTGGTCGTGAAAGTTGAAAAGCGGACGAACGGACAGAGCGAAACTATAATTCTTGTCCTATGAATCCTGAAAAGAAGTATAAGATGTCATAAGGCAATGAAATAATGCAAAATATAGTCTATATTTCTGTTAATACTTGTTCATACTCATTGTTGTCAAATACGAGAAACCAACTCACTTACATGAGCATCTTACTTACCCATAATCCAAAAATACTACCTGTATTTTCCTGTCGGGAATCGCTAAAACAAGTGTCCGCTAAAATAAATATCGTGTTTCAGTGTACCAATATCCCAATGGCAGTAAAACTGCAGGTAACTGGAAACAGAAGCGCCGATGGCTATCGCATTCGAGTCACACGCGCGTTAGCATTCCTCGTAGGTATGTAACTTTAGCTTTGAACCAGTTGGATCGTCTACTACTGTATATACTCTCTAAGGACTTTGTAGTACTTTGCACAATGGGACTGCAATAATGTTTGTGTAGAAGTGCTGGTACTGTTTTGCTGGGTCTGTACGTGTGATAGTAGGTCTGAAGCGTATTTGATATCGTTTAGTTACGTGATGGTGAAGTCTTAGTCTAGTCTGATGCGGAACGTTCATGCCATCATGCTTAAAAATACTCATGCTAGGCCCATGCCTGGCATGAGTATTTTTAAGCAACGAGATAAACGTCTCGTAGAATACAGTTTAAAATCATTTTTTTTTATTTAGTGATAAATAAGACACGTCATGTGTAATTAATATGAATTATATAATTATGTGATCTAGTCCACATAATGTGATGTGGTTACTGCGCTGCGATGGCAGAAGGCAAGAAAAACGGCGCACCGCATTACCAGCACTCTTATTGCTTTAAATTGTCTTGAAAATCTTGAAATTGATTGATAAATTGATGCTTTTGGCTACCTTGATAATCTGAATACCCGGGGTGAGTACCTTGCTCTAGAGTTAAAACTTCTAGATTGCTCCCAGGTTCCTATCATAACGATTTTTCTGCCTATATTTAGTTGTGAAACTTCTTTATTATATATCCGCGTCCGTTTCTTAATTTGCTTCTCATATTATAAGATATGACATAAAATATGATTATGAGTATTCCTGGTATGAAACATTACCATAGGTGGAATTGAACGTTTATATATCCACTTAAAAGCCAATGCATTTAAATCTGACTTAAACGGATTTAAGTCTGTGTTAAGCTAAGAGCTAGCTAGCACTTTATTAAGCTACCAAGACTTTCTTAACATCGCAGCTTAATGTCCACATAAATCCCTTACTAATTGAATAGAACCTAGTTTCTATGACTTCTATAGGGCCATAATACTAGCTTACGTCTATCCATATTTGAAGATTATGTTATGAACGTTTTATGTTATTTACAAAGCTTCTTGTCGTGATATAATCATAATTTGTTTACTAGCTGCTTACGTTTATTTGTGAGCTTAATCGAGAGGCATAGATGTGATTTTATTATCTAATTAATTCTAATATCATGTAAATGTTATACTAAACGCATTTATAACAAATATTTCAACGAATAAATAACTATTATGATCATTGGTGGCTTCCACCAGACGTTAAAAACTTTCCAAAAATAAATATATATGGTAAATTTCCTACAGCAAGCGAGACGAACACGAAACTTCAGTCATGGTTTTAATATTTACGATAAAAGCATTAGATTATTTGCGGAAAAAATAGTACGATATTGTCATTCTGCCAACAATCACTTTTATCAGGTATATTTTAGTGTGTTAATACGTAAATTGCCACTGATTTAACCCAAACAATTTTGGGTTAAATCAAAACCTGTACTTATCGACTTTAGGGGGCTTAGTTGGAGTTTACTGGATATGCTCCATAAGTATTGCGTAAATATGTATGTATATATATGAAATTTTGTTTAACTTCCAGATGGCACGGATAAGGCCAAGAAGGGACTTTGTCATACTAAGTTCGGCATGGTAACTTACTTTTACGGCTGCAGTTTGATGTTTGGAATCGAATACCAGCTAATAAAGTGCTTGAAGTAAAATTTTGTTTAAAATTCTTGTTACTCAACTACTACCACGGGCATATATAATAGTTGACCGAGCGATTCTGAAGTCTGGCAGGTTTTTTTTTTCATTCAGTTCCCTAAAAAATTGTGATAGCAAGTTTTCATAGAAGTTTTCACCTAAAGTTCAAGATTCCTTGCTGCACAGGTCATCAAATATTTTATTTCATATAGTCATACTAAGTTCGGCATGGTAACTTACTTTTACGGCTGCAGTTTGATGTTTGGAATCGAATACCAGCTAATAAAGTGTTTGAAGTAAAATTTTGTTTAAAATTTTTGTTACTCAACTACTACCACGGGCATATATAATAGTTGACCGAGCGATTCTGAAGTCTGGCAGGATTTTTTTTCATTCAGTTCCCTAAAAAATTGTGATAGCAAGTTTTCATAGAAGTTTTCACCTAAAGTTCAAGATTCCTTGCTGCACAGGTCATCAAATATTTTATTTCATATAGTCATACTAAGTTCGGCATGGTAACTTACTTTTACGGCTGCAGTTTGATGTTTGGAATCGAATACCAGCTAATAAAGTGTTTGAAGTAAAATTTTGTTTAAAATTTTTGTTACTCAACTACTACCACGGGCATATATAATAGTTGACCGAGCGATTCTGAAGTCTGGCAGGATTTTTTTTCATTCAGTTCCCTAAAAAATTGTGATAGCAAGTTTTCATAGAAGTTTTCACCTAAAGTTCAAGATTCCTTGCTGCACAGGTCATCAAATATTTTATTTCTGTTAATCTAAAGACATGCCCGATAAACTACTATTATTATAAAATTAAATCTTTCAATTACATCTTAATCTGTAGCTCTAGCTAATTTGTTTTAAAATTTTAATACTGCAGATAAGTTAATACGTTTACCTATACTAGTTGTTCTGTAAACTGTTTAACTCACAACCACGATACATTTTGCGGCTTAAAAATATTTCAAACTTCCAAACTCAGATCAATAACTTTATAGGCAAAAGAAAGAAATTTCTTTTACAGAGTATTCAGTTCCCTAAAAAATTGTGATAGCAAGTTTTCATAGAAGTTTTCACCTAAAGTTCTTATTGTTCTTAGCTTAAAAATATAAAAAGTGCCATGTGACAGAATAATAAAACAGATCTTATTTTAGATTATTTTTGATTTTAAAACGAAATTTTCCCCTGTTTATTTGGTGAAACACCAATTATCCTAGACGACGTCAAGATTGGTTGGAAATTACCATCGTACGCGAGTATAAAGTTTCAGAAGATATACAAACTGACAAATTTCAGACACTTCACTAGCTTGGTCAATAAAACTTACAAAACCCTCTGCGTCAATGACTAATTTAAGTTTATGAGAATATGTTTCCTTTATTTTTATACAATTCAAATTATTATCATAACCAGCAATCTACATGTTAGTAATTTGATTTTCACCAAACAATTTTAGCTTAGTAGTGATTTAAATATTGTAATAGTCATTCACAGACTAAATGCCAGAAATTGTGGCTAACACGTGTAATGGATTGCTACACAAATATGCAAATTACATAATTTCAGTAATAATTTAAACGTTCTGTGAAAGAAAGAATGGTATTCCATAATAATTCATTTAATATTAGGGTTGCCAGTGAGAAAGAATTATATATAAAATAGTATCAAAAATAATGTATACTGGTATATTGAATAATAAAGATTAAGAAGGTAAAAGTTAAGTTAGGTTAAAAGCCTAGGAAAAAAGAAATCGGTATAATTTTTCAGTGTATATATTTTTTTCTATTTCCTTGTGTAAACAATCTCCATTTTGGCTCAAATTCGTAGTGCAAGACAAAGTTTTGTCTTACTAACGACTGCCTACTACACAAAATTAAGATTTAGAATAGTAAAAATTTTGCTAGTATACAACAAACACTTGCTCATTCAATCAAGCCAATATTTTAAATCCCATACATTTTTAGTGACACATGGTTAGCAAAATAAAAAACAGTCACGATATTGCCACAACGGCCAACTAATCAAATATTTTGTCGGTCAGCTCACTCAACGCCAAAATTAAATTCCAACAGCGGTCACGCAGCGCATGTAAAGCGCACGCAAATCAAATCAAATTGCTTCCAAATCAAATCAAACTAAAAGTAAACCTCGAACAATTAGCGGTTGTCAGCCCTAGTTGTCGGTCGCGTAAACACAAGTCGCTAACGAACCGGAGCGAGGCCCCTGCACAAATTTGCAATTTCGATTGCTGCAAGCACACACCATGGTGTTGCTATGCATCGTACCTGCATTGCACATGCCGTAAATTAATATTTTCAAATTACGTGAAAGTTTCATCTTTTCAACCTGCCCGTGATACTGCTGACCAAACCAGACGACGCGTCGTCGTTAAGCTCTGGTAACCGACCGACGCTATGAGGGATAACTAGCGATACCAAGAAATAGTGCTCGTAAGTTAGAATTAAATTAGACTTAAGCTGAGCACATAAATGTAATCATTAAATTCAGTATCAGTCCTACCAGAACTGGTGAATTTTAGTGAAATAAGAGTAGGTATACCGACTTTGATTTTTTAACCAGTACAATGCTTACGTTTTAATAATAAGCAATTGATTGCAGCGATGATGGCCGAGTGGCTATATAGTAGGCTCGATTGCCGTACGAGAGGATGATAAAGATACTGATAAAGGGAAACTTCTTGAAGAAACCATAGCATAGTAGCAGGGCGTTTTATAACGCTCGCCTGGATGTTACCCAGGCGCCCTCAAGACGATAAAATCTGTGGCCAAGCACCTATCGGTATGTTCCGGCAGGCTTCTTTGAGAACCAGTGTATTCTAGGATAGGCAAGCTCCGTTACTCACTGCCGTGGTCGTGCGAACAACTGGTCATAAGTATTCTATAAATTAAAATATATGTATAGATATGTTATGGTAAGGTAACAAAGCTTGTGAGTGAAGAAAAACAAAACACATTTTTATGTTAACCAGAAATTGTATAGTTTTTTTAGCATATTAAATCAAAACATAGCATGCAAGTACTCGTACACTTTTAGCTATAAACATCAACTGCCAAGTGGTCGTCTAGACAAACTTCCGTGCAAAAGGACCCGCAGCAAAAACCCCTCATATATGAGTTTTAAAATGCAAAATAAGGAAGTCCGCACCGCTTAGTCTTTGTTGAATAAGTGATTTTGTAAATTGTTAGGTGGCATGAAACATTGTAGCGGTTTTTAGTCGAGGAAAACATCATATCACCTGAGTTGTGACAATTGATTTCGATTACATTAAAGCTTGTTCACACATTCATTCATAGAGCTCTCATATGTTTTGTAAAATGAACAACCACCATTGGTTATTTTAACTTAGGTATACGAGTACTTCTCTCGACTAGCGTTTGACTTCAACTTGTAATATCTTATACAATGCGTTGGTTTAGTCGATTGGAGGAGAAGGACAGGCAATTAAACAGCGATGTAAAAATTAGATTGTGTCTTTGTAATGGTATACAAAGAAGTCAGTTTGCCAGTACATCAAAAGATATGAATCAAAAAACGGTTTACCCCACAAAACTCAAACACGCCCAAATAATGTTACAACTCGAAAAAAGGACTCTACGAGTATCATAGACAAAAATGTTTATGTACATTTTATTCATAAACAGGGGCTTCGATTTGCTGCTGTGCTGATAGAATCGTAAAATCATTTTTTACGGTCTATACTATCAAACAGTGTGCGGAGTAGAGCTGAAGTGTTGCCTTCCCACTGGAGTTATGTTACAAAGTTGCGTACCTATATGAATACGTTTTATACTCGTACAATAAAGAGGGCATTGTCATGTCATCGAGTAAATAAATTACCAGTGGATATTCAGTTAGAACGATTTATGCTTATCATAGATATTAATTCAGGAATCATTTTTTTATGTAGTTTTACTCTTAAAAATATATATGTATTATATAAAAAAGCAAAGAATGAGAACTGATTAAAAACAATTTATCGTTAGTTGAAGTCTCAATTTGTATCAGTAGAATTAAATTTAAATTATTTGCTTATTTATTCAGGCAAATCGATATTGTTTTAAAGATAATAATCAACAAACCTCCCAAATTATTTAAAGTCTACAAACTGACTCCAGTCTTAAGAGTGTCAGTCAAAAATAAATGGCCGGCCTGACTGGCCGGTTGGCGCAGTTGGTAGCAACCCTGCCTTTTGCGCCGTTGGTCCCGGGTTCGATCCCCGGATAGGTTAAACATTTGTGTGCATGAACATGTCCATTTGACCTGTGTCTGGGTGTTTATTTATAAAAGTTTAGGGAGTTTACCTGTCATATTTCTTCAGGCACTGAAAAGCGTATCATTTGCCCATTACTAGTTAGTGATTGTATTGTCTCCACAATTCAATTGAAGCCTTTTAAAATGTATAAAGCGCGAATCCCAAAGTTCTTTTGTGCAACCAAATAGCGTTATATCAAACAAAACGTTCCCGGTACATGGCACTATGAAATAAAACCGGCGCGGAACGTCCGCCCGAAATATTGTTAAACTTGCAAAACGACTGAGTGGACGCTGCAAAGCGAAACTACCAATTTGTCTGTGTCGATGCCGATTTTATAAGCGGACAAGTAAATGTTTGCTTTTTGTTGTATTATTTTTTATAAATATAAGTAACAGTAAGACACACTGTCTCTGGTGGTGGGTTGGAGCATATGGATTATCTGTAGATCTTAAATGGTGATCTTTCTGCTAATTTTTTTTTTTTTGTTGAAGATAGTTATTTTTTTTGGTTATAAATTCACTTGCGGTGGTTTGAATTTCATCATTATATATTTCTACATTTAATGGACAAGATGGTATATAAAGAATCTAGTGTTTTCCCGCTTTGTCTTGATGTCAGCGTGAGAAATAGAATTTTTTTTTGTTGTGGTTCCTCCTCACCTGTTACACACCTCACCTATTATTTCATTTTCTCTCTGTATCTGACTTCCTCTACATGTGTTTTGCCTTAACACAATTCATCCTCGGGAGATGTTGACTCTTCAAGCGCTCGCTCGAAACGCTCTTTCGAGCGAGCTATTCTTATGATATTCTTATGATACCATCTTATGATAAATGGATTTCCGCAAAGTAACGCCTGACTCCATTAATCATTTATTAGACGTTGACTCTAGATCCAAATTGATTTTTCAACAAAATTGGACTATATGACATCTCAACAAACATTTTGCTCTCCTAACTCTTCTAGAGATCTTAAACGTATTCTTTGACGTATACTGATAGCTTATTCTATTTAATTATGATAGGACCAATAACTTTTAACGTCTTCGTTTTACTAGGCCAAACAGCTTGCATCATCCCCTTCATGCAAATTAATTAACTAGGTACAGCAGAAATTTTAAACCATTGGATTCACCTACCATAATGCTCAAAGGAAAGTCTCCAACTGCATAAGCTACCATTTATGAGCCTAAATTCATAGATCAAATTTAATTTTCATCATTGGAACTCGATAAAGTTATTGACCCACCAAACCTTGAGTATAATTTCTTATTAGCACACAACCGATACTAAATCTAATAGCTGTTACCATAGACGACAACGGTGGCAGTTTATCGATTAGTTGCTCGAACCGACCTGCGATACAGTTAATTAAAATCCAATATTGTCTAACCAAAATTGATTGCTGGAAACCACGCCGACTTGGTAGAGATGGTGTTGTGATGCTGAATATCGATATTCGAATCGATTTTACAAGGCGTGTTAATCGATTTATTTACTTTAATTCCTACATTGTCTTACCAATTATCAATCTATACAGTATATAACAAAACTGTACAATTCAAATTTCTGTACAATGAAAACAATGCTAAAAACCGAGTCACGGGGATGTAAGAAGTGAAATAAAACTAATTTAATGTTTTTTAATTTTTTGTGTCTCTTT
Organism: Ligdia adustata; assembly: GCA_947049295.1. NCBI lineage: Eukaryota > Metazoa > Arthropoda > Insecta > Lepidoptera > Geometridae > Ligdia > Ligdia adustata. The sequence continues at coordinate 5,468,606 of OX346214.1, read as the reverse complement.
TAGACTATTTGTACGGAATAATTTCTAAACAACTGGACCGATTTCAATGATTTTTTGTATAGAGGTAGCTTATGTTACTGGTCAATATGTACAAATACCACGCGGACGAAGTCACGAACATCAGCTAGTCCTAAATATGATAGCATATTTCTGATCAAAAGTTAAGTAACATTTAACGTTCTCTGAAAGCTCTTAAATATGTATTTATTTGCAATCATAAGAAGTACGAGTACAGTCAATAGAATCGTTACTAATGCAAATTGTTTTGTAGCTTATATGTCTTAGTCTGTTGCAGTCGATTTGTTAAGTTATCGACTCGACAATCCTTTCCGTTAATCTACTACGGAAGCACTTGAGAACCTGATGTATTATTGCAATATCGTTTAGGGAAGTATTTTCGCTTCGTTTGTTACTGAAGTGTGTGAAATATTATCTGCCTCGGAGAAAGAAACGACATAAAGAAAGCGCTGCTCTAATGGAAGCTTTAAAAACAACTAAGTAATCTAGTAGTAACTAACTATAACTACCTCTCGACTTTTATTTTATCGTTTATTCGCACTTGTTCTGTTGAGTAGTTCTGTTGACTGTACAAGTGGGATTTTTTTTCCCACTTGTTCTGTTTACCTAACTAGTAGGAAATCAATTCCCACTTGTTCTGTTACACTGATATTTAATTTTAATGAGCAAGTGTCGCATGTACACTTGTTCACTTGTTTATGCGATGTTAATTTATTTCCTTGATGCTTATTCATTTCCGCGATGCTCATGTGACCGCAATGTTACTCCGCAGAACAGGTAGGATATACGGCCAGAACAGATGGAAACAAAGTCGAGTGTCAAGCATAGTCTTACAACTAACAGAACAAGTGGGAAAAATATCCCACTAGTTCTGTCAACAGAACTACTAAACAGAACAAGTGGGAATAAACGTATTTTTTACCGCCTATTGACAGGTTTTTTGTAACACTATGTTTTTTGGAGTTAATTCGGTTTTTTGCAAGCTTGTATCAGAACTGCCAGCATTCATTCATCAAAAGCGTCAGTCGAATGATCGTCGGTAGGCTCACAAAAATCACACCTTTACGAGCACGAAATCGAATAATAAAATCCAATTTTCGCGTTCTATTAATCTGGTAAATTCTGCGACTATTCAGAGTAACTCGTGCGATTGTTCTTTGTAGGATTGGCTTGCAAATTGATGCGGTGGACAATAGCGTGGCCGTGCTCCATGTTTGCCGAGACAATAACAAATTATTCATACACTGTGATGGAATGTAAACAGAATATGATTGGCTATTAGCATGTGGGGTGTCGACGACGGATCGACACCCTGGGGACCAGCGGGACATCCGACCCACGGATCATCTCCCCTGGCTATTAACAAGTCGCCGGTAGCCACATCGAACTTTGTTCCTAACGTATTCCGAACTTAATTTAATTAATTACGAACCCCTCCTTACTCCAGTCCATTTCGCTAAATATTATTTCGAGGGACCCATAAGTTATACTGAGATCAAACGAACACATACGTAATAATTCAGGATGGCTGTGTTTATAGTGGAAAAGTAGAATTTAATTATATAGGTAGTATGTTTTTGAGGTGCGTTATTGAAAGTCGTTTGGGCTTGGGAGTGGTCGTTTTTGGTCAGATTTTATTGATCATTATTCATTTTTAACGTTGATGTAGCGCGCTGGTGCATGTTATATAAAGTTGTTAAGGGTTCTGCGCCCATAAAAGTGGCATGGCACTACATAAATGGTTCTTGGTATAAAATTTTGAGTTTATTTGAAAACCTGTGAACATTACAGGTTATCAATATTGTTGTAAGTGACTAGTATTTTCCATATAAATATATTTGTCTAGTTAAAGTATAGAGCGTTTCAGTAGGTAGATTTTAAATGCGATATTGATATCAAACAAAGCAAAAACATTCACCTGCAAACCAAATGTTATTACAATTTTATGACTGAACACGTGTGAAGTATTCAAATAAAATCTCATATCTAACATTGTAATATTCGTTGAAAAATTGATCGATTCCGCCATTGGTTCCGAGCTACATATTGCAGCAGGAAATACGTGGGAATACGATTTTTATGAAACTGTAAGCTCCAAAATCATATTAAAAACAGTATGCGTGATAATAAATCGAATGAACGTAAAATTTTAAAACTATTTTTATGATTTTGAAACAATTTTTGGTGATTGGAGTTTGATTTAGTAATAAATATTTAATGGCTATTAAAGTAACTATATTTCAGTCATCCTAAAAATAGAATGTTATTATTTAATTTTGTTTACGCTACAGTATTAAACTTAAAATTCAAATTATCAACAACTGGGCCGCGGCCGACATTGAGACTTTGCGTTCAATCAAAACATTGAACAGAAGTATGTACTTCTCGTAGAGAATTTACATTCTATTCTATATACTGAAGCTTTAATGAACCCTGAAAATTGAATGCTCGGTCAAATATTACACAAATATGAGTAGCCCCTTAAAACTTTTAGTAACCGATCAATCATCTCAATTCTATATTCTTTATTTAATCACTTGATTATTGTTTTCAATCATTTACCTCATGAATCAATTATAATTTACCGAACGAGTGTAACGTGCAAAATGTAGATAGCGCTGTGTTGCCGCGCGCCAATCAAAATTGCAAATTTTAGTACAGCTTCGTTAGCAATGCAACTCGTATTGACAAGGATTCCCCGTTAAATCGACAAATGAACAAAACTACATAAACTTGTACTATTAACTCAAAAAAAAACTTTATTTTGGTTTTGATATACTAAAGATAACGTGATATTTAAATTTATTTATTTAAAAAATATGTTTCGTAAATCATTGATTTATCGGTGTATTTCCTCTAAAAACAAAGAAAAGCGTTATTTACCGTCCGTCATTAATCATATTATTCAGAGATATGCGATCAATCTATATAATAATATATATAAGAGCAACTTCTGGCTGACTAACGGATAATTTGCTATTAATCAACCTAGAGGCTAACCGCTGAACGTAGAGACATGATATTTGGAGGGTGTATTCATAATAATGCTTAGGATTGTATTAAGAAAGGAGTTTTGGCCATTCAGCCCTCAAGGGGGTCAAATAGGTTTTTTTAATTTTATTTTATCGCGATCTACATCGCTGGTAACAACAGTAAAAGAGAATTCTTATTATTAACATAATTGTTCAAAATATTTAAATAGTGCATCAAATGCTTAAAAATAATAATTTGTAATATATATAATGTTATTTTTGACCAACTTTAGCAGTGTGTTTATATATTATTATATATTTATAGTAAGTGTCACTCGAACACCATAATCTACCTACATTGTGTACCTGATCAGATTTGCAAGTAGAACCTACACATAAATTTTAAAACACCCTAAAACCATCAGGTTCACTCTTTTCTTGTTAATAGTCGTGTTCAAAATATTTAAATTAACTTTTCTAGTGGAATAAAGGCAGGTAGAGATGATAATAATATCATACTCACAGATATTTACTGAAAAATGTATGTACGTCCGGAAATGCATCCAAAATAATAAAGTGAGTCTGTAAGTGTTAACTGTAAGTATTAACACCTACAAACAGGTCGGTCAGGTCTACCAGTTTGCCAGTCACAGTCTGCATTCGATTTATTTTATTGCCCGTAAACAATGCTGCCAACTCGAGCCACTCGCGTTTGACGTTTATGGTAAAAGATTTTACGGCAAACCCCCGATACCTTCTTTTCTATACTATTTTCTCTTTACATGCAAATGATACTAACCATAAAAAGCATTGTGCTTGCACAACAATTGCACATTGGACAATACAAATGTTTAGTTCAAGCAAATTATGAGCTCATTCAGAAACAACAGAGCCAGTATCGTCTACATATTAATTAAGCTATTGAATTTTATTAGTCTCAACGGAATTCCGTCCCAAATTTAATCTCTTTAAAAAACTTTGCAGCTAAAAAACCATAACTGATTGCAGCAAAAGTTTTGCGCACATTTTCACGAAATCAAAGTTCTTGAATATCATACCACGGCACAATTTTTAATAACCGCGTCCGCTCAATGTTCGAATTCTAATCGAGTTTTAAATTGCACTCATTCTTGTCTGATGCGCGCCCTGAACTCTATCTGAACTTTCGTCTCCTCCGCCAACCAATTCCTCGTTAGCTTCTCCTTAAAACTTGCTGGTAAGAGTCGGACAAGTTTTTTAACTTCACCGAGACTTGGTTCCCATGATTAATTAATTCGATTGTGCGTGAGCTATTTGCGACGTGATCGGTTTCTGCGGTGTCCATTATTTTGCGATTTAGGTCGAAGGGAGCTTTTACGGTGGGGTTGATTCTGCTCGGTCACTGCACTAAACAGTCTCGTTACAATCCCGCTTTACAGTTGGCGTCTTTTTTATTCGGAAGTTGAAAGGGGAGGCGTGTTCCTTACGGCGCGAGGACAACTTCATTTAGGCGGTAATAATTCTTTTGAGGAAGAATAATTTATTACTTTTTCTCGGTCAGCCTGCCGGCAGATGAAAATGATGAGGCTGGCCTATTAAATATAGATTTGATTTTCCTTTCGGGAATATTTGTGAGAAAATATTTTCTTATTTTCAAATATTGGTTTTTGATATACTTTTTTGACCTTGAGTTTGTAATGATATTTTTCCTGTTATTTTGTCCTGCTAACTCAAAAAATATACTTTGAGACGTTTTAGGTATTTTAGGCAATAAAATCGTATACTCTTCTTCTTCCCTCTATGTGACACATGTATGAAACACACAATGTCATTATTTAAAATGTGTACTTAGGGTGGAGCCAGTAAATTCTTATGTAAAAAAATGTGTGCTTTCAGTGTGGAAATTAAAATTTATTATTAACAAACATTTATTTGACGACCTCAACGTGGCATAGCAGTTTCATACTTGTATTTAGATAAAGAGATCCAGGGTTAGATTTTTTGTTATGAAAGATAATTCGGTTATTAAATATAAATTACTGTAAATGTATAAATGTGTTTATGGTTACTGGGAGTTTTAATGTGAAATGATATATATTTAATTCATACTTATTCTCACTATACAAATATTATACTGTTTCAAGTTACTCAAGATAAAAAATAGTATTTATTAAGAAAAATTTTAAGAAATTATTTTCCTCCATTGTTTTCCTAATGGGAATCTCTGCTTTTCATAAGAGCCACAGATTTTCAAAAAACTTAAAAGAACCCTTCGTTGAGTAAGGGTTGATTCAACTAAAAATAAATTTAAAAATACCATTAATAGACATAGAGTTATTTTAGTGATTTTTCTTTTAGCACCAAGAGAAACGCTCGAGTTTTTCTTTTCAATATTATTCTATTCAATAATAGCTCGCCCCAAATCTTGTCAAAATTCTGAAGTTAACGTTATTAAAGAAAATTTGTACCCATTTTTCTATTTTTCCTTATTTTCGACATTAAGTATTTTTCATTGTTAAAAATACATATAATAGAAATCGTTTTAGCTCTTATTTCTATTATTAAAAAATTAATCAATTTTAAGCCTGAGCACCCTCGCAAGGTTAATTAATGTAGAGTAACATTATATCTCAGTTAGTCACAACTTACTCTTCTATATATATAGATGATAGTTATGTATCATCAAAGAAACATCAAAGTAAATTTAAAGAAAAGTTCTTTCCCAAATCTAGAATATCTTTTTTTCTAGACTTTTAGGTACTAGAGACAAAACTACAAATAGTTTTCAAATAAATTTTATTCGTATTTGAATTATTCAAGAGCCATGTTTTAAATGTAAGCCACAAAGTGGAAGAAAATAATCCACTCTTCTTCCGAGTGCTGATTCAATATCGCGAACATTTGCAAACAAAATAAGCGTACAACCGCAAGAAAAGCTTCGAACGTAAGAACCTACATAAATAAAAGATTCCTATCGATGGAGCGAACAAAGAAATACAGCAGCCAAAGAGGGGACAATAATTAATTAAATTAAGACTGAATAAAGTAGCTATCTCTCTTTTTATCTCGCTAACTCCATTGGAGCAGCGTGAGATAAACTCTTTCATAATTATATATTTTTTGAAGTTTAGTAGACCGCAAGGAGAAGCAATCAAGTTATGAGTGGAGTTTCTTTTGATCTTCGCGAATAAAGTCAAAATCACATTACCCATCAAACAAGGGAAAATCGTAGTCGGTGTTTCATACCCGAAACTCTACTGTTTTGTAACTTGAGTCTTAGTTAGTTAGATTTTTCTACTGTACAGAAACATTTCAAAATGCTAAATGTTATAATGTGATTATAAAAAAATAGGACCCTCAGGAGTACACAATATCAAACATAATAAAATAATTGTTCAAATCGGTCCCGCCGTCTCCGAGAAATCAGCTGACAAACAATATGGTCGAGTTGAGTACTACTTTTTTGGGAAGTTGCTTGGTGAAAAAGGAGTCATAGTATAAGAAGCAATGGGCTATTAAGAGCAAAGATCGAATTGTCTGCAAGGAGAGCAAGGGAAATAATAAAATGCGATCAACATATAGCAATTAGCAATGTCAGCAACTTTTTAAAATTTTACTTCAATGAACTGATTTTGAACTTGGAACATTGTAGAGGCAACATCAGGTACAAAAAATCAAGTACTTTTAAATATTGCTTGTTAAAAGAAAATATCGAGAAGAATAGAAAAAGCGTGTTATTAGATATTCTTATAGATGTTTAACGTTCTTCAAGTAAGTATAACAAAAGAATATAAAAGGTATAATAATTATAAAACAGAATTTTCCCAAGCTTTTTGATATTTGAGCATCCGTTAACCGTTTCACATAAATTCTCTATTTCAAATTCATGGCGATGTCGCAACCTTTTGTTTGGTCGCATCACGTAGTAGCCCTAACGCACACATACGAAATTCATTCGTCCATGTCTTGTGTTTGAGGAAAAACTCTTGTTTTTATTACAAAGTATCATATTCCTCATGAGTTACGACTTTTCTGGCTGATAGGATGGCTGCGAGTGAGTGGAATGTGTGAGGTCCTGATAGTCTGTGAGGTGCTAGAATTTTGCTTTATATTTTTTCCACAATTCCACGTCTTACGTTTGTATTGGAGAGTGAATTGCAAAAGCAAAGGTTATATACAGTGTGTTAACTCGTTACATTTTTTACACTTGGAGATTTCGTAAAAAAATAAATCATGTACTTTTAAAATTTTATGTTATAATATGATAGGATATTAGAGATAATAATAATTGATGGAGTCAGGCGTTACTTTGCGGAAACCCATTTATAATAAGATGGTATATAAAAAATATTTAGTGTTTTTCCGCCTCATCTTGATGCCAGCGTGAGCAATCGTTTTTTTTTTATGGTGTGGTTCCTACTCACCACCGCCACACCTCACCTTATTATTTCTCTTTCCCTCAGTATCCGACTTCCTCGAGACGTGTTTCGCCTTAGCACAAGGCATCCTTAGGAGATGTTGACTCTTCAAGCGCTCGCGAAGAGGAACCACAACATAAAAACAAAAATATTTTTCGATTTCTCAAGCTAACATCAAGACGAGTCGGAAAAACACTAAATTTTTTTTTTATAAAGGTACCATCTTATTAGAGATTTTAATGTTTCATCGTCATTATCTTCGTAAAGCCGAGAGCAGTTTGATCTGGTCTCAAACTTTTGTAGGTTAACTGAAAGCCGAACAAAACCTTATCCATAGAATGTCATGCATCACACAATTATACCTAATTAAGATATAATAACGTTAAACAAATATTGAAATAAATTATTGAACAACCAGAATATTGATACATTATCAAGTCTCTGTGGATTTTACGTGCATGTCCTTTCGTATAATGGCAAATAAGATAAGCATTCATATGGTACGATAACCTAAATCGTGCAAAAACGTCGGAAAACGCTCCGGGCGCGGTCACAACCGTCCATAAATGTGTATTTGTGTGTATGTAGGTACTTATTGTGTGATTCCAGGATATTTATCTTACCCTCGGTTATCTACTCGTTAATGTATTACAGCTGTTGTAATAATTCCGTAATTATCGCACTCCCTGAAACTTTTCTTGTTGACTGTCTATTATATTCTGTTTGTTGCTTAATAGTTGAGATAATGTCTAACAATTATTTTATTTACATTAAAACATACAAAAGTTATAGATGTATAGATAGTTTTTTGGCCAGTGTTTTATCAATTTGCTTTTTTGTTTTATAGTCGATAGGCTTGCGCTTGGCCGCATCTCACCTGATGTAAAGTAACGATGCGGTCTAGGATGTAGCGCGCTTGCCTAGAAGAAACCGATTCACTCGCGATTTGCTTGTATAAAAGAACCATTTAATCTATATAATATTACTGTAGAGGTCGATAACTGTATAATGAAAATAAATAATAAATACACAGTTAGAGGGTGTAAGAATTGAAATATACCTAATTTAGATTATTTCACTGTCTGTCTGTCTGTTTATACGGGCTAATCTTAGAAACGAATGAAACGATTTAAATGAAATTTTGAATGGTGGTAGCTTATAACAATGGTCAAGATATTTGATGCTTTTGATCCCGGTAAATTATAGACACCCCGTGAGATGGTTAAAAACTGCTATAAAAATTTGAATTGAAGGTAAAATAAATAGTCAATTAACCCATCTAGCAAGCCATAACTTCAGCTCGGCCCTGAAGTGTCGCCTGGCGAACGGCCAGTATTACTACCAAATAGATATCTTTTATTCAGTAAAGCTCAAACTTTTCGCAGCATAAATTCCACAACTAGAAGGCACTTTCATGAAAGTGTAATGAGCACAACTATTTATGGCTAATCCTTTCGGAATAAACTGCACGGGCTGTTACCCTGTATTTTCCACGCAGTCCTAGTTGAAGGCGTAGTTTTAAAATATCCGCATCAAAAAGTAATAATAGAAAAGATAAAGACGATGTACAAACTTGACGTGTGATAGAGAGGGTAAATATGGCTGTATAGGTTGGAATGGAGAGTGAATTTTTGAATTGCAAATAGGGAAATGAAACCGCCGTAGTCGAGCCGCTCCCCACCCTAGACTGTTCCGGTGCTATAATCATCGTTAATAACACTGGAGTAGTTTAATGAATTTATGTTGCCATCAAAGCAAGGAGCTAACTTGTAAGAAACTTGGAACGTATGCGTTCGGGTTTAGGGATTACAGTAATCCTGTTTTCGCGGCTTCTCATTTGTTAACCAAAATACACCGCTCGAATTGGCTAAGAACTTTAAAGTTCGGTACGAAAATACGAGTTAATGAATATTCAATTGGTTAGCAGTTTTAAATTGTGAGTAAAGTTTGTTAATTACGAATACACAGTGATTGATAAGCCAAACAACAAAACTAATAAAAAATTAACGAGCGGGAACAAGCATTAACCAATTCATTAACTAAGATCAATTAGACAAGCATTAGCAAAAAAAATATAATTTTGGTTATCACTTTTACTGTAGGACCAAATAATTGTACAATTGCAAACAATATAAAAATATTATCAAAAAACAACCCTTGAAGAAATTCTACTCTTACAAAGTTAAAACCATTACTTTCCTATTTTAAAGCTTATTACGTAGGCTAAGACATTGCCAGTGGGTACTTTTCAGTAAATTTTATTGCAGGTCGTCCAGGACATATATGTTTGTAAATAATAAAGTCAGCCACCACTAAAAGATATTTCTCGTTCTACAGACAGCTTAAATTTAATTCAGCAATGCGCGCGCATAGCTCTGCAGATTGCATTCCTTACCGCCACGCGTCTGAAACCGCTTGACGACTGATAGAGCTGTATGTGGAATATTTTCATCGTGAAATCCGAAAGTAGGACTATGTTTAATTGCTTAATTTTTTCGAAAGCTTTTACTCTGCATTTCTGTCTGGTAGTTAACGGTAGTAAATTTTTAGAGAGAGCTACTCGTATTTCAGCTCACGCGACATTTCAATATACAGAGTTAACAGGTATTCAACAGCTATCTTGCTCTTAATTCCATTCTTTCCTTCCTTTTGAATTTTCAAGTAGCCACCTTTATGCTAGAGGATGCTAGTAGTGACCCTGTATAGAAACGAAACGATAGCTTTATGAGTGTCTTTTTAAAACGATATTTTTTGTTAATATTTGTGTAGCTAACTTACTACGAGTATTACGAATAAATTTACTCTATGTTACTGTTAGGTCACTTCCGGTCACTTGTACGCTCTTTCCATTCGTCTTTTTTATTCTTCCATTATGATTTTTTATATTTTATGTGATAACTAGGTTTTAAAAAATATATAATTGATTTGATTTACTTGTATTATTATTATTTATTTTCTCCCAAAATACAGGTAATTTACGATGCTCATAAAAACATTAAAATAATTTGATTATTAAATCATTACATAACATTCTTAAAAAATCTGCGCATTTCGGCAGTGCATTTAAATATTTGAGTATAGTAGTAAAATAAAATAAAAACTACTCTCATAGGTTATCCTTTCAGCGCTCAGGCTTGCTCTAAAACCTCTAGCACTCCACATGTAGGACTCGGTAATGTTTTAATGGCAAACGTCTCATATTTATATGAATTTCACATTTAGTTGAGCTTTTAGCGTTTTATGCTTACATTTTCATTTTTTAAACATTCAAGCTTAGCTGTATTCCTATTTAGTTCATGATTTAGATTTGCAGTAGGAAATGTACTTCTGTGTTCTGTGTACTACCAGCATGTATGAATAGTATGATTTAGTTATGATGGACTTTTCGTCGTGAAAAAGGAATCTCGGTCCGACTTTAATCAAAAATTGCTTCTTATTAATTCACCTTGGGTAAAATCATGAAAATGTATGAAGAGAAAATAACTTTATCAAAAAAAACTAATAATTATATTGCTATGAAACCCTTTAAGTTTGTGTCTGTCAACATGCACTTAACAAATCAAATCTAACTTGTCACACGATAACTAGCCTCTAGAAATCATTAGCATCACATCAACTGCAATACACATTTCATTTTAGTGACGTTTGATTCACATACTCGTATTACCGCAACTGACGTCCTAGTTCCAATGCTAACATTGATGAAGTTATGAACGATACGCAATATTGGTCGTCAAAAATTCAGTTTCATAGGTACCTATCAAACATTCCGGTTTGCCCAATTTGTGGTTTAAGTTGCAGCGGTTCCATAGAGTTACGGAAGTACCAAGGCAACTCATAGCAGAGGAGAAAGTAATGGTGTAGAAAGCAAAAAAATATGAGTAGGTACCCGATGAAATGAAACGAAATTATTTATTGGCCTTATATCCAATTATACTAGGCAAGTCACATTACAATATTTCACATTATTTTAATAAATGTCAAATGTAAACGCTACCGGTACAAGAGTGGATCCAGGCCTAGTACAAAGCGCTTTGGACCAACTTTTACTGTAGGATCTGACAGACTATGGAACTCGTTACCGGCTTCTCTATTTTTCGATAGCTATAATCTGGGTCTTTTCATTATTATATGGAATCTGTAACCAATTGGAAAACAAAGGAATATAAAATTAAAATAAATAACGAGTTACCTTTCCCAAGCAGAATTGAATAAAAGGTAGTGCTCAAAAATGTCAGTCACTTTGATGAGAATAAAAGACATGCTTAATAACTATTAAAATCAGCCTACCAACACTCAGCTGAGGCATCCGAGTCGTTACGGGGCTTAGTGAATTAAAATAATAATTATACCCACCCTCGCTCTTATTGTGGCAGTACCCCAAATATTTTGACACTGAGCTATTATTTGCCTGAATACTGGGCTGGATTAACTGACGAATGTTGGCATTCTTCGCGCATTGTGAAAGCAGAGGTGCTCAAACTGTTTATGCTAGTTTCGTAACCGTTACTTTTCATGAAGGAATATTCTCAATAAAAGAGGTGCGGCGACAAAAACCTCAATTTCTGAAATATTGTACAGTAGATCAATTGGATGTGGATAAAAATTTCTTAGCCCTCAAATTGGTTGACGCAACCCTAGGGGTACAATGTCCTAACTTTGTATTGTCTTAGCGTAGTATCGATGTATAGAGTTGCAAATTATAACTATAATTATATTGCTGCTGATTGTACTCGTATTTCCGAGAATCAGGATTAAAATGAGAAAATACTTATTCGTAATAATAACTGAAACCAAATTAAATATATAGGGTATTTGTACCTGGTGAAAAAAAAGAGAATATAATGAATTAATGAATTAATGAATTAGCTCTTTATTGCAGACACATAAACATAAATTGTACAGGAAAAATCTTACATCTAGTGTCACAGGTGGCGGCTTTATTGCTTAAAGCGATCTCTTCCAGGCCAGTAATTTATTGCCGATGTGAGGTCGGACAGTGGAAGGGTAACATTGTAAATATAAATACCTACAAATTTGCCTTATAAACTCTTTGTTGTGTGTAGTTTTTTTTTACCCTTCCGCTTCCCGAACTTAGATCGCGCGTATCGTTTTTCCCTTCATTTTGGTTATATTCTCTTCCTCTTCTAATAGCTTTTAACCTACAATCTTTTTTTCTATTTTTTCTTTTTTTAAAGGCTTCAGCCCTGTTCAATTAAAAGTATTTAAATGTTTTTTTGTGTAAATGATATTGTTGCAGATTTAAACAAAAATCAGTATCTACGCAGAAATGAAGTAAATACGAAATTTTTCAACAAACATAGGTTTTCGTACTGTATTAAGCGTAATAAGGATTTCATTATGAAAATCCGACACATAAAACTTACAAATCGTAGAGATGAATGAAAAACAAATATTTTCAGCAAATTCGCAAACAAGTCGAGTGTAAAAATGATAATGAATTCAAGTGTCACCAGCGATTGCTTCAAAGGGACAACACTTAAATATGAAACCCCCTCGTTGAAGAGCATGCAAATTGATAGCTCTTCAGCATTACGACTGTAGATATTAGATGTATTTTACAACAGTAGGTATGCTTGTGATATTAATTAGAAATGTAGAGGGTTAAAAAGTAATTAATGCATATTAAGTTTGGAATTCTTTATATAACTTAACTGTCCTGTACCCAGCGTCACTCTCACGACTACGACTAATCTATTGACACCACTTACATAAAAATACTAGCCGTTTAGACTCTAGGGCGTGCCAAAAAAATATACACACACTCGAAAAACATAACCTTCCGTCTTCCGCAGTTGGGTAAATATTACAAAAGTGTCATGCGTGGTGCTGACACCAGTAACCGTGGAAGTCTAATATCATAGATTTGTGTCATTATTGGTAAGCAACAGTAAAATTTGTCGAGGTTTTTGCATTTTCAAGCAAACTTCTCCCGTTTTTTAGGAAAAAGGGGAGAAGGGGGACTCCACTAACAAACACTTACCGACAAAAAAAATAAAAAATCGTAGAACATGTATAACACTAGTACGAAATTTTCAGAGAAACATTAATTCACTCAGACATACAATTGACAGACCAAAGACTTTTTTTTTCTAAATTCAATGCAGAGACGCTTCACTTGCTCAGTCTAATAATAACTAAATAAATTGACCCTATTATATTAACACAATACATTTAATTTATTCTTTAGCAAACAAATACGATACTAGAAAATCTTTATGTCAATAATATTTTTTTATGAATGAAATATTACCATTAGTACCATGACAAACTTAATAATTGAAGTCCCTAATTATGCCTTTAGCAGTAACTCTAAAATATACAAGCGTTTTAGCTACACTGTTAGCTCAAAAGCTAGCCCTTGTCATGCATGGCTAAAACTTGTCGAATTTTAAACTGGCCTTTAACAGTGCCTAGTTCCATTATCACCGTTTTACCTAAAAAATAAACTTACTATATATTTAACGAAAATAACATTAATTATAGATAAGTCTCAATTTGGAACATAATAAGATAACTGAAACTCAAGAGCGTTGAGAGAGCTTTGGAAAGGACTATGCTCGATATTTTTCGGCGCGACGGTATTCGAAATAAAGTGATTCTCTAGAGAAGGAGAGAACCCTACGCCTGATAATAAAATTAAATGAAAAAATAACTGATGGAGTCGACTAATTGTTTGATTGATAACTGCAAACCAATACCAGAAACGATTCCTGTTATTAGAACGTTAAGACGGACTAGAGTATACTCGTACGGAAGACAGCAGTCGCTGTTGTGGAGACAAAGATGTTTTCATTTTTATCAAACACAGCTATGCATTTGATCACAAACTCGCTCAAACACGGAGTTTAGCGAATTTGTAGCCCTAGATAGAGCATGTCTAGTCTGGAATACATTGGCTCTACAAAGAATGCTCTAGGAACAAACCATTAGGTGGTATAGACAATAAGACGATACGGGTTAAGGAAAGAGCGAAACCGAGCAGTGTATTGGAAAAACTTATGTCCAGCCATAATCAAAACTTAGCTGGTAATAATAAAAAAATAACGCAAAAATTTATCACAAGTGACCCAACGAAACGCAAAAACTATTTTTCTTAAAAACTTTGAATGAATTATTAGAGAGGATGATGCAATTTCAATTATAAAGCAACCATGATATTCCAATAAAAATAAGTGTTTCATACAAAAATTTTGTAATCGTAAGTAGTTGTAAGTTTTTTTTTGTTTAAGTAATATATCTAAACCGTTATCAAAACAATGGATTCATGCTCTCAGACACACGACAAAGGTCAATGGGACATAATGAAATAGCCGCTCGAGGCGATGTGGCAAATTTTGGCTTTGGCTTATTAAAGCATAATAATTATGATGGAATTTCCTTGTCACCACGTGTCACTTCCCATATCGACAGATATAATATGTTGCCGGTTCGCTACAGCTCAGTTACGATGGTTCTATATAAGGTGCACTAATTTAGTAACATACTAAAATATTTTATTTATGAATGAATACGCGACACGAAATGCATTGAGAACAACGAACTGTTCCAGTGTGCCAAAACTTTATTTCGTCTGGAAGTATGTAAGATAATAGTCTAGGTAATACTCATGTAGAGTTCGCAGTTATTGACCAATCATTCCAATCAAGTCGAAACTCGTTACGCAGGCAAGCACGAATTATAAAACATTTTGGTTATGTTTTTCAAATCCTACCAAATTGGATATTTTTTGTTTATAAAGTTATAATTTCTAGATAGTCCTTTATAATTTTTTATTAAAATCGTTTGTTACTTACAAGGACAAAATTTGTAACACTCATAAGCACTTAAATCATTGAAGTCTTATCGATCTTGTTTTACGTTATTTTACATCTTAACAATAAAAACTATATTTTTTTAATTCGTATGATATATCAAACAACGCTGAAAATGGTAAAAGGTTTTATGCAATATTTCATTACAACGATTCGCACGTTTATTCATATATTTGGACAGGCGCGTCACAATGCTCGTGCATTTTTATTTTCCAATATTTTGACGTGCCGTTTATCAGATTCGGCTTTTCTGATCGGTTTTGTAGCTATATAAAGTAAAAAACAAACATTTATAATACTGTGCAAAATGACTCGCACGAAATCCTTTTTATATAATACTTGAAAAAATCCTTGGATAAAAATTCTAGTCCACAATTTGTATATAGTCAACTCGGCGAAGACCGTCTATCGGGTAAGATCGTCTACCAAGAATTGCAATGAATTCAGTATATATTCGAGGATAGCATTACAAAAAACGAAAGAATAAAACCGTTTTAGTTCTTATAAATTGACATAGATGGTGGTACGTGCAGCGCGAACGAAAAAAAACAGGTTTTTTAATTTTAGTACCTTCAGCACTTTGCATTATGAGTGAGCCACGTACATAGAAAAAGAAATATAAATGTTGAAATATCAATTATTTGCAAGATCTATGCGATTAAGGTCATTTTTTTTTAATTCGGTATACCTATTCTATTAGTACATTACATTAATCTTATACACGTTTTTCACTAAGTTATTATAAATGCGAAAGTTTGTCTGTCTGTATCTTTTTTACCTCTTCACGCTTGAACGCATAGACGGAATTCGATGAAATTAAAAAAGTAATAGGTTTTACCTTGGATTGAAACATAGGCTACATTTCATGATCACCACCATCACCGTTTTCATCACTACGCATTTAAAACTGTGCATACTCGTATTTGTAACTCCTTCACGTTTTAACGGGTTAACGGATATGAATACAATTTGTAGTAAAGAAAGCCTATACCCTGGATCACCACATAGGTTACACTTCATCACCATAATTAATCACCTAAGTTTAGAAGTGTGCGTCCTTCCTAAGCATTCTTAGACTCATTCACGCATAAATCATACGAATCATACTGATATTGTGTTGGTTTTTAAAAGCTGATTTTTTCCAATAAAATGAATAAGAAACTAACTTGGGAATATATTATACCTTTTCGAACAAAAAAAAGATTTTCAAAATCGGTTACCAATTCCAGAAGAAATGGTATACATACATAATCGGTAAAAAAATTAGCGGAGCTGATGAGTTTGTTCCTCATTCACGCTCAAACAGCTTCACGGATTTAGATGAATATTTGACACCAAAATAGCTGCATTAACAAATAGGTTAATTTTTATCCCATAATACTATTAGGTTTTTGCAGGACAGTAATAAATAAATTAAAAAAAAAACATAATTTTTAACCAAGTGAGTCATAAACGCTTCGACTGTCATTCTATTCCTCGTGACTAATACATGAGCCGTCCCGTAAATATTATGAGTTCCTGTGGGATATACAAGCGCAAGAAAAGGGCACTCGCTGTGCTCGAGCATTGTTCTTATAACGGTTTTTTTTTGCGTTAGTTTCAAAATAATCACACTTATATTATAAATGCGAAAGTTCGTATATGTGTGAGTATGTTTGTTCCTCCTTTACGCACAAACGGCTTGACCGATTTAGATGAAATTTGGTACTTAAATAGCTTAGACCCTGGATAACAAAATAGGAACAAATAGGCTAATTTTCATCCCAAAATACTATCAGGTTCTTACAAGTGAAAATTTTAAGTGCTGAGTGAGCAGGAAGTTTTCGGCATGCGTTTTTCCCCAATATTTATTTTTATAAGATCCTGAAGTATGTACATTGCAATATAATAGCGTTTACTTTGCATAAAACTTACAATTTTTTTTGTCGTAGTTTGTGCAATAAATAACTACTTACTCGGTAAGTTGTATATAAAAAAATATTATACGTATGTTTTAATATGTATAATATTGTACATTGTAATATTGTACGTTGAGTATCTATCAAAATGTTAATATCGTTACATAGTACGATTAGATAAATTAGTTTATAGCTCGCAAAATTCGAAACATAAAGTGAAATTTTTATGTAGCTCTACGATTTAAGTATATTTTTGTCTAGTCATGCCTGTGGATATTACTATACCTTAATCATATTCAATTCAAAACCGTGCACATTAACTAGCTTACCACAAGAAAATATTTTTAAAGTTTAAACTATTATTTTGCTAATATATGTAAAAATTTGAACACTCTTGAAAAATATACTAGAACCATCGATATGGGAGAAAAAATAAACTCGTCGATGACTAGAACAAAATACTAGACACCGAATGTCGAAATTGGTTAATAGACACTTGTTTTATAACATTATGTGGTTGCTTAAAATTTAAAGTGGTGGATATCTCAAATCATCTGCTCAATAGGCTTGTCCAAATTTTTTTCTGTTAAGTCGGCAAATATAAACTTGTACACTTGTGAAAAAAAAAATCTCGTTATATAAATCTGCGATAAATAATAAAAGAAATATAAAAACTCAACATAAGCCTTTACCCTAAAGAATTAGAAACAAAAGCCTCCAAAAACAAGAGAGCACATTCTCATTTTAATTCGATGTTGTTTGCACTGAGTTAATTTCCGGTACACATAGCCACGAAAATTCTGCTGCAGCTACCCCCGTAATTACTCTCAGAATGGGGTCAAACCTGCTAGTTTCATTTATAAATTAAAACACGGCATGCTCTACAAGCAATAAAGTTATTAAGTTTGGCTGCAGTCGACAGAACAAAAAGTTTATGGCGCAGAGCAGAAGTCGGTAAAGGCCGGCCAAAAAACATTAGCGAAATATATCGTCGGTCCAGTACTCGCTTTGTAAATATCGCTCGGCGGAAGTAAAATTGTATCTCATTGTTCGTGGACATTAACTACGAATTGTAAATCTCTCTTGGTGTCCCGAATTCGCTTTATTTCTAAACTTCGTGCTGGCAACACACGAATAAAGTGAACGCAATATGTGACGTCGGTAAATCTTCGAAGCTTAGATGTTTTTTTTTTGACAGATTTATTTAACAATCCCAAATGAGTGCAATTTTAACCGACTTATAAAAAGAGGCTTATTATTTACGGTTTCAATGTGTGTTTTACCATTAAGATTTTAACAATATCGATCTCAAATCAACATAAATAACAAAAACGTTGGTCTTGAAGCCGAATGTAATTTTTTTTAAACAATAGTCTAACAATCTCATCTAAGTGCAATTTTAAAAAATATCTAAGCAATACGTCTAAAAATATTCAAATTAAAAACAATTACTTTCAAGAGACACACAAAGCGCAGATAAGATTTTCATTAAAATCAGTTATAACACGCGCCGTTGAATGAAACTTGATAAATTTCCCCGCATAATGGAAACGTAATAAGAAATCGTAATTTATTTCTTATTGAAATGAGGATAATAGACGCCCAGCCGCCCTGAGACGTCCCGAAATCACAGCGTAATAATAGACACAGTACGAGAGCTTACGCAGGATTTGAAAATCAATTGCTTTCTTACAAAACCAAGAAGACAGCTTACAATTTTATTATTAAGGCTTTAAAGACTTAGGTTACAAAAATAAGGTCTCTAGATATAACGCAAATGTTTACTCTTATCTAAGCTCGCTGCTGTTCTTCTAGTATTTCTGCGAACTTTTAACCACAAAAATAAGATTTAATATAAATTAATAAATAATCGGCTGCCCTTTGACGAGCCTTTTCAAATTTGTAACTTTTATTTAAGGTTGTGTTCAGCACATCTCTACTAAAATATTTAATTTATCTGAAAAATATGCCCCCCATTTAATTTTATTTAGGAGTATTTGAAATTATCTATTTTATCTTCGTCTCATTTTTTGTCAAAAAATAAAATTAATTAATTGAGTAATAAAGAGGATTGTTGTACTTATGATATTACTACAGGAATAACTTTTAATTTTAATTAGCTATATTTTTCTTGTTGGCCGCAGTAAAAGTTTAAGACATAACGTATTTCATTCCTTCTAAGCTTACAAACTGCCTGAGCTGTGTACACACTGCGCCGAAATTGTTCCCTGCCGAGTACAAGCCCCGCAGAAATGGTGATATTAACATCATAATCCAATTTGCGGCTTGAACCGCGGTGGAACTCATTAACCAGAATTCCTGCATTATTGCATACGGCGGCGTTAGAATCATGGTACAAATCTGTTTTAACTATAGTAGTCCACAGTCATTTTACTTAATATATTTTTATAAATGTAATATTGTGTGTGTTTGTGGTGACAATAAAGAATTATTTTATGGTATTGTATTTTATTATTAATAAGGCACTATTTTTAATACTCAGTCTAAAATAGAGTATAAGTGTGTATATAAAATGAAATTATTTATTTCTATTGAAACGTGGCCTATATGGACATAGCCTAGTAGTTAACCTAATAGTAGTTGTGAACTGCTTATTAAGCAATAGTCCCCGGAATTTAAAAAAGTCAATAAATGCTTATAACTTATGCGAAAAGTTTTGTCAAGATTGGATGAAATCTACGACTGTACGAGAAACTGTGCGACTGTGCGAGTACGAAATGTGATACTACCTGAACATTTTGCCAGACATCAGTCACATCACTTATAATAGAGCATAGCTTAACAGATTAAATTTTTTAACATTAGATATAGGTAAAATATATGTACAAATAAATGTCTACAAAGAAAAATTACACACGCACAGCGAACATAACGTATATTTATATTCTTTTAACTCTTTCAGGACTATAACGTAGGCTTGCGTTCGACCACTACTCGTCTAATGTGAAGCTTTGGCAGAACCTATAAGTTGAGCACGCTAGCCTAGAATAAGCTGATACACTTGTGACTTGAAAAGGCCCAGGTTATATCTATCAGGAAATAGGAAAGTCGGCAGTGAGTTTCACAATCACATAAGTTAGGCAGGTGTCTGTCTTGTCGGTTATCTATATATTATATAAAAAGAGCTCCTGACTGGCTAACTGATATTTGCTAAGAATCAACGTAGAGCACAAACCGATGAACCTAGAGACTAGAGAAATTCATAGGGTGTATTCATTATAGGGTGTGGGAATTTTCTAAGAAAAGATTTCTGGAAATTCAATCCCTAAAGGTGTCAAATGGAGGTTCAAAATTTGAAACCTTTTTGATATTTTATTTTGTCCCGGGCAACGCTGCACCGCGGATGATAGCTACTAGTTCATCATATTTATACATATCAGATACTCTCAAAAGCTTGTGAATACAATTTTAATCAAAATTAGTTTCTTACTTCGTGCCTAAGTCAAAATAACCGCAATTTTTTTATTCGTGACGGCCAAATTGGAATCAGTTGCAACTCAAAAAAAAAACAATACATAACACAGTAGAGTTGCGTAAAATAGGCAACTAAACAAATTTCATCGCAACAGGAAGATGTTGATCTTCCATTACTTAAAATTTTTGAGTACTCGGTAGAGCGAGAAACTTTACCTTTAAAGCTAACAAAGTATTACAAAAATGTACACAATATTTAGGCACCTTCCTCTTAAAGACCCTAAAGATTATGCCGCCGAGAAAACCGCACTTTTTACTTGTAATTTTTTCCAGCAGTAAGTGGATTACAATGTTAATTTTATTGATGCGAAAGCCTACGATGGATAGGCAGTTCGAGATAAGGATGTAATGTTTCTAAATATATCGACAATAACGTCGATAGTATACTCTAACGTCTAGTTGTAAAATGCAACTTTTCTAAATAAGTGAGTGAAGTAATTATTTTAGTTACTAATATGAGTTAGGTATTTGATAATAAAGTAGTTTAAAAATGTGGTAAGATAGCTACAAAATTTAGCATGTATTGGTTTTTGAATCTGATAAATGAGTAATGTATTAATTTATGTTTGTTGCAGTATTTCTGTAGAACGTACAGAATGTGAAAACATGCTTCGTGTCACAAAAACAAATACTGAAAGTATGTAACATAATTTTACATAAACGTTGAAACCTCTTTTGCTCGATCGCGTACCTAGATACGAAGTCCCGAAGCATCCATTACCGAACAAATATTATCGATAACATCAAACATTTTCCACCACAACCATCTCACCCCTATTCGAGGGTCCCGTATTAGTATTCCGATGGCGGGAAAAGATAAATTTGTTGGTGGAGCATTTAATTTATGCGATTTTGGGAACAGAAGTGCTGTTGCTAGATGTTCTTTGAAAATAAGTTTCGGCGCAAAATATTCAAGGGTAGCCGATATAATATGTCCGCCGTCCAAGAAAATTAGTTTTCGCCTCGAGTAGAAAATAATTGTTATATTATTATATATTGTTATTTTAAACTACGAAATAAAGGAACGAAAGATAAAATCACTCTAACCTAAATAATAATTGAGCCTTTTGTTGTCTCTGAAACCAAAGTTTATCAAATAGGGAATGCAAAGAATTTTTCTCAGCTTTAAAGATAGAAGGTAGACTAAGCCGTAGCTATAGAATAGTCAATGCAGAAATCTACATATATATACAACACGGACAGCCAATCACAATGTTCAAATAATCGATACATACTAAAACGATTAACGCATTTGTCTGACTATAGATAGAGATGACATGAATTCAAAACATTAAATTATTAAGATACTTGTTACATATAACCGATTAATATTAACGAACGCTCTTTGCTATAAACAGTCTATTATTACATACAACGGGACATATTTATTTATTATTACTTTTTGCATTAAATCTCATAACTTTTACTACGATGTGTATAGATCACTTTTTCTCCTCCTTGCATAACTCTGTCATTAGGGGAGTGGTTCTCGTAAACCAGTGGTAATGGGTTTTATCTCCGTCTATAAAATTTATTTACACATCTAGTAGTATATTATCGGGACCTCATTTCGTAATGCGCACTGAAAATAGTTATTTATGTGGCGGGAATAAATTTCAGTTAACAGTTAACGTCTTTTGATCAATGGAGGAAAATAAAACAGGTCTGCGAATTGTCTATTCAATACGCTACCGCATGTTCTTGGTGGGTACGAACTTTAGGTTATAAAATGAAATATTGAATATTATATCTTTCTGAAACAAACTAGACATATATTTCGTATACTATAGTTAAAAACTTAATTTAACTTAATTTTCAGCATTATCATAACACTGAAAATATACCTTTGGTCTGCAAGTTAAAAAAAATCTAGGATGAGTCGCTAAGCCTGTACGAATTTATTTCAAAAGCATTTTGCTATGCAATTTTACTACTTTATTAGCTGACCCAGCAAACTTCGCTAACAGTTATGTATGTTTATCACCGTTTAAATTTTCCCCTAACTATCACAATCAAAACCTAAATTAAATAAATCGGACCAGCAAACAACAATTGATTTTTATACACATAGATAGAGAAATGATATATATATATATATTATATTTATATGAATATCATTATTATGTATATATCATTCTTTGCTGTCTATTTAGTCTTAATATTTGAGAATTTAACATAGGTAATGCAAATTCAACATAATGGTCCTGAAGGGAATATAACTAAGTTTAATGATTAATAGTCTTTAAAATGAAACAGATGAAGCGTTAAATGAAAGTTAAGTGACGGGCTAAAACGTTGGCGTAAAATAAATCTTTGAAATTTAATTACATTTTGCAGTCGGAGGGCGCGAAAAAATATAAAATGTATAAAATAATGACTTTCTGCAACTTTATCGACGAGAATTATGTTATTATCAAATTTATTTCAATACATTGATTACATTAATGAGTTAAAGAAAACGCTGTGTTTCTGTTATTAGCGTCTTTAAAACGAAAGCTAAGACAACAAAGATCAGATTCAAAGGGATAAACCTAGGGATTTTTAACTATGCACTTATACAAACAACTATGCGGTACAAATGTATTTTTGCTTAAGCCACGTATGGTACAAGTACTAGTAAGGTTTTATGGTGTATCTACATGAGAGCTATTCGAAGACTAGCAAAGGGTCATCGTCATCGAAACAGATAATGAGGATAATATAAAAAAAAATACTGCGAATATTAAAAATCATAATGAGTACAAGTACAAAACTAGAACAAGTTCTGAACTAGTTAAGCAATATTCACACATTATCTATCGCAATGACTACAGTGGCTTAGTCATCGTTTTAGTCGAAGTTCCAAGTACGACTGTAATCTGTGGCAGATATACGATTAATACGTTTTAAATAGTGATTTCAATTCTGGTTTTTATTATGCACGTGTTCAGAAATATTAACCCCATACAGAAAAAACCCTAATATAATGATTTTTATGAGTTACTGTGACGGGTTCCAACGACGACTTTCAAAACAGAGCAGGTTTCGTGTTCGTCTGTACTATTATTTGTGTATTATTGTATTTATTTGTGTATGTTCATCGATATTCTTACCAATTATGGATCGATATAAAAACTAAATAATTCGATAGGGATATAGGATCCCGAGATAGTGCCATATAAGTTTTATCAAAATCAGTTCAGTAGTTTTTTATATCAATATAACTTTTAATGTTCTAAGAGGACATTATCAGTTTTTTTTATCCTACATAGCTAGGCATTTGACCACAAGCTCGCACGACCACGGAAGTCAGCGATACTGTGGCCTTTGATGGAGCATGCCTAGACTGGAATACAAAGTAAAATAAATAAGTAAGTAGTATGGTAGTAAAGTAATTTTTGCGTGTCGAAAGTTGATTTTCACTTTATTACCTGATTATTTTTTTCTAGTGCCATATAATTAAGCAGAATATAAGATGCGAAGAAACATTGGTTATTTAGCGTTAACCTAAACAACGTTGAATAGCTAATAAAGCCGGTTAACTAAAGCTCTAATAATAAAACTGTTTCATATTTGCAAGGTTTGTCAACAATATTTAACATAAAATCGGGACAAAATAATTTAAATTTAACTACCGCTGTTGCGTAACAAGCAACATTTTGTTTGAGCTTATTACAGGAGTTTCGATATTGTGTTCTACATACATTGTAGCTTTACAACTTTACGCAATTGAATTTAATTAACAAGGCTGTGAAAGTGGGAACCGAAGTCGATGGGGGCTGGGATAACATGCTATGACATCATACCATTCGTTATTGAACGCTTGAGCGAAGCGGCACTGATATGTGTGTCTGGGTATGTATTGGTATGCTTTGTATTAAATTATGATGATGAAATTTGGTGAACACTGTGGCGAAACCCTCCACATGTAAAAAGAAGGAGAGAAGTAAAATAACTGAGCGAGGAAACATACTGTTATCAGTATGTCAGGTAAGAAATACTTTTATTATAAAATATTAAAACCGAATTCAATTTGACAAAACTTACGTTACAAAACAGATAGTATAATTTATTTTTATATTACACATATAGGCATTTGACCACAAGTTCACACGACCACGGAAGTCAGCGATACTGTAGCCCTAGATGAAACATGGGAATACACTGGCTCTCAAGGAAGGCTGCCGGAACACACCGTTAGGTGCTTGGCGACAGATTTTTACAACTTGATTGTTCAAGTTGTAAAAATCTGTCATCTGTGGTGTGTTCCGGCAGCCTTCCTTGAGAGCCAGTGTATTCCAGTGTATAGGATAGGTAGCCAGGCAAGCGATAGGAAATGCCCTATCACCATACAAGTCAGTCATCTATACAGTTTTTTTTTTTAAATCTGATCCGATTATGATAAAATGTATATATGACTAAAGGAAAGTAAATGACAGAAGAACGAAATAAAATCATTTTTTCAAATCGGTTCAAGCATCTCCGACAAGGGCTTGTTTCATTTTCGGCCAGTACGGTGTACGTCTACTAAAAAATGCCTAAGGATGTAGTAAATTCTGAGTATTAATGAAAAGTGCGTTAGTCGCCTCATTTGTTGTGTACAAAAAAAAATATCTAAATTCTATGAATTTTAGTGGAATTATGGCTTCGCCGGAAGATTTATATATCCTAGGTTGACTTCAATGGTCACATAGGTCTATAAATTGTACCGCCCGTCACAAATGTGAAAATTGACACAATGAAAACATGTTAATCACCTTTTTGCATACATGGAAATATTTTGTTTCGAATTTATTTTGTATACTGCGATAAGTTACGTTATTTTGAATTTGGTTAATATATTAAAGATTTATAGCCCCTAACGTATTTATGGTATCATGTACACTGTCCTGGCCGGAGCTCCATACATTTTTAAACAACTCTTTAGGTAACATACACAAAAAAATCCGACGAATTGAGATCCTCCTTCTGAAGTCAAAGAAAATTATTATATTTGTATTAAAAAGAAACTACTTGTCTAATTTAGATAAAAAAGGGAACCAACTGAAAACCCATATCCATTTGAAAAAAATAATCGTATTGGAGATTTCTAGATCTCCGAGAAACCGATCCACGATGTAGTACCAATGTATTAATAACCTCCGTGGCTGTGCAGAACATAATAATCTACATGATACTATCCCGTTAATACATTTAGTCTACCATTATAAACCGCAATACAGATAATTCTTTGGTTTACGAGTATAACAGGGCGGGAATCGTGAATCCCGCCTACAAGACATCGCGCTCAGTTCAGGATCTGCGGTCGTATTATATTGTGTATTTCACTTTGTCAGGGGTGTATTTAGAAAAAATAAAAATAAAAAACTTAGCCTGTTAAGTTGTAATGCTATTTTATAAGCAAACGTGATACTATTATAATCATATTTATAAAAGTCAATAACTTTATTATCATTGATTGTAAGGTAATATAATGTTATTACCATATTAATATTGAGTAGGTTAAATAATTTGTGACTTGCACTACATAATAAATAATGGTCAATTATATTGAAATTAAATTCATTGTGTAATATATATTTTATATTTAATCAGGTCAAGTGCCTTCATTGAGTAACAAAATACAACAGCTAAATAATATAACAAAAAGATTACCTATGTACAATTTAAGATCTACAGCTCTATGCTCCAACCTACCACTACACAAGCGTGCGTAGGATGCAAGCCGCATTACAACGAAGAATGCTTATACGTTGGGCCAGACAAACCGGCATTATGGTTACGCAAAAAAAGGATCTTGTATCATATGTAGATTTAGATCAATAAGGTTATGATAGCAGTATTTATTTAAATAACAAGTGACTAATAATTAAAAAAATATAAAAAGCGTAAGCTTATATAATATACAAACGCTCTATAAATCTAAAGTTTTTTTTTTACATATAAAAAAAAACATGTAAAGTGCAGCCCTGAATTTCAGCACGATGCAGGCTGCATTCCGTTCCACAGTCCCTTTGGTGCCGTAACGAGTGCTGTCGTGAAATAAATCTCGCCACCCCAGCTGGCGACGCTGTTTCAGCCTTCACGAGCCAGATAAAGCCTCTTTATTTTTTCTCGTTAGGGTAACACTACACTGCTCTGTATTGACAAAAGGCTCGGCGAATATTACTCGTTATAATATTAATTATTTAGAAAATTACAAATTCAAATTCAGTAGTCACTCACTGATAGTACATTAATATTATGATGCTAAGTATGACATTAGATACGTCTAGAATAAAAATAGAAACTTAACTATCGTATTCAAATTTCGCCAAATTATTGTGATGGTATGTTTTACTAGGATAATGAAATAATAATGATATTGTATAGCAATTTAACACCCATTAGTAGTTTTATTAATAGGTAATTAAAACAATAGATTTTTTTACTTTTTGTTTATTTTTTAATTTAACCATTTTAATTTATTACTTGTGGCAATGATGTAAATTCGTGAAAGGCAGCTTCTTTTAACTATGGCCAAATCCACCGAAGATGACCAAAAGGCACCTCTAAGATTAAATAGACTTCAGTAAACTTGTATGTTGCACACTTCTTAATTTTAAACCATCTATTGTCCGTTTCGGAGTTCCTCGTCAGATCAAAGAAAACAAAAGTTGCTCAATTGGAACGCACTTATAAGTGAGACAATACGAGTATTCATACAACACAATTTGCCATAAATCTTCGTACTAAGTAAAAATGCATAATAATTACATTATATTATATTTAGGACAAAAAGAAAAAACAAGACTTCTTCAGTATTAAATTTTAGGAACTTCGCTTATTTAATATTGCAACAATGTGAGGTGCCGTTTTACCCTAAAGTTACTTTACTTTTTCAGGCTGAAGCCCTTTTATGTTCGCTGTTTTGATTGGTCGGATTTTATTGGAAGTTGATTGTTGTTTTCGGCTGTTTTCTATTTAAAATGGTTGTCTTGTGGGAACGTTCGCCTGTTGAAACTGGTTTATGTTTTGAAAGTGTCACATTTTTAAACATGTATCTTTAGCTTCGACTTACTTAACAAAATATGAATGTAATTCCTTTTTAGCAAAACAATAATTAAAGAAGAGTTTTTGGAATTCTGAATTTATGCCATATAAAACTCGAAAACGTTTTCCGCTTAGGATTTTTTCAATCTCACATAAACACATCAGAAGGACGGCCCTGCACGACGGATGTCCTTCGTTTAAATCAATCAATTGTGACGGACGCAGCACAACCAGCCCAGCTTTGGACTAGACAAATAAATTAAAGACAACAGACATTCCGGGCTGGATGCTTCGAAAAAAGTCGAAATTGGCCGGTCTACGCAAGAGATGAACAAAATTTATGCTACACTTTTCACTCCCTTACAGTAGCCATTAAAACTGCTCGCTCGTCCGTTTGCAGATTTAGACCAAACGATCAGTTGTCACGGAAAAATGCTGGTCAAATGCCAACCGGACCCTTGAGGGAAAGTGTAACTATGTTACTTGGACGTAAGTAAACATATTGACGATTCTATCAAAGTCGTTATTTTTAAAAGGCTAGAATCATAGAAAACCGGTGGACTACTTATAGAAGTTTTTGATAAATAGCTATAATAATGCAAAGAATATTAGGAATAGTTCTATAAATAAATGGTAAACCTCGGAAACACATTTGTTTTAAAATATGTAATTCAGATGTGCCGCTAAGGAACTTCCCCTATTCAGGATTTTATACCTTGACCATCCCTTGACGGATTTAAAATATATCAAAAGAAGATTCAAATATATATTTCTAAAAGTAACTTATATTGTTTCATGGTCAATAATTATGGCACCGTATATAGTAGATTTAGATTAGGGCGAAGTACTAATCCACAACACCACAAAGCAATCGTTTTTTATCCCGAAAAATAGAGAATTATTCTAAAATGCAATAAGCGAAGCCGCAGAAAAACCAAACACAAGTTACTAAGTAATGCATTATAGCAAAATACGTTTTTTCGTGTGATACTAAAATTTTGCAAACTACACCTACCAACCCTAAACCTCCCTTCAATTTTACTGTCACGAGTTCGCGAGCGAAGAGCGTGCTATTAGTGTATTTTTCATTGACTGTTTGTTGGCCGATGTAATGGAGCGAATTTATGGTTCTGCAGTTCTAATCATTTCAGAGGGTAGATACTGTAAATTTGTAAAATTGCGTTCTGTATATCAACAGATTGTATTCAGCATTGCCATTTTTTATTTGAATGTAGGATGGTGGTGAACATAGTTTAAATTATGCATTCCGCTGACTATGTAGGTTCTATTTATGTCTTTAACTTATGGATGAAGTTTAGTGCATGACCTGGTTCACCATGCTGGGCAAATAATAGTTAATAGTTTTGTTAATTTTTACATGCGTACAAGGTATCTTACTAAGACAATTAGATTACACTAAATCTTTAACAGATCAAGCGATTCCAAAATGACTCATTTTGTAAAGGCATCGTCATCGTAATTGCAGCGTGTGTGTAATGCTGAATCTATAAGATCCATTACGATAGTTGATTCCAACCTCTTTTGTCCGAGATGTTGAAACACTCAATGATATAGTTAAATAAAACCAATAGCAATTATGTAAACTGACCATGCTACGAATAAAAATACCGTCGTAAATAAGGGCCCGCCCACATTGCGCGGGTACGCTATCGGCTATTCCGCACTGCTATCATGCTCATTACTGGGCCTACCACTAAGGGGAGTACACACTCGGGACTCATTGCCATCCCGGTGTACCTCCACAGATCTTTAATGGAGATAAATGAATGTCAAAGCTCTCAAATTGCCACGCTCTGCTGTCGACTCAAAAGTATATATATATATATATATATGAGTAAAATAGCACGGGTTACTGCAGACATAATGGAGTAAACGTGTAGGACATTTATTTTACAATTAACTTCCATTTTAACCGTGATTCTGTATCCTATTTTGTTTCTTTTATTAAATGAGTGCATCCGAGTGTGTAGGGCTGATAATAAAAGGAAGGTACGATGATATTTTTGTTTAACGCTTCCGGGTGTAATTAAATGAGGGTTACGATATCCCAATTAATTAAGAGAGAGTACTTTCAAGGGGAATCTGAGTGTTCTTAACTTTTTTATGTATTTTGTGTCGCACAATCTAGAGATTTTCTGTATGATTATTAAACCAAGTAAAAATGGTCAAAATGTCTATTCTCAAAAGCTTTGCCTAGAAAATATTGTTTTTATAATCTCCATATTTCCATAATGTTAATTCAAAGAAGACGATGCTCTCAATTCCACTGTATTTTTATTTATTGTTCATATCTTTTATCTGTACATTAAGATATAAGCCGATTTAAAAAAAGAGTATTCTGCTTCTTATACATGTGGCACGATATACATTTATCAAAATAGCTCTGACTACTGAACCTGGTTATTACATCAAAATAACTAAAAAAAATAAATTGGTTGTAATTTTTTTAAGCATTATTTGTAAGCGATAGGTAAGAAAGCCTCTTGCGTCAATTTTGTGAAAATGGACAAACAGGCAAGAACGAAACTAACTCTGCTCACTGCTGCTTCGCCTGAACGTAGGTTCCTGGTTGTTGGTAATCGCGTGTATGTCGTAGTTTTCAATCAATTTTAACTTGGTGTACAACTACTAATGCCTTTTACAATAGTTTGATCGTTGAGAATTCTCGATTACAGAAATTTTTATATCAAACATGTTTCAACCAGTTTGGCAACAATAGTCCGATGTACATTTGGAAACTTTAATCAATTCCACTGCAGTACTTTCGACAGTAGTAAATAATTCCTGATCCAAGCCAATGAATGTTCCAATCCCAGATGTCACATTAACTGATCAACGTCCCATTCGACGGTAATTGAGCATGTGCATGATAAAAAGGCACTGAAAAGCGCTGAACAGGCTTTCCGCGTGCCTAATAATGTATGTCATTCGGTAAGTGGCATGTGATCGCATTATAGACATTTCACATTTATTTATATGTCCTCTTTTTGGAGTAGCATTCAAGCAGATGTTGACAGACCATTATAAGAAGCTGATGGTGTTGGCTATCTTGCGTTGAAATACTCTGAACATTTTTCCCAGACTACGTGAAAAAGATGACCCTCTATTTTATGTATTTAAAAAAAATTGTGTATGTATATTAATAAAAATTCCTATCGCTGCGTAGTATTGCTTTGCATATTACATTGTTTATGACGACACCGAAATTGCACTAGCAATGGGAATCACTAAGTGTCTTAAATTGAAATTATTGAAACATAACTGTCCAACTTTCTGCTGTGATGCTTGAAGCAAACACAAGTCTAAGCTATATACTATTCATCTATAAATAACAGACATTCAGTATGTTTGTTATTTGTAGTTTTTTCATAGTAATGTCTGCAATGCATGCCACGTTGAAGGGGACTACTTAGTACCAGTACTGCCAGTACCTGGCTGTGTGAATAAAAACTAACATGAATGTGACTTCTAACCATTTAATTAATTTAATTTAGTTATTTAGTTCATCAAATTAAAATTTTAGTTACTCTTTGGCCAACTGCATGTTTTCCAAAACAAAACAGTATTTTAAGAAATATGTTATAGCGTTTCTGTAGAGTAATCTAATACCTAACGGTATATATTTTATTTGTAATGTCATTGGATGTATCGAGTGTAATACATTTTTTAAATTCTATGAACGCGTTTCAGCAAATGGGCCACTTAAACCGTGTTCTTTGATTTGTTAGCAAACTGAACTGGCTTAATCTGACAGATTTTGGTATGACTAGCTTTAGGCTTAACTCACTTGGATTCTTATGTAGAACGCTCGTTAGTAAATACTTAAAGTTCTGAAGAAAGAAATCACCGGTAAATTTTATTTCGTATTGTTATTGTATCGTATGAAATCGTGCGAAGGGTATGAATTTTCAAGCATGCTACTTTTTTGCATATACTTCGTAAGTGACGTCATCAGCGAGTGGTGAATACATTCGAACGTTTCATAAATGAGGCCCCTGGATAAAGAAACCACATAATATTTTCAATTATTTATTTTCTCGTTTGTTTTATGTATTTTATTTTTAAATAAGTTCAATAACAAAAGTTTTAAAAGTAGAGTAATGTATAAATAGGCTTACACTATCATTACGACTGAAGGCTTCGTCCACTGATTAGGTAGGTATTGATTCTCGGTTACAAGTGGGTATACATTGTAAGAAATTTATAGGATTATAATTTAATTAATTAATAGAAAATTATTTTTGCGGTTATAAATCTTTAGGTCAAATTAAACATTCTGATCTTGAACCATAATTATATTTTTTGATAACTGTGTACATATTGTTTTGCTTCTGGTATGCGATACATATTTTTATCATCATTAATTTCGCCATTTTTTTTTATAAATAGATAACGTGTTCAAATACAAACATATTCTGTTCAAATAAACTTTGGACAATTTATTTTATTTTTTATGATTCAAGATCATTATTAATGTTTTAATTTAGATCCAATGCATATTTTCTAAGTATAAAAATATTAATTTCAATTATCTATCAATAACACAATGTCGTTAAATATTTTAATCAGTATCTATTAAGTTGTCATTTAGGTTCAAACACCACTAGACTCTTGCAAGTAAGTATTAAAGTGTACTGAAATATATTTCAGTCTTTATCGAGTTTTGACAGATTCGGTATAACAAGCTCAGTGGGTTTTGAGCCTAACTTTTTATTTTGTACCCCTATCTCATCAGAGCGGCTGGTTCTATGATTTTTATAATTTTGTGTATTATAATTAATGAATGTATATTAAGATGATCTAAGCATGTTTATTATGTATTGAAAATGTTTCCTTCTAAATAACTAATTAGTTTCATATATCATTCCTTGAATTAAATTAACGACATAATATTTGAGAATAAGTTATTCTATATTGCTCGTTTTTGTACAAAGTTTTCATTAAGTATTTATTGGTGTTACATTTCAGAAAATATACATGTTGTATAATATACAATTTGAACATTACATCTGACAGAGTATTGAACAATTTCATATAATTTTACAAAGCACTTAACTATTTCTTTACCCATATTTCTGAGGAACTAGCAAACAAAACAATAAAAACTTAATCGCTACTCCACCCAAATTAAATTATAATTTTGAGTATAAACATGACTAAAGAGTTAAGTACAAAATGGAGAATATTCTACCTATTTATATCATGTCTTTATCCGCATTTATATATACACGTCTATATACAAAGCTATCACAAATTACATTTTATTCGTATCACTATATACATTATTGCATTCAATGTTCCTCGTCATATTGACGACGATATACACAGTCCATCTTATAACATAGCAAAGAATATATATCTGGGATATTGTCCTTTGCACACAACTTTTGTTAAACGTACACTATATGAGGTTTCTCAGGCGTTCTGTGAGCAGGAATTGTTTCGTAAGCAAATTGCTGGTAGATGTGTTCATCACTGTCTTCCTGATAGTACGGATTCTTATCGACACTATTCCAAGGAGGATTCAGAGAATGGAAGTTATTAGTCACAGACGAACCGATCATTAGATAACGATCTACTTCTCGCTTATTTTCTTGCTCTCGACTGCGTGTTGAGTAACCTAGTCCATTTCCTAATTTTGACACATCACCGTTTAACATCACACTATTCATCACTTGCTTGGATTTTTCTTTTTTACACTTTTTTAAATGTCCCATAAAATATAAACCGCCGCCGACGAGGCTTATACCGATGCTAACAGTGAGCACTACTATAGCTACGACAACCCATCCGCTTGAGCACCCGAATTCTGACTCTGGAATCATAACGAACAACGCACCTTTCAAATGATCAGGCGCAGCACATTTGACATCCTCATAGTCTATCTTTAATATAGTACTGGTATTTTTCGACATTCGGCTATTGATTTCACTTTCAATCCCAAGTTTCCACAACCATAACATTGAGCAATTACAAACAAACGGGTTACCCGATATTTCCAACTCTTGCAGCCGATCTATAGGAAAATGAGAGGCCTCTAAAGTTTCCAATGCATTGTTCCTCATATATATGTGAGTTACCTTCGGATTCCCGTGGAACAATCTGGGCGGAACTTCTCTGACTTTGATATTCTCGTTCATCCATATCTTTTGCAGATTTATGTTATCCACAAAAGCTCTCGAATCAATCTTCTCCAACTCAAAAAGTCTGCTCAAGTGTAAATGTTTTAAGTGGAAGAGACTTTGGAACGAAAGCGCCGTCACATTTTGAAAAAAGTTTCCACTTAGGTATAAATGGGATAAGTTTGATAGTTTAGACAGAGCGGATGTGGGGATAGAGGTCATATTGTTGTTACTCAGATCCAGATGGCGTAGCGATGGTAGATTATGCAAGCCGAGTTGGTCTATGCTTCCAATAACATTGGAATTTAAATCCAAGTACTTTAATTCCCTTAAGTACGGTATACCGTGTCTCGGTATGTCCTCTACTAGATTGAGCGATAAGTCTAAATATTCCAACCGGACCATGAAGGCAAAGTTTAGTGTGGGCAAGTCCATTATAGAATTATTGCGCAGCGATAAAATCTTTAACGACGTCAGAGGTTCGAAGGTACTCTTTTGAAAACTGACCAGTTTATTTCCGGACAAATCTAGCCGTTCCAGTACTGTTAAGTCTTTAAATGTTTGCACATTAATTTCGGCTAGTTGGTTGTTTGACAAATCTAAATCGACGAGTCTCTTCAATCCAACAAAAGTCTCTTGGTCTAGAAGTTTCAAAAAATTGTTAGTGAGGTTGAGATGAGTCATCTCGATGTTGTTTTCGAAGTTTTTACTACCGAGTTCTTGTATTCTGTTGTATGATATATCGAGAACAGTGAGTTGGGTGTAAAAGGTGAATGCGTAGAGGAGATTGTCGATTGCATTGTGGCTGAGGTTTATATAAGTAGCTTCTGGGTTGAGTTGTATAGGAACAATTTCGAGGCCAGCATTCGCGCACGAGGCGGTGCGCAAAGCATCGTCGCAGGCACAGCGGGCAGGGCAGAGCGTGCGCGCAGTCGCACTCCATGCCCATGCCACTACCACCACCCACCAGCGCCACCGAGCTACCGAGAAGCCCATAACATCTCATGTATACGCCACGGAGACCTAAAACAAGGAAAAAGCAATCTCAGTAAAATGTTTTACAAAATCCAAAGACACAGTAACATTTTTATGATAATAGCATATTGTTTCACAGGATAACTTCGAGTTACAACGCGGCTATGACTAACAGAATGCGAAGCCCATTCGAAGAAAAAGGAAATCTCATTGCCATAGATGAGATCTAGTTTATTTATCCCGTAATTTATTGTTATCATAAAATCCGAGTCACCCTCCGGGTATGTCGTCTCGCTTCAAACTGCGGGAGAGGAATGTAAAAATATACAACATTATCGCTAGAGAACATCTTATTATAATTTCTGGCGAAAACTGCAGATAACAAATGTGCCTCTCCGCAATTTGTGTGAGAGGGGAATGGAATTGTTTGATCCAAATTAAGCCGATAAGAAACGTGCCGCGCCAGCGAAATGGTGGTTTCAGCTCTGAAACTTTTTTATTATCTTTTGTTATGGCAACGAACAGAGCGAGAAAAACTTGGAGCATATTGCCAAAACGCTGGTTGCATCTTTGACTTGTCATTTAATGCCCCATTAATGTAGGTTGCTTGTATAGCTCATAATTTCCCCCGCAAGTGTCGCGGCAAGTGGCCCACGAGTTAATGCGTACTGCGCGACTCCCGGCCCGTCTACATCACCTGTGCATATCGCCCACCTTTATTTATCGTGTCACGTTCTCGCAAGACGAATGTTTGCCGTAAACGGGACTAGCGGCTAAGCCGCCCTAGCACCTCAACAATACCTACCAAATTCTCGGCAATCCAACAAAGGACTTCTCGGCGGGTACTTCAAATTAAACGTTCGGCTTTACAATTCGATGGAATGTATAATGAATAGCACCGTAACATCTGTTAACGAAGGCGAACGATCTAGAAAGTTTTCACGCGCGGGAATAACTAATTGCGAAGGTTGAAATTCAATTTATGGCTTCTAGTGCGCCTCCGGAGAGATGACGCTGTGCTAAAATATTAATAATGCAAAACAGTGTCACGGAAAGTTTTTGATTCCAAATGCAAATTGAATTAGGAAACAAAGTTGAGAGTGTTAAGCCGCTGTACCGCAGTTAAGTCGTTGGCTGTATTATGCTAAATGATTAACATCTGTTCGTCGAATCAACACGGGTCACCGTTTGTGAAATTATGATTAGGATGAGCCATGATAGTAGATATATCACCAGATCATGACTTCCGCCATTTCTTTATTAATGTCGAAATAAAAATGATCATGTACCACCCGTCTCTACTAATCTTTCTAAGTACATGAATACGAGACATAAAGTCGTGAGAAGACGACCCAGTCACCCTCAGTAACACGATATGATCCAACTTGAATGGATTACCAGTCCCCGTCTGAATTACAGAAACCATACGTACATTACAGGTCCCCGTGTAAGAGCGGATTAATTCGGCT
The DNA here is from genome assembly GCA_947049295.1 of Ligdia adustata. NCBI lineage: Eukaryota > Metazoa > Arthropoda > Insecta > Lepidoptera > Geometridae > Ligdia > Ligdia adustata. The sequence goes on along the minus strand of OX346214.1, from coordinate 5,432,393 downwards.
ACATTCCAAATGTAACCCATGTCACGTGAACCAACAAGATTACAAATTTCAATCATATGAAATGTAATTATGATTGAAACCTGCCCTATGTGACAACTGAAGAATGATGAGAAAATTTAGTAACTGAAAATCTTTTCATTGATATTTAGCATTTCAACGAAGATCGAAGAAGGTTGCGGTTTGGTGAACGTGAAAAAAGCAGAGGGGCACGCCCCTCTATTTCCGAACCTAAACTGCTCTGACCGGTTTTCTTTTGTCTTTTAATTTCCTGTCCGCTAGAGCGCGCTCCTATCATGAATTTCGCTTTCTCGAGCTTCGTTAACTTGTATCGGCCTTTGTTGTTGCCTATTGAACTTTTCCATTACCAACGTCATCGATTGAAACCGCTAAATTTGTTAGAAAATTCGTGTCATCGAAATCGGCGAATGAGAACACTCCTCGATATGGAACAGTCTTTCGTTTTCCTTTTATAAATCGAGTGTGTTCCCAAACTCTTTGTTTACGGTCGCAACGAAACTTTTCAAAATGTAAATTAAATATTTCCTTATTGAAAAGTTAGAATGTTAGCATTCAGATGCTGGATTTTAATAATTGTAAGAGAGATTTGTTGCGATGAAAAGCCGCCGTCTCGTAGTCCTGGCGCAAGGATTTTTCATTAAAATTTTAATGAGGTTCGACTCGTTGCTACATACATAGGCAGTTGGCGATAAACGTAAATCGTGGTCACATATTACTATTCATTTTTAATATTCGTAATGATTTTGAATACATAATAATAATGTCAGCAAGCGATGAATTAAATTTAGTCGTTTCCTGTCTCCTTTTATACCGCTCATTCAAATATTAGTATCGCATTTAGAGAATGTTCACCCCTAAACTAGCTTTGTGAAGCGTCCCAGAGCGTGGGTACTCGACCCAACACTGGCGACCTTCCTAATTACACTATAACATCTAAACACCGTTTAGGCCGCGCAAAGGGATGCCCGTAATTTATTACTCAGTCTCCGTGCGCTTACCGAATTCAATATTGAAAGGGACCAAACCTTCAGCATTAATACCGGTGAACACTATCGGCTCCATTTAAGTTATTATTATCAAAACTATCCGTTCCAGCCTAATTGCGACCGATAGTAATCAGAATTAACACCTGAAGTTATCGCAGCGTTATTATTGCGCAAGAGAGGTAACAAAGAGAGGGTCAGAGACAATAAAACCAGTGTATAAGTTGGTTAACCGCTCTCTTTTTAAAGAATGTGCAGAAACGGTTCCCTCGCCACTTTTATGAGTTACTTAAGTCGTGTGCTACCGTTTTTAAAACAGTGCGGGCTTAGCGCCGAAAAGTTTCCGTAACGTATTGAAATAGAAGATGTTTTAGTTTGTGTGAGGAGTTACAGTGGAGGAGAGTTCGCCAGAGTGCGTATACGTGCTCGCAGTTTGACGGCTGTAAGTATTTGTGTGAGTGTCGGCAGGCACTAAAGGGAATAATGAGAAAACTTGGTCCGTCGGAGAAGGCCCGCTACCCCGCTAGTTACTAGTTGGGGAGCAAAAACGTTGCAAAGCGCCCGGCGTTGATTCGATTGTAAATTCGCAACTTCACGGTGAGCCACTGAAACGAATTGCAGTTTTTGCTCTTATAACAATATCGATAAAAAACTATTTTAGTATTATAAGTGCTATAATGATAATACGAGTATCTGTTAGCAAAAACTTTAGCTATAAAATTGGTTTCAGACCATCCGCTGTCAAAAAAACGTCAGCATGAAAAAACTACTGACAACATTTTCAGCAACGAAGTTAATAAAAAACTGCGCATAACAAATAACAAGCTTCTTAAACTTATTTGAACTTAAAAAACTTCCTAGTTGTTATAAAACAAGTAAGTAATTTTATCTCCGGAATTCAACATCACCTAGATGCATAACAGTTTCAAGTTGGCACGCTTTAGTGCACTTCACGCTTCAAAAGTAGTTTCTGCTTTAACATCCTATGACATTGTAAGTAACCTAGAAACTTCTAAAATGTATACTAATTAAAAGCAACGCTGAGAGTCGTAGAAACGTCGGAATTAAATAAAATTAACGTGAAGTTAACTACTAAAATGTATACTGTAATGTCTTGCTAGATTACCTAGTGATACTCAAGCTGGAACTGAAAAGAGTGTTTACAATAATTCACGCTTGCTACCTCATTCTCAAATGGTTGTCAAAAACATTTTGAGGTATTTTATGTCACTAAGTTAGGTTAGTAAATCATTGAATTTTGATACATCTTAAGTATTATTTATCACTACAAAAGTTAATTTACTAAGTTTTTTATTCTTTGGAAATATAAACTGTCCCTATATTGTATATTTTCCTTAAAATACATCTTTATAGGTCAGATAGACACTTAGACATCGTGCATTTAACCCAGAGAGCTCTTAAGGTTACGAAGTTAACAGTAAAATTGTTAGTAGCGTGATTTACGACCGCATTTAATTAGAGTGAAATAAACGTGAACAAACGTTGATTAGCGATGTGTTGGCACCCTAATCGGCGGCCGGCAACTAATTTTAATATCAGCGCCGCACCTGCTTTCACCACCGGCAATAGTTGAAAGCCCCAACGCTATTGATTTTGCAATCAAAACCCTGTTAGAGAACTACGCCACTTGCCCGCGATTACGTTCAGATATTAATTTCCGAGCAACGCTGTTCCAAGATTCACCCATGCGTAGTTATGGCCGCAAAATCTCGACAACTTCTTGCTAACATTACGCAGCTCTAGTTCCCATTTATGGACACGTTCAGGATTTCCTGTCGTGCAAAAACCGATCCAGCAACAAACCGTCTCGTAACTGATAAAAACACATACGTACTGAGCGAAAAAAACCTGCCAATACAACGAGAAAGTCAACTACTCTATCCAATGTCTCCCTATTACTTTAATGCTAAACGTTAACGTTAAAAGAACGGAAGAAACGTCACGTCGTTACGCTCACAATGCAGAATGTTGCGACAAAATATCCTCCGATGCTCCCGACTGTACAGTTGCCGTGTGCCGGTAAGAATAAAAGGAACTTTAGCGAACAAAACGTCTACACTCTACACAATTCCATTTTCTCTTTCAGCGGCGAAGCGAGTCTTAGTGAATCAAGCTTCTGTATGGGCGCCTTTATAAACGCAATAATGAGGAGTGGTAAGGCGGTATTCAGGCGTACGCCCTAACGAGAGCTGCCGATGAATCACCCATGAGGCGAGCACAAAACTTGCCACTTGCCGCTGTAATGACGAGCGAAGCGTGGCTCATGGATTGAACAGAGGTTTTCCGCTGCATGGCAACATTTAACTCTCAGGTTTTTGGGTAAAAATAACCAAACGTACATGTAAATGTACAATTCAATATACAAGTTTTGCAGTAGTAGGGTAATTGAATTTAATAATGTGAATTCTACTAGATTTTCATATTACTATATTTTTGCCAAAGGATCGGATAAGTTGTCTGTGATTTACTGCTACTTTGTGTTGCTATCATACACCAAAATTGGTGGGTTGAACTATTTATTCTATTTATTCTGTACACTCCTTGTTTAAATCCTATTATGTACAAAGATACAATCCATTATCAGAGAAAGATAATAAAGGAGTAATATCGCTTCATCGTCTCTATAGATCCAACTTACTATAAAGAAGTTACTATGTAAAGGTACTTTTTTTGCTGGTAGTCAGCGCCATCTCGAGGGCAGGTTTTAGCCAGAGTTAGCGCTCTAGCCCTTTAGCTTTGACTTTCATCGCCGCAGCTCACCTAGAAGAGGCAGGCTTCGGTGCGATTGGATGCGGTCTACGGATGAATAGTCAATGGATTTAGGCCAAACGGCCAGCGAGGGGGAGAGAAATTAAATTCTAGTTTGCATCTTGTTTACAGTGAGTTTGCTTATAGTTTAAACGTGTTTAGTTCTATAAATATATCAAGAGATATTATAGAGTATGTTTGAGAGGTCATATGTTTTTAGGATGCAAGATTCTGACGCTGGACTGAGCAACTGCACTTACTACACTGAACGGAAAAAGAAAGGTGTTGTTACGCTAAGCAAATTCAAATCGTTGAAAACCCGTATGTATATTATACCTATAAGTAATCTTCTTTGTTGTTTCTGTTGTTCTCATTTTATGAAATTCATTTTACTCCAAAATAAGTTTCATTCCGCAAAACAAAATAATATTGCAAGTTAAATAAAACACAATCATATTTTTCGTATGTACACCAATTACTGACTCCGTTCCAACTTTCCAATGTTCGGGTTCTGCGGCGAAAATACGGTTACCGGCTCACGTTTCAGAACTTCAACGTCGACTTTCCGAAATGAAAGAAAAAACAACTCCTATGAATTGTTTGACTGTTATTAAAACTTTTCCTTTGAGATATGGAGTCTATAAAATTAAAAGTTACCGTTTGCATTACCGTAAGTTAAATTCGGGGTAGATGAGGTTAGGCGCTTTCCTGCGTCAGGGGAGCCGTGAAGTGTAAATGACGTGCTTACGGAGCGGATCTGGCTCTAAGCTCGCGAAATGGTCGCAGTCTAAATGAGGCGCGTGGCGTATTCGATGGCACTCTGCGAAAATTAGTCAATCCTATCGCAGCCATCTCCCGAAGACCTGCCGACGCTGAATAATGAAATAGCTCGTTGAGACGTCGGATAGACGCTATCAGCGCCGCTCACCGCGCGGTGCCTTAGTCGCCGTGGAACGCGAGGGCGGGTGAAAATCCCAAGGATTCCGTGTGAGATATCTACCGGCTCTTTTAGGGTTATTAAGCAGAGTGGGTTTTAGGGAAATGAGACGGGAAATAAATCTATCCCGTTAAAATGAAAGAATCTGTGTTCTCCCAAATAAATGCCCATGAAATAAATTAGATGGGTCTCGTACATTGTCTTCAGTGGCTGGTGTAAAAGCGGTAGATAAATAAAAATCCGCGCTCGCATGGATACGGGCGGGCTGCCAATAAAGGGAATGGAACTGGAGCAGATATTGCCGCTAAAACTATTGTTCTTGTTTACTGAAATGAAATTGAGAAAATAAAAGTAATAAAATACTTGAGATAGAAGCCAAATAACACGAATTGCTTAATGAACTTAGTATAATATGATTTACATTAAAGGGTTATGTATAGTTATCATTAGTGATATACATTACAAGTTAAAAAAAATTGTCGCTTCCTTATACGATTATCTCACTATAATTTTCCTAAAAAGACACAACGTTTTAACTAACACTAACCACCAGGCAAGTAAGTGAGTTCAATAAGAAATATAAAATGACTAACTTTAACAAAATTAAATAGCATATGGATTAGGTAACTATAGACCACTTAAAATTTACAGCCAAATGGCCCTACCCACCACCACCACAGCAGCGTGCCAGGATGCATTTTAACTTGAAGACTGCTTATTTTTCAAAATAAAACACTAACGTATAGTTTCATATTTTACAAATAACCGCGAAAACCTCAAAATATACAGCGAGAGGATAATGAATGGGATCAAAGATATTTCCCAACAATTTGAAATAGCGCAGGGCAAGCCGCACTCAGGCAGAAAATATCATACTTTACGGTCTCCATCAGAGTACACTGGCATATTCATTTCTTTCCTCGGGTTTTAGTAAAGAGGAAACAAAACGCAGTGCGCTGATATCCGCTGCTGGCAGAAAACTGTGCAGTGCACTCTCTACGAGGCGCCGGAGCTAAAGCCTCGCCAGCCCGCAGCGTAACTCGGGACCAATTCCCACATACACGTTTCCATTTCATATTGAAATGTTCCGGGATTCCTTTTAGCGCATTTAGAGTTCAAAAACCGAGACGCCTCAGGTTAGGGCTCTAGCCATCAGCAGTACTTAATGCATTTTATGAATGAACGAGCGAATGAATGGAAGGATTTCACCTCCTACTATCCGGCGATGTGCAAAAGCGCAGTCGACAAACTAAGGTACTTTACGCTGCGGACGATTTTTCGCATCGAGTGATATATTTTTGAATAGTTCCGCTGTACTAGTAAAATGAAATAGATTTGTGAGATAAAACTGCTGAATTCTGAAAAGACGGTGGACCCATGCAGTTTTACGATACATAAAGTTTAAGAGCAAATAATATGAGCAAATTTACGAGGCTTGACAAAGAGCGGATTGCAAAGGTGACGCGCGTGATATAAAGTGCAATTTTCCCTACTCCCTGGACTAGGTATATTTCACGGATGTCGTAACATAATTTTGATTAAAATTTTACATCGTGTTTACGAATTTTTATTAGCTTATTATCTTAGTTTGCTATATTTCAGAGAGATAGGAACGATTCGGATGCGATGGAATTAATTATGTTTTTAATAGACCTAATTCTAAGTTGCTTTGAAATAATCTCTTTGCTCTCTAATAATCTGCAAAATATGGTAATGCTAAGAAAAAATATATTATCTGGCAGAGCTGCATGTTAAAAAAAAAGTTATAAGTACACTGTGATATTTTAAAGAGATTTTTATTTAGTCGAGTAATTAAGTAAAAAACACACGCCTTCCTTCATAATAAAAGGGTGTTTTCAATAAACATTTTTAGTGCTTTCATATTTTAGTATGTTGAGAACACATCATCAAACCCATTTTAACATAGAAAGTAAAAATATATTCAGTATACTTTTTATCTCGATAAAATAAATATTTAAATTTCCTAAGGTTAGTTAGGTGGGTGTGCTATTTCTAATCAACGACACGGGACGGTCGTTGGCACTGAAAAGCCAGATGAGTTGATTAATTCGATTTTCCCTTTGGACGCTTTGATTGCAAATGCAATTGGAGCAAAACTGTTTCTATCGACGTACTTTAATTACACATTTGTTGTTCTTTTTTCTCATCATTCAGTTATTTCTATCAAAAGAATAAAAGGCATCCCACTCAGTTACGGTAATAACATACCGTTGAATACTTTACTAACAACTTCCATTGAAAAGTCTAACTAGGCATCTAAGTTCTAACATCCTGCCACCGTCTAGTAAAAACATCGATTGCGCCAGCGCATGTCTTGCATGCATTGTAAAAATTGTAAATCTAAGCTTTAAAGTTCAGTAATACGGTTTTCTTTTCCTTAAAACATCAAAGAAAAATCTTTTTCTATACCGTAACGCGAGTCTGGTTTACAACCAGTCTTTGACAGGTGCTTTCTTGGATCTAGTAAGCTATGGAAGGCTTGTAGTTAATAGATTAAGCTCTCAAATAGCAAGAGACCAATCTTCAAAGTTAAAATTTATCATCACGTCATAAAGTATTTAAATCTTTGCGAGAGATTTTCACGCCGTACAACGTCGTGGCAATCTCAACAAAAATAAATAACAATAAAGCCATCTCCATAAAAAAGTATTAACGTCGCGACATTTGCCTCGACTAAATTTATGAAACTTTTATTCTAATGAGAGACCACCTTTATTACTTGCTCAAATAATATTTAAATAAGGGTCTTTAGCCAGTCAATAATACTTTTGACATTCAAATGTAACCTCCATAACCTTATTATATATCGATGGGCACACATTTGTAAAAAAATACTATTTGTAGAGTTGGATTGTGAGGCAGTTAATACTGTCACCACAGTGAACAATATGGCGTGACAGTATACAATAAAACACGTTTCTAACGACCCGACTTAGATCACGTGTGAAATCGAGACTTTGTTCCCATGAAATGGTATGAAACGTCAAAAAATACATGTCTAAATGGTGTCTCACGGTGAACGGGACGGCTCTACCTCAGTGGCCGCTTTCCATTGATCTCCGTCGCAGCGATATTTACCTCGGTTATTACCCAATGCAGCGGTGTATCGGGTATCGTTTGGTAGCTATCGGTCGTTAACAATGCGATCTGACGTTGCCCTATGGACCGTGAAACCACATTTTCGACTGGCGTTGCCTACATTATGAGCTTAGCTATAAAATGTGTTATTACTTACTATGCTACGAGGCAGTTTTTGGAAAAGACGCGTGGTAAAAAAAACCTAGTTTAAATAATAACATGTAGTGACCATCTTCAAAATTTGCCATTCCGTGAACCGTCAGACTGTATTGTTGAGCAACATATTGTTCCGGTTTGAAAAGCAATGTCTCCGCTTAGGATATATGAGTTACGAGTGCGAGCTTTACCAATATATCAGAAATTTGCCTTTATGACATAAGACGTCCGCTAATACATCCAATGTAATTTATAATGAAATAAATATACTTGGTACATTAATATATAAGAAAAGTACAGCCTATGCTTAAAAACCCTAAAGACCCAAGGTCTTAACTATTTACTTTAAACATTTTTACTCCAACCGAAACAGTTCCCAAGTTTCTAAAAGTAAGTAAAATAATCTAATCTTGCGGTACAAAAACCTCAAGTTCCGTTTGGGTATCAAATGTGGATTAACAATATTCAAAAAGTTCTCACCGATTCGGTCCACTGCCCATGAATATAACATCTTACTGAGTTTCCCCGATGTATAAAATGTATTCCAGTACATAAACTCTAAAAACTTTATATAGAAGCTTTCGATTTAGCGGGACTATACGCTAGAGTTGGGCATGAAAGAGGTAAAAACAAGGGCAAGCAAACTTAGTTTCATTTTGATAGCGTTGAAGTGGCGAACTGTCAGAACGAAACCAAAGGCGATGCATTTTTTTTAATGGGAGGTGGTTCCATACTTAGTACGTACCTATGGTATAAAAAATGAGGAATACAACCAATGCTAAGAAGTTTTTTTTTTGTAATTTGGAATTAATAAAAGCAGTAAAATGGCAACTAATTCATTACAGTCACTACAAGTATCACCATTGATTCAAAACGTGGCAACCATTGGTAAGCTGATCAAAAAAAAATGACCTTATTTTCACCTCTTTCAAGCCTAACTCTAAGCTGAAAGCCCTTTGAACTTTCTAAAAATTCATATGCTTCGTTATTTTTTTATTACAAATCTGAACAGTTTGTATGTATTCAGTTGAGCTACTGACCTATTCTATATTGATACTCGTAGAATAATTATACTCATCGTGAGCCAATACTACAATTACAATATTAGTCACGATATCTATGACTTGACCCTTTATTATTGTTATATGGCCGACAGTAAAAACTATTATGAATTATTTATAATTGATTGTGGAGTAGTCCTAAGCTCGGCAGGCGGTGATATTGAATTGCTATACGAATTAGTTTTTGATGAGAAAATATCATTTAAAATAGTCAGGTTCAATAGTGCATATTGTCGTCAGCTTATTTCAGCCCACAGCTGGACATAATACTTTTATTGTGACATCCAAGCATGTTTTTTGTACTAAAGAACTTAACATTGAAGCATCACTTACTTTGTCTGGGACATGAAGCTTACAATGAATAAATCTGGACAACCCAAATACAGATTTTGATGTTTTAGAAAATATAAACACAAGCTTCAATACATTTATTTTATCACGTGATTATTCAAGATAGATATTTTTAAAAGTAATTCGTAAAAACATTTCTAAGAAAATAAGCAGTTCGTGAAATCTTGGCAAAATTCGTGAAATCTTGGCGATGAAGACTGAAAGCGTGGAAACAAAACTGAAGCTAAAAAAATTGTTGGTCGTGACCTCTTGACATTTTGAAGAAATAGATAACAACCTAATATTTGTTGGCAAGGACACATCGAAGTACCTTTCCACATTTTCATGATATAGGGAAAAGGGTCTGAACCTTGTTAAGTTTCACACGACTTGTTTGACATAAGACTTGTGTAGTTATGTGAACCGAAAATATAGCATAACTATAGTTTCAATATCCAAGCTGTGTGGTCAATACTCTCTTTGATTTTTTCTGAGAAGCTTCGACCAAGCGACCTGAAAGAACCAGACCTAGTATATTATTTGGTTTTATTCCAATTTTATTTTCAATTTGTATTATCTTTTCTTTCTTAGAATCTCAATTACGTCTGCTATAAAGCTTATGATTGAAAACGTCTATTTCAGTGCTTAAGTAAATTCATACGTGAGACACAAAGTACAAATGTTTGGTCGTAGAATTGTATTTCTTTCTTTAACATTCTTATTCATAGCTTCGATACGTCGAAGACACAGTGCCATGGCAGACGAGTCCTATTCGAATTCACGTCTAGTCGACGTATTTGTAATTCAAGACGAGCTCTCCATAGTACCTATTGTTTTACCTACTGCTTAAGGTAAAGTGCAATGTACGACATCGGAATTGTGTGGTGTTATTTTATAAAGTGATGTTTAGGTATGTAAATTTGTATAGCTTTGAGTCAACTTTGCATAGAATTTGAAAATACGTATTTAAAACATATCACAGATACCAGAATCGCTTTTAGGAAAAAGGTATTTAAATATTAATGAACATGTTGTTTCGTATAAAATAATACTATAGAACGCCACTCAAAATATTGTTCGCCATACAATCTATAACTTGCATGCCTCTACGTTAGCAAATCTAGTTAGTAATTAAAATAATAGCCTATAATAGCCGCTCACTGGCCAGGCCTTTAACTTGATTACAAGAAACCGTCAATTTTCTTTAACTACCTACACATAAAAGCTCTTCAAGCATTGCTTTTATCTTTTACTGTATACAATAAACAATACGGTATATACAATTAACCAACCGATAGACCTACATTTCGCGCAAGGTTTATGCACTGAAGCTCTACTTTGCTTTACTTATCTGATTGTTAAGTGTATAGCTTCCATCTTGATTTTCACAGGTTGCACCCAATCTACGAGTATGCACAAAACACGTAAATATTCAGCTATTTGTAAATGCAAAATGAAGCTATTAGTAACAAAACAGTTCTCAGTCATTTAGTATCTGTGCCGAGGTAAATGAATGCACGGCATACCAAAACAGTCTGTTAACTATACTCTCGGAACGTTCCCAGAGCATGCAAATCGAGTCGAAAGCCAGACTAGAACTCTTAAGCATTCCGCATCTGCTACATGTATGCAAACCAATTTAGGGGCGAATCTAATTTGGGCGTGTAGCTACAGTCTACGTAAACCGCTGTTGAGATGACGGACGTAGGCTTGCCACGTCCGAGATGCTCCACTTCATTAGGAGTGAGGGGCGGACCGGGAGACGGGCGATGGCTTTATGGGACGATTTGCATTTACACGAGCTCCGACGCAGATTACGTCCGCACTTATCCTCCTGCCGAAATGAGGATCTCACGCCACTCACGACCTACGACCGAACAAGCCTTTGTTTATATTCCCTTGTATTTTTCACCCGCCATTTGTTTTGACGGCCCATTCCTGTAACATGAAGGTTCTGAAGCACCGAAATGCTTTATGACGGTTGTCCACGAGCATTTTTGATTTTTCCCGACGCACTTTTATGGTTATCGTTCGTCCGAGTGGAGTTTGGACAGCTGTTCATTATACCAGCGGTAAAAATATAGAAGTTAAATGCCGGTTTCGTTTTTAAAAACAAAATTGCAAATAGGCGATTTTAAACGACATATTGTAACGGCTAAACTCTCACAAAACAGGAACTGCAACAGTTTGCAATTCGCTGAAACTATGTGAGTTTCCGATGTGAGAGTTGGTAAAGACTGGGAATCGTTTAGCGACGCTAGCAGTCTCCCACGATGCAATATTCAGAGCTATCAAAGCACGTAAACTGGGCATTCAGAATTGTTGTCACAAAGCTGAAAGAGCTAACGTAGTGGTGGTCACAATAGCTGGAGGGTACGTTTAAGTGAATATGTCGTTCCCAAATCCAGTTAACCTACTTACCGAGTAACCACCTTTGAATAGGACTGACAAAAGCATGTCGATGCAAGAACATAATGTACGACCGACCAGCGAGGCTCTATTTGAAGCCCGCATGTGCCTATCGGGATCAATTCGAGCAAGAACGGAGCTTCTCGTACGGCATAACTGTTAAATCTATTACGATAAACGAAACTCGGAATGAACCATAAAATTTTATCTAGTTGCCCCGATTCCAAATAGACTGCTATCTGATGTTAACCCTTGTTACCGTTTCCCATTTGTACATCGACGTTGATGATACTGTATTACCGAATTTTTCGCTAACGCGTGCAATTTTACATACTCCAATAACAACTTAGGCTTAAAATAATTCTTCCTTGTGAAAAATTCTCAACAAGTAAATATTTTATTTTACTCAAAAACAAACTAGGATAGTAGTAGTATAGGATCCGGTATATGAGGGTTCATCTGTTACTTATTAGTAATAAGATAACTGATTTTCTTATTAATACCACTGACATTTATAACAATCTAAACCCAGAAAACGAGGTAATATATTCTTATATCAACCCTGAGTCAATTGGCGATAAATTAAACTGTAACAATTGCTACCATAACACAACATCTAAAATTAACTTGATCATAAATATTCATGGTTACAGGACCGCCTATTTGATGGTCTGTCGCCACCGCGCAGGTACGATACCGGCACCCTTAATCAGGGAAATTGCTAAGTAATAGCACGGAATGTAGAGGTAGAGAGTTGTAGAGGTTATGATCAGTATGTGAGATTAGGTGAGGCTGATGCGGCAATGGATTTAGAGTTAATAAAATTGAAAAAGCTGTGCGAGTCAATAAAAAACATCCAGAATTTTTTTCGCAGTGATATCTCATGTTAGGTTTGAATAAAACTTACGCAAAAACATCTTGTTCTTAGGTATGATAACATTTAATTTGATTTGATTTATCTTATTGTTTGAAGTAAAATATTATAAAATGCAAACAAAAATTATAGTGAGAATTAAAACCAAAGAAAAATAAAGCCGTTTTCCTCACGTCAAAGAACTTCAGCCATGTTTAACTGCTGATTCCAGAAAAAATTATTGCATATCATAAGATTTGGAATCAGCAGATGAACAGTTATTTGACTTGCGGCAAACGGCTTTTTTTCGTATATTGATTTGTAAACTCAGTATTATTTTTTTGTTTGCCTTTTAAATATTTTACTTCAAACATGAGTCACTGTCCTACAACAACGTAAAGCCGAACTAAAATTTGTATGATAATGAAAGTGCGGCCCACCGTTTGCAGACCTCGCGGTGATTCCGTGCCATCGAGCAACCGAGAATAGGGACAAAAGTGGAACGAATTATGGTAAATTGTTGGGACATTGTTTTTTATTGGAATAGTGGGTAATATTACGTTGAGATAATGATGTGATGTCGAAAGAGGTCAAGGACTTTCTCAATGTCAAATTTAATTTACCCTACGAGAAAACGTAGTAAAAATAATTACTAACTTAAGACTGCTTATAACCTCACGCTACATATACATATTCGAGATCAGACTGACTATGCTTGATAAGTTATTCAATTCTTTTAAGCACCAGCTCCATATTTATCTTACTTAGTTCATAACATATACTCGTACTTACTCTGTAAAATAGTATGGTAACAAATTTATAATGTGCAGAGCAACTGTAAAATGATGAGATTAATTATTATGTAGTCTTTATAATTCGGGTTAGTTAGTACTCAAGAACGGCTGGACCGATTTTAATCATACTAAGTTTTTAGGATAACTGAATATCAGAATAACTATTAAAATATCAGAAAATGTAACATAAAAATACGAGTATATACAGAAAAGCCGAGCGCGGTGCGAGACTAGTCATCGTTGAAGAAACGAACGACTTATTTCATCCCTGATGAAGTTCATCGAATGTGAACGAAACTATAATTGGACACTCCAACAATCAGGTACGCGTGAAAATCCGTCTTTATATGCAAAATGAATTTAACGCGCGTTAGTTTTCTAAATAACAAATAAAAATAATTTGAATTTGAACAAAATATATACAGAAAACATCAACAATTCATTAGGGGGTACGAATTTGGCCGGGAAGTTATAAAATAATTTGAAACATTTTTGACATGTACATAATCTTAGCGAGATCAAAATATTAATGTATTAACTCTTTCACAAACACGTAGTAAATTATAATTATTAAAGTTGTTAACGAGTTAAGTACTCACCTTTGTTAATTTTTTATGAGCTACGCTAATTAACCCTTCTGACATCCGTTTTTATTCAATTAGACAGCTTAAAAATTTAACTCTCTTATTAAAACCCTTAAATTTTATTCAATTGTCCGAATTTATTCTATGTAGCGTTCAAATGATATGAGTTATGGGTATGTAAAAAGGAAACAAAAACTGCAATAAGCGTTTTATTTGGCATGTAATCAACTTATTTAAGCTGGTTCTGTACCCGGTCATGCGCTTTAGTTATTACTTTCTTAAAGCTTAAAATTAATCCGAAACTTAAATCTTGAAACCTTGGAATATGAACATAAAAACGACCCCGTAGTGAAGTGGTAGTGCTGTCCAGCTGAAAATTATTTATACTATGGCTAAAATTTTATATTGCTCGTTTTCAATATAATTCATCGAATTGTTTAAGAAAATGACTTTTCACGCATACCTGATTGTTCGTATTCTTAAACAACATGAATCAAACACGCGTTAGTTCTTCTTAATAATTTATCGTGTCAGTTTTTAAGGCATTTAAAGTGTTACTATAAATATAAAATTAAATTCCTGAAAAGCCAAATATCGCCAGCTGCTATCGTTAAGCCAACCGTGATGGCCAATAAATTAATCAAAATTTAACGCTTTTCACAACTGCCCGCAATTTAACCCTGCAACCGTTATCTGGGCTGTCAATCCCGCCCCTGGTCTGATCATTTGGAGTCAGCCATTCATGTGATTGACACATTGGAAATATGCGACCTATAAGTCGTTATCCACACCTATTAGTCAGATTGACACCATGATTTTGGCTGCTATTAATCTTGTGATCTCGAACGTTAAATATGATTTCAAAATACCTAATTGTCATTTGGTAAAAAGTACCATACGTTTTACCTATAACGTCACAACGCTGGGCTCTGGAAGCAATAGTCCACCACGCAGGACTAATTGCGGCTTGGGGACTTCACTTATCTTCGAAAGCTATTAACCTTCGTTTCTTCACTATATTTTCCTTCATCGTTTAAGCATGTGATAATTAGTTATAATATGCAAGTGAAAAATCATAAAATTTTAATCTGTCTAGTAGTTTTTAGGTTTATTTGTTACATACAAAAATACAAATCTATCCTGTTTACAATATTAGTTTCTATTTTGATAGGAAGAACATAGTTACTTAAAATAATTCTGTACTAAAGATTCTCACGATACCCAGCTCCTTACCAAACTTTTAACGATATTGGTTCTTGAGCATAATATTTAATGGAGTCAATATAGATAATAGATCGATGGTGATCAAGTTCTACTAATAGGAAAAATAGTTAAAGACATTAACTTTAAAAATAAACAATATTTTAGGTATATGTATTTGGTTAACGCGTGGATTCGAGGCAAAACCTGCACGGGAGCGGTGTCATTGAAAAATGATTGGTCATATTTTTGTTTGAACCGGACGCACGCGCTCTATACATTTATGAATGGCGGACGCAGAATAGGTATTGAAATGATTTAGACACGAGTTCGTTTGACACAAATGCAGAAAAGGATGAACGAGTGAAAAATGCATGGTTAAGAATTTAGACAAACTTTTCTAGTTGTAGGCCTCAAAGCTTTTGCATGGGCTGCCTGTGGAAGTGATAAACTTGGGTTTATGTTGTTATTTAATATCATAAACAAATAATACTTAAAATATTGACAAACGCTTTGAATAAAGCAGGCGAAATTAACCAGATTTATCAATAATTTTTTTTTGAAATAACTACTGGAATTATTTTGATAAAGTTTATATGGGACTACGTATTTTGTTAATTACTCTTAAAATTGTTAGTTATAATTATTGTATTAAACTGTTAATTTATTTTTGACAAGGAGCAACGGTTCTTAAAGCATATAGTTATCAATTACGTCTCTTAAAAGTTAAAAACTCACAATTATTATCAATCTCAATAAGTATATATAAATAGCTTTACTCGTATATATAATCATGTCTGGAGTCTACAAGCCCAGAATGATGCTACAAAAAAAAATTCAGCTAAAAGGCTCAAATATGAATGAAAATATAATTAATAGACAAAGTCGAAAGTTACCTTTTTAATTTTAGTAGCTATATTAATAAGCACGTAATGAGCCGACTGAGGACTTTAAATTAGTTATCCAGGATAGCCCGGCCACAAAATAGGGGTTGAGGGATGTTGTATTTCGGTGTGACCTTTAAAAAGGCTTTTGTAATTACCTTTCTGGTAAAAATATTTTGAGGTTTTATTTTAGTCTGAAAATAATTATTCATGTTTACTTCATGGCTTTAGACTTTCGTATTCAAACATCATTATTGTGATACAACGATTAGTGCTAACACTGATCTGAGTTTTGTCGAGGTTCGTTTAGTTGGTCGGCAGGTGTAATGGAGATTTTTATACGAAGTTATTGAATAAGATATAAAAATAGAGATTTTATTCTTAAAGAATTCGACTTTAACTTCGTAACTAGGTGTAGGTACAAATAGAAGTGCACTGAATATTTTTTTATGTTAACAATAGATGGAACAAATACATCCTGTTAAAAAGTTCAAGTTGAATTTGTTAGTAATGTAAATCATCCATTTCATTTAGGTATCTATTTGTAACAACAATTTTTATAAAGCTCCCTATTACACCAGCTGACAAACACAACGAAGCTCGACAAAAGCTAAACTACACAACAAACGTAGTGCCTACTTTATGGCAAAATAAACTGTTGCGACGCAACCAGAAACAGTTTTTCAATCTCGCTACAAATGGCGTAACATTTACAAAGCTTCTAGCTTCTAGAGGGAGCACAAATGGCCAGGCACAGGTGCTGCTTTATTGAAAAAAAGATACAAATTACACCCTTTCTACACGATTTGATGTCGGATTGATGCCTCGGTAGGTGAATCCCCTTTTGCTCTAGCAACACTTTTTGCGTATTGCAAATGTATAATCCAGCGAAATGCGAATTATCAAGAAAAGTATATATTGTTGAAACTGTACCTATTGAAGCTAGAGTTGAAATAGTTACAAAAAGTTAGTACAGCTATTGTGTAGAAAACCAAGCAGAAATAGCTCTGCTTTAATTGATGTATGTATGAAAGCAAATGTTGACAAAATGTATGTAAATCTAGTATATACGTCAGTGGGCCTACTTTCTCAAAGTTCACAGATATTGTTCGCCTTTTGGTAACGTGTTAGCAATTTCAATTCATACATATGTAAAAAATAGTTAACTTACCTAAATATATAGTATTGGTTTGATGTTATAACTCTGCTTTAATTATAGTCATTAGATTTGATTTCTTTGCGAAGACTCCAAATGAATTCCTGTAACAAAGAAAATTTTTTTTTAGTAAAGTCGCTCATAATAATTTTAAATTGGCTGTAGTTTATTAGAACGTTGGATAACCATTACAGCCATTATAAAACATCGATAAAGAAAAGCGCTCTCCCTTAGGGCCCTATAAAAGCAGACCTTCATAAACAAGCAATATCTTTTATACATACTCATAACTCGTTCGCTCTCCCGTTTCCTAAGAGGATGATAGAAAAACACGAATAATTTATTACGAGATAATAATAAAAAATATTCAAGGATCTGATATTATTTGAGAAAGGAGGACGCGTTGCCGCAGCGGTAAGCTAAGTGACAGAATATTTGTTTTTAACATAGAACCTTTGAAACGTTCCACAATGGCTAACGCTAAAACTTTGTCGTCAAACGTACTGAATTCCTTAACAAAACGTACCGAAAAATCAGTTCGCAGATGGCGCAGGTGTCCCGGGCAACGCGCACGTCCTCTAATCAAGCGGAAATGTGTGCTTGGGCGACCGAACCGGGGACGGCGCCCGGCCGGCCGGCTGACCTGCCGACCCGCGTCTGCACGCTACACCTGAACGCTACAATCCCCGGCCCAGAATCTGAATCGAGATCGCATTCGGTCAATTCTAACAGGAAATTTGGATCCAGTTCCGACCTATCTTTCTGTTTATTCACTTGATTCGGATTTTTCTACACGGACGGTTTTCCCGTTCACTCTATCTACAGTGTCGTAAGGGACGCGGTGTAGACGCGACGAAAGCCAGATAAGAAACAATTGCTGTGATAAAAAGACTCATTCAATCAATTTAATAACTGAGATTGCATCACGGACTCGAATTAATGCTTTAGGTCAGACAAAGAGCCGGAGTGCTTATCAAAGAGAAAGCGAGGAACCGTCCGTCGGGGTCGTCAGGCTAGTGTCTGATGGAAACGCATCGATATCCCGAAAGAGATTTCGGTGAAGTTAATTTTCATTGTTTTGTTCTACGAAAGTAATACGCTTTCTAAATCTTTCAAAACAATACCTATAAACACGAGTAAAATCTAACTGAATTCAACAAGGACTGGAATCTCTAAGGATAAACCCAATTCATTACTTTCACGGTTACAACTGAAGCAATGCCCGCAAAGTAGAGTGATAATTCTTTTGTTTCCATTGCGGGCAACCGCACGTCGTTACAGAGATTTTCGTAAACCTTTTGACATTCTGTTAAAAGGTTCATTTAGGCTGATTAATGCTGTAATTCCATCGGTTGAGCAAAAAAAACACTGGGAGCGTTTAAATGGTGACAAACGCTCGGCAGAAAAATGAAGGGAATTTATCTGGGCCGTGTATCGCGGTCTGGGCATTATGGGCAGCTTTTTAATGCAAAAAATATAGTTAAAGAAAAGTTGAAGCAACAAAAAGTAAGGCTCGGTTTCGACTTTCAGAAGCGTTCTTGTCCCCGCAGAGATTGTTCACTAACTGCGTTCGCATTACTATGCAAAACGTAGAGGCAAAGTTGCGGGTGCATAAATTGCGGCGAATTCATCTGGGTATATTCTGCTAGTTTTACGATTGAACGTCATGACTCACACAATTATTATGACAGAATCTGTTAGGGTTGGTTTGATGGTTGTACCCCCTCACATTACACGATTAATTTAGTTAAGATAATGTGGTGCATTACGAATGTTTTATAGATAAACCGTTAGATAACGACTCGTTAGGGGGCTGACTTCTTTATGTCTTTATTGCTGCATAATATCCATACGACAGAAGGGATCTTAAGCAAATTAAAATATACTATGCCAACTAAACTATTTAGTAATTTAACTGGAACGTTATTTGCGCAATAATGGAGTTCCATGCAGAGGTAAACACAAGCACCTGCCACAAAGGCGGGCGTCAGGCGAGAGCTAACAATCTAGCTCATTAGCACCGAGAATTTCCTTTACAAAAATAGAAAAAAAAATATCACAGATTAATTTCAGTTTTGTTATATTTCGCTGCGCCCGTTAACGAGGTAACTCGCTGCGCCTAACAAAGTTATGTGATGCAACGACTTCGGCAAGAACGCTTTTAGAATCTACACCGTCCTCGGGCACCTTAATTTTCTTTTGAAACTCTTTAAATTTTCCATCGCCTTTTAAAATCCCGGCTGCAGTCTCTTTGCCGTGAGAAACTGTGTCTACTATCTAGACAGTTTGCTACGTTTTTAAATAACGTTTTAAGACGTAATAACGAGCGTAAACTTTACAGTCACCCAGTCCAGCGCTGCAGTGATTGTAGCTAAAACCTTTTTATTAGGTTGTATTTTTATCGATTTATCCCAACGTGGGGTATTAAGTGTTTTGTAAGCGTGGGCCGAGCGTTAAAGTGAGCGTGGGTTGTTTATTTTATTCATATGCTTTGTGGACGAGCGCTTTTGTTATAAAACCTGTGTACGAAGTCTTTTCTATGTAGAACAGCCAGTTTCTCATTGATCGTATTGAAGATACAAGTGGTTTGTAACAAGATTTCGAGTCAATTTTGTATTTTGTGATAAGTTTGAGCTCATGAAGATATAGATGGGAATATTATTATCTGTCATTACGGATATTATTCAGTTTAGTATAGGCCCCAATTGCTTTTACATTCGCAAGATGATGGCGCCCTTAAGATAATGTCATTGTTATTGTCGGTAACATAATAATTATTTAGTAGCTTATAAAGGTACGGCAATGCGTAATTTTCATACAAATGTAATTTAATCAATGGTTCTTGGAAATAAATAATATGTTTACCTCTATATAACCATTATCATTAAGTTAACTAGGATAAAGCTGTCTGGTGTAGGGCCACAAATGACAAAACATTTTCTCAAATATACATGTATTATACTTATTGTATGGTTGGATGTTTTATAGTAAAATAGCTGCTCTGTTTTTTGTTCTGGCAATTCTGACGATTTTGTTTAAGGAGACGGGTTTTCACGCGTACCTAATTGTTGGAAAGTTCCAATAGTTTTGGTGCATGCAAAATAAATCAAAATAAAACTGATATGAGATGGTGCTTGTGGGAGTAAAAAATATTTGACATAATATCAAAAACCAAGAAATTTATCGAGGGAATCGTATTGAAACTCTGTATTATTTAAGCCCTCATTGAAATTATAACATGTTGTTCCGCAAACTTAAACTCGGTACTTACCGTACTTATCTGATTTAGGTCCAAGAAGGTGGTACCTAAATACGAGTATAAACTTCTGAGAAAATCGTCGCTATCTAAATGGCACTTATGAATTTACATACAAGTTGTAGTGTAATTAGGTACTTTAATTACAAACAACTTGACGGGGTGAAGGCTTATCTATTTGACCAGTCATACGTGCTGTCTTTATCGCTCTTATAGCTATTATTACAGATACGAGAGAGACGAAAATAGTTTAACAGTCCGTGATAATTAAAGCCCCAGTTGATTACTATAAAGATGCTTGACCAGGTGTCTTCTCACAGATGCTGTAATTTGATTGTGAATTAAAATAGAAACGTTAATATCTCACCTGCTTTTAACTTTATAACGTCGTTTTTGATGAACTGAACAGATGAACCTACTTTATAGTCATGACTTCCTGTCGCTGATCATTTACCTAGTTGATTGTTAACTTTCGTAAACTATCAACTAGGTAAATCTTCATCGTAAAATTAAGACATAATAAATCAATTGAAATGAAACTACTTTTCAAATATATATTGCCTTCAAGTTTTTAAAGCCTGAAATTTCTAAATTGAACTCGTTTTGAATTGCAAAAAAAGAATTGCAAAAAATTTAAATACATTTTGATATAACAGTCTACACTATTTGATTATAACTTTATTATATTAAAATAAGTCTACTTAAACATTACAATGTAGACGATTCCGAGAAAAATATTTGTCTCAGCGAATTTAATTCGACAACATAGTTTGGCCACGCATCAATACTCACATTCGAAAAAACGAAAATACGTTTCCATCAAATTGAAACACTCTTATAAATAGTCTTATAGATTTTCAGATAATCTAGAACCAAATATAAAATCAATTTTGGATTTAAGTTCCAAGTCCCAAATAAAACGGATTCTGATGTTTATTTTTCAAAGTTCATATAAGTACCAATAAAAAACTTTTTACCAAAATAAAACATGATCATAACGTTTAATACTTAATTCAATGTTTACGGCAGTCAAAAAGCCTCTCACGTAAGTACTCGCAGGAAGCCTAAGACTTATTGACGTCACTACTACCAGAAAATATATCCAAATCAAAAAAATAAAACTTCTAAATATTAATCGCACCAACATAAATACGAATGTCTTCTTACATCCTCACTTCTCAGAAATTTACTTCTAACTGTGCACAAAAAGCATTAGATACTTAACCTACATTTTTACCAGCGCTTTTCTTATGGGAACAGAATTTGCACAGTTCAGTTAACACCGCCGCCAGTCGTATGAGAAGCAATATAAACAGACACACGCCGCCGTTACTAAGGTAGCTCACGCGATCTGCGACATGCTAAAGTACACCTGCAGGACTTGTGAGCTTGTGTGGTGAGTATCCTTCTCTGTATGTAGATATCTACGTAAACTACTTTTGGTAAACCTACTAGATTCAGAGTAAGATCGGTATTTTATTTATGTCGGAATTGTAACTGTTCTATCATATCAATGTACTTTCAAGCGTCTGTCATAAAGTTATATGGTTATTTTTCGGTTAACAAATAGAAGTGATTGATTGATTAATTATTTATTGTATGCACACAAAACGTGAAATGGCGCATGTTTTTAGGCCAGCGTATAATGCTGGCTGAAATCGTGATATTTTTAGTTATTATCATATTAAATTTTGCTCCAATTATAATTTCATGAAGTATAATGTATGATAAATTTAGACATTGCCTGCATAATTCTGAACACAAAATTGAGATAAGCAAACAAGAATTGAGCTGTCAAATCTGAAACTTAGCTCATTTGGACATCCTGTCTTACTCAGTTCTTAATATTGTACTTTGATAATGAACAACTTTATAATCTTACAATATTTAACCGTTGTTTTCTGGCTAATATTACAAAATTGGCAGTTTGAAATTGTAATTAATTATAGGTGCGGTGGTGGTATGCGGCATATTTACACGAGGGCGAAAAAATGCAAAATACACATTTAATTTCAACCCCTCCGGGGGAGACAAGCACCCACCTATTAATTAATTAGATGCCCACCTGCTACACCAAACTCGTCGTAGTTATGTTTGCGTAATAAAAAATATGGCCGACCGTTAACAGCCCGTGACAAAATTATTATTTTGTCATAACAGCCCCTAAATTACAAGGTTACGAGGTTATCAAAAAGTTTAGAACCCCTTAAAAGTTCAGCGAAAGTTTACAAAAAATATTCGCTACTTTTTGACAAGCGTAAAAGGTTCTAAAACTCGACGGAGTAATTTCTTTCAAATATTCAAGTCGAAGAGAGCTTAAAAGCTTTTATTAAAGTTCTTTTAACCTAGTCGCAGTCTATTGGAGGTTTGATTGATTTATGGGCGAGTGTAGTGCATGATTGCATATTGCTTTTCCCGCTCGCTAGCCGGGCAGAGAGACTTCGGTGTTATTTCCTTGAAAAATTGCCTCGGGCTCGTCGAATGGGCGAATTTGTAAGTAATATTTATGGAGGCATGGAGCGTAATAATGATATGTATATTATTTGGGCCGGTTCATGCGTCAAGGGAGGCCGCCGTAACGGCAACATTTGTCAATGACTGCTCAGGTGGGCCCTCCTATGATCCTGATATTACTTTTTCTGGTTTATTTCAATAGCCCGTGTAGCTACTTTATAATATGCTTACTCGTGGCAGCTTTTTTGAACATTAACTATATTCCGTGTGTGGTCTTAGGCAGTAGCAGTCATATTATAATTTCCTTCATTTTTAGTAGGAATATAGATATTAGAGAATAGATTAGCTAATCGTTTTATGGAATCAACTTCTAAATTAAGCATTCGTTTTAAGCATTCGATTCAGGAAAGGTAACGCTTAATAGATGCGCTATATTAATGACGTTGACCGCTAATAAAAGCGGCGTTAATTCTTTAAAGTTTTTATTTTTATCAAACGCCTCAACTTTTGGTAGTCGTAAGACAATTTAATAAATGTCAGATAAGTGAGCAATAATCCTCACCAGTCACTGACCGGATCATAACCCAAAATCTTCAGTAAGTGAGCAAGCGGGCTCACGGGGCGAGACGTGAAAAACGACGTCCATTAAGGAAGTGAATACATTTAAAATAATCGGCTTAGCCGTCCGACGTTGACGTATATTCGTACTTATCTCACGAAGATACCGGCACAGATATCCCGAACTAATCCTCTACACAAACATCTGAAAAAGACTCGGCACTCCTTGTAAGGCTGATCCGTAATTGAATGGGCCGCAAGCAGCTCTTTGACTTGAACAAAAGTGCCTAATAATTTATGCCTACAATCTGACGCGCGCTCGCTCACGTTTACTTTTATACGTTTTTGGATCAGAATCTTTATTTCCTTTTGTGGGATTCGTATATTAACTGCAGTGTCAGCGATAGTCACAATATTGCCCGATCGCAGGTTTCTTTCTCCTATTCTCTGTTAGCTGTCACATCCCATATTTATGTTCCGCCAGATTAACAAGATACAAGAGTATATTTTCTATATCAACATATAATGTTTTAAATTAAACAAACGGTATAGTCGTCAAGAACAGTAACTCTCTAAATACAGCATACCTCAAAGTAATCAGGATATCTCCATTAATTTTTAAGGACTTCCTTTGAAGAATTCCGTGTTTACTTCTAAAACAAGGAAACTTTTAATGGAGTTACAATTCGTTGACCCTCAAAAGTACAAGACCTTACAAGTTCTGTTAATACCGCAAGTTTGATAGTCTTGCCGATTTAGGGCAAATTGGAGCCGTTAACAAAAATATTGCGATTTTTTTTATTTATAATAATTATTTAAGTTTGAAGAAGAAATTTGAAGCTTAATTATTTGCTCTTATTGAAATCAAAATATAAATAATATTATTAAGTTATAACAGTATCGGTGATTTACTATCCGAAATTTATCGTATTTCGTACTCTGCATACTTACAGCAGCCCATTGAATTCAAATTCGATCAATTAACGGATATACATAAACTCGACCCGAGGGACTGACTTGTGTACTAAATACGAGTAGCGCACACGATGAAAATTCTCTGCACGTGCATCTCTTCATCATCACAAGACTTATCGATTACATTACTGCAACTCTGAACAGCCTTTCAATTACATACAGAGAAATACAATAACTACTACAACCACATAAACGAGGACATATTTTTAGACATGTCCTTACAAACATTACGTATTCACACAACGACCGCAGTAAATTACGTAGAAATTACCAGTTATTACCTAGGCTTCGTTATAAATAGGTCCTAAATACGCCCACATACGGACTTCGTATCTAATCTAGTACTTGTATATTTAGTTCAAACAAGGTTCTAGCTTTCGTTTCGTAATGAGCTCAACCGTCTTTCTGATAAGCAACGACGGCTTGCTTTGCGTCCCGTTTGCTATGTTAATTAGAACGCTTTATGCAGAAATTATCATGTTTAGAATTAATTGAAATCAATTTGATGTAATTATTTCGAAAGTCAATTGATTGTGGATAATTTAGATGTTGCAGCACCGAGGACCTACAAAACGCGTTTATATAAATAGTTAGAAAATTTAGCTTTCAATTTGATGACAAATTTGCTCGCACACGTATCTCATATATTTCATTATTATATCGGTTTTGACAGCATCATCATTTTACACTTTACGTACGTTCTGTAAATTTTCCTGTACTTGCATATTCAAATATAACTAATCCTTTTAACAAGGCGACTGACTACAAAATTCAATAAAATACGAATACATTCTAACTCAACTTTCTATGACACTTGTCTGAAGTACTTTCTAGATACATCGTAACGACATCTTCATAATTCTGAGATGTATATTTTGAAGAAGTGTTTTGACGGGAGTCCCCTCATATAAATAATTATGACAGTTCTCATAGGAATGACACTTGGAGCACCTGTAGAGATGTCAGGAATGTGTGGTTTTATATATTAAATAGTAACTTGTAACCCAGTAGTTTAGGAGATAGTGTATGTTTTGTTAAAGGGTAGTCAAATAAATGTTACATTAAATTTCTTGGAGTTGGAGAAGAACAGGTAATACAACAGCGCATTAGGTAGAGTAATTTAAAAATGGTAGACATACAAAAGTTTACAGATAGGTAGGACAAAATAATAGATAGTAATTTCTTAGTACGCCGACAAAATCTCTAAAATAAGTTTAAAATTCTCGGCAATCAAACAATCTTCAACGCCTTTGGTGAAGATGTTTTGAACTTTTATTTTCCAATCGATTGATCTATCACAGTTAGAAGTCAATCACCATAGAGTTTAAAGTAAGGCTGCATCAAGAGATAATCACAAATCGTTCGTCGGCAGCACTCAACAAAATGCAAGTCGAATGTGACAACTCTATCCGCGTCGCTCCCGCGCCTCAGCCGACATCCTCGGCGCCTGCACATGTACCGATGCTTTAAAACCCTCTTCCCGTCTCGACGACTCTGACGAATTAAGTTATTAACGCTCCGGGCAGCTGCTCTACACAAATCAAAGCGCTCAAAGAAGCACTCCGAAAGCACGATCGCTCCTCGTAGATTTTACGAGCTTTTTATGGCCCCTTCATATTCAACTTTAAGTCAAAACGTTCTTATCCTCGACCCGGAGTGCGATTGTTTCCATGACAAAATAAATTAATGCGGGCGACTCGTAAACGTGTTTATTTTACGCTCTGTCTCGCGACTTCCCCGGTTATTGTTCTTTGAAGTTAACTTAAAGCTTTGACGTTTCGACACCTTTGATGTCCTCGATAGTGACGGTACACCGATACGTTCCTTGATAATGCTGCGCGGATGTTTCATAAATCATATTCCGTTGCGGACTGGAGCGTGAGTTTGTTTTGCGCGTAATATTACTTACTCGTACTTAATGCTTCACCGGCTTTGATGTGCCCGCACGGCGGAATACTAAGCCCGGGAAACGCGGTTTCAGAACATCGTCAGCAATAATTCCACTTAACGTAATGTTGCGACGAGCAATATTATCCTGGGCTCGTCTTGTCATCGCTTCGCTGGAAACATCGTAAAACGGCAAGGTTATTAATAATTGAGAGTTCGGTAGCGTGCATTTGTCACCGAGCCGAGGGTATTAAGATATTGCTGCGTATTCCTGCGGGTCTCGTTACAGGCGTGCGGGGTCCGCTGCTTCTAATATTTCATCCTTACCGTGTCCCTACGAGGCGTTCACGAAACTGCTTCTTCCTTAAACGAAACACGTGAATTCCTCAGAATTTTCTCATTTCCATAAAACACCTAGGGGCGTGCGCGCGTTATTTTCCCGCGAATATTTATTTACTCTTAATTTCATTAGAAGCAACGTTTCGTGGGAAAGAGCGAAGAGCGATTCGCTAAAAAGGCTGTTTTGATGGTAGTTACATTAAGGTAATTGGTGTGCGACTACGAAACACTTTTATGGGCCATCGTAGTGGTCGTTCGACGTGGCTGCTCGCTGCGCCACTCGTTGTCAAAGTACGGTACACGCCGCGTTTATTCAGGATACTATGTTAATGGAACAAATTTAAGCACCCGACGGATTAATTGGATCTAGAGATTTATTGAACAACATCGCCAAATTGGCTCTTACAATAAAACGGCTACGATTTACGACGCTTTGTCCCGCATGTCTTCGAATTGCTCTTTTATTAGAACGACACAACAAACTCTATCGTATTCTTAATCAAATCGTCATAAATACTGCAACGAGTTACATCAGCTTAGAATATGGTGGCACTTGATTCCAATTGTATAATTGCGACTGTGCCCTCGCCCATCAGAAAGGTCTATGGATCAATTTACTCTCACAATGACCTCAATATAAAGTCATCTCGGTGCAATGAATAAGCCGTAATAATTTTCGTGCGCGCATTAAAGAAATTCTATGTCGATGTTATCTCGAGCGTGAGTCGCGTGTGCGGGAGGAAACCGTGCGACGTTATTAAAAAAGCACATGTGGCGAGATGTGTATCGCAGACTGTTAATTACTTTTGACGGGCAGCATATGATTCAATTATCATATGATTTACACAGGAAAAGGGCGCGGGATCCATTTGGGATGATGTGCCGCCAGTTTATTTATGCGTTAAGCATCGCATTAATTTCAGGGATCGCGTTCTTCGCAGATGGTGAGCAAAATCAAGTCGGTAGCTACTTTTTTTGCTCCAACACTAATTGCTCTAGCACGGTTCCGATGTATATGGGCCAAAAAATTTGGGAATCGGAATTCTAAAGATCCCTAATACCCTACTAATCACTCAACTTCCTGTTAAGATTTAGCTGTAAATATTTAACAAAAAAAATGTGTAACAAATTTTCCTCGACACTTACAAAACTATAAATTCTCGATTATCGCGTGCCACATCTTGAGAGCCGGCGTTGTTCACATAAAACCAGCTTTAATTGCTTAACTCGTCCGTCTCAAACCACATAACTTACATTAGACCGCATTCACACCAAAAGATTACTCCGAGGTTTGAGAGAAGCAGTCGGTAATAAATACTAATTACTAGCAGAACACACGATAACATCGCCGAAATTTTTAATACTATGGAGCCGCAACGAGCTGTTGGTACAAAAAGCGGTCGATGCCATACACAGTAAATCTTGCGTGACGCATAATGGTCTTAAGGGTTTTATTTATCGCCGTCGGTCGTTTAAAGTGAACAGTTTAATAAATATTATCACAGCGCAGCCGTCAACAAACGTGAGAAGATAGCCGTTGACCCGGTTCGTGATATTTGTCTCATTTCGGGGATTAAAAGTGATCGCTTCCGAACGACGTCTTCTGTTTGTAGAATCTGTCTTTACAATAACATCAGGATGGTACCAGGATCGTCGTCGAGATTCTTGTATAATTAGAACCGAACAAAATGGCTTTACTCTTCAAGTGTTCTTCAACAACAAAAGAGGACTTATAGCTTTAAATAGAAGGTATTCGTTTAATTCTTAATATGCTTCAACGACAACTGAAAACGTGGAGTATTATTTGAAGGTAATGTTTTTTAAATGCGTTTCCGGTTCAATAAGATTGAGTGTTCCGTAACAGCAAAAAATATAAAGAGGATAAAGAAGTCTGCACGTGGGATCTTTAAAAAATGTGTAACATATAAAAAGCGAGGTTTTTACATGAGTAGCATGTTTTGGTAAAATCCCTTTGCGTTTAAATGAGCGAGCTTTACGAATTGTACTTGTTTTTTTTGCGAGTATTAAAAAAAATCATCGGGTATTTAAATAATCTAGATATATAAAAAAGTAAGAGCAAGTCCTGACTGACTTACTGATATTAGCTAGGAATCAGCGTAGAGCCTTAAAATTTGAGCTAAAGAGGCTTGAAAATTTGGTAAGAAGGAAGTAAGAATTTGTGAAATTTGAATCCTTCAGGAGTTAAAAATTTAAACGTTTTAATATTCAATTGTACGTCGCGTGAAACCCCGCGGGTAGCAGCTACTAGTAATTAAATATATAAGTACCAATATCATAAGCCACTTACTTGAACTGTTGATAAAATCATTATCAATAACCTTACAACTTATATTTTAAATAAGTTATCACAACACAATATGTTCGACACAACATGTTCACAAAAGTTTATCGCTTTGTTTTACAAGTCCAGTAGCAATTTTGTTTTAAAACCGACCATTTCTAAAACAACAATGGAGTAACAATCTCGTTAGTAGGACACCGTCTTGGCGGGGTTCCCACATTTGGCACCACATGCCTGCAATGAAACATATCTCTGCTGCATACTTTCAATAAATCCGGATTATCATTTATTTGACACGAACACCGAGGGTCGGTCGTTTGGAAATGTTTATTATTTATTCAAAAGCAAGGTCTAAAATTCAATAAGGTGCCAACAAAATGTGCAACCGTGTTTCGACGTACTTTTCGAACCGGAGGAAGTTCGTGTTATTGCAGCTTATGTTTCGTAACCGCCCGCTGAGATATTCGAAGCACCCGTCCGTTTTTTGTGACAGACCAACCGAGTGCCATAAATAATAGGTAGGGGTTCCCGAAGCGAGCTTTGTAATAAATTCGATGCTCTTTTGGTAGCAAAGTAGCGTCCCGTCCGCGATTGAATTATGGTGATGCGTTAAGCCGGTAGACTCAGTTGGAATCCGTATTTTTTATTTCCATTTCGCGTTGAGTTTCTGCTTATTGAGTCATTATTACGTTCTGAGAACGACTCAGTGCAGTACAATGGGTTTATTTTGCTACACGCTCTCGGCGTATTAAGTTACTACTCCCGTCCATTTGAGTTAAACATCGCGCAGATGGCGCACCACATCCGTATAGCTTTCTCTAAAAACGGGAGACATTTAAATCACACGGGAGCGTCAATATTTCCTTTCCTCGGTACAAAGGCGATTGTCTGAAGCAGGCGGTTCTAAACTAAGATAGATTAGTGCTGGTCGCTTGCTCGACACGACAAGGGACCCGGCGCAGGCGAGTTTACGGAACTATGTTTGGATACCTATTCTGTTTACTCTTAGTCCGCTACTATGTAAAAGGCACATTGTTTCTAGACGAGGAAACGTTTATCAAAGTATCTAAGCTTCTATAGGTAAAGAAGCTCATCTATGCTCGTGAGGGTTCTACAGTGGGTTATAGTTGTAATTCCAAAAGTTTAATATAAGTTAAATTTAAAAAAGCTGCGTCGCTAATTTAACACAATTCGCATATTAGTCAGATAGGAATCATCGAAAAATAAGGGCAGATAAAAAAATATGATGCTTGATAGTTTTAATCATATAAACCATAAAACCACTCACACGGATGTGAAATCCTCTTACACAATATCACGCAAGTCAGAATTTTTTAAAAGATAATAAATAATAATATGATGTTTGAAATATGTATCTGGCTTTCACGTTAAGATACCTGTCACCAAAGAGCAGTGTTTGCTTAGGCGGAGGTATAGAGTTACCAGTGATGAGGACACCGGCTGGCGCTGGCCGGAGTGCACGTCCACGCATCGGGAGGGCCTCTCCAGTTACCTCCGGATAAGTCAATCATTGGAAACGTCCACGTTTTACCCAAAATAAAACACACGTTCGAATGTTGCGTGTGGCGCGGCATAATGCGCTGCGACAGCCGACATGTTGTGTGCGAGAAAATAAAATTGATGGCACGGGAGCGCTCAAGACTTAAATAGCTACGTTATTCGGGCAGTTGCTAAACGCTTTGTCTATTTTATAACCGGCGTCACGTCTCCCCGCTCGCATTTCTTTTGTTTTCGTGTAACGTATTAGTTTGTCCGACAACTATTCGTGTCGCACGGAAATTGCTCTGTCACAAAATGTTTACCGTTGAAATGGCGCGAGCTCCTATGAAAACGAGTGCTCCCATTTAACAGTTTAACTACCAAAAAGGAAGTAATTGGACAAGTGTTAGCGGAGTCGAAACGGCGTTCGAGGTCCAATTTCCGGCTCCAACCGCAGTCTTCGTCGAGCAAATAGCTCTTTGCAAATCAAACACGGGACCGTCTGGCCGATCCACATATCAACTTCGCATTGTTTCTATCCCGTCATTCGGGCTAACCAGAGGCGTTTTCGATTATCCGCCCTCCGTAGTACAAAGCCGGTTACCGCAGAACCGAGTCAATTACATAGTTCAACAACTCAGCCCTTATAACTTTCATGGGCTTCCACCGGAATACAGAAAAGGGTATCTGTTTTCAATACGAGGTCGAGAGATGCGATTGACCCTTTCGAGTGTCCGCATTGACTTTTAAATTACTAATCCCGCGGGAGTAAACAGAAAAAACGCCTCCGGGTGCGCTTGTTTACACGGTCGAGTGTACTTGCACATCTTCATTAGCTGGATCCAGCCGCTCGCCCGCTTGCTCAACACTCGTGCGCCCCGACAATGCCTCGGAATTCTTATTAACTTTTCTTCTTTTTGAAACGAGAAATGAATCCTAATGTTATGATTATGAATGTTGTCTTTAAACGCATGAATTACTTGCGAGGATTAATCCAAACGCTGAATTATGTATACGTGAACACACAAAATTGATACATATCTGAACAAAACACACGCATAATGAATTTAACATTCTTTCACATCGTTCGCTTTCAACTGGATGGAGCACATAACTCGTTTTCCGGAAACAATTTAACTTGCCAACCGCTATTTTAGATACATATAGAATAGGGAATACCGTAGGGACTTATTAATGTTTATCTAAAGATCGGAATAAGAATGCGTTTGGCGGGAGAGCGCGCGTCTACAGAGCGGTCGGTTAGAGCCAACGGAGCGTGCCCATTTGGACTGATGGCTCTATACCGAGCTTTTTCTACGTCAGATACAAACAAGCTACCCTTTCAACCCGAATGAATTACTTAATTTTTCTATATTGAGCACGGACCCTCTGCGATACTTGACGTCGAAATAAATTTGCGTTATCCATTGTGCTGTAAAGGAAGCGAGGCCGTGAATTGGTTTTGAGTGGTTTTTTGGTTCGTGAGCACTGAGGGAGATGCGGTTTGGGATAATATTTACTCCTGGTTTTGTATTTTTTAATAACCTCATTAAATATTATACAATAGATTTTTTTTGAAAGATCAAATTATGAAAGCGCATTGCTATCATTCAAACAAATTACTGCCGGTCCGACAACCTTGTATTTCGTCATTTTCGACATCAGTCTCGCCTGACTCGTTGGAATGTTTTTAATGTTTAAACTCGAAAGATAATGAAACAGTGCGATCATAAATAAAGTGCCATTATCTGTGAGCTTTTTAAAAGCCCGGTGCTTATAATATCTGACACAAATACAGAGTAGCGGTTTAGCGTTGTATGATTCGAATGAAACATTAAATGTTATTAATGGGAGCGTTACCAGAGACCGCTGCCGTGAATGCATAGCACTAAACGCATTCTCTTTCGCTCGACTGCTTATTAATGATACCGAATTGTTAATAACTACTGCGGATGGACTAAAAAATAAACTATTAATAGTGTTAAACTACCGTAACCGATCGGAATTCGGCTCGCCAGTTTTGGTAGACTATTGTACTCGAAATAATACGACTATTTATGTTTGGATACCGTTTTATGTCAGAAAAAAGTTTAATAATATCCCGTCTACCTGAGACGGTGGGCTATCCATCACACGTTATAACGAGAAATTATTATTGTCTGTTGTTATTGGTCTTTCTAGGAATAGACCTTCCCGTAAAACGGAGGCTCACGTCTTTATTTGCAAACATTGTATGATAAAGTTATAAATTAACTTTATATTGCCTTTTGTGCGCGTTCACAATAGAATTTTTACTTTTCGTGACAAGTTTGATGTCTATTTCAGCTGCTAGATGTAACTTTTTATGTTTATGTATAGATTCAACATTGTTGGGTTTAGAATTAAATTACAATGTTAAGTGAGTCTCTGCGGTCGGTGCATTTTGGCTTTTATCACAATGACGTTAGTGTGTTTATTGGCATGATAAATATTTGGACACGTGTACAGTTAAATTTGTGTATCCAATATGCAGATTAGCGGAGGGATACTTGTCTGCACCGCCCATCGTTGGCTTGGAACACACGCACGTTTCCTCGTATAGAAATTATCATTGTTTAGCTTGTACGTACTTGTTCAGTAACAAAATGCAGGGGAAAAGCTTTAAGCGAAAGCAAATGTTTATTTGGGCACTCGGGACTGATTTTGAAATAATTAAGTCTGAATTAAAACACTTTGTGAAAGCTTGCGCTAATTTTAATCTTAATGAAGAGCGGCTTGTTAGGCCCGGTATTGTGCAAACATTATGCGAAGAAAGTAAAATTCAATGTTCCAAGCTACATTTGACTCGTTTTTCTGCATTGGGGTTCTTATTCACTATGACCATTTGAATTCGTAACGCGGCCTGTGAAATTTACGTGAAACGGTATTCCCTAAACCATTGTCAAATTTTATGCATAGAAGAAGATACATATTGCGTTAAAAAGTATATTTGCAAGGAATGAACTATACCTAGCAATTAACACATAATAAAGTTACAGCAACTTGAGTCAAAGATGTTAAAAATCACAATAAGCAAAGCGCATTCGTACGTTCCCACTTCTTGTATTGACTCAAGGCGCTGCAAGAAGTGACTAAGTCACACGCAAATATTGACTGGAACATCACCACAGTATAATGATGTTAAGTTGTAAGCATATTTACTTTAAGCGGTCATAATAAACTAAACAAGTTGAACAAGATGTTTGTCGCTGGCCAGATGCCAGAATCAAATGAATTTTTAAAGCTTAGTACTGACTGCCACTGCATCTACATGAGGCCAATAAGGTTTAAAACCGATACGCTTTCTAGAAAATATTGCGATATATGAAGTTGTGCAATATATATTTTTTAATTTTTCATGTCAATTAATTTTAGATACTTAGTAAAGTATGTAGTCGTTTCTAAGTAATAATATTCAAGTATACACCAGTGGAATGTTTTCTGTTATGCAATAAATAGCTCAAAACCGTGTAATTGGTTAATTACAACTTGATTTTTCTAGGATTGAAATGTACACTGGAAATTATAATCTACTAACTGTTTGTAATTAATAACGTATTTATAAAGATATTTTAATATGATTGACCTGATTGTTGTGCAAAGTAATAATGACCCGTTATTACATAAATTAATGATACAGGTCAAGTTGTTTTCAAGCTTTTGTTAAGGTCGCCATTCGGTCTTTATAAAAATGTGTTTAATTCAAAATTTCAAACATATCCAATACCTCCAAAATTCCGTCCTTGACCAAATTCACGAAAATTCAATATAAAACTTATAGAAGTAGCCGTAATGGTTGACCCACGTCTGTAGTTCCAGATTTTGATTTATTCTAGGTACATATTAAAAAGGTTTACATTCGAAGAGACCTACTTGCGCCAGGAATGAGTTACATTATTCGTATATTTCTCATCTCATTAATAATAAAAGCTACATTACAATCGGATACAGTGACTCTTGTCTCTTTTGTGCTTTTTTTGTTGCGACGATTTTATAATGTGCTCGAGCACGACTCACTCAATGCACACTCGTAAGACATATACAAACTGAACATTAGGTTTCAAATAAATGTGCATATCATTATACTAACGAGAGACTGCGGATGTGTGTGGTCCCTGACTTATTCCACCTACATTTAGTTTCCTTTTTTTTAACAAAGCATTTTTTATTCATACCAATTAATGGGCTACAAGCCGAGACTCGTGTAGGCCATTTAAGTCGTTTGGACCATTAGTTGAAGGCTTGAATTCGGGAACGAAACCTTTAATTAATTAACGTCTATTAAGTAAATGATAGTTATTATTTGGGATTGCCCGAGGACAGTCGTGTCTTACTGCCTCTAATGGAAGGGCTTTGGTGCTACAAACATAATGTATTTTTTACTTAGAGTGTTGATGAGTCTATTTATGTTTCCTGTCTGGAAATTATTTTATGTTTTACTTATACTGGTTGAAGACTGCAACAAGATTTTTTTGTTTCATTTATTTAATTTCATGTGCAAACACTACTCCTTTGTAAATTTCAGTTAAATTTGAATTTATTTACGCAATCATTTAAACAAACAGATACTGTTAAATATGGTTTATAGTCGTCATCTAATTCAACATGATCAAAACCATCCTATACTTTCGTGATTTTTGTTCGTACGCCTCCTTTCCATTAGTCTTATATTATACTCTAGTGATTTATTCATTTGTTTTTCTTTGTAGCATGTTAACAACAATGCTCAGTAGAGCGTGATGCGATGACTTGCCGGAATCGAACGGATCTTGGTGTGATTAGAGGGGGTATTGTTTATTCATTTCTGGACACCTGGCCTTGTTATGATAGAGCAGATGCAAGCAACAAGCATTGATTGTTTCGAATCAAAATAATCAGTGGACTATGCAAGGAAAATAAGCTTTTAAACCACGCAGCCTTAATTGGCTGATCGAGAATAAACGTCTCTATGTCGAGCTTTTCATTTAACTGTCCGGTTTTTTTTTCATTCATCTGTATATGTACGTTTTGTATGTAGAAATGTTGGTGAAACTTATTATTTTTGAGTACTCTTTGTATATCTTATTAACAAGTTATTTGTGACAGATTCAAGATAAATATTAATGATCTCAAAAATTCTTAGGCGCTATTAAAACACAAGTCGTTTCAAACACGTATCATTTTGAATAATCTCACTCGCTACAAATTAAGTATCACATTAGGTACAACCATCGAATATGCTAATGCGAGTATAATGGTCTACGAAACAATAAGTAACAGTAATAGAATTCTAAGTACCTTCTGCTATAGAGCCTCCATCAATCATCCGAGATATCGAATATGATCTTATCTGAAATGGAACTCATCATTTATAGATCTGTCCGTCGTCGACGGCGATGGCCGAATGTTATTAATAGATTTTTATCTGGTCATCAAATGATTCTGGTAACGGTAATCTGGCTCGTTTTGTCGGCTACATAATATCGGTAACAAATTACTGGTCCCTAACTAGCAGAGCCGCATGCAGAGCAGGAAACGTAGCTCACACAATACGACCGGCTCCGACTGCGCACGGTTCCCACTCGAAAATTATTGACGACAACAAAACATTCCTTTATGAATTCAAAATTTCCATTCATAAAAATTCAGCGTCACCATAACGGCGAGAAAAACTTACTAGATACATAAAATCAACACAAAGAACGTATTGTTTGACAGTAATTTCCCTATTTGTAAGCGGAGTGGCTTAATCAATAGAAATTCTTATAAACTTTCAAATTTTATGCGGCTTATCTGGTCAGTAATGAAATGAAAGAAGCTACTTCAAGTTTGACGATAAAAGTGCGTGTATCGCATGGTCAGAGTAATTTGAGCTTTCCTTCTAAGTGGTTCGGTTGTAAACTACTGTGACGCTGGTTGGATTAACGGATAATATTCTACTAAGTGACAAATTCATAACGTTTTTGGTCATTTCGTGAGCTAGAAGTTTAGTAACACTAACGCTGACTGTACTTTCCAAACTTTTTATGCCGCGATAATCACACCAGCTCAAGCAACGAAATCTCGAGATGGAAGAGTATGATAAATAAAAAGGCTTGTCAATATCATTACACGGTTACCAACATGGTCTTACTTAACAAGATTGTAGGTTCGTGTATAGATAATGACGGTATTTATTAGGTCGATATGTTCTACACCGTCGTAATCACTACTTGTAGCTCTCTTTGATAGACTATTGATTTGATTCTGTAGATATAATTGGTTACATAAAATTTTAAGAGTCTGAATTTGAATGTATATAAATAGGAAGACTGAGTTTCTTATTTACTAATACTGAATAACGTAGAAATGTCTTGTCTTGGGACCACCTGGGGATATAACTATTCAAACCAATAAAATAGTTTCCATATCAATACACTTCATGCGTCTTCGAATAATTGAGTAACATACATGCTTGCTTCTATCAAATCGTAAACGCACAGTGTGGTCGTTTCCCAAAACCTGAAACAATATTGGAATTAATAAGCGCTTCTTTCAAATTGTCACGCATTTACGTAGCTCTGATTTACATAACGCCTAGGAGCATCACGCTGACTGCCCATATTAATAGCTTTACTCAGCAGAAACCACTCTATTGAGCATTCTCGAACACGCCTTGTACACTGACGCTTAGTCGCTTACACAAATATATTCGGCAGGTGTCCCTATATTTACATACAATTTACAAAGACTTCAGTTATATTATGGAGAGACTACGCCCTGCGGTGTTACCCGCGTTAATAGAGGATAAAGAGCTATGCGTTAATCCGTAGCCTAAGCTAGCTTCGTACCAAATTTCATCCAAATCGGTACAGCAGTTTTTACAAAGTAACTTTCATACATCCATATATCCATTCATATAAACTTTCGCGTTTGTAATATTAGTAAGAGAAGGATAGGAAGTAGGATACGTCGATTTATGTAAGATCCAAAAACCAAAAAGGATCTAAATATATCTATCACATAGATGATAAGCGAATATAAAATTAGAAAGTTCTATGTTTCTGAAATGACCACTTTCCACTACTTACTTACTTCGTAACTAAAATATTGAAATCAGCTGTGGTGGGTGTGAGCCGTAAAAATCAAGTTGCCATAAAAGAAGTATTTAAATAAGATTTAAGTGTATTATCTTAGCCAATTTGTTTTCAAATCTCAATATAAGTTTACTGTCATTGCAGCCATTAGCTTATTGCATTTAATCAGGTAATTTATAGCAAGTAATCCGGTTAAATTTAAACTACAACTGCTGTTAAACTAGCGCTGAACCAAATCGTAAAACGTTTATACGTTTCTAATACAACGTTATCGCTCTATCGCAAGATTCGCTTTACTTAACTTTACTAGACCAACGTAAACTAACCATCAAACTGTAGGTACGTAGCATAGTAACACAGTAAGCCGTTTTATTGGCTAACTCGCAGAACACATAACATTCTAAGCACTTTTCATTAAGCTATGACTCGGGTCGTAGGGTTCTGAGAAGTCTTATTAAGTTTCTTTTAGGATACCTCTAAGAATTCATAGTAGCATTAAAATGTTGCATATGTGTGACAAATTCTCCAAGAAAGTGTTAAAATTAGACTTGGCCGGACTAAAACGCATTGGTTATTCATTTGTACTAATAATATAAGAGCTATTGTCAAAGTGATTTTTACGAGTTAACATCGACGCTTTAACGTTTTAACAAAAGGCAACAAATTCACCAGTTTGTATTTCTTATCAATGTCTATAAAATTTTGCGACTCTCGAAATTTTTACGACATCTGTATTAGAAATTGTTTTTGTTGGTACTTTTAGAAAAGCTAATCATACTGAACTGTAGCACATCGACAAAAAACTACGTATGTTTGCTGTGTAAGATCTCGTTATATATATACGTATACATACATAAATGTTGGTATGCAGTTATATGGTATAGAGAGTACGATCTGTAATTTGCAGAGAGATTCCTCGGAAGTTCTAGTCAAATGCAGCAAACGAGCTGTCTATACAGCCACACATCGACTGATTAAAAGAGCAAGCTAGTCCAAATTGCACTACAGTTACTGGTAAACGTTTAGTTTGCTGCCAAAGTACGAATACTAGTTCAAGTATTATCTCGTTAGCTTCAATTTACTAACGCGAAGTATGTTATTAAATGTAGAATAGTTGATAATGTAGAAGAGTTGGTCTTTTTGTGGCTGCGAATACAGCTAAATGCATATTTCCTTCAGTTGGTGCTGCACATAATTATGACCTAACAGCTTTTTTTTAACTTTAATGGCCTAGTTTTCTTTAAAAGATACGTTATTTTTTAAAAAATACTTTCAGTCGAAAAGTCTAGTCTTAATGTTCAGAAGCATCAATAACTGTCAAACACACAATAATACAGAGCAATACAGTCTCCAGTGCTTGCCTTGATCAATCAATATTATTGATATTTCATTCAGTTACAAGAAATATTTTATATAAAACTCTAAAATTATAGGTAACAGGAAATGGTAAACAAACAAAGCAAATCGAGCCGCCTGCCCACCCCGGGCTAGGGCTGCGCTGCCCACGATCCTCGTGACGCGCACTGCCTTCTGCACTCGATAGGGCGTGCCTGCGCAGAAAGCGTTTTACTACAGCATTTATTACTATTACTTACAAAATATTTATTTTGTGGTTCAACTGACTTTGACATTTACGAATATTTGAAGCAAATATATTTTTCATAACCAATGTTTACTCGTGTGCGAGACGACACAGCAATTATTATTACATGGCACTGTACTCTACGGAATGACACTTAGGTAACGAACTACGATACCACTAGCTAAAATACTTGATGGAGATAAAAGGTTCAATATACGCAGTCAAACGTCAACAGTCAGTCGACTCGCTTATGTATTTGCTCCAAATAAGATAATCCTTATCCTTAGAAGTACAGAAAATTATGTATTTGCTCCAAATAAGTTAATCCTTATCCTTAGAAGTACAGATAAATATTAAATAAAAGACTTCTGTTATAAAATAAATTGCCACAATATATTCCAATCGACTATGGGTAGCATATATTTTTCGGCATGTATGTCGATGGTCCGCTGTTGCTCGCACCCACACTTATGCTCACGTAAAGTTTTATATCCACCGCTGATATCTTCGTCGATGCGCTCAGAATATCAATAAGCAGCGCAAACTACAAATGAAATACTCAACTGTAAGCGAATCCCCCCGTTGTTTCGTCGAGGTGTTGTTTTAATAAATAGCTTTAGGGATTCGCTGTTTAGTTTATAAATTGATTTTGTTCAATAACTCCAAAATTTTGAGTTTGACTTACTAACTTGATTCAGTCACTTTCCGCTCAAATCAATATCGAACTCGAACAATTTATTGAAAATCAAACTTAGAATTTAGTTCTAGAAGATTTTAATTTAATAATAAAGTGTGTTAAATGTGTCGTTCATTTAAATAAAACGTAGCCCACGTACTTATTATCGGAGGTAGTTATCGTAGTTCTGTCCCTATTATATTCGGGAACGCTTTTATTGTGCTGTAAATATTTTATCCGACGGATAAGAGTCGGGTATAGATAAAACAAATTGATCGAGCTATAGAGACTGTCTTTTTGAAGCTTTAAGTGACAAGTGGGTGGACTCCACTGATATAGTTGAGGCCGCGCCAATGACGGCAAGTGCATTAATTTATTCTACGGTGTGGAGATATTTATGTCATAAACTAAAATAATTACTAAGGAGACCTCGACTGCAAATGGTAATATAGCATTCGTAACTAATAACGCGTAACCTTACACACATTAGATATTAATGGCGTCAGTGCCCCCATATTGCTACAGTTTCGCATACGCGTACACAAGCAAACAATATCAAATATCCAATATTGTCTTAAACATATTACACGAGCGTAAAGCTCCAAAATCAATATAATCATGTTTAACTAGCTGCGAGTGAACCTAATTTACTTGGATTTGCCTCTACATAAGTCCCATTGGAACGTAGCCTACAGCAATGCCTCCCTCAACTTACGACGTTGCAAACATACGAGAGTATACAATAATAATTTTCTGTTTATCTAAATATTTGACGCTCCCCTTCTGTTTGAAGCATTCACGGTGGATTTTTATTAAGATTTAATTAAGTTCTCGGCGTTGCATTAGGCGCGTGCGTAGAGATTACCTAAAATCCGTTGATACTTAAACAAACCCGGCCCGTATTGTACGATAATAGAAAGCTGTATTATGTGCCTTAACCCTAATAGTATGTTATCGAGCATCTTATGTTTTATTCAGAGGAGATTAGCGCCGAGCGCCGAGTCCCGCGTGCCTCCTAGGATTTTTTCAACGTTTACTTCGTACTTATAGGTACGAAGCTATTTTCTTTGTAAGTAATTTTGTATTAAACTCGGCGGGGTTCCGACCTCCATTCTCGCTTGAAACAAAATCATTAAAGTGTCTGATGTTGATTAATTAATACTAGAATTGATTTCGGGAGTGTTCGCCGCTCGCCCGCGTCGGTCCAATTTATTTGTTTTGAGAAAATATACACTGAATGAGCAATTTGATGGAAAGGTTTAGTACAGTTAGTAATCAAAGAAACCAAGGATAGTTCTATTTGCAAGGAAATGTTTGTATTATAATTTGATAGAATTATTTGAATTAGCTGTTTGGTATGATGTGCTTTCCAATTGTTCTTCTGTAGAGGAGTTATCTGTAACTCTTAAAATGCAATAAAATTCTAGCTTTATAAGCACGATGATATGTTTTTATCTAAAGGTATTTTCACCAACCGCATCAACATGACACTATTATAAAATGTAGGACACATTTCGGTGAACATAACCTAGTTGCGGTCTGCGTACATCGCCGTATTTGGATCGGTACGCCCTAGGCACGAAATTGCCTTCTAATTTCAACGTAAAGCGCAACAATACAGATAGAATTAAAAATAATAACTGTCTGGTAATATTTTTGTGGAATTTATTTGTTACAAAAGGACAACGCGGTCCGGTCGAGCGGCTCGAATCGAAGCTCGCCTGACGGGCAGCTGCAGAATGAAATTATGAGCATTTTTATTCCCCGACGCTCCGGTCGCGCCTACACCTGCCCGGTCCGACCGCGATTGACACCTACCCTATTATTCCCGGCCGATCCTCGTATGCCTCGAAAAAATACTAACAATAGATTCCCGATCGCAGCCGCATGAGAACTTATTATTGGCCCCTTTATAAGGTGGGCCATTAATTTTTATACATCTTCATACAATCCTGACCATTAGCCAAGGCGTGTGGGCAGCGGGCTCGCAGCTAAATAAAACTATTGTTGCGCCTAACAATTCATCCAAGTGAACATCTTCATGAGAGTCTCGACTCGGTTCCATTGTTACCGCCGGCTATGTCTCGTTCGCCCGTAGCGACATTTTAGAGGAGGATTTATTGCCAATTTCAGGAAATGTTTACCGAAAGTGAGTGAATGGTAGGCGACTAAATTACTTATTGTAATGAAATAAAGGAGGCCAGATTGAAAGCGTCCGATGAAAACTGACGTCCCCGGCGCTAAACACTGTTTGATGATAATGATTAATGGTGACAAAACTCACAAAGCTACTTCAGTGTTAATGCACGAAAAGATAAATGTGTCGACAGTTTCTTTGCGGAGGTCGTGAAAAATAGATGTCATCGTAAAAACACAAAAGAAGAGTATTGCTTTTTTATATAAAGGAGCGTCGTTTGAGCCTAAACAAACACGTAGTAAATAAAATGGGAGCGGAACCAAAAAACAAAATTCTAGACGGTGAGAAATTTTCGATACAAGACATCAAAACCTCATAACTGGAGTCGACCGCAGGTGTAAACAAAAACGTGCGACCACAAGCGCGCCGAAAGAACCACAGTCTCGTTCGCGGAGTAATCATCTCAGTACATGCTATTCTATATTTAGTACAGGACTGGATTAGTGAGCGCAAGGTGCAAGGTGTCTCAACACCACACGCGACACATAATACGAGTGTTACGACTAAATTGCTACGTTATACAAACGACTTCGAAGTAACATCGTTGGAGTCGAGCACGCAACTTAATTAGTACATTATATCCGAAACGTAGATGGTCATTATCCGACAGAGAGAGAGAGATATTAAATACAGCCACGAAATCGTTTCGTGTTCACGACGGTACTGCGTTAATGATTCAGAAGCGTTCGTCGCCTTATTCGGGGGCAAAACTCAACCTTCCGGTTATGAGGCGGGTAGCATCAGGACGGGCGACTTCGTTAGCCATGGCTCCTGTAATGACTCGCTTAATTCGAGATAATTACGCTTCCACCGAACGCAAACGTGGGCCAGAGAATTTATCGAAACTAGTCGTCGCTGAGACGGGACGTGCTCCGCGATATTTCCTTTCGTGTAGATATTACTCAAAGCGACTCAGTGTACACAGCGTTTACGTCCACCTAATAGGACATCGTAAATCAGCCGCGGGCTATAAAATCTCCGTTAAATAGTGTCTTTATTCGATTTTAAACTTGTACATCAATTTGTATTCACAAAATGTTGGAGCCACTTCCTTTCACGAAGTTAAAATATCCGCTCAGGTTTTAATAAACAACATAATTTCTTCAATATCACGTGCGCATCAGTCATCCTGTCCAAAATCGCTTCTCTTTAATCAGGAATGAGTGAAGCGGTTAATATTCGCGACTGGGTCGTCGCGGCACGACTGAAAGACATCCTGCCGCTTTAATATTCTTCGCTTTACCGAAAGGTCTCTTCTTGCGAAGATTTTCCCCCTTTAGGGTATTCAACTTATTGTTTTTTCTGTGTCATTTTAAACGTTCTGTCTGTCAGTTTGGAATAATTCAGATTAAATACACCTACCGCGTCGTAGCCGCCCCGTGAATGCTAAGGAGTGGCGCCGCTCGCTCTCAGAATTGAAAACGAGTGCGGTCGATGTTTTGTTTTAATAAACTCACATATTTGCCTTCAAAGTAAGAGCTTTTATTTGATTTATTCCCTCTGAACGAGTTCCAGTTTAACGATGTGGGGTTGGCTTCGGTT
The DNA here is from genome assembly GCA_947049295.1 of Ligdia adustata. Classification (NCBI taxonomy): domain Eukaryota; kingdom Metazoa; phylum Arthropoda; class Insecta; order Lepidoptera; family Geometridae; genus Ligdia; species Ligdia adustata. The sequence continues at coordinate 5,388,819 of OX346214.1, read as the reverse complement.
CGGTTACGGGCAAAAAGCGAAGCTCACTTTAATTTCGGAGCTTTCAGTGGTACGGCCGTTTATTAACCTTTACAGTTACAAAACATCGAGTGCTCGCTCATTCATTAGATGAAATTACAATATATTTTTATTACATGTGCCGTTTTGTTTTGCACTAAAATGGTTCTTATGTATAAAGTTTAGACTCAAACACTGTTACACGCACTACTACCATGCACTACTTATTTGAAACTTTGAAATACGCCAGCGTTATTGCTCTTCAGAAATATTACGTCTAGACCGGCGAGAATGTTCTGCGAGAAAAACAAATGTACTGATCTAAAGCAATGCACCGAGCAGAGTGCGGTCCGGCCTATTGTTAGCGTGATACACCGCTGTAAATTCTCAGCAAACTACTGTCTATCGCATCTATCTTCTCACTATAATTACTCCTCGATAATTACACCGTAAATTTCTAGCTTTTGCTTAGCTTTTACGACACCTCACTGCAATAGAAGCTATTGCTTTTAGTAATCACTGTCAAAATAATTTAAACAAATTTATCGGTAGGCATCATAATTTGATTATCGTTAATGTTATCATTTTATCGACTATCAACATTGCGAGTATCACGCTCGTGACTACTATTCGTTCGTGACAAACGAGAATTATTACTATTTTCTTATCCTCCTGGCCGCAACGCGATATGTCCGTACGAAATTGTCGTATGCTGTCCCTCTGGCAACATTTATTTTAATCTAGTCCTCTATCACTTTGTTGCGGGAAGCTAAGCCCGGATTCATTTCTTATTTATACCTTTACACCTGCAAAGCCTTACGTTTCAGCGTTCCTGGAAAATAAACCTCGACTCGTGAATTTTTTAGGTATTGATTGTACCGCACTGAAACGTTTATGATTAAGTAATTATACTTTGTGTGAACTCGTGTGCCAGTAGGTTTGACGGGGCGTTTAATTAAAATATATTGTGCCTTGCCGAGGCGTGACTATGCTTTTAAAAACTGGATCCCGTTTCATACTCCCCATTAGGCATGCGCATTGCCTTCCGTAATTTAGATAATGTATCTTCATTATTGTTAGATAGGTAGCGTACGTTAGTTTCACACAAACTTCAGACAGGGAGCTATACACCTCCGAATAATTTATCATCTACGAAATAGATAGTATCGCTCCTTTTGTATTAGATCTTTTTATTAAAATGTAAAGCTTTACTTTTACTCTGCAGACGCTTTGAATAGATTTTTTTAGATTCACTATAAGATACAAGTATAGAATCATGCTCTCAAAGTCGTTAAAATAGATCTGACCACACAAAAAATATATCGCAAACAAAAAGCTTGGGAATTAAATTGAAGGCAAATATTTTGAAGATAAAAATGATGATTATTCTGTGAATGAAGGATTTAGATACGGTCTTTATTGATTCGATGTTTTGATATCGCGATACCTACTAATTCGGAACAACAATGGTAAATCCCTCGGGCACGGCATGTTTTCATCTCGCACTCAGCAGTTCATATTGTTGTTTATAATTGATTTTTTATTCGTGAAACACATTATCCGATTTTCAATAAACTGACACGAAACGAAATTAAAAAGTGACGACGAAATCCAATCTGAACTCCAAAGTAAACACCGCGAAAGATGGCCGAGACGAGCCGTAGACAGAAGAAAAACAAAACTTTAAAAACGATCAATGCTACCGAGGGGCAAACTTTAAAGAAAAATCAAAATTGTAAAGAAAAAGAATAAGAAACCTTCAATAAATTACACCTGTTCCGATGAAATATAAAGCGGATATATTGTTTTAAGAGAGAGTCCCGAGCGGGCGATTACAGCTCGGCAGCTAACCCAGACTTGAAATTCCAATAGTTTTTGCGTCAGTAAAAACTGATATTCCGTTCGGCCGCGTTCTGTCCGCCGTATATTGAGTTAATGTCGGCCGTGATTGTGAACCTGTCCTCTTTAACTAGACGGGTGTGAGCGAGATGAAGCTTTGTTTCACCGGGGTTGGCTCGAATCGCATTTTATGGTAAGTTGGCGGGCCGGCAGCGGCAGGTGTAGCGATGCACCTGCGGCACGGTCGAGCGAGATCGCATCGCAAGGACGACGAACCCGCTCTCAGTTCTTGTAGCAACCAGTATCACCACATAGATAACGCACTCCACATAATTCTCAACCGAATGATACATAAATTTACTAATGATATGTGGTGAAAGAACGAGAGCGGGATAAGGGCCCCGCAAACGCTTTACATTGCGCGATACTCGACCGAGATAATGAAAATCGCGTCTTCGGTGTCCGTATTGCGGAGAGAAATGCAAAATTGTATCTGTCCGAAGGTATCGCAATGGATAAATGGTGTTGGTTTAAGGTAGGCGAGATCCAGAATGTGATTGTATGCTCTGCTAGCTCCTATTTATAACATAACAAAGATAAGTAGGGTTTGATAAAATGTAAAATGTAGAGACGATTTGCGACGAAAGGACATTTTTGAACGAGCTTTAGCTATTTTAATCTTGAATCATAAAGTTATGCGAAGGCTTGCACGCACTTCGTTAAATTAAATGACTTTCGCTTTGAAAATTACTCATGTATGTAACTATTATTATTATTACTACAACTTAATTTTTAAATTTTTGTGCTGTGAAAATAATTCATTAGAATTGACTGTTTATGTATAGTAACATAGTTATTACCAAGTGTCATAAAAAAAACATACGTAATAATGTTTTCAAAATCACGATTTAAATATTATCTACAACAAAAAGATATTGTCAATAAATTATTAAGGTCATTATTTAAGCAGCTTTTATTATACTTTTCACAACAAACAATCTTATTCTATTCTTTGATTTTATGGCACGAATTGTCAAAAACCGTAGATAATATTAGTTTATATATTTTTTTAAATATAATATTTGTGTACATATTTAAGAAAAAGCTTTAAAGTCAGTAGTAGTCATAAACAATTTAAGCAATCAAAATGTATTCAACGTCTACATCACTATTCTCATTACATTCGTAACTTAATAAGTACAAAATAGTTACCGCAAGATAGTAGAAACTTGTTACAAAATGTCTGCAAAGTTTTATAAGTGTACATTGAGTGTTCTTAGGCCAACTATCATTGGAAAAGTTGTAACCAAACATCACTTGAGACTGAAGAATCAACGCACTGCGTAACCTTAGTTTTGATAAGAGTTTATTAGATAAACTTTAATTAAGTGTGAGAACAAAGAGTTTGATAAACTAATATTTAACGCTATTAAAAAAGTGAAAACCTTCTTCTACTCGTATTATTCAGACAAATATTCAGTTATTTCCAAACTTGCGTTACAAGTAATATGGCAGCAATCTTATAAAAGAGTAAGTTATGACTGACCGATTTCTTCACTGTCAGATTGAGAGAAATTATTTTTTCAAAATGAGCCCTTAAAGGAGTCGCATTTAACGCCACGGGTGACAGCTACCAGTGTAATAAAAGACAATTGACTCTTTGAGGATGACTCAAAAACTACAGACATCGCTATGAAATCGGAGAATATAAAACCGACGAATAAGCCAACCTTGTCGTTTTTGATATCCGCAAAAAATAAATTCATTGCTTTTGATATGTACGAGAATACGTACGATTGTTCGATAAGGTCTTGTTTCAGACGAATAAAGTTTATGTAATATCTAAATAGATACTTGAAGCTAAGTTGTACCTGTATATATTACTCGTGTACGTGTATATTAATGCCAACAATAACATCGATTGTATTGGTTAATTGAGTGCCTTTAGACTATCGATATTATTAGTAGCACATACTGAACAAATAATATTAAACTACTGCGCTAACTGTGTTATTACAGAGTGGGATTTTATTATTCATACTAAAGCTTACCGTTCGTCGAATTTCACGTGTATTCCGATTTGCAATGGGATTACCTGAAATGTAATTTGATTTATGAGAACAATAGAATATAGCAGATTATTAAGCACTCGTTGTTTTTTGCGGTTTCACACACGTTTATTGCTGAGAAGTCTTGTTTGTTCTTCTAACTGAATATAAGAGGTAGCTTACGAGTATACGAATTTTAATTTTTTTGCCAGCTTCATCTTAAAAATCAAGCTAAAACGAATGAAGATTACAAAGAAAAGCACAAAGCAAACCATGAAATATGATTTCTGAAATATGTATTAATTACATGGAAAAGCTTTAAAGAAAGGACTACAGACGAACAAATTAATTTATTTATTTACCGATTTCCACTTAACGTTGAAAACAAACCGTAGTATATTATAACCTTTTAATTATCTTATCGGTATTCACTTATTTAACAGCGGTAACCGGTAGATATAAATCCGGTACTGTCCGATATATCCGGCGATCGGAAGAGGCGAGTTTCGCCCGGATATTGAATATTGATCGCACACCCTTAACAGTGATGTATCGCCGATGCTGGCCCTTAGGGTAAAGGGATATTTAGCAATCATTCAATTGTGGTGTGGTGAAAAAACAATAACTTGTTTTGGCGCGGTAAAATGATCGAAAAGCGCTTAGCGCTGTTTCGCAAGTTTATTTTTCGGTATTACGGTGTTTATTTCAGGTATAAATAAAATTGATGGTGTTTTTGGAGTCATATTTTTTTGTATCGAATTTCAACATTTATTAAACGTTCGCTTTAATCACAGGTTTAAGTAACTACAAGTTTATTACATAATAATCAGATTTTATGTTTGTTTATTTAAATCATATGTATTTGCAATAGACATGTTAAAAACACAATATGTTGGAGGATTTTACAAGCATAATTTTCAGTTGGCAAACGACAAACAAGCAAACCTAAAAGTACCACGAATGTCGACTATAAACTATTAAAATACAGTTTTGTAAGTAGGTACACGCTCTGCCTACGCCAGTGTCAGAATAACTTATTCAGCTCCGCCGGTGTTCAGACCTCTATCCCCTATGTATACGTGAGTAGTTTACGTACGACGTATATGGGACAACTTTGTGGCACCCTGTTGGAACCAGTGTTTTTCTATAAATATTTTATTTCTAATGACGTGGCGCGGTTAAGCAAGATGCAGAACGCACCTGCCTTGTTGATTAGATGGCGACGGGATGCCAATAGAATTAAATGATGCTTAGTCTTTATATGGCGGGATAGAAAGCTGTTGTCGTAATATAAGCGATGTGTTCGTGATAATTCGTTGTTTGTAATGGTAAGGATTTAATTAAAATATTTCATCATACGGGCTGTAAGTCTAGTGTAATTGATTCTGACCAAATTAAGTGAAACGTGAGCCATCCTTAACAATCTTAACAAAACTAGATAGTACATATTATTCTACACCAAGGCATATACCTACGTAATAATTATTTGTAGTAAATAACCGTAATTATCTATATTCTTGTCAGTACCTTAAAAGCTTCTGTACAAAACCTCCAGCAAACCTTCACAAAAAGTGGTCAAAAGGGACACATCCAAGTCCGTCCCAATTAAATAATTAAAACACTCCAAAGTACACCAAAACTCGCAAACAGAACACCTGACACAGAACCGTCGGTTTCAAACGTACCCAAACCGCGACACCCAGCGACTCGAAAAGTAAAATGTTTATGAATGTAAGAAGAAAGTTGGTGGAAAGTTGGAGCTCACAGTCGGGCCTGGGGGATAACACGAGAACTGCGTTAGGTCAACCGCCTCCTAGCGAGCGATAATGGAATAAAATTGTGGACCTTTCACGGGGATTAAATTCAGATCGGAGGAATAATCCTATCAGTCAATAAGTGGCGGAGCGCAGCTCAGAACTTGGGACGAGTCACTTAGTCAGAGATTTGATAGTTGAATACTTACCATAGAAATTTGGTTGAGTTTGATCCCACAGACTAAATTCAAATTAGATTGTTTTGTTGAAAATGAATTTCAAGCATTGTTTTAATACGAACGTAATTATTAGCAACATTATTTTAAATATGTAGTTACCATCTGCATTATGACTGATAGAGTATCCGTTGAGAAAACGACAACATCAAAATCTTTTCTCAATAAGAAAAAATATTTATACTTAGAAGCTTTTGTATTAAAAAAGGCTAGGGTCTATGGGTGTACAAAAATATGGGAATTTTTATACAATATAACCGCCGCTTCCTAAACGTTATCAAAAATGTTGCAATTCACAATATTGAGAATAAATAAAAAACTTCAATGCTAATTAAATTTTATGATCAGGCAGTAATAAGATTCAATATTGACCTGAAACGCTCTAAAATATTTCATATTATAGAATGACCGACTCCAAACCTCACATTTTGATAGCTGCCCTGTGTGTATAACGCATTCATATTCCTAATTTTTTATAAAAATATAACAAACATCTTACGTGACGTATATTTACGCTATTGTGTGTTAATGCATACAGATGTGAAACATCATCTAAAATAATTTTACTAATATGTCTCTTTAATATTGTAAAGCGTTACAGGTAGTGTATCATAAGCCAAAATTTTCAAAATTTCACATCACAATTTTCAAAATCAAACGTGAGAAAATTCCGAGATCTAAGAGCAATATATCAAACATCACATAACCGCGTGCAATCTAGAACAGCTCTGTATAAATCAAATCATTATTAAATGACGGCAACCAGTGATTATTCCACGAAAAAAGATTGTTGGGAAGTTAGTAATCCACGCAAATGTTGCTTCGGGCACTGAGTCATAGATAACTTCGGAGTTGTAATGAAGAAAAAAAAGATAAAGGTAGAATTCTGACGTCCAATTAATGGAAAAAATAATAAATAATTGGTAACGCCGTGTACCGAAATACGGGGCTATTTATTTTAACCACACCTGGTGAATATAGCCTGAGGCGCTTGGGAGCCAGTTTGCTCCAGTTACGTACAGTGCTAACCTTTTGGGAACGATATGTAGCACACGAATTATATCAGCAATATTATGTGGGTAATATGCTGGTTATTAGGCCATTTCATTTGTACTGGAAATTTATTGCGTCTACTCGTAGAACAATAGCAGTTTCATCGTTTTTTATGAATAAGACACACCTACGTATGTGGCTGTTGGATATTGATATGATAAAAACGAATTGCGTTAAATAGTTTGCCTACCACAAAACGTGGTTACACCCGATCAGGTTATTATGATTCGATAACATCATGTATTTTTAAGAGCTGCATGGAAACATATAATTAATACAATAAAATTTTTAAATTAATGTTTGATTTTTTTAATTCTTTGATGAAACTGATATTGATGATATATTGATAATGAATATAATGAAAAGTTCTGTTAGTAGTTGAAGTAATCTTAATACGTCTAAACTATTTAAAACCCTTTGACGATAAAAAAATTACATCTGAATGTCGTAATAAATTACTACATCAGAATTCAAATGAACCATGCCTTTAGAGCCGAGTATCTGAGGAATACTACAATAGTAAGTAATGATCGTTACGATCGTTTCAATCGTTTCAATCAATTTGTAGAGTAATATTTTCTACGTCAAAACACATTTACAAGAGAATTCAAGTTCACGTAATTTTATTATACCCTAATTGGGCTGATATTGGTGCCTATAAATTTGTTGATGAAGCACGAACTAAATGCACGTAAATTATGATTTTAATTACAAACTCTTTCGGGTTTTTCATGTTTAAATTGTATGTTAAAATTGTTCTCATTAGAAAAGTAATGCAAACACTATCATCATACTACCAACTATGTCTACGTCCTATACTTTCATATTTTTAAGCTACTGCATAGCTTTTAACGCGGGCTTTGAGTACTGCGAACGAAATAAGAAATTCCGTAACGAAAATAAACCTAACACTCGTCTAACGTCGTTTCAGTTCGGCAGACTTCGGCATGGTGTTTGTGTGCGTGCGATTAGACGTATGCGTATGCAATAGCTTTACCGCGACAGTCCCCGAGTGCCACGCGTATTTTTTTCTTTGTAATGTTGTTCCAGCATGCAGTAATCTAGACTAATGTAGTGTGTACTCCTTCGAAACTTACAATAAATTGTCCTCATGTTTACTCCTTAACAATACAAAAATGATCTTCGATTCGTCTGCTACTTTAATTAAAAAAATAATAATTTAAATATTCATGTCAAATGAAATGCATTTCAACTGTCAAATGAAATGCACAACTATTATTAAATCAGACAATTAGGCATCCATAGTACCATAACGTAAAGCTTTAACCTGTTTTACGACCAAAATTCCTTTGCTACTTAATATTTTACCATCGTTTTTCATCGTATCGGATGAGATGCGACTTGATATCGACTAGGGCGGTCGGTAGATCAATTTTCTGTTTACAACCGGGTGGTCATCAAAGCCGACCGCTCGCTTCGACTAATTGGTGGTAATGGTACACTTATAAACCATCTTACCACGGTTTATTGGTAGTAGGAAGTATTATTACCGTACACTTGTCTGGTATTAGAATGATAAATATTTATTACAGGAATAATTAGATCGATATCAGGCAATTTCCCCTAGTTTTGAAGGAAGAGTTTTGGAATAAGAATCGTTAAAAACATGTGATTTGAATGTTTGGCAAAGTAATTATAAATTTTTGGACATTAATTTAATTACGAAAGTACCTATATGAAATGTATTTTTTTTCATTTGTAGTTATTTAATATCTTTTAGTGTGTAACCGTTATAAAAATTAGCAGAAATTGCTTCTAAACCCTTGACGATTTATGTTTTCGAGGAGACTCTATATATTACTACGTCGTACTCTTATTAAGAAATCTTTAAAGAAAATAAGACACTCCTAGTCAGTATGGCGTAATATGACTTATATAGAATTATGGTACAATCTAACCTATTTGCGAAAATTAGCAACTGGAACCTGTAACTGTGCCACGAATGCAAACCACTCCACTTTTATAACAATAATGACATAATATATTATTTAACAGACATACCGTAACATTCTTAATCTGTAATTTTTCACCCAATTACCAAAGTGTAAGTTTATTTTGTATTCATATTGTATTGGCTATGGTATTAAAATTATGCATTATTTTTCTTTCTACCGTTCTATTTTTATTTTTCTATTGTCTGAAATATATATTGCTTAAAATAAATGTGGTTCTGTAAGTTCAGCGGAAAGTAAATCATCAGCACTAAGGTACATGTTTGATCGCAAACTTCAACCCACAACTAGATTTTCAATTAAATTTTACTCGGAACGAATGTTAGGGAAAACTTTATCGATAAGTTAACAGGCATGACTTACTTAAAACCTTTAATGAACTGAACATTGGGAAAGTTAATTAACCAGCCAAAGTTGCGAAGTCGGTGGAACAGCCAAAGCAACATCGGTCCTTTACCGATGTTGCTTCGGCTGTTGTGATGTCAAAACATTTAGTTTGCAGAGCGGTAGCAGTTTCCAATGAAAAGCATTAAATAATATTTGAATATTTTCCGACTTAGGTTAACTTAAAACCATTTTTCCTGATTTTGACTAGGTACTCTTTTTTCTGTCTATACTAAATATCTTTACCTGATCTAAACATATTCATTTTAGTGTAAAAATATACTTAAATTGCAGCCACAACAATGTCCAAAAAACCTTATCGTTTAGAACCCTTTAAACATTTCTCAAATAAAAAGGTACAAACTTTAAGGTTGCAAACGTTTAATTTCTTCATAAAACGTATTTTTATTGGCTCGTGTTCAAAAAGATTTTCTTGCAGAGTAGCGTTAGCAAAGTGGAAATTCCAGTCATGGCTGATTCGATACACGTTGACCGGGAAACTGTCATTGTTTTATCCTCGGGAATATAAAAGACAAAGATTTTATAGTCTAACAAATGCTAAGTATTAATACTAGTTCCTAACATACTTTTGATGGCATAAATTGTATACAAAATTATACCTTGTGGCGGATGTTATTTCAAAGTTATATTTCGAATCTACTTTTGCATGATTATGATATGTACTAGTGACGATAAACAGTAAGGAGTCCTGAACAAGAGAGAGGCCAGGAACAAAGTAGCGTAATACAAACACAAATGCTAAATATGACACTAACATACGATAATAATAAAAACGGAAAACAAAAGTGAATTATAAGCTAAATATGACGAAAAAGATTAATTTTGTGCTATATACTCTTTTGGGCTCCTTTCCTCTTTCCTTTCTAATTTTGATATTATGTAGGAACTGCCCTCTTTATTAAAATAAAAAATTAAATAATTTCGTACTAATCCCGGTTTTCAGAGAGCATTTATAACATAACATCAGAAGAGGTAAGAGGAGAGGAGCGCAAGAAAGTATATAGCGCAAAAATGTACCTTTTTCATCTTATTTAGCTTATAAGTCACTTTTATTTTTCGTTAGGAAAGCAAGACAGTATATACCATAAAAATCAAAACTCAATATTAAACTGTAAATGTATGTATAAAGCAAGAAATCAAATTTTTTTATTTTCCGGCGTCGGTACAATCCCGGGTCAGGCTTTCATTTTTGAGTTTTTCACTCATGTGCCAATTAGACTTAATTACTAATTTTAATATCTTTATGGTGGAGTAGGAAAGATTTCCTCACGATGTTTTCTTATCAGTTCCTGCCAAACAATATACACAAAATAGAACACGGCTAAACTGAATTGTCACCACGACGTTTGCTCAGAAGCGCGATGAATGAAGAAAAGTGTAATATTCAAGCCGCATTTGGCTAGCGTGGTATGTGGTATATAGTCTACACCCCTTCGTGTAGACCCTTGCCTAGTGGGACGTAAATATGTTGATACAACTATATTTTTACTTTTCAGAAAACAAAATATATACAAAAAGTATTACTAAGATAAAATTGTTATTTATATTGTACGCAAGAGAGGATAAAAGAAATAAAAGCTAAAAGAATAATAACCTTTAGGAATGGCTAATTTATTTTTGACAAAGGTATCCCTGTTGTTTCTGCCAATGTTACGACTGGACAACGGATAAGAATAATTTTATTTTTTATTTACAAAGCAAAATATTTTCATGAACTTATTACTCTAATTCACGACTGTGTACACTAATAATTATGTTATCGTATATTTGGCATATTATAAGTAAATCGGATTTTTTAGGATGTTTATTTTTTTAGATTAAGTCAAAGAATATCGCGTTTATTTTACAAAATAATGATATAGTGTTTAATTTTTTTATACTATTACCTTAATTTCAGATTTGTATTTTTCCACGGCTACCCAAAAAGGGGTACACTTAATTTATTTTTAGCTATAATTCATGTTTTTCTTGGCCCACAAAAAACTACAGAATGTAAAAATAAATCGTTTGAAAGAATAAGTTATTGATTGGAGCAATGTGGTGGAACTTCAAAATATAATTAGGATATAATCATTAGGATTAGATCAGTCATACATTAGTAAGGTACATTATTGTAGATTTGTAGGCAGTACTTAGAGTAATGCTATTAGCTTATTATAAGCAATACCATGCTTTACATATTGAATCTCATATGACATTTAAGAAATTAAGTAATAAACAAACAAGTAAACACGTAAGTAATACGCGTTTATCCGAAATAGGGAGCTCTTTCGAAATAATGTCTATTTCTATGACCCACCCAAATTATGCAATGAATATGAATAACAAAAAGCTTTTGAGAATCTGCTGTGAAATCAAACTTATTTTAATTTGATTTACATGACTATTGTTGGCTGAAGAAATAAATATAGGCATGTAAAAATCTCTATGAAAAATGCTATTGCTTTAGACTATATTGAGTGGGATTGATCTCTGTCAGTGTTGTCATTCCTTTTAATAAATCATTCGAAGAACTACATAGTACTTTGAATGGTTAGGAAGTTTCATATTACATCCGGATATCAAATTACTCAGTCTTTTGTTATGTTCACCTTTAAGATATTATATATTTTTTATTATTGTATTCAGTTATCGTTCAAAATGTATCGTAATCTATATATATGCATCGTATTATATTTTTATGAATAAGTTGTTAATGTACTCATGCTACAATTTGAAACACATAACTTTTTACGGTTTAGAAATATTTTTGAGGATAATTATTTTAATAAACGCTTTCTAAGAAACAGTTGAGTCTTGCTGAATTGTAATTATTTTGATTAATTTTAATTTAAAAAAATGCTTGTATAATATAGGCCTGTGATTTATTGGATAGGCTCATTAAATCAAGAGAATGACTGAGTTTAGAGCTGGAACTCACTTTTTTACTTACTCGTATAGTGTACTATCAAAGAGCTACTAACAGTTTGGGTTTTTTAAATAGAGACTTATTTCCAATTGATCTATTTAGTGTCTCGGATTTCTGTTGGAAGAGGTGACGAAACATCAACTCTTTTTAAATTTGACTATATAACATAAAAACAATAAAATGCTCAAGGACATATAATTCATTTTTTTAACCATCAGTCTGAGTTTGTAAACCAGTCTAAAACCACAATCCATCAACGTAATAAACATATTTGCTTAAATTTCCTAGCAGAATATCAATCCAAAAACATCCAACTTAGTAACCATAACAGGAAAAACGATAAGGCAACTTACGAGAAAAAGATACTTTCTCAGACTGTTATCTGTGAATGGCAATATATCATCGACAAACGCTCTGAACATTTATAGGCATAATAAATTAATGTCTAAAGCATGTATACAGTACGTATCAAATTCTTATCTTCACTATTGAATGCGTAATGAGTAAGAGTGTCGTGAGTTATCTAGAGGGTTCTATAAATTTTAATTTATACAAATTTAATGAAATCAGTAATTCCCGTTTAGATGAAAATCGGGGGCCATAACCCTCTGCAGTAAAATTAATCTTTCATCTATGATATGATTGAAATTAATACGGAAATTTTACTCGACTAAAATAACGTTTTATTGGTAGGTTGAAAAAAAAGGCTTAATTTGAGATAAGACTTTTTATTTGCTTTACAAAATTATCATATAGGACTGGTTGCGTAAATTGGTACCTAGGTAGTTTTTACGACCACGTTCCGGATGCTGGTTGGCTTACAGTTTTAAAGCTTTTAAAATATGCATTATTATCTCAAACTTTTATGTGACAGCAATATGTAAAAATATAAAAAAATACGCTTTTATTTGACGCATTCTGATTAAGAATAAATATCATTAAAACTTACTGTTGATTACAGTCTATAAACATACTTTTATTTACAAAAAGAACGATTCCCGTGAACACGCGTTAAGCTTACTTCTTAATTAATTGACACTAACCCTATAATATTAACTGTGAATTATAATAATGAACAATAACATTGCTTCAAATGCTTTAATAATTTAATGTTAAGTAGGTAGCTCGCTGGTAAGCGGTTTAGTGTCGCCTTTAATGTGAAATTAACGGTTCGTGTAACAATAAAATTATTACTATAATTTTGTTAACATAAGAGTATAATTAAAATAAAATAATGTATATTTTTACGCTAGCTTAGTTTATCGTATGCTTCCGTCTACACTCATAGCGTCCCACTGCTGGGTTCAGGTCTCCCCCTATGGTACTACTAAAGTTTATCGTATAACGATAAACTTCAGTAGTACCTACCTAATAGAATAGTCTCTCCCTAAGAAGATACTGCTGTAGTTTATCGTGTATATTAGAATATTGTCTAAATTCCTGTTTGTTTTATTTTCATTTATTGTGTTCGTTATTTAGTTGTATTAAACCAGGAATTAATTAAATCATAGTGCTAAGATACATCAATGTATGAGAACAACGCTGATCTTAAATGGATAGGTACGTAATCTGATAAAAACCAAAGCTTTACATTGGTCCAAGTAAAACAAAAAGATTAATAGGTAACTTAAACATGCTATTTAAAATAGGCTCAACATATACAAATACTCACCAACCTGAAATCCACACAGAAAAGCGCGCTAAATCTCAGAGTTCATTCACGGGAAAAACGTCTCTAGACACAGAAATCGTTCACAGGACATCCACAGAGCACCTGCAATTCAACATCCAGTTCTGTACACAGAGCACTGTATTTCCTTATCGAGTTGTAGTTTTTACTTTTATGTAAATGTTATCGTGAAGTTGGGAAGACGGGACGCGTGCGCTCCGCTCGGTGGCTAAGCGTGGACTGCCGGCAGCCGGCTAGGAGCTTTTCTAAATATACACCCCCCGCAACCCTATGGGTTTGTTGTGGGTTAACGTTAAGCGCAACTCGCGCCGTGCAATTTTCTATAAATTTTCGCATAAGCTCTCGATGCTGTCAAAAGATGTTTTCGCCGGTATCGCGTGCATGGTTTAATTGAATTAAGTTTAAGGATGTTGGCTGTGTACGGGATGTGAACGGTTATAAGGTAGGAAGTTAAGAGTGTGTTAGGGGTTGGTATTGTAAAAATAAATAAGATTTTTTACTTCGGCTTTACTTGATGGACTTATATTTGCTACTTATTTAAGTAAATACAGATCCTTACTGATTATAAATTACTTAAATAATTAATTAACGTAAATTTGAGAAAAGCCACAATGGCATTGGTCATACCTAAATAAATAATCATTCCTTTAATAAAAATGAAAATAGATTTCAATTCGGCAGGCAAACTAACGAAACCAAACAGAATGTCATCTATGTATATTCATAGAAAACTAAGAGTAAATTTGATGAAAAAATATACAATTTATATGGGACCTTTTGGAAAATATACCCATTCGACAAAAAATTACAATGCGGTCCAATCACTTCTAAGAAATCGGATTGAGAACCTACTAGTTGAAGTGGGTTAGATACTGCACTTCATTTATGTACTAATACAATCACAGTATATTAAAAATTAATTTTATTAGAAAAAAAAACTATTAGCCGATTTTGATAAAATTTAAATAATATTTCGACGAATCGAAAATCTCCTCCTTTTTGATGTGAAATAAAACATGATGTTAGTGATAATGTTATTAATCATAATGTTATTGAAGATGGGAAATAGAGATAAGTATAACAAATGTAAGCCATAATAGTCTTTAGTGACCCAAAACTTCTAAAATTTAAAACCTTAGTCAAGCAACTGTCCTATACGACATAGACGCAAATTCAAGTTCTGAACATCAGTAGCAACGTCTGAAGATTTTATTTGTCTACGAAACAAAACGCAACGAGATTCAATCTGTTTTATTTACATTTTGGCTAAAAAACATTTTACGCAAACATTATTTATCTTTGTTTATTGCTACAGCCGTTACGTAGCGCTACGCAGTTTTTCGTAGCGCGATTTTCTGATTGACTTGTCAAGTGATTTCATATCACATTTTCGTATTTATTTTTCACGATACATAAAATAGGTTTTTAAGCATTAGTTGTAATGTACAAGATGTTTAGTGAAACTGAAATATAAGATGATGATTGTAAATGATTGTATTTATGAATTGTAATTAATTATTGTACATTTTTAACTAATGATACTGTTTTATTCTACACCAAACAAAAGATTCAGCAAAAATAAAAGATATATACAATAGCATTACATCGCTTAAATAAATTTCATACTTTGGATATAATATTTAAAAAAAAATACCATGAAAATGATTAAAAATCTATTAATAACTACTTTTAAGCTTGTGGTAATTAATTATGACATGCACACAAGTCCAGATGTACATGCCTAGTCTAAACCTGGGATTAAACGCGCACCCTTTCGCATGTGAGACTAGAAGTATTCCGACTAGCTTATTAAACAATGAGTACCTACATTAAACTTAATCTTATCAATTATCAAACTTAATCAATGAGAGTAGTAAGTGAACGATTTGTAAACTTAATCAAGCTTAAACGGTGAAGGAAAACATCATGAAAAAATCTGCTTGTAGAAAAAGGTTAAAAGCTTTCGGAAATACTCGTATGTTCCCTACCTACAATATGGCATAAAGCCCTTTTATGGGAGAGACCCGTGCCCAGCAGTGAAACGGTAAGTGTTGATACGTACGTGTACCTATATGTTATTGTTTTACTAAGTTGTTGTGTACTATTTAAGCATTGTTGTCCATAAAAATAGAAAAATTCTCGTATATTTCTAGCTTACGCATTTAAGATGGATTAACTTAATAGCAGCTTGGAATAATGAAGGCATTATGTTGAGAATGTTTTGCTTTTAAATGTCATAAGTTACCCAAAATTAATAAGCGTTTGCTAATAAGACAGATGTATGAGAACGATTTACTACACACACATACATGGTACACACATACATTGTACATACACCCTCATACCCTTATACACACACCTTACACACATCCATACAGACAAGCAGACAGATAATTAAACTCCTTGCACAGTACATAAGTAGTAAAGTCTAGATTTTGTTAATATTTTTATTTATTATTTCCTACTTTGTCTTAAATTATCGTAAATTACCTTACATGTGAAATAACTTTAGTTTAAATTTTATGGCATCATTTTTACTGCAATATAATTACTAATATTATAATAATATTTATACGAATGGACGCCATTGACTCCCGAAGCAAAGTATATTCTAGTTCTGGAGTCTTTGAATCTCTTATTACTGTGATACTAGATTTAATGTCAAATAAAACATTAATCATCGTTGATAAGAGACTAATCAATCGATTTTTATTACTTTATCACATACAAGAAGACACTTTTGAAGCTTTAAGGAATAATACCTAAGTACATATACAATAGGTCACCACCGATATATGGTAATAGTTTCATGGACTCGCACAAAATGCTCGGTCTATATTGTGTATAACTATCGTTTGTAAAACTTGCTTAAGGCTTCTCTATGTCCCAATAATTAACATGTTTATTTTCAAGTTGCGAGTGAATTTGTGTGCTTTGTCTTAAGCCGCATACATCAGGCAAGACTTGGTTAAATGCGAACCTACTTAAAAAAATTAAAAACTTATGCTTTTCTAGCAATATATATAAGTTTATTTTTATTGATCGAGCGAGCGTCTCGGCTTCGGATCTGGCAAATTCGTTACATAGTTAGTATGTTTGTGTTTGCATGTTTGTATGTCTCCTGAAATTTCGTACTCTCGTACAGATCGTAATTTCCAACCAATTTTGATAAAACTTGGTATACGAATTCTACAATTTTATAATTTTATAGTCGTCGGGGAATTTTAGTAGAGGGATATTTCTACCAACAAGGGGAAGAGTTGCTACGGCTCCATTTACCTGTAAATGGAGCCTTAGCAACTCTTCCCCTTGTTGGGAAATTTTGTTTTAAATTTTGAGTTGGTACAGACATGCAGAACATAACATTAACTAATATTATATTCCTGAATATGAAAAAGCGGTAAAGTTATTGTAGATTTTTTATTTAGTTATATTTTTCCGTTATTATTATCATGAAATCAACAAATTCTTTAAAAAATATGCTACGAATATACGGAGATAGCGACACTACATATAAGAAAGGAAGAAAAAAAATACTGTTATGGTTGCAATTTACTCGTAAACTATTTACAAGTAGTTAAAAATAAGTTATAGAAATTTTCACTTATCTGCTATGACATATTTTATTTATTTATTTATTAATTATTATACTGTTTCATTATTTCACATCATAATAATTAAGTAATATTTTGGACACTAATTACTTAATACATATACACAAATTAATTATTTACATAGGTAGGTAACTGTACTTCTCTCATTCTAAATACTTCTTGTTAGAAACCGGTTCTGAATCAGCATAATGCTGGTGTCTATGTAGTGGGTGTATTTTGGTGCAGGCATTGATTTTAAATTGCGTTGGCATTCATAGCACTTTTTGGGGGTAACAGTCCAGACGATTTAAAAGTACATATTATCAATATATGAGTACACTACATTTTATAGTATTTACTTTGAATAAATTAATAGTAAACGTTATTTCAGGCAGTAAAATATTGGTGCGGAAATATTGACGTAAACCCATTTTTTTCACAGAGCAATTCTATTTGTTTTGTATTTCATTTGATCGCTATAAAGTTTTTACTGACCTAGCAAGCGAAACATCTTTTCATGGAGACGTGCAAAATGTTCTTTTGTTTGTCAATTTATTTTTGTATGTATATATGTTTGTCTGAAAGAAAATTCGTAAACTTGAGTGCGACGAATATACGAAATACGTTTAAATATAAAGAATAGACTTGCGCTTGACCGCAGCTAGCCTGATGTAAAGCTACGATGCGGCAAAGAATGTGACAAGCTTGCCTAGAAGAAAACGAATCCAATTCTGACGTACCTTTTATTACGGGTTGTACGAATTTTCAAAAATATTTAGTTTTCGGAGATATATGGTTGGGGAGGTGGTGGGTATTTCTTTAAAAAAAAGAAAGAAGTTTCGTTTGATAATGCTACTACGGTTACTGGTACACGAGTAAGAAACAAGTATAATTAAATAGGTATTATGATAAAAATATATATTTATTAATTTTATTTTGTAAATATATTTTTTTTAATAGCAAACTGCTTTCGGTCAAACATACCATAGACTACCAATATAAAAAAAAGACATTGCTACTAAAAGCAAATCAAAATTTCTTACTTACCGACCAAGTTTCACAACTTAGCAATAATAATTATGCTTATTAGCCAACGTCCCGAAAAAAATAATGCCATGCACGATACCCAAACTTAGATTAGAATATTTTGGCACAGAAACTAAGTAAGTAGATTAAAACTTACCACATTTTTATTATTCTAGATAACAAACTATAGGCTGGTGCACGCAAATATGGTAATGCAACTTTTTGTTGCAAACTAGTTGGCCTAGCGAGCTTAGCGTCTCTGTTTTGAGTATGGCATCATTTACTTTCATCTGTTAGTAGCTGTAAGTCTAGTTGTCGTTACTCGCTTACAACTCGTATTTTCCTTTTCAACCAATTTTGACGTTTGGTATATATATATTTTATTATTTTTAAAAACAACTTTAAAGTGCATATACGGAAATATTTTGTTTTCCTAATGTGGGGAAAGTATCCTGCGATGTTAGTTGTCCTTTTTAACCCCCGACGCAAAAACGACAGGGTGTGTGTGATAATTATTATCAGATTATACATTATGATAACTTCAAATCCAAGATAGCTGCAACAACAAATGTCAAGGGTTTTTTAATATTTTCCTACTTGGTGGACAATTAGCAGAACTTCTAGTTATCTACAATCTTTACGTTGGCATTGGTATTATAAATTCTACGGGTCATTTCAAGGAATTACGTTAGTTAAAACCTATTTAGCTGTTTCATTTAGTTTATCTTTAATGTAGTTAATAAAGCTATTTGTAATTGTAATCTATAGGTAAAGTCGCGACAGCTCATGTGCTTTTACTCATAAACGACTGTCCACAAGTAGGTTATATTTTTCTAGTGTATTTGTATGTATGTCTAACTCTGGAACCCTCTACAGCTTACACCGGTATGCGGTAGACCGATTTTGTCTTTAGATTTCCTAGTCTTTGAATTGCAATAATAAAGCTGATTATTTTTAAACGATTTGGTTCTTGGTTATTTTTATTAATAGCACAATAGTTCTTGTAAATATTTCAGGAGGTATTGATGATGTAACCTTGAGAATTTTGTTTTTTTTTTTAGATAACCCTTAAGGTTTACTGTAAGACTCTCCCCTATATGCAGATGGTTATGAGTTACTTTTTGTATGGAACTGTTGATTTTTTTTCGCAATTTCGGGGTTGAACTCATAGTAAAAGTAATTTGTAATGATGAGTATAATCAGCCTCTTTTGGTTTAGTACACCCCTAACCGATAACCTGTATTCGAACATTTAAACTGACGTTTGATGTCAAATGGATTTAATAAATTTCTTATCAAATTGACATCAATCAGTTATCGATGGCAAGATCCGTACCTACTTGCAAAAAATGTTATACCATAACAATTTATATCGGTCATTATAAACATACCTATAGAACCGTACTTGCACCTGCAGGTCTATCTCTAAGTGCAAATCCTATAATCCTTTTGCTGCCTATGTATTAAAGCGTCATCTTGTGTCAGTATCAAGTACTACAAAATCCTGCAAGCAGCCTTACGGTACGAGCAACATCTACTATTAGTTCGAACATTTTCTGACAGATGGCGTTAACAATTATTGTAAAATATTTAAATATCTACTAAGAAAGAGAGACGGACGAGCGGATAAACAGATCAAAACTTTCAGAGTTCCTTGCAATACTACAAAACCCTTAAAGACACAACCGAGTTTACTTAACTGTCGGGAGACTAGAATTTCTCCAAACAATTACAAAAATAAATTGTATCATGATAGAGATGAAAAAATACCAACTACCATATTAAAAATTATTATTTATAAACATTGTAAAAAAGAATATATATTCATAGGGTTTAGCTAATAATAAACCGCACCTATCTTATCTGTCGGTACACTCAGGTACAATATAGACAACATCAAGTAACAAGGTACAGTCTAGCACGTGCCCTTGTAACTGGAAGCTCTAATTGGAATCATTGTGGGCGTTACATGTTCTCCTAGCGAGATACCTAAATGGACTAGAAATGTACTTGCTAAATGTTTTAGATAATATCTAACCTAAAATAACTAATGGATAGTTTGTTCGTCTTAAAACTCTCGAATGTGACTAAAATATATATTTATTTATTTATTTCTGTTTTATTTTGTGGTACAGTATTGGTACCATCACTTTTTTTTTCATTTTATATTGATACACCACCGACATTTCTGTTTGCACTAAGTTGTTAAAGCGTCGATCTATCTATCTCTCAATCTAGGCGCTAAGCAAGCCGCCGCCTGTGCGAAGAGTAAAAAACAGGATTTTTCAACTTTTCGCATTATTTGCCTAGTTATCCTAAAATCCAATTTCGTTTACATTAAGATAACTAGATACTCTTGCTTGCAATACCGGAAGCCCTAAGTTATAATATTTAGGATTCTTTAAAGCGCCTTATATATAATAAAATGTACTCATTTATAATACTTTACTCATATGTTAAGCATAATCTTGTCTGAAATTCAATAACAAATAAAATAATTATCATGTTTTTATTAACATCTCGTTGTTTTATTCAAATTTGGTGACGAATTCAAGTTTTGGTACCATCTAACTAAAGCACAGACTACACAGCAAGCTAACTTAGTTAACATGGCTTGTTTTCTCATCAAGCAACTTATCTACGTACATTGACGTATCACATAGTTTCCAAAGACCTGATCCCTGGCCCGTGTCTCAAGAGCAGTAACCAGAGTATCCCCCTCCCTCTGCATGAGTATTGAATTGAAACAATGTATTGATTAAAATGACCTACGCCTATGTCTACGTGCTTTTAAATAACCTAACTATACTAGCTGAGTACTCTTAACTACTTTAATAGTTCCTTAATTCAGTATAACCACATTTCATGAGCCATATAGACCGCGCTCGAGCTTCGAGGAATTCGAGGCAGAGGTGGCTGACGACGCTGCGCCGCGCTTAAACCACGCTTAATACCTACCCCGAACGCTCAACATCAGTGTTAAGGCCAACACGCAAGAGTATACTTACAACAGCCACTACTATAACGTCCACAAAATGTGGCCGCTAGGACTAAGTCAAGACTACCCCGATCGAGTATTATGTCTGCCAGTGAGCTTGTCTCTAAGTTCTCTTGGTTATTAAACGCCTACGAGTAAATCTTGACACGTTAATACGTGGATTAATTTAAACAAACGAGACTAAACTCTGATGAAAAACATTACACATACTCGTAGGTGGCGAATAAACCAACATACATTCATTTGCCTCCCACGGGAGACCAAAAATTCAGTTCCAGAATAACTAAGTAACCCTGCTACGCTCTGCAAGCTACGCTTAACTGTGTTAGCCTTGCTTAGCTTTCAGTACCACCTGCGCTTTAGGATTTTAAACTTGGTGATTAAAACAAATACATACTACCAACCTACATAAGGTAAAGGTAAAATGATTTAATTAGTAATTATATTATTGTTTCGACTTTCGACTTTCAGGAATAGGTAAGAAAATACAGTTTAATTTAATTAAATTAATAATATATATATTTATTTATTTCTGTTTTATTTTGTGGTACAGTATTGATACCATCACTTTTTTTTCATTTTAAATTGGTACACCACCGACATTTCTGTTTGCACTAAGTCCGATCCATCCATAGGTTGCCTGGAAGAAATCGTTTTAGGCGATAAGGCCTTCCAATGTTTTGTTTATAATATATTTAGCTGTATTTTTGTTTTTGGTGTGCAATAAAGATACTCGTATATTGTATTGTATTGTGTTTGCAAAGTCAACAGCTCATAGAATTACTTGTACTTTTTTATGAGATTACCTATCTGTGTTACAATTTCAATTGCAAGAGATTGCAGATCACCATTGATTGTCACACACGCCGCAACTGTCTATAGATAGATAGGTATAGAGTATCTGGTTATTGGTTAGGGTTGTCAGGGTGAGAAGAAAGGGGGTCATGACAAACAACTTTTGGTACAAGATCAACCTGCAATTCAAGATAAACATGTTACATATATTTTGTGTTCGGCCGATTAACTTTATCAATGAAACAGAACTTATTATTGATTCTACGGAAACAGCTAACTTTTTTCTTGGATAACTTGTTGCTCCCATAATGTAATATGTTTGCCATAATGCATAAAGTGATCTCCATTCAACTTAGTAGGTATCTTTATATCTGTATCTTTGCCGATAACTCTGTATTCTAATGATCACGAGTGTGTAATCAGCTTTATAATATATTTCTACGCAATGTTTCGAAGGGGGTTTCCTTGTAACGCTACAATCACTAGAAGTGACTAAATCAGGTCACGTTCATAATGCTATAAATTTTCATGGATTAAGTGATAAGTTATTACACTACTCTTGAAATTTAATACCTGATACTCATATGAAGGAAATCATTTATATTTACGCGAATTTATCCTCTATCAAAATATATAAAATATAATGTAGGTATAGAGTTTGGATTGTACCTATGTATAAGTATTGATTTCGACCAATTCCGGTGATTCAATGTTTATATTGAAAAATGAGCTTTTCTCTGAAGTGTGACATTTATAGCTACGAATATAGCTCTTTATTAATGTCTCACTTCAGATCTATACTAATAATACGAGTAGAACACAATTCCGTAGCTACATTACGTATAATTTTGATATACAATAAAGTCGCGTAAATACAAATAATTTAAATTGTGATTATTCAGGTCCTTGGAAAAAGTTATGTACCTATGTATGTTTGTGAGTTTGTTTGTATCTACCACCATAACATGTCATTTAATTGCCAGAACTCATTTAGAATTAAGATTTTAAATTTGTGGGTGTGATTTTTGGTAGTTCAGCAGTCGAATCGTCTCCCCTTTTTTTAATGTTCTTTTTTTATTTAGGACATAACTTTATCGTTC
The DNA here is from genome assembly GCA_947049295.1 of Ligdia adustata. Taxonomy (NCBI): domain Eukaryota; kingdom Metazoa; phylum Arthropoda; class Insecta; order Lepidoptera; family Geometridae; genus Ligdia; species Ligdia adustata. The sequence continues at coordinate 5,365,405 of OX346214.1, read as the reverse complement.
GAAACCGTGTCTCGTAGATAATTTGTGTAAGGGCGCATGAATCGACTATTTTTTACCCGACTGCGAAGGAACGGGGGTTATGTTTTTCGAGTGTAAGCATGTTTATATATTTCCTTAGCACGCCCTACAGCCTAAACGGCTTGTCGAATTTTATGTGAGTAGTGTCGATAGATTTAAAAATTGAATTACAGATTTTTGGTACCAAAAAGTTATTTAAAAAAAGTTTTTAAAATACATCAAGTGTGTTATCAAAATAAAAAAATAACAATGATTTCGAATATATATATATATATAGGAAACACGTTTTTTAAGATATAGCAGTCGGTTTTTTTTAGTTCGATTCTTACCACTTGTTTAACTTATGATGCTTATAATATTTCACCTTTATTGGCACCTACACCAATTACATATCGATTTAAATAAATATAATTAAAAAAAAATCGTTAAACAAAATAAAATACTTAACTACCTACATCGTACCTACTATCTGCAATTTTTATTTTTACGTAATAACATTTTCAGTTCCAATAATTCTATTTTGAGTACTGAAGGTTAGTAACATAAATATACTAATTAGGTTATACGAAGTCGTGTTAGCATTACATTAGTAATTACATAGTCAAAGTTACCGCTTCCTTAGGTAAAAAAAAAAAACGGCTAAAAGATTGACGATTGAATTTAATTGATCCTTTACTATTTAACGTTTGTCGCCAATTCGATACTGAACCGTAACCAGATCAAGTTTTTTGAACTTTGTTATCAAACAGATTCTTTTAAAAAATGTGGCCGATAAAACTGTTTCAGTTATTTCTATTTAAAATCAAACACCGTCCATCGATCGATTATCATAAAATTTAAGTAAGACCACTCGTAAAGTATACTTGTTTTAGAGCAAAAGAATTGTTCAATTCGGTCCAGCCGTCTCCGGCCAGAAATTAAATAACAAAATAAAAACATACAATCGTATTGAGTAGGTGCCATCAACAATACGTAACCTATTGCTGTAAGTTTTTAACTAATGTTTAGAAAATGAAATAATTCTTCAGACTAACTATTTATCCGACTGCGAAAGAAGGAGAGTCATGTATATTTCTTTGGCACGCTCTAGAGCCTAAATAGCTTGTCGTATTTTTATATGAGTGGTGTCAATAGATTCGCCTTAGTAGTGAGATTGACACTGGGTACATCAAAATAAAAAAAAAGATATTAAGGATGATACACAGGTTTAACGATTTAGTAGTTGTGTTTTATTGAACTCGCTTCTATCCACTTGAATTATTATCTGAAGATGTTCGTAACTCTAAAAACGAATTGTAGGTGTGAAAATACAGGATTTCTGTTACCAGGTAATTGAGTGCATTCATTATTCTGTACCGGTGTGTTAATTGTGTTTGGTTGTACCATCAAAAATACATATTTTCGGAAATACTTTACACATTCTATTAAAACTTGTCATTACGTGGTTTTATACTCTATAAGTACGAAAGACACGCTTACACTCATTGACAGACCAGAATCAACCTAGCTATGTATTCTAAATTCTTAAAATTGCCATGAAATAGTGTACAGTTGCAACAATTAATCATCGTAAAAAGGAACAAGCGATAAATGCTATCATAATCGATTGAGTATCTACGTCCGTCGAGTGGCGCTTATCAGTTCTAATCGTTTTAGATTATTGTTGTAATTCACTTAGTCTTTCTAAATACGTGTTTTGAAGTAGCAGTATTTATTTGTTGTGAATCGTGTTTACTATTAGTTGTGTTCTGTAATTATATTTAAATAAATAGATGACAAATATGGTGAGTGCATATTTTGTAGAAAATTAATCTTTACTATCTATGTCAGCTTAATTATACACACTAATAATATTGACAATACGAATATTTCAGGAATTACTGAATATCTTGCGCTAACAAATAATAATAATATGGGACAACATCCACACAAAGGTCTTCAGGTCCATAACTAGACTAAGCTTGTGCTAGGGTAACCTGCTGACTGATATACATAAATATATACTTAATATATATATATATACAATAAACACACAGACACAGGTCAAACAGATATGTTAATGCACACAAATGTTTGACCTATCCGGGGATCGAACCCGGGACTAGCGGCGCAGGAGGCAGGGTTGCTACCAAATGCATCTCAACTTTTTCAATAGGAGCAAGACATCTTATTACAAATTGTCGAAATAATCTAGTAGCTGAGTAACTAATAGATAGAAATACTCGTATCCAGAAACTTAGGAGAGTTCTCCGTGATGAACTGATCGAGAAAGAATCCATTCTTCAAGTCTAGTGCAATTTGTTATAGAATTGCGCGATTTTAGTGTCTCTGTTTAGGTTAGTAATTTGGTTTTTAAATATTGGAGACACATATCATAAGTTCATAGGAGTAATAACGATACTAAGATAAAAGTATAAAATGCGCTATTTACAGAAACTATCAAGAAGAAACTTCACGTAAAATGCCCAAAAAAGGCTCCTATGAGTATAATGTACTTAATAGTAGGAGAGCCCACGATGCTAAATCGGGATTTACTCGAGCGTCATAGAGACGTATTGCGTTGCAAAGCTTAGATGATAGGAAGTAGAAAATATTATAGGTGTTTCCCATTTTAGTGGTGGAGGAAGCATCTAGAAGGATATATTTTTTTTCTAAGGAAATCAAAACATGTAAATGTTCGAGCGTGTCAGATTATAATATTTTCTATGCTCCATCAGGCTTCTGATAACAAATATATGTTAAACTGACAATTTGCATGGTGGGGATGGCAACACAGGTTAAAAATAGCTAAGAAAAAAGATTTCCCTCTGGTCCCTAACATTCCACTCAAATCATTCAATTATTGACATGCACACTATTTAGCTAGTAATAAAGGTTTATTACTAGCTAAATAGTGTGACGCATTTGATTATTTCAGGCAAACAAAGGTTTTTTTTTAATATTTTGCGGGCTGCTCTTATAGCTCGGCTCTTTATTGAGAGCTTATATTTGGTAGATACACTCAACAGGACCTAAGGAATCTCCCATGTGTTAATCTGCCACGCTCGATTATGTCACAAAATCCCGTCTTGGGCTCCCCTACTATACGCTTTATTGCTTCATGATAGTCTCCGACCGAAATTTCGGTTTCGGAAGTTGTCGTGCACGCTCGCTTTAGTTCGTTTCTCGCGACAACGCTTTTTCGGACGCTGGCGGCCGTATTCGTTGTTGTCGTGCCCCGTTCGGGTAGTTCCATAGAAACAAAATGTCAGTGCGTTATCGCTTAAGTTTGTTGAACAAATTTAATATACCGTGTTTTCAATTTATGTCCCAATTAATGAATAAATTGGACCGAATTTTAGTATTTTAAGAAATTTTATACTTGACCACGTGAGTTTCGGTTTCGGCCGGAAAACCAGTTTCGGTCGGACTCTACTTCATGATAAGGAATAGGTAATTTTGTAAATATTCAAAAGCCGCAAAATTAATTAACGATGGAACATCTTACATACACGTAATTTGAACGTGTTTGATAGTAGATAGACTTTATTTTATTTATCTGCGTAACATTGCGATTTAAATGAGTGAGCGATGCGGGCAAACTGTCATAGTTTTGAGCCTAGCAGTTTGTAAGTATGCATAGAAAGTGAAGTAAAGTTTCATACTTTTACTTGACTTTAGGAAAGTAAATACAACGTGTGTTATAAGTGTGACGTGTCTGATGCTCCTGAACGGATAAATCCATTTTGATTGAAGGTCAATTAGTCGGTAGTGTGTAGTGTTAGTTATGTTTGATAATAATTGGTCCAAGATAGCCAGCGCCACAAAATGGCTAATAACATATTTTTATACAACTCCCTCAGTATGGGTATCAAATAAAAGGAATTGACTGGTAAAATACATAAATAATGATAAATTCTAAATTTAAGATGGCCGCCACCTCAAAATGGCTATTTCGGAGTTTTTTCATTTTACTTGTATCCTTTTTAAGAGCTTGGAATATTTTTAGCTGTAGCAAAATTATTATGGTCGCGATGTCGCAGTTCGCGACTAGTATTACAACTATTGAGACTAACAGGGAGTAGGTAAAATAACAGATTTTTTACTCGTAAATATATACAATAGGTACATAGTACAAATATGGCGCCAATTTTGTTCAGCGTGATTACTGTATAGATAAGATCTGTGCTGATATAAACTTACATATTTGTGTAGTAGACATTATATGCAAAGCAAGCGCAAAAATAAATGACATAGCATAATTATTATATATTTCTCATTATCAGATGCAAAAATTTTGTTAAAACTACAAGAATTTTCTTATCATAACTAAATTAATCACAAGCACAATCAGATTAATCACAAACTTATTGACATGATTTCACAGAACTACTTTATAAAAAAACTAGCTGTGCCCCGCGGTTTCAGCAGCGTAGTTCTACTAAAACTAAAACTAACTTCGAACTACTTTTTCAAGTCGGTTTAAAAGTATCCCATGTCCTTCTCCTGGTTCTAAGCTACCTCCCCATCAGTTTTCAGCCAAATCGGTTCAGCCGTTCTTGAGTTATAAATAGTGTAACTAACACGACTTTCTTTTACTTATATAGATGTTTACGTAAAATACAAAAATAATTCCGAATTCTAATATGGTTCGGATTGCTGTTGATGATTCAAAGTATGAATAATCAACTATGTTATGCGATAAAACACAAGTATTTCAGTAGTCATGTTATCACCCATTCATTACTAAAGTAGCGTTATTGAAAATTAAAGAATTCAGAAGCTGATAACATGGGTACAAGGATCGTTATCCATAGTCAATTTAACAGTGATTAATTTTTACTTTAAAAGTTTAATTTAAAGCGTCTTGCACTTTCGGGCTTGTAAATTTGAACATATAGGTTTCAAGGAAAACCTTGTTCTAATATTTACATCTCATTTTGTATTAATCTACATCTAGACAAAGAAAATAAAGATCTCTACTGGAAAACAGTAACGATGCAACAAAGCCGATGAGATTATGTATATCTGTTCGGGTATACCTTTCCTTGGAGGTTCCCCTCTGGATACATACTTTATGGAATTAGCTGCGCATCACGGAGCGTTAATTGTCTCCATCTAGCGACGATAATTTTAATGCGATTTTACGAGAGAAAAACAAACTCGATCTTTTCCCCATATCTAATATTTTAATTTAGTGACCCGTTCTGCATGCCTCTACCAATTGTCGGTAAATGGCATTAGCAAATGTTGGTGAATACTCCCCATATCAAAAATTTTATTCTGGACAACAAAAATTAAAAACAATTCCTAGAACTATACAGATTTCATTTAAAAAACTAACGTGTGTTGATTTATTTTGATTAACAATACGGGTTTTCACAATAATAACCACACAGATTCTGCGAATTTTTCGTCTAGTACATATTCAGTCAAGTACGACAAGTACCAGCATTGAAACAACCTACGAATAACAATTTTATATAGATACATTAATATATGTTGAATTCCAAAAAAAATTGCCCTTGAATTGCAGCAAAGAGGCTTCGCTCGCGTAGCCAATAAAATGATTATGAATATAGATAAGCATGTTCTCCCCAGGATGACGGCAGCATCATGCGGAGCATGGGGTCCGTGGTGATCCAGGTGGGTGCTTTGGAACTGATCGCGAGATACTCCATGAACTCTGGTCGCGCGACCAGCGTACTGTCTTCTCTGCACGAGTTCAGGTCGCAAGAGGTCGAGCTGGCCGGCGGGAAGCAGTGGAATTGGAAGTATTTGAGAGTAAGTTTCTATATGTAAATTCCAGATTTTCGTACTACTACAAGAAATCCTTTAAGTTTTGCCCTTTGGTTTGTCTGCCTGACATGGATCTAACGTTTACTGTATTATAGTCAAAAATATGTCAAACTTGATACCAATGTAGTTTTCTAATAGTTTTATATTGACATTCCATCATATTAGTCCTAAAATTCGACAATATTCTCAATCAAATAAAAAATACTAAAAAGTGAAAATAAACTCAGTTTTATAGGAACCGTACTCTTAAAAAATTATTACCTTTCATTGTACATTTACATTAAATACAATATATTATTATAACATAAAAAATCATGTCCTTAATGATGATGCAATACATAAAATATTAACTAAATAATTGCGTTAAACCAAAAAAAATTACATTACATGATTAAAAGGCCTAACATTTGCCTTAAAAAAGCTAATTTCATGTCTTAATCATAAATAACAACTTGCTTAGATTGCCAACGAAGAATAATTGATATTCGTAAATAGAATAAAATTCTTTTGATATTGCCCTGAGACGTTTAATCTAATGAACAATGGAATAGGCCTAGGGGTCGTTTGATATAACGTTTATTAAATCTAGAGATTTATTTTATCTCAAGAGTTCTAGTTCAGTCAGATATTAAGTTTAGATTGATTTAATTATTTTGTAATAAGGTGTTCAATCTGAATGACATAAGTTTACTAATAAATGTTCTTATTAAGGACCAGCTTGCAGCAATTAAGTAGTAGATACATACTTGTATTACTTACTATCTTTTAAACGAATTTTTTGTCGATATTCTTGCTTTGTTTCTCCAATAGTTCCTCTGACACAACTATGGCAATTAATAGGACAGAAGTGTACAATTATATGGCAAAATAACTATACTCGTACTTACCTTCAAAGAGTTCTTAAATTCTATAATATGCAAGTTTCCTTCCAACATTTGATCATAAAAAAGAGATAATATTTTACAAAACATTGCCGAATACAGCGTTCTAAACAACAAAGTGGTTTTATATATTAAAATTCTTAATGCCTAGTTCTTCCGCCTAATTCAGTCTAGATGATCATTTTGTTTACTATATGATTATTTTGTTGCAGGATCAATTTGACCAAAAGGATCTAGAAGGCCTATACAGAAAATACGATGACAAACTAAAAGAAACGTTGATCCATATTTTTCTGACACTTCTTGTATTTTTTTCTTCAATACACATAATTTTTGTCGTAATTGGAACATATATGGAGGTAAGCTTTACTTGTCTAGTACTAGGAATCGAAATGGGCTCACACAAGGTAACTTTAGCGTTCACAGGTCCAAAAGCGTCCATTATTTAGAAAACTTGCCTTCCCGAATTAGATCAGAAACGTCATGCTTAAGAATAAATCTAAAGCATTAACTAAGACTATTTAACCTTCTTAGGTCATAATACACTTAGAACAACTCGGATAACCTATAGGTATTGCGCAACATGAGTTCAGGTGTTCTGGACAATAATTCAAATTTTCCAGCTACTTATGTGCTTTTGCCAGAAGATAAGCCCTATCGTTGTAGACGACACAGACGATATCATCATCATTATTAGAATAAATAACTAAAATTTAAAAATATATCACATACAAATATATATGCTATAAAAGAGTAAACTCTGATTAAGGTCACAATCAATGTAGATACTAAACCACTGTACCTAAATTTGTGAGGGTATAATATGTTTTAGTTTGTAGGGATTTCAGAAACCAAAGAGGGTTTTTGGTAATTAAACCCCTAAGGAGGTCAAACTGGAGCTCAAGCCTTGAAACTTCTATTATCAAGTTTCGTATTTTTCAAATAGGTATCTTAATGTAGAACAGTTTTAGATATATTTGCATCACTACAACGAACAAAAGACTTAGCCATGAAGTTTCTGAGGAATTGGTTTATCAAAATTCTGTAATATTCCGAGGCAGGCGACATAATCCCTCAAAGATTAGATAATGCCAAAGATGCTGAAGGTTTTCCCTAATTATTGCAGGAAATACAATCACAGTCCACATACTTGTCCATGGGAATGTATGTTCTGCGATTGTTAGTTCCAATAGTGTCACTTTGGAAGAGGTTGTATGACCCACTAAAGAAGAGATGCTTTTGGACACCCATCCTTGTGACGTTCATGATAACGGTGGATGTTGTTTTAACAGGTAAGTAAACATCATTATTTTCATTACAGAACTCTTGAAAAAATAGGAGGTACTCAATTCGGAGGTTTTTTCTTTAATGTTACTTGATTTCTCGATCGATTTAAAGTATCCTCACTTTTTTAAAATCGGTCCAGTGGTTGGGTTATTAAATCGAAATACCTGAAATAGTTCTATCGGCGTATATAATGTAGTAAATAACCGTATTTAATGGAAGTTGGTAACCACTTTTTTATAAAGAACTAGCTGACCCGCCGAACTTCGTACCGCCTAACAGTTATGTATGTTTCTCACCCTTTCAAACCTTCCCTGGAGTACGACAATCATTTCAAGACTCAAATCACTTACATTGACCCAGCCGTTCACGAGTTTTAGTGAAACAAACGGATTCATTTATATATATATATATATATATATATATATATATATATATATATATATATATAAATTTATTTCTGTCATAAGAACCTTCTCCTGACAATAACAAACACAACAAAAAAAAATAGTGAAATCGGTCCAGCCGATAGCGTGACCAAGCAATATAGGGATTCATTTATAAATATATATATATATATAGATTTTTCGTATATTCTTTGTGGTTCATCTTTGTGGCAGAATCTCAAGGCCTCCAGAAGACCTCTGACATCCGGCTATGACAACAAAAAACCCTATATATCACACTTACATAAAAATATGTATGTTTGTCCTTCTTCACACTCGAACGGCTGAACGGGTTTAGATGATACTTGGTATCAAGAAAGCTTATACCCTGGATTAACACATATGCTACTTTTTATTCCGGATCATTTAAGGGTTCCCATGTGATGATCAAATATGAGTTATATTGAATTACATTAGTGATTTCACATAACGGATTTAAGACTTCTGAAATTTTATAAACTTACTTATTATCGTGATCTTCGAAGACTCTATGCAGTATTTACTAACACATAAACCTCCACACCTAAACAGAAGTATTTAAACTCATCGTTGAAACTTTCTCTAACTATTTTGTCACTAATTGAAGGTGAGCAACTCTAATATGCTATTTGTCCAGCAAAGAATTTTGCTGTTCTACTCAATGGTAATGGTTAAACTCGTGCTGATCAATGAGCAGTATGTATTATAAATTTAAAGCCCGATTTTAAATTATACTACCACTGTTTCAGATGTAGCTGTCAGCATTTACAGTTTTGCTGAAGGTATATCATTAAGACCAGCATACGGTACGATGGTGCTCCTGTCTGTTTACATCTTCCTGCCTATGAGGAATAACTTCTTAGCGATTTTTTTGGGCATGTTCGTCAGCACAACCTACGTCCTTATCTTCGCTTTCTTTACTTACGACAGCAGTCCGCATCTTGGTACAGTGGTAAGAGTATGTAGTAATTTTTTTGACTAAGAACTTTTATTAGAAAATAGATATGGTTTTTATGAGAATAACTTATTTTATTTGCGGGTTGGCCTCATTTATTGTTCATTAGCTTATCCGAACCGGTATTGTGATGGATTTTTATTTTATTAGAAGGAGACTAAGTAAATAATAACTTAATAATCTTTATGTGGCCCTTATTTTTCGGTGTTCCGAATACTTTCATTTTTCTAAAATATTTTTAGATATCATCTGACATAATTTATTTGATTGGTGTAAATCTGATGGGGCTCTACTTCAGATTGATGAACGAAATAGTCACACGAAGATCTTTTTTGGATAGAAGAGCATGTGTTGAAAGTACTCTACGGTTGAAGTTTGTCAAAGATCAAGAGGTAAGACCATCTAAGACACAGTTTGAAATATCTGGTGGGACTCAATTGGATAAGATCCGAATTTACAATATTGAACAAGCGATCATAGTGTCTTTGCTTCGACTCTGACAAACTTTTCTTAGGTCTGCGTGTCTGTGTTTAGTGTAGGTATTTGTGTGGAAATTTTGTAGTCGCGTAAAGGACGTAATTTTAAATCTTTATAAAAATTAATGGTGATCTGGGTGATACTAGCTGGGTGGACAAAGTGGAAATTAATAAGTACTTCGGACTTTTTTTACCTGCATGGTACGAATATTAACCAGGATAGATTCTACGAGTTTATAAAATTTTCTTGTCTTCAGGGTCCAGAAAGTCTTTTATTAGATAGATACTTTTACTGTAGACACAATTATCTCACAATACTTTACAAATAAGAAACTTTTATTCATTATAATTGGTTTTATATACTTTTGAATTGCTTTCAAAACATGATATGTTCTAGGAACGTCTAATGATGAGTATTCTACCGGAACATATTGTGTCTAAAGTACGTCAGGACATCAGGACTATGTTTTTAGGAATACAGTCTCATAACATGAGCCACACTATGCGATCCTTCAAGTAAGTAAAACAACAAAAAATATGGAATCTAAACAAATATCATTTACAAGATGACAATTTTTTTTGTTAAAGTGTATCCTACTAATATTATAAACGCGAAAGATTGTATGTATGTTTATAATTCCTTTACGCATAAACTGTTTAATTGATTTGGATAAAATTTGGCACCAAGATAGCTTATGTCCTGGATTAACGCATAGGATTCTATACCAGGAAAACGCTGTGTACCCCATGGGTTAAAAAAAAACCGCGGATACCGCGGGCGCAGCTACCTACGCTAGATTTTTTTTAACTTAGCAGGAAAAGTAGTAAGTAGTAGAGTATAAGTACAAATATTTTAGCTGTCAAGTGAATAATGGTATGATAATAGATGAATTTAGGTAGGTATAGTCCTAATACAAGAATAGAATGGGTTGCCATGTTTTATCTTTTTTAATATGAGTTTCGTTTTTATTGACTTTATACAAGGTTATCGGTTTGGGGTGTACTAAGCGGCGAATACCAAAGAGTATTCATCATCACTATTCTACCCTGAAAGTTTCATTACAAATGAAGCATATTTTAGTCATCGTACAAAAATCAAAAATTGTTTATCCGTTTTCAAATTGCATAACCCTAGTGTTATTTACGTACACATACACAGCAGCCTGTGCGGCGCTCACTCACGCTCACTCACGCCGCCACGCCCCGCCCCGCCTGCTCGCGGAAACGAAGGAATGATAATACTACGCTGATAACTACATAACTTTGTAGCAGGTTATTATTATTATTTAAGACTTACCCATCTTCAAAAAAGGTATCCTTCTCGGTCGATACAGAGACTAGCACTAGGACGAACGGTCTGACATCTTCAATAATATAACAGCATACGGGAATCTCCGCACAGACTCCAGTATGCTCTAAATTGCTGATGCATGCCGATTTCGCTAGTGCATTCGTCAGCAGTCAGCAAACGTAAACTATTAAACACTTATGGACACTCTATAAAGGTTTCGGTGGAGTGTGATCCGTTTGAACTATGGGTATGACAACAACAACCACATACACTTAACGCTCACATAATGAAAACTTAACAATAAGTACACAACTAACCAAGTCTAGCAACTAAAAAACAGTGTAACAAGAAATCATATTTAAACATGCTAATTCTCTATCCGGAGGCTGTTCCCCCACGTTGCTGGCCGCGGATCTAAAAGCCAAGCACGTGGTGTGGGGGTCAACCCACATCAGATCAGAAGGACGGGCGCTGTTGATGGAGACTCAATATCTACAAGGGGATCAGTGAGCCCATCAGCCTCGAGACCTTACACGACCTGGATGGGACGCACCAACCCATCCTCATAACCATAGGTGCCCAGACGTCCTTCACCATGCCGAGGCCGACAAGGAGGATGACGAATTGGGACCAATACAGGAGCGAGCTGCAAACGCTGACGGTCGGCATGCTGTCAACCGTGCAGGAAGTGGAGCAATGCGCTACAGCACTGACCGAGGCGATATCAGCCGCCCAAGAAGCCGCCACAACAGACGCCCCAGTTTCACAAAGGCGTGAAGAACTCCCTCGAGACCTCAAAGCTCTGCGCAAGCGCAAGCTAAGGCAGCTTTGGACCCGAACTAGATGCCACAGGACCAAGAGAGGGTTAAACGCAGTGTCCGGGAGGCTGTCAGAGAAAGTCAAGATCAGGAGAGGAGCCACCTGGGATGAGCGCAGTCCAGTGTGAAGAAGATAAGATGAATCTCTACAGCCTCAACCGCATCCTGACCTACGCCAAAAAGTCAGTATGCCCCCTCCTTGACTCTGCGGGCAGGACTACTCAGCCGCTGACAGAGCTAAAATGCTAGCTGACCACCTCTCCAGCCAGTTTCAGCTGCACCGTATCCCCGACGAGGCCACGGATGAGATGAAGAAACGCCACGCACGAGTAGAGGAGGAAGTCCGGAAGTACCTTCAGACGCCACCCCCTCCGCTGGGTGGAAATGACTTCATTTCCCTAATGGACGTAGTTCAAGCAGTGCGCAGTCTGAAGTTGAGGAAGGCGCCGGGTTACGACAGGATTCCAGTAGCCACCCTCAAGCAGATGTCCGCCAGAGGGCTGGTGTGTCTAACCCGGCATCCTCCGGACCGGACACTTCCCCTTTACATGGAAGACTGGCATCGTGATCATCCTGCACAAACCAGGAAAGGACCGAAGATCGCCTGCCAGTTACCGCAACATCACACTGCTGCCGCACGCCGCGAAGCTGTTTGAGCGCCTGCTGCTGCGAAAACTGCGTCCCCACATCACACTAAGAGACGAGCAGACGGATTTTGAAGCCAGCACTCCACCACGCTCCAGCTCACGCGGGTGCACTACCTAGCCAGCGAGATGAACATGGGACAGAGCTCCGTCGCAGTATTTCTCGACATCGAAAAGGCCTTCGATAGGGTGTGGCACGAGGGCCTGATCTACAAACTGGTAAAGACAACGGCGCCTCCAATGCTGATCAGCAGTGTAGTGTCCTTCCTCGCCGATCGGTGCTTCTTCGTGTCCGCCGAATAAACCTGTTCCGGATACCGGCCGATTGTTGCGGGGGTCCCGCAAGTTGTCTATCGCCAGCCCTTTACGCCGTGTACACCAACGACATCCCAGTCCTGGAAAACCGGCTTCCAGGGGAGCGGGATGCCATGCTCACCCTGTCCGTTGACGACAGCGCCTTCTTCGCCTCGTCAACCCGACCAGCCGTCGCCATTGGTAGGTTCGAGAGATCCAAACTGACCCGTAGGCTGCCCTCGCTGCAGCTTCGTGAACAAGACGTCGAGTTGGAAAGCAGATGCAAGTACCTTAGCTTTACCATTGACCGGACCCTAAGCACGCGCCCGCACGTTGATCACGCCGTCAACCAGGCCAAGGCCGCGCGCAGCAGAGCGCGCGCGCGTCCGGTCCTGAAGTCAAAGCTGCCGATCCGGACCAAATTTAGGATTTATAAGACCTACTTCCGGACGAGGGCAACCTACGCTGCCCCATCGTGGTACGTTCTATGCTCGACCAGTCTGCGCAAGCGACTGCAAGCAGTTCAGAACATTGCCTTGAAGATGATCACAGGTGCTGGATGGTACGTGCGCAACGACGTTATCACCAGGGACGTAAAGATCGAGACCATAGAGAAGTTTGTGGTGCGGCTAGCGCGTGGCAGGTATGACCGCCCCGCGGTGCCCTGGGAAAAAACCGGACTTGACAACACATTGACCATGACGACCACAATCTGACGCCTAGGAGAGACGACGGGCTGCTGGAGTGTATGAACACTTGCGCCCTGCCCCCTGGAAATGACAGCGTGGACGTGTAGAAGATGGACCTGTTGGAAGAGAATAGCTAAGAATCAATCGGCCCCGGGCGCTGAAAGCGCCTCCATTAAAAACTCCATGGAGCTTGATAGCCCCAGCGTCCAGTCCGGGGAAACAGCGTGAGCTAGACCCCCGTACCTTATGCCTCTCACGGGGGGCATAAGACGTCCCGCGATTCGATTCTATCCGGAGGCGTTTACGGCCTCAGAGCGACTAATGTTACGTCATCCAAAATAAATAAATTATTACCAAACATCTTCCAAAACAATAACTAACTATCCCGTTTTATCCCATCATGCCGTGATAGTATCTCTCTTTCGGAATTTAGCAAAGGAAGCCGCGTGTCTACGCAGAAAAGGAAACACACTAGCAGTGCAAAGACTAAATATCTGTTCGGTATGTTAAAGATATCTATTTAGCAATCATTATGGATTTTGAAGAAAAGTCTAATTTTGTGATAAAAGTTACGCATTTTTATTGTAGTTTGACGAATATGTCAAAAGTGAAGTAAAATATAGGTTCAAACTATTTAGTGCTTAAAACAATCTTCTTTTCATTTTTACGAAACCCGTGGGATGACCTCTCAGATGCTTGTACTTATTAGGCAAACTTAAAAGTTGATTGGTCTATGCATTATTGTATTCGTCGAGGATTATTATTGTGATTTTTTTACCTAGAGACAGCGATGTTAGTGTGAAGGAGTTGCGCGTAAATTATACGGGCGATATTATACGGTCGGTCGGTCGATACAATATCGTTCAGTTTCAAGACTAATATTAAGATTCCTGAGCGCTAGTCGAACTCGTTAAATTGTAGATACTGGTTATTTGTTTGAGTTGTGTGAAAGAAAAGTGAGTTAAGAGATGACGGCTGATTTAGTAGAATGAAAGAGAAACACATGCTGTACTGACCTCACGTAGTGGGATAAGGGCAAGAAGGTGATGATTTCTCAGAATAATAATTAGACTGACCGAGACGTTTTAAAAACTGACTGTGTTCTTTCTCAGCGAATTTGTAGTTTTTTTTTATTGAACAAGCGGTCTTGTGGAATCGTTGAATAGGGCTGAGCGATAGATTTTTCCTCGAAATCTTTAAACCTCTGTATCTCAGAAACAATTTGACTTTTCGGAAAACTGCAAAAGAACAAAAGTTGTTCAGAATTATACGTACTTATACGTGTTTTCGGCTTAGTACACCCCTAGACGATAACCCTGTATACCGTTAGTTTTTGATTTCTAAGCCATATAAAATCTTACAAGTTTTAATTCCAATACCTACCATTCAAATTTGCTCAGACTTTCAGAAAAAGAAATAACTCGCATTTATATAGTAACCCTGAAAGCATTTACCTCATTTTCACCCGACTGCCTAATAGTAGGGAATTGTTTTTGTTGTATGTTTATATATTTGTACTTTTTTATGTATTCTACGGCAAATATAACGAAATAATGTATTAAAATAATATAAACCAACTGATTTACCTATTAGGTAAGTAATTATAGCAAAAGTTTTAAAGTTGTTATTGCACACAACTTAAACAAATTTACTATAATATTATACGCTATTGTTTATTTTTCCAGTCAACTATACGTGGAAGAGCATGATAATGTTAGCATATTGTACGCCGATGTGGTGAACTATACCATGATATCGACGACCCTACCTCCCATGCGTATGGTGGAGCTGCTGAACGAACTGTTTGGAAGATTCGACGAGGCTTCTGAGGTATATATTGCACTAATCGTAAAACTGTCGAGGTGATTGATACTTATGACCTAATTAAAAAATATTAGGCTCCTTTTTAGGCAGTCGGGCTAAAACAGACGCCTACGTCTGTTTTGGCCCGACTGCATATACTTTGTAAGAAAACCTGCTGTTATAGAAACTGCTTTAATGAACTGCTCAAAAATGAATGTAAAATTTTTCAAAAAGTTTATTTATTATATTATTTGTTTCTTACGTGATATAAGTAAAAATGGTAGAAGCGCCTGCCGAATTTTCGTTGAATGCATTTTTTTTGTCATCTATTAGGTACTTGGAGAGCCGATATTTAAAAACTGGCAACAACATATAAGCTAACTTAAACTTTTTTATGCTGTAATATACATTTTTATACAGTGTAGTCGGTTAGGGGTGCACTAAGCCGAAAGGAGCTCACTATACTCATCGTAAAGACCATCTTTCTTTTATGGGTCCAACTCTAAAATCAATTTCAGTTTGGACGCACACTAAAAGTTGCTCGTAATGATGAGCATCTTTTTGATTTTTCAGGAACATGACGTTCTCAGAATAAAGTTTCTGGGTGACTGCTACTACTGCGTCAGTGGTGTGCCGAAGCCGACTGAACAGCACGCTAAGAACTGCGTGGATTTAGGCCTAGAAATGATACATATTATCAAAGACGTGAGGTAAGCCAATAAAATCAAATTCAGCATAAAATTTTAAAAATTAATGAGAATAGTTATTTGTACAACAAGAGAGCAAAGTGTATTTTTGCTACGAGTGCAGATTTTGAGTCTCGAATGCGAAAGATTCAATAATTGAATCTTTCAATAATTGATTCACGATTTGGATCTTGAGCGTTGAGAGACTCAAATAATACACGAGATGCAAATATCTTTGCTCTCGTGTAGCACATACAACTTTTCACCTTAGAAGTGAGAACATCACAAAGGATAAACTTACTTCAGATACTATTACTAAAACTAAAGTAACTAGTAACTAACTAACTAAACTAATCAGTAAGATAAACTTACTTCAAATACTATAACTCTTTTAAAAAAGAGTTTTATATGGTGTCAAATTAGAAACACAAAACTTTTTCACGTAAAATATATAAAGAAAACATTTAATTTGACAATCGAAACCAGAATGAGGTTACGAATTATGAATGGAAACTAATTACATGGCCTCCCTGATTTTTAATGATTTTAAAAATCAGGGCGGCTATGCAATCTGCTGAAAAGAGGAGTTCGAAATACTAATAAGAACTCTTTGCATTGTTATGCCACGGCGATTTGCGTATGGAGTTGTTTTTTTTTTGTGGCCAAAACTGTGTTTTGTGCCAGTGCTGATATGAGTTTAAGTAATTTTGAATCTGTTTCTGTATGAAAATTAAAAAGTTACTCTGTCTCTCTAGAGAGCAAAATAGGGTTTTGCACACTGATTTCTCGCAGCAAAATGTACTTGTTCGAGCTGCTGAGGTGAAAAAAATATTTATTAGACTTTTTGTTATTTTTTTACAATCTATACTACTGGATCGATTATTATAATTTATATGTGACTAACTGAAAATACCTACTGGAATGCCCCTTGAATTATATTAAAAATAAAAGTTTGAAAGACACTTGGAACAAAAAATATATATTTCAAATCGGTTCAGGTTATTCTGAGAAATCTGTATTAATAATATAAAAATAAAAACATCAAAAAATATTTCAACGAATTGAGAGCCTTCTCTTTTTCGAAGTCGGTTAAAAATGTGATTATAACTGCAATTCGGCAGTCATATTTAATCAAATATATTAGTTATTTTAATTTACCAACCCAACTACGGAACCGATATTTAAGTATAACAATAAAAGAAAAAACTAAAATAAAATGTTTTACAGAGAAAAACGTTCATTAGACATAGACATGAGAATTGGTGTGCATTCGGGAAAGATCTTGAGTGGTCTTATTGGGATCAGGAAATGGCAGTTTGATGTGTGGTCTAAAGATGTTACCATAGCTAATAAAATGGAATCTACTGGAAAGGCCGGGTATGTACAAATTGAAATTAGTAATTGACCGAAAAACACGAGTTCTGGAATTCTACTAGATATCGGTATTTAGTATAAATGTTACTATATTACTTTATACGTATTAAATTGTGTATACAACGTGTAATACAAAGGTTTGATAATACTTAAGAGCGTCAGTCTACCCAACAAATTTAACCCAACAGAATAAAATTTTGGAAATCTTAAAAAAAAATTAGTTCTCCACATAAAAATTGATCATGTGATCGGTCAAGTTTTATGGATGAAACATTTTTTGCATAACTTTGTTTAACAATGCAGTCACTATGTTTGGTACTAACACCACCCTTAAGTATTATCACAACTTTCTGTTACACGTTGTATATGGGCTAACATATTATGGCAGCTATATAATATAGCTGTATAATATAACATTATATAGGTAAACAAATGACTAAGGCAAAACAAAAAATATGTAGTGTGAGGAAAAAAACAACATTTTGAATTTATAATTCTGATGTATTCTATTTATCATTTATAATTGAATGTTAACGTGAGAATATGCCTGACGTAATTACACACAAAGTTAAACAAGCATAAAAAACACATGCTTAGATAATTAATTAGTTTTTACACTGAATGTGTATGTTAATGTTATTGCTTTCAGAAAGGTACACGTGACGAAACAGACTCTCGAACTAATACTGGATTACGCGAGGGAATACATAATTGAACCAAACTTTGAATCTCAAAGTGATCCTTTCATAATGAAAAATAAACTCGAAACTTATTTAATTACAAGGCCGAGAGCAAGGGTAAAGTATACCACAATTTATAGACAGACAAAAAAAACTTAACTTAATGTTTAATAGAATAGCTTAATCTCTAGTTGGTTAACTGGACAGTGCCCCAATGTTAGTCTACTTTGAATATAAAGAATTAGAATAATTCTAATTATTACTGCAGCAGCCAAAAATGAGGCATTGATGGACAAACGTGAGAACGTGTGCCGAAGCAAAGCCGAGAGACACATACGTAAGTCTATCAATGCCTGGTTCCTTCCAAGACTTGTATAATGATTTATATTAAATAATTGAATTATTTCTTTTCCTTTTAAATAAAAGTTTTATATTATTTAGATCTAATATTATTAATTTTTTTATACATTAGTGGTTATATTATTATTTAATAACAAACATTTTTTGTTTACTTTTTCTTTATTTTTTTATTTTACTATGCATATTTCTGTTAAAAACAGACTCAGGAAGCTTACAAGCCGTTCCGAAGAGCGTCTGTGGGCTTTAACAAGATCATCACAAAATCGTCCAGCTCTAGAGTAAGTTTACTCTGTATAGTAAGTCTTCTTTCAAAACTTCCAGCCACACAATAATCTAGACCTTCTAAATTTCAGTAGCGATTGGAAACTAGAAGCTCAACAAATATGAGACGGATGACAACGTTTATGGACGAAAATTTAGTAGAGTATCAACAAATGTTGAAAGCTGCTGACGCCCAGATGGCTAAAGAAGTAGAAGATATGACAAACGGACGGTTAGAAAAACATTTTCTTTAAGTATATAATTATAGCAAGTAATGAAAGACGTAATTTTATAATCTTACTAAATTTCTTGTGAAATTACAGGGAACACGTTAAAAAAGAGTCGCAACTAAACAGGGTTACATTGATGTACAAAAAATGGGACATGGAAAAGCACTTTCTACTTCTTCCAGATCCATTATTTAAATACTATATATCATGTTGCATGATCATTTTACTTCTAATCATGCTGATTAACGGATTGACAACAGATTGGTAAAACTCCTAAATCACAATTACTTCTAACATTTAGACACTGATAAAATTACTTGCACTACTGTTTACTATCAATTTAACTTTTCAGGTTTGTCAATTTTACATGGTACACGAAAACAGTACTCAGTATCCTCTGCCTGTGCCTTGTAATTTTACAACCGCTGACGTGGTTCCAATTTCTTTGGACAAAATATAAAGGTTACGACGAGCCTCGCCAACCGCACTTAAGGTGGATATATGATAGATCAACAAGCATTATCAGGTCAGCTAAAATCAGGACCGCTATGTATTTGCTCATAAGTGTCGGTCTCGCAGCAACTTCTGTAGTAAATGTCATCGGCTGTATTGAAGCTCCTGTAGAACCAGCAGTTGCTGAAACTGTTCTATCGAACTGTCTTTCTCCGTGGGTAATCTAACTTTTTCTTCTTTTGTTTATAAAAGAAGGTAATTTTTAAATCCTGAATTTGATTTTCTAATATCGTTGCAGCACGTAACTCAATGCTGGGGCCTAGCATTGTTGCTGAATTTCTTATTTAGCAGAGTTTTCTTCATTTTCAAGTGGATTGTCGCTGCGGCAATGACCATATTCTATTTGTGGGTAGTCTGGGAAATTAAAACTTCTCTCTTCGCTATTGACACAACTTGGAATGTTGGTTTGGATCCGAGAATCTCTCATACCCTGTCAGTAGTATTCATTACCGTTACTCTCTACTGGGTTGATAGAACTACTGAGTATAGGAATCGGTTGGATCACCTATGGCAGTTGCAGTTGAGTGAAGAACAAGATGAAGCTGAAACCATGCTTAAAGTTAATAGTATGCTTTTGGAGAATATACTACCAGCTCATGTTAGTGAGTATTCCTACTTCCAATGTACATAATCAAACTCTAGTCTTGACTTATTCCAGCTAATAATGTTTGTTTTCATTTCAGTTCAAGTCTACCTAAATCTGAATAGATCTATAGACGAGCTTTATTACGAGAAATATGACAATGTCGCAGTCATGTTTGCGTCTCTCACTGACTATAAGTTAGGATTACAAGCAGATGCTGACATGAGTGATAAATTTCTTCTGAGCATACTGGATGAAGTTATATCGGATTTTGATAGGGTTAGTATTTTTGAATAAGACCAGTGGTAAACAGAATTAGTGTATAATATTTTAGGTATTTGTAAAATTAAAAACACATAATATTTTTATTGATTTCTTATGACTCTTCTTAGGATTTTGTTTTTCTTTCCAGCTTCTACTTACCGGAGCGTCAGTTTACAAAGTGGAAAAGATTAAAATGGCAGGATGGACTTACATGGCTGCTTGTGGCCTAGATCCTAACAGAAGAGAATCCTTTGGA
This sequence comes from Ligdia adustata, assembly GCA_947049295.1. Taxonomy (NCBI): domain Eukaryota; kingdom Metazoa; phylum Arthropoda; class Insecta; order Lepidoptera; family Geometridae; genus Ligdia; species Ligdia adustata. The sequence goes on along the minus strand of OX346214.1, from coordinate 5,344,842 downwards.
TCTTCATCCATGGCATCAAGTGTTCGTATCAATAATCCGTACAACCGAGCTGTTGTCGTGACTATGGTGGAATTTGCTGCTGCAATGATGATGCAGCTCCAGAACTTTAATCGAGGCTCTTTTCAAAGTTTCGAAGGACTAAATTTACGCGTCGGTGAGAATATAATAAAACTCGAAATTTTGTTTAGTTAAATGGATCAACAAAATTAAATGGTTTGATTCATTGTTTTTTTTTAAATCCTACACAGCTAGACATTTGACCACAAGTTCGCACGACCACGGAAGTCAGTGATACTGTAGCTTACTGGTAGCCTGCTGATACTGGAGTATGCCTAGTCTGAAATACGCTGGATCTCAAGGAAGGCTGCCGGAACATACCGTTAGGTGTTTGGCGACAGATTTTACAACTCGAGGATGGTAGCTAGCTAGGCGAGCGATAGGAAACGCCCTACCACCATGCTATGATTTCCTCACGATGTTTTCCTTCACCGGTAGCTCAGGCTCTACTTGCATGTTTCGTAGTGTCGAACTCGCACGGCAATCGACCTCACTAACCACTCCACCATAATCGCTACAAATGATTCTAATGGGTTTTAGGTATTTCTAACGGAGAAGTAGCAGCTGGTGTTGTAGGTTCTCTAAAACCTTTGTACGATATTTGGGGACACGCAGTCAACATGGCATCTAGAATGGACTCAACTGGAGAGTCTGGTAAAATACAGGTAGGTTTGTGTATAAAATAATAATGTGTTATGTTTATTTAGTATAAATTATAACTAGTAGATATCACCCGAGGAGTTCTCTGTGTCATAAAATGGATTTATTTTTTAACTAAGAATTATCCTTTTGACCCCCATTTTACCCTCTTAGGGGTAAAATTTCCAAAACAACCTATATGCATGTGAATACACCCTTCAAATTTCATCTTTCTAGATTCAGCGGTCTAGACTCGTTCATCTTTCTAGGCGTTGATTTCCTATCGAATATCAGCCAGTCAGTCAGGACTTACTGTTTTATATATATATAGATAGAAAATTAGAAAACCTCTTCTTGTTATAGGTCACAGAAAATACAGCCATTATATTGGATGAATGCGATATCCTCACGCAATATCGAGGAGAAACATTTGTGAAAGGTGCCGGCTACATCAAAACTTACTTCGTCCCGTTAGATGACCACTTCAACCTGATTAAGAAACATCAGAGCATGGACTATTACAGAGTTAAAGATAGAGACCGATATTTTAATGTGAAGAATGCTCTATTTGAAGACAGTCAGAGCAGTTTTAATGATACGCCGCTAGGGTCAATGTATGATGCCAGAAACCTATCGCTGGATGTTAGTGACAGTGACAGTTACGATGAAAGAACTATTACACCTGTTGATGAAAACAGTATGGCGTCCGAAAGTATTAAAGAGACTCGGTGCTAACATTATAAATTATTAAGTTACGAGTTAACGTTAGAATGTTAACGCGATTAAAACAATTGTATGTACAACACAAACAACGGTTAAAATAACAATACTCTCGTAGATAAAGACTTTGTTAGTAAAACATATTAATAATCATTATTATAATTAAGAGATTTACCTAAAATATAAAATATGAGGGATGAAAAAAACTATGACATTTGGTTTATATAATTTAAGATGGTATAATATCATTATAACTTTTGCACATCAAATAAATACGAATATCACAGCAAAAATGCAGACGAAAGAAATCAGATAATTGTTGTTGACGATTGTGGTAGCACCTTGGTCAAATAAATTTATTTTGATACAAATAAATCTATAATATAAAAATAAATCACTGAATGTGTTGGTGAGCGCAAATCTCGAGAGCAGCTGAACCGATTTTACTAATTCTTTTACTTTCTTTTTTCTAAAATATACGAATAAGAGGATCACCGACCCTACACTGTTTTCGTGTTTTTGATAGAATTTTCCTTTCTATCTCTTTTTGCCCCTTAAATTGTAATGCATTTTATTGTTATCCTTGTCAATCCGTTCACTATGATGTATTTTAGGCCTATTTTATTTCTACACGTTTTATTACTTTAAAAAAAGTTATTGAATTCTGCATAATAAAGGCTTTTAATAGGCATCGTATCTGGGCAAAAATATGACTGCTTAGGAAGCTTGTAACTTTATAGTGATAAAAATACAGAAAAAAATAAAACGGTTAATCCTAGTAAATTATGTTTTAGCTGTGAAAAAAAAAACCAGGAATCGAACAACATAAAAGGTAGAAAAGAGCTATATCTTATTGAGTGGACAAGTTGGCGGTCTATAGATGTCTTAAAGCTACCCAGTAAACTCTCTCACTCATCAGAAGAAAGTTTGCTTATAAGTGTATCTTGCAGTAATGACCGCAAGAAACATTTGTAATAGTCTGACAAAATTCACTCGAAATTCAAGCACCTCATTTTATAATATTTAGCCCTTTTTGTGTATCTTTCAAGATATCAAAAATCGAGGAATTATTTTTCACCGTCTTCAATGCAGTTTTTTTTAAGTTGTGAGCATGTAAAATTACAGAAAATCTGCTATTTAAACATTACAAGCAAATGTTGGTTTTCGCCGAGATAATGTTATTCGAAATTCCAATTATAAACACAAGAAATATCCGAGTTTAAAACTACAGCTGAAAGTGTATTTCTGATGAATCTTGAAAGCATTTAAAAGACAACCAGTTAGTTTCATACGCAGTAGCTCCTTTTTTATCACATTTTTTCATAATTTCTACAAATTCTGTATCATTTGGAAACACGTGCGCTGCAGCTTCCACATTTATTCTTCCATCTTTATGAGCAAATCCAGAAGTTATGTAAGTACAAGATATCAATTCTTTGAAGTCATCGTCTTCTTTATATTTCCCCTCACGTACAAGGTCGTACACCTCCGGTATATCTACAGTCTTTTTGTCACACTTTGCAAATGCATCCTTTATGATTTCTCTTACTGCGTCAGGCACAACCATAACACGCTAAAATGAAACAAATTATTATTTAATAGAGTAACTAGGATTAACTTAATTATAGATAGAGCAAGCGATACGTCTCTTCTTCGAGTCTGTCAAAATGTGCTTTTGTGTCTCAGTATAACTGTCTTCTACTCTATCAATACTTATTCATTAGGAACCATTTCAACACGTAATCACGGCCGGATTATTTTCACCGACTTCCCAGAAAAGAGAAATGTTTGTTACTTGATTTCTCGGAGACGGCTAAATCGATTTGTAAAAATTATTTTATTGTTTGATAGGGTATAATTTTCATGTGGTCTCATTTAAATTGTATTAAAATAGTTTTGATTTTTAAATGGAAATAACTGTAAAATGTATCAGTGTCTGCCGTAATGGAGATCGATAATCCTTTTTTTTTTAAACTTATAAGGGCGTATAATTTACGTGGAACGGTATTCACTAAGCTAATGTCAAATTATATATCGACGGCATGCAACGAGCTGTTATTGCCTCATCAAAATGACGTATTGCGTCAACATAATATTAAACATGTCACTTGTTTTCAGCTAGAAATCTCGTTGTTTGTTAGATATTAGAAAATACGACCTGTAATAACAACATGTGGCCGAATATATTAATAGACAAATAAAAATAATCGTTAAAAGCCTTAAAAATATATAACTAATTACTTTAGATACGCTTTGCTTTTATTACAAGCATATAATTATCAGATATTATGAGTTGATACTCACTCCGAAAACCGACGCTTCGTAGTAAACAATAAGATTAAAAATAATAAAAGTAGAAAACATAGAATATTTATGTAGCACCATCCTTAATAATTAGATAAATTCAAATGTACTTCAGCTGGTGATGCAGTGAAACTTTACACCTACAAAGCCCAACCTATAATGAATAATAAATAATGTTTACGGCAGCTTAAATAGCCGTTTGATTCTTATCATTCGAAGTCAATTATGTGTTTATTATTAGCTAATCCAAACAGGCAGGGCAAGTAAATGTAAATACTTGAACGAAAAACCAGTCTTTAATTTGTACGAATAAAAGTAAATTAACAATTTATTACATTTCAAGAGACTTCAAAAAAGGCCGTTATCAATTCAATTGTTTTTTTTTTACGATAAGCCTGATTTCTCAGACGTCAAGAAATTCGGTATTTTTCTGATTCTTTTCTTCATTTAAAACTAAACTGCTAGGCCGATTTCGATAATACGTATACGGAACCAATACAAAATTTTATCAGAATCGGTCTAGCACTTTGGTTTTAGTTAATTTTTTTTATGTTATTTCCCTGACTACTCATAGACGCCTGGATCGATTTTGACAAGTCTACTCACGTAGTCTCATATAAGTTTAATCAAAGTCTGTTCAGTAGTTTGGTTTTTATGTCAGTATAAAATAAATTTGTATTGTATCTTTTCAAATTAAACTCACTTGTCCATTTTTTTTCAGTTTTATTTGTATAAATAAGACAAGATGAACTTAATAAACGTTTATATTTGAAAAACATGTGTGTTCTTCTATAATAATATACCTATATAATTAAGAATAATAATATTAAGCAAACCACTTTAATGTCTTTTAAAATATTTTTTATAAATTCGTAAGATCATCATAAACAAATCATTGTCATAGTGCTATCAAATACATCGTATTCTTTTGATAACATTTGAATTCCGTAAAAGCAGTGTCTTGCGGTGTCTTGTCTAAAGAATTGCATTCTGCCAAAACTTTTCTCATACCTTCTTTATCGGGAAATTCTTCTGCACATTTATCAACGTTGATTGTACCATCGTGGTGCAAATAACCAGCTGTTGTAAACACGCAATATACAAAATTTTTGTATTCTGGACTTATCTTGTCGTCTCCTTCGGATATGCGGATAAATTCAGCAATATCTAGATTTTTGGCGCATTTGATGACGGCTGCGTTAAGTTTTTCATGGGCTTCAGATCACAACTTTATTTTCGGCTGTAAATAAAAAATTTCAAACATGGTACGTACATATTAATTGTCTTATTAATTTTAAATGAAGAATCAATAATTAACGCCTCTCAACATTGAGCACCTTCGGACTTGTTTTATCCCACAGAGTTGTTCACGCGCCAATTGAAGAGAAAAGACGCTTAAGATGACGATGAATGACAATAATGATGAAGGGACGAAACGTGTAATATTATTTTAGCTATACCGCTTAATTTTAGTACTTAATAGGGGTTAGCACTAACCAGCCTGGTCAGGTGGATGGATGACCGTGGAGCGGAGCACTTACAACTGAACGTTAACTTGGGTATCAATACCTACCTACCTACAGGGTTATCGGTTCAGGGTGCACTAAGCCAAAAGGGGGTCACTGTTACCTAAGAAACAACTTTCAGTATGGTACCATCTCTGAATTCGAGATATGAAATCAGCAGTTCCTTACAAAAAGCTGATTGGCCGTCGCCAAATGTATGAATCATCTGTTTTTATTTTTTCGAATTTAGATTTTGTCTCACAGTAAAAATTGTTCCTTAGGATGAGTATAGTGTCCCCTTTCTGGTCAGTACTCCCCTAGCCGATGGCTATGTAAAGGTAGATAGGTAATGGTGTTTAACAATAAACTAACCCTTCCTCTCTCAGCGTCAATAACAATAGCGATACATACAATAGCAATTAAAACTTTCGACATATTGATGCCTATAAGAATCTTGCCAACTAAATTCTTCACAAGTCCTCGCTATCCAAGCATGAATATGGATTGACCCAAACAAGTTCTTTCTTATATAGTGCAAGAAAAAGAACAAATGTATGTTTTAATACAAAACTTAATATCGATGTTTAATTCAATAATATTAAATTGTATGTATTTCTTGTAACTGTTTCTTAAAATATCAGTTGTTGTTTGTGAAAAAAAATGCTAAAATAATGCAATTAAACATAAATTTAATCAAAATAATATCTAAAATATACTTAACTTAATTTATTTCTATTGCCATTGTTATAAAAAGTAATGTGTGACGCAAATATCTTGTAAACAATAAAATACTAAATAACTAAAAGCGTTATCTACACATGAAATAATAAAATTTAGGATTTATACTACAGGAAATAAATTAATTTGCACTATGCCATCGATGCACTAAAAACTGTCACTATGACACGTGGTTTCTGCTTAGCTTGTAAAGCACGCAAATCATTAGAATTGACTGACTTAATTCTGTTTTTAAAAGACTACCCAAATAGAGGGTAATGTTCGCGAGTGTGTGTTTGTAAGTTTGTATATTTGTATGTAAGTATGTATGTAGTTCTAACGGTTTGTGGCCCTCTACAGCCTAAAACGGTAGAAAGATTTTCATGTAAAATAAAGTATAGGTTTATGTTTAACATCATCCTATTTTCTCAATCGTCTCTATCCAAAGGTTGCCTAGAATATATAGAATATAGCTTATAGTATATATATATATCTATATTATTAGTTTTGCAAACTTTGTCCTTTCGACTTAAAAATATTTTACGCTTCAAAAATTATCAAAAGAATAGAATAGAATATGGTTTATTTGTGATAAAAAAACCAAGCAACCTTTGATAAAAAAAGAAAATACCAAAGGGAAGCATGTTTTTTATCACAAGCCGATCCCAACTCAAAGTGTCATGCGCGGTGTTGAAAGGAATGAACAGTCGGTAACTATGGAAACTGATATCTTCGGTTCGTGCCTGTGAGTCACAGTATTTTTATTAAATAAGTAATAAAATCTACTTTTATAAATTTATTATCGATTTTATATTTTCAAGCAAACTTCCCCGTTTTTTGGGGGGAAACATATCTCTAGTAAAAAACCTTTGACCACTAAAAATCTAATATTTTGCAATGGTTAACCTGTATTTTAAGTTTCGTCTAAATTTGATGATACCTTCGACTTGTACGTGAGTACGAAATTTCTTCCCGACAAAAATCCATACATACAAACATACAAATTGACAGACGAAAGGTTTGCTGGACTCGAATCAGAGATGCTTCGCTTGCGTGGTCAATTATGCTGTAGTTATCTATGTATACGCGCCCTAACTTAACGCACGTCTAATTAAACTAAAATACCCGTATATAAGAACTTCAACTTTCCCACCAGTCATTTAACAATGTGTTCAATACAAAACTAGAAGTTTGATTCAGAGACTTCACTACGTTTGCAAAAATAATTAAATAAACATTTTCGTACAGTCTCAATAACATTGTTCAGCTGTCGCTATATATATATACTTAATAATGGTTATTATTCCACTGTTATTTATATATCCAATATTATATTTTACGGGAACCACGGATGCATATGTCACTCCTACAAATCGGGTAGGTAACAATTTTACTGCTCTTTTTATATAATTTTCTTGCTTGACTGTAACGATTATATCATTTTACATCACTTTAGCTTTTTAGTGACACTCATGTGGGTATTTTTCATGGTTCACACACAACATCAGATCCATGGGAGGGACAAACCAGGGCAACTGGACTGAAGGGCTGTTTCAAGGGGCGCCAAAATCATAATGAACCTATTTCTTTATGGACAGAGAAGATGTAAAAGTACTTCATATTCCGGGGTCAGGATCCAAGTCTCACAAGCCATCACATTAAGTCAAGTGAAATAGTAATCTATCCATTGTTGATTCAAACATGTTTAGTGAGGTAGCCGCAAGATATGTACTACAATGTGTTTTTTTCTATTATGTAAAAACTTGTTCAATTTTATTAGATATAATCTTAGTCTTGTTAACTCGCCAGGTTTTTTCGAGTGTTTTTTTTTCATTCTCATTTTTGTTAAGGTTTCTGCTAAAAACCAATTGTGAAAATTTCATCTAAATAAGTTCAGGCGATAAATTGTGAAAACATGAGACCTTCTTTAAATGGTTAAATGAAGAAGTATATGGAAACACATTGAAAGAAAGTGCTAAACTAGTTAATGTGTTCATTTAATTATTTTCCATGTCATTTGGATTACACACACGCTGCTTCAACATAGATGATTCTTTGAAGTAAATACTTAAAGGTATCAGACTTTAATATTTTACCTAATTGTGTGGAGAATCTTAATAACAATGGCAACCAGCCCGTGCTCTTAGAAATTATAATACTATTTAGGGATCAATGGCTTATGCGACATTATGCGTGCAAAGTAAAGTCTAGCCTAATCGGAAGCGCATATATGCGTATATATAATATATTCTATATAAGAGTATATAGAATATATTATATATACGCATATATGCGCTTCCGAGTATACCCAGAGGGGTATACTCTGTCTAATTTTGAAGTTTAACTATGATTTTGGAAATTGTTAATTGTTATCTTAATATTATTTTTCTTTGTGAACTCTGATTCTTCAAGAATATTTTAATGAAATTATTTAATTTGACACAAACAAGGGGTGTTTAGTATTTTTATATAATCATATCTGCAGATCTGAGAAATTGAATTAAAATTTAATAAACAAGCGCTACTTTGCATAACATTTAAGTAACTTAAAGTATATTTTATTCTTTGGTTTTATTTACCCGTTTTTCGAAATATCAAAACTATTCAGCTCTACATCAAATGATTTTAGGAATAATACTCTTTTAGCGATAAGGCAGCCATTTGTCGCACTACATGTAATATTATATTTTTGTATTGTTATGTTTCGTGTGTCTGCAATAAAGCGTTCATCTATCCATATACCAATTTTTTATAATTTACTTTGTCTATTGTATCTTGGACCACGAGTATTTTATTTCTAGTACTGGACTACGGATATATTTACTTTCTGTAGTGCAAATGGTTGGTTTGTAATATAATCGGTTAGACTCTGGATACTTTTACTTTGATGAATAATGTAATTTACTTTCAGCCAGTCATAACCTTTCCGAAGCATGTCAGAGACGAGATTTACAAATCAATAGAAAAATGCGCTGGCAATAGAACTAAGGCCTATGAACTAATGAAAATCATATCAGCAGGCAAATACCGTGAAGATCAAGAGTTCGTGAACTTTATTCACTGTTCCTATAAGGATTCTGGATACACTCATGATGATGGTAGAGTTAATATTGAACTAGCTGCTCCTTTGTACCCTGATCCCGTGGAAATGCTCAAAGTGATGAAGCAATGTAGTGAGAAAAGAGGAACAACAACACAAGACACGACGTTTCAATTTTTCAAGTGTTTTCAAGAAAGATCCCCGGTACTTATAGGATTTTCCTATATATAATGTCACGTACGTTTAGTTTTAAAAACACCATACTCAATTCTCTAATGGTTTATCTTCTTAGACTCGATATCATTTTATGAGTATCATTTTATCCTTAACTATAGTAAACTCGTAAAAATGCAAAGAGCATAATGCCTCCTCTTGCTATTAAAGAAAAGTTTTTTTTTTGTTTAAAGCTAACATTCGATCGCCCGTGTTTTAACATTTTGCTATCATCCAAAAAGGCTATTAAAATCTTTTGCCATAGTATAAAGGATAAAAGCTCATGAATTTATACAATTTGTACAGTTGCATACTTATTATAACTAAAGTAAACTTTCCTTTGAAATTATGTAAATATTTAATTAGATTATCGAATTATTTTGAATAAATGTTATTAACTATTTAGCCAATTTGGACTTCGGCAATCAAATATCAGTTTACATATCAGTTATTCATTTGTCACAACCAATTAACTTTTACTGCGTATGAGCTAATTATTTGTTTGAACGTATTCCGGTTCGGCCCCATTGTGAGTAGTAGCAAGATGTGTGTACCAATTAGCCAATAAACCTGTATGAATATATGACAAAATTTTGTAAGCAAATTTGCACGTGGTTTTATTTAATTTCAACAATTATAGAAATTTACAATAGATATACAAACGTCAATTCAAAATTTCAAATATTCAAAACTTCCTAAACCTCCTGATTCTCAATAACTGTTCTCAGGAAAATGAGTACTTCGAGTTTTAAACTGGTTTTACCACAGACATATTAAGTAATTACAAAATTCCAAAATTGACAACATTCAGCGTTGACGGACATATTATTACATAGGTATTCACATATATACAAAGTTCTAGCATCCTCTACGGTTGTCATGTATTATTTATGCTTACGTATTATCTACTTGTGTAAGTTTTCGCATCATTAGTAGTTTACGCATTTTCAAACTCCCTCCCTTTTTTGGAAGAGATCCCATCCAATCGAAAATCTCGATGACCAAAAAAATCTAAAATTCGTAGAGCTCATACACCAAGTTTCATCAAGATTTGATAGAAACTACGAGCTGTACTTGAGTACAAAATTTCAGGAAACACGCAAACACGAGATGACAGAGGAAAAAATATTTGCCGGACCCGAAGCAGAGACGATTCAATTTGCTCACAACAACGCTAGCTTAGTTAATTAAATTACCTATTCAAAAATGTCGCAATTGAACCTTAAGATAATGTGGATTTCTAAGTTTTTGGCCGAATTCATTATACTATTTTCTTTCAAGAACAAAGATGTATTTTTTATATATCACATTTATAATGTAAATTAATGTTTTGCTTAAACGTTTTTTTTATTTTGTTGTGACGTCATTCGATTAATTAAAAAAATAGATACTACAAGGTATTTGTGCGGACGCACGTACAATTAAATTTATTTCGAAAGTAATGATTTTCGGCTTTAAAATTGTACATTACTTCTCCACCTCTGTAGAGCCCTCTCTACGCTACCATCTTAGCCAAGTACCTACATAAAAAGATCTAAGTGGAAAATACAATTTTAGTTAGCACTAAGTAGTACCCTAGAAAAACGTAGTACTAAGGTCAATTAATAAGGTTATTTCTATTTATTTTACATATAAAATAATAAGCAGTATCTATTTCATATCAATAAGCTTTTATGTACCTGACTAAACAAGAAGAAATACAAAATAAATGTTAATAGATGCGACCTTTTCTATTTCAACCATCAATATCGATTTACATTTGGTTATCAATATAATCACAAGACATGAAATAAGAAGAGTAAAAGTTTTAGTTTTGGGATATTTATAAATATGGTATATATATTTTTATAAAGACATCTAAGTTTTAGTCTCTAGTCCTAATTAATCGACTTTGCTTATATCTAAATTATATAACAGTCCTTTATTTTAGTTACATAAAAATATGCTTACAAAGTGGTGCTCTAGAGATAGATAATGATAGAAAAGAAATGCAATTATGATTTTTTCGAGCAGTTTTTCTTGCTAGATTTGATCCTGTAACCTCACATCACGACGCTAAAGTTAATCCTCCAGGCTCACTTTGGATAGCTTCGTCTTATTATACTGAGAGCCTAGTAACTCAAGCTACGTTCAGAGCACACAAGAACCTAGTAAATAGTTATAATGATGGAAGTCTAACCCAGTTCAAATCTTAAGGGACGGAAATCTCTGCAGCGTTTTTTTAGTTGGTACGACTAAGTTGGCAATAAGTAATAGATTAAATAATGTGACAACCGGCTTCTATTAGAGATTCCATCTTTTCAGATTCATATTCTTTTTATTTATTATTTATTAAGCTACTGAACCGATATAAATAACATTTAACTCGCCTTTCAAATAATAAACCATGTGGAAAATTACAAAAATATATTTTATAATTTTCTAAATCGTTTTTCGTATCCGTCGTCAAGAATATTTTTGAAGTCTTTAAAAAATAAAAATATTACTTATGGTAAAAGATATATTAGGTCCTAACATATTCCATTTTGTAAACTGCGTGACGCAAAGAAAAAACCAAACGAGGACAAAACAAATGAATTACCGTTTTCGAAATACAAATGTATGAATAAATAGCTGTATAAATTTGAAATTAGAATCCCTAACCAAAGAAGAGATATTTGAGATCAAAGTGGCCAGTACGACAAAACGCCAATTTCATATGTAAGGGCCTAATATAATGACTTATTCAAAACAAGTTATTAGTGTTCTGTATAACCTACGAAATCGATTCTATACAAAGAATTTTCTTGATAACATATGAATGCATTGTAGGTAGTCTTAACTTCGGTCTCCATTTTTTTATTACAATTGGATATTATCTCGAACATTCTTTTTTTGTCGGGGAATACTGACGACGCCTTCTCAGCGTTAACTGTTCCATCAGGGTTAAGGTACCCTGCCTTTAGATACATACAGTGAACCAAGTCTTCATATTCAAGCTTTGGTTGGGCGTGTCCTTCGAATATTTGCCTAACTAATTCGTCGTGATGTTCCTTGGTAGGGCTGCATTCTGCTATGGCGCTCTTTACTCCTTGCGCGACTTCATGAGATAGTGTTATTACAGTCTGAAATTTCAAATGAATCAAATTAAGGTCGTTTGGCTTCGATAAACTCGAGTTTACATAAAACATAAAAATATCTAAACATTTTAATGCAAAATAGTAATATTTTTGGACATCTTATAGTGTGGGCTCTGCCTTGAATTAAGAAACTATGTTGCAAAATGCATGGTCTTCCATAGGTTTATTATACTTAGGTACCTAAATGATGTTTTAAAAAACTCACGACAACTCAAACAAATTTTGACGAAAATTTGTATGTAGGTTTTTATCTTGAAATTGTAAGTTGTCGTGGATCTTCTATTAAAATTTACCACAAAAAAGTACAAAAATGATATAAAGAACCTACAGTAAAAATGGATATCTTACCTTCGTTCCAAATGCACATGTGACTGTTCCCATCACAAATGCAATTAACAAAAGAAATTTAGCCATTTCCATAAATTAAAAAAGCATAAACTGGTTCGATTGAGCAAATGCAGGCGAATGACTATCACATTAAATGCGGCCTTTTTATAACAAAAAAGGGTAATAAATTAGCATCCTTACTATTGCAGACAAAATTATCGTTACAAAATGCTAATGAGAAATTATAAAACGCAGCCTAATACGTAATAGGATTTATGAGGTTTTGTTTATTTTTTTCTTCGCTTTTTGCGATTTTATTAAATTATAGAGAATTTCGATGTTAATGATTATATTTAAAAACAACGCGTTATAGAAAAAAAGAAACAATACTAGCATATATAAGGAGCATCGATATAGAAGAGACTGTTTTTTTTTCTCGTCGATGATAAGAAGGTATAATTAAACTTAACGTAAACACTATTCTTAAATTTGAGCTTTGTTATCCTCGAACCTCCCTCTGAAAACAAAGTGGCTCATCTTACTACGGTATCAATATTATAAGACCTATATATCAATTATATAAAAATAAACCAGTTAAATGCAATTTATCGCGGTAATGCTGCGAGTGTGATGCACCGGGAACGGTCAAAGCCGGGTTATTGGATTAGTATAGAAGTATATTAGTGTTTTGACTTTGACATTTATTTTTGTATTTAATGTGAATAAAATAAATATAACATTTAGATCATTTAATAATTTACAAAAAACGCAATCGCAACTGTTTATTTATTGTTTTGCTCCTGTACACTATAACATATATACATACATTAATTATTTTCTTTGATATTACTTATCTAATTTTAATAAGAATATTAAGTTAATTGGATCTGGCTGGATCCAGAATGAAATTATGAATGCTCTAATTTTTTTCTGCTATACAAAGAATAATCACCTGCTAATATTATAAATGCGAAAGTACCTATGTCTGTTTGTCTATCTGTCACGCCCAAATCCTATCCGATATTCATGAAATTTGGTACAAAGATTAGACCTCGACAATACGAGTATAGTAAGACATGACTTACATTTTTTGCGTAAAAAAAGCCTAAAAAAAGCCTAAAATTGTTGAAATAGAGAAAAAAAGTGTCCAGTTATTTTAAAAACTTTATTAAATAGGTTTAATTAAGTCTCATCACTATCGCAGTCGCAGGTTAGTGCTAGTTTAAAAATATTAATTAAACAAGTATTGCCCTCTGTGCTTAGAATAATAGAAGTAAAGTAATCGCCATATTACCGCACTGGAAGGCTGTAATGACCATCCTTTGCACCGGTAACGAGCCTATACTAATTATTTACTTATATAACCTAACCTTATACATAGATTTTTTCAAGTAGCATACCAAAGCATTATATGATGTTTTGTATTTTGTTTCTGCTATTATATTACAATCGGATATAATCTTAATCTGCACATCTTTATCAGGGAACAGAGACGCAGCCTCGAGAACTTTTACGGTTCCATCATCATTACCATAGCCTGCTTCCTTGTAACAGCAGTAGACGTAATGTTCTAACGCTGGGTTTATGTTATGATCTCCATTAAGAACTGCATTTCTTAACTCTTCTTGTTCTTGTTTGTTAGTGCTGCACTTTTCAAAAGCAGCTTTAATTTTTGCTGTTACCTCAGGAGAAAAACTTACCAGAGTCTGAAAATTTTAGAGAACGTTTTTTTTTAATTATTCCTAAATCATACTCATGATTGCCAGTGATTTTAAGTTAAATTTTAGGTTTATATGAGTTGCAAGATTAAAACTATAACCTTAAAATTAGTAAATTTAATGTATTTCAATTTCTAATTCTATACATTGCCTAACTTGACATTCTAAAAGACTTTTCTGATTCATGGAAACAAAAACAAAACCAAATATTTCAACCGGTAGGGCTATCGCCTAGAGTAAGATATGGGAGAGAGAAAAACAAGAACAAGCAAACATAGTTTCACTTTTTTTACCAAGTTTGCTTGATCTTATTTTCGCCTCTTTCATGCCTTACAGAGCCGATTGCTCTTCTGGCTGCTGCATAAAACGCACAGAACCTCCCGCCGCGGAAATCAATCGCGGTCTAGGACGAGATTTATCTGTCAATAATAATAAACAGCCAGATCGCGCCAGGATCGAGCCCTCCTATATTATTAGTCACTTCAAAATACGTCTGGCTTTCTCGTATAGGTCAATTTGTAATCAGAAAGCAAATTGTATTTCAAAAGTTATTACCTAACAAACAAAAACTAAGAATCGTTAAAATCTATTCATTTCTAGGGGAATCTCGTAACTTTTCATAAAATTATTCCTTACCTTTTTATTTGGTTCACAGTTTACTATGGAGACCAGAAATCCAAATAATAGAAATATTTTATGCATTTTGGTAGCTTGATAATTAGGTAAAAAAAGTAATGTTTGAGCGCATCAGAACGAATGATGCATTTTTACTCTGGAGTTTCTTTTATACTCGTAACATAATCTATATGAAACTTGAAATTGAGGTTTGAGAGGAATGACGTCATTGGCTAGCAAAAACCGGCAGCAATAGAATTGCTGCCGGTCATATTCGATGATTCAAATTTTTGTTTTGAAGAAAATACCAAGATGTTCAAGTAGCTTAATCAAAGTGCGTTGGAACTTTGTAAGAGAAATTTGTTTCTTTCTTATTTTTAGAGCCTGCTAAAGGATTATTGTTTATTGGCTTGTTGGTATTCACTCTATATACAGTTGCAGTATCATTTTAAATATCAACAGGTCTGAACATAATAAAACTCTTGGTCCAGGTTTTACTTATTATTACTTACTAGAAAATACATCTACGGGTCCACGGATACCGTCATCTCTATATTCATCATATTTTATAATTTCCGCGAGTAGAGCGCAGTTATAATTCATATATAAACGTCAGCTATTATAAGTACGTAGGATAAGTTAAGTTCATTGTTCAAAACTTTTATAACATTATCATAAGCAACGTTCTAAGTATTTATACTAACATTTTAGTTTTTTTGGTGGCACATACGAAAAATTGACGACTCTCTCCAAATACCAGTAGAAAAAACAAAACTTCCACATCACGAGATTTTTGACAATTTACGAAACAGAGCACAATACTAAAAAAAATGCTGTTTAAATAACTGAAACAAAAGATGATTAATGTAGAAAAAAATCTTATTTTGTTTTGTAAAATTACATTAATGCAATATTGTTTTAGAAAAATACATAAGTTATTTAGTACATTATATTATTCAGGTAATTACAATGGAAAAAAAATAGTAGAGAGTGTTTCAACTCAAATCTTAAGACTATACTTAGAATTATCTTGGAAACATGTAAAAATTTTATAAACATTTTCTTTAGGATCTGTATTTCTGTCAGTCTGAATATGATTGTCACATTTTCTTAGTAACTGTGCCACTCCTTCCGAATCCGGAAAAAGACGGGCTGCTTTGTCTATATAGAGCCTTCCTTGGTTATTGATAAAATCAATTTTAGTCCACACACATAGAAGTTGTTCCTTAAAATATTGGTCGTGTCTCGTTTCACCTCTTACAACTAGGTCGAGAACTGCTGGTATTTCGTCTTTATTGCTGTAGCATTCATCCATAGCTTTCAAAATAAATGCCCTCATTTCTGGTGTAACACTTACAACAGTCTGCAAAGAAAGAAGAAAAAGTGAATCTTAACATCTAATTTAATAGGCAAACAAAGCTTGAATAAAAAAATAAAGTGTATAAGGACTCTGCATTTAGCCAATAAATTTATATCGATTCTGATAGACATAGCTCATAGCCATATATTTTTGGTGTTATTCTGTGTACATATCAAACTAGCTGCGCTCCGCAGTGTTTCCCGCGGATCTCAAAAATATAGTTTTAATAAATATAGTCTATGTTACTAAGTGATAATTTAGCTATCTATATGCGGCAAAAGAATTTTATTAGTTGGTCCAGTCATTTCTAAGTTTATTCGTTACATACAAATGTACAAATATTTCCTCCTTATAATGGAATGATATATTTATTGCTATTACAAGGTACAATGCAGATCTTAATGCTAAACTTATGTCCCACTTGTAACATACCAATATGATGTGCAATTTAACATAGAGGGGTCATACAATAATACCCATATCTACAATACAAAAACAATTGAATCATATTAAAAAAATAGTCATATTAGGCAGGCAAGTAAACTACTCGTAAATTAGAATAACACGAAGCATCTCATTGGAGACAGTACTTTAACTCGTTTACAAAATGTACGATAAAACTTGATGCATTGTTGTAAATGCTATTCGTGCAAGAGTGTAGGCAAGAATGTTTCTAACATAGGTACTAAACTTCTATGACATTTTGTTTTTCAAGTCAACTTCCAAAGACCAGTAAAAACTTTCATACTCGTATGTACTTATTGAAATGCTTTAATTACTAAGTTTTTTTCTACATCACACAGATTTTATTTTCTTTCTTTCTCGTTATCAAGTAATAACCTACTAAGAAAGTAGACTGTTAGTATCCACTGGGAGATAAAGGAGGGACTCCATTTTCGGCCAGGATGGTGAAAGTCTACCACAAAATGACTAAAGATGTGGTTAATTCTGTGTATTAATGAAAAATGCGTCAGCCACCTCCTTCCTTGTGTACAAAAATATCTAAATTCTGTGAATTGTAGTGGAATTATGACTCCAATGGTCACATTGGTTTATAAATTGTACCGCTGCGCCCGTCACAAATGTCAAAATTGACACAATAAAAACGCGTGAATCACCTATTGGAAATATTTTGATTTGAAATTAATTATGTACACTGCGATAAGTTACGTTATTTTGAATTTGGTTGATATATTAAAGATTAATAGTCCCTAACGTATTTATGGCATCATGTACACTGTCCTGGCCGGAGCTCCATAAATTTTTGAAACAACTCTTACTCCCCGGACATGTCAAACATTTGTGTGCATGTACATGTCTGTTTGACCTGTGTGTGGGTGTTTATTATATATATAATAATTATGTATTTATATATATATATATATATATATATATATATATATGTACGTATTGACAGTCAACAGGTTACCATAGCACAGCACAGGCTTTGCCTAGTTTGGGAGCTGAAGACCTTTGTGTGGATGTTGTCTCATATTATTACTATTAGTTACTAGTTGTGTAGTATCGAGGGACTAGAGATCACAAAGTAACTCGCAAAGACCTACCAGGTTTACCAGAGTTACGTATATCAACATAGAAATTATAATAAGACAAAACTTACCTTTTGAATTTCACATTTGGCGAAACAAATAGTACATGCAAAAAGAGCAAGAATTATCGTTTTTTGCATGATTAACTGATACCAAGTCGATAGATCTCTTAAAATTATAAGGAAAATAAATGCACTACATTTTGCAGAGTGCATCCAAAGACTTTTATATGAGATTTTAGAAAAAAAAAATTTTTTTTAGATTGGAATCTGTTGAATTCGAGTGACATTATTTTGCCCTTTATAAACCAGATACGTAGGCAAAACAAGATCTGATGCAACTTATTTTTTTAATTATGTAAACGTATACAGATATGAGAGTTGTCGTGATTCTGTTGATATGATATATTATTACTATGCACAAAGTAGCCTTAACACAAATCTAGTGTAAATTTAAAGTATCTTTAGTATAAAAATAAGACGATTATTAAACGTAAATAACTTTTTATTTCACTGTCTAGCTGAAGCGGGATAAATAGATAAATACTGGTTCAAAAAAATTATAAATATTTGTTTTCTCCTCTTCCTTATACATACTTTGAACAAAGCAAGAATTACACAAAGATAATAACGAATTTATACATTTTTATTTCTTTCCAGCTCCACTGGGTTCAATTTGCATATTGTTTATAGTAGTCGTAGACATGGTGCGGGAACCAGTAATTTGTGAGGTAAAATTGCATCGGTTCCGCTGCCTCAGACATCTAAAATGGATGAGGATTGGAGGGGATCAATAATCATATGAGAGGATCGGGTGGTGGAAAGAGCTTACTCATATATGGGAGTTCCCGATGGCTGAAGACACTTTGGCCGCTCCAAATACGAATGAAAGACTGAGGTGACATAAGATCTCCAAAAGCACGGGCTAACACCTGGCACCAGCTAGCAAAATACAGAGGGGGTGGCACCTTTTAGTATCGGAGACAAAGACACGGATCGATCATTACGTCGGCTAATTAAAGTAAGTAGCATAGTTATTACTTCTAAACAGATTCACATATTTATCTGGATATGTTACAATGAAACTAAATATGCAGAATTTTCTTGAAAACATTTAAACGTTATGTATGTATTATTAATAGGAACCGGACCCATGTCTTTATCACATTCCGTTAAGAACTTCTTCATGTATTCTTTATCTGGAAACACTGCGACTGCTTTGTCTATAATGAGACGACCATCTTCTTTTACAAAACCAGTTTCTTTTAAAACACAGAATACGATTTCGGTGAATTCTTTGTCGTGTCTCATACCTCCGTTGCTTATTAGACGTAAAATTTCTGGAATATCCTCTTTATTTGCACAGCATTTATCAAATGCTTTCAAAACTTCGGCATATAACTCCGGATTTAGCTTGACTTGAGTCTAAACAGAGAATAAAAATATATTAAGCTAAATTCAAATATAGGTATGTATTAAAAAAAAAATACGGCAGGCGCCGATCAATAGAACTTTTTTAGTTATTATATTTTAAAAACGAACCTCATTACTGATTTTAGTAACATTAAAATGGAACCACATGGGAGATATACTCTATCAAACAAAAAAAGGAATTTCAAATCAGTCTACCCGTCTCCTAGAAATGAGGTAACAAACATAAAAAGAGAAATACAAAAAAGTCACATTTCGTACTTCCTCTTTTTTAAAATACTGATGCAATAGAGTTTCAACATATTAAAAAATAAAAAAATAGTAATGCGACACTCTTGTATTATTTATTATTTACAAATTTAACTACTTAAAGTAAGTTAGAGGTCATTCAATAAATGTATCTGATTAATATCCCGATAGTAAATATATATAAATATATATTATAAATTTACGTAATTGAGGCACATACTAGTACCTACTACTTACTTTCTTATTGACTCCATATGCCTTCACAAACAAAATGGCGCAAGCAACAAATATCACAATTTTCTTCATTGTATTAATTGTTTGTTTTTGCAGGTAATAAAATTATAATTGAATGTTATAATATTTGCATTGATGTGGCTTTTATACTTTACTCACATATTAGGTAACCACTCTTCGGTTTTTAAAGGTAGATTTCGAATTTAAATATGGGAAAATATAAATAAAAGAAAATGTAAGCAAAATTACTTTACTTATTTATTTAATGCTTAATACAGGTCTCTACGCTTAAGTTTTTGTAAAATATCTTTAAAACCCAGCTTACTAGAGATACCAATCAATGTTGTTTGAATAGTTATAAAAAACCTTATAAAGTAAGGATGAATATATAGGGTTTTTTATAACTAATTTCATTCAGCGAATATTTTACCAATACAAATTCAGACATAAGTGTTTATTTAAATTATTACACGAGTATTAACTATCAATATTAATATTAATAGCTGATTTTAAATAATCAAGACGTAGGTCTTGCCTGATTTAATGATGAATGAAGTAAAACTTCCGAACGTGACGTGACGTCACATCCGGTTGCAACGGAAGATAGACGCTGGTAGTTTCAACTAACATTATGTTAAGTTGGGACCGCTTTTTGACAGAAAGCAGTAATTTGATACTTTAGTCTGATTATAAATTGTGTAGGTAAGTTAAATAGAATAGAATATGGTTTATTTGTGACAAAAACAACAAGCAATTTTGAAAAAAAATAGAAGGTACAGTAGTAGTAGCAAGTTTTTTGTCACAAGCCGATCCCAACTCATCATGATGCCGGTTGTAAAGAACCCGTGCTGATTTTCCGATCGTTCCGCTGATAAATATATTTCTTTCTTTCTTTGATATTAATTGTTAACCCCAAATTTTTTTTTGAAATCTACCCGACTGTAAAAGTTATCTTCCATCCTAATTGATTTTATTTAAAAATATTTGTATAATTAACCCTTTGCAGACAGTTTAATGCTAAAAAGTTTCATGCGTGGTTTAATTGTATGCTTTATTATCTTTATTTTATTTTTGATGCCTAAACCAGTTCGCATTTCCGCTCTCTTTGGATATATTTCTAATAAGTCTTAATCCCCTGGTCGTCATTAACTACAAGCATTGCATTTTAGTGCGTATTACTCCAAAAAAACATTCAGATACTCACTGTATTTTAATTATAAAGGTATGCTACTGTATAATCAAGAAGCTTAATAAATAGATATAAGAAATATTTATGTTTCAATAATATACGATAACATATATTTATCTTTAATGCACATGTTACGTCATCAAGCGCATAAAGGAATGCTGACGTCGCCCTCGATGCCGCACCGCAGCAACAGCGTTTCCACGGCGTCAGCGAATTCGACGGAAACTGCCGTGGCCTCAATTTACATGGAATGTGCATTAGATATAATTATTAATTCTAAGTTATTCATTGTATACCTAACATCGGTTGCAAGCAGTACTTGTTAAGATTATTCTATAATTAAATTTAGTTAAATCAATTTTGGTTTTTTTTGGAGCCTTCGACAGCGACCTTCGTAATTGGCGCAGACGGTAGGATAGAGTAGGACTAGCTAGGGAGATATATCGCCGAATTATCGCCCAGCTAAGCGCGTCCGTGTGCGTGCTCGCGTATTGCGTCGCCGCGCTTCGGTCCTGCCTATCCAGAAGAACCTAGGATCGCCGCCGGAGGAGAAATCCAAACATCGATTCCAGAGGAACCAGGATGAAATATATGTAAGTACTTGAATCGCTCTTGTACTTGCTCTCCTTTATCTTAGTCCATTTTTTTTATTTCCCAAAATTTTCCATCCAAGGAAAGACCCTTCAAGTCCTGCACCGAGTAGGCAATCACGTTTTAGAATTACCGATAGAGTTAGACGTTTAGGTAGTATTTTAGAGTGGAACAAGATGCCCGACTTAGACACAATTTACAAGGCCTTAAGGGTAGTGCCCGAATTTGACGGCAATCCCAATGTACTTACGAGGTTCATTCGCCTATGCGATGAACTTTGCGCTAGATATTTGAGCGAAGAACAGACGCGCTAGAGCTAGTTAATTTAGGATTAATTAACGGTATTTTAAATAAAATAACCGGACCAGCCGCCCGTACTATCAATTCAAACGGCGTGCCAGAAAGTTGGACTGGAATTAGAACTGCCTTGGTCAATAATTTTTCTGACCAGAGGGACGAAACCGCCCTCTATAACGACCTGGCTCTTGCTACCCAGGGCAACGATTCTCCGCAGGAATTCTATGATAAATGTCAGACGCTTTTCAGCACGATTATGACGTATGTGTCCTTACACGAGGATGTTCAAACCACTATCGAGGCGAAACGCACCCGATATAAAAAATTAACTATGCAAGCATATGTGCGCGGTCTTAAAGAACCCTTAGGATCCCGCATTAGATGCATGCGTCCCAATAGCGTTGAAAAAGCGTTAGAGTATGTGCATGAGGAACTAAATGTGATGTACTTGCAGCAGAGGGCACCACCTGCACCTAAATTTACAATGTCACCCCAGAGGACGTTTACAGTCCCTCCTGCACCTACGTATAACTATAATAATAATGTGTCCCTTCAGCGACCGTTACCTCAGCTTCAATCCCACCAGCCCTTGCCTCAATTTCAATCCCCACAACCATGGAGGCCTAACCTCCCTGTGATGAGACCTTCTCAAGGTCCTACACACACGCAACGAATGTTCCGTGCACCGCCACCGAACTATAACCCTCAAAGCAATGTATTTAAATTCAGGCCCAGACCTCAAATTCAAATACAATTCCTGCACCCACACCAATGAGTGGCGTGAGTCATTTTGTGACTAAGACCCTAAAGCCTACTGGCTTTGTAGGGCATGACTGGATGAAGTCGGGAAACCCGCCACCCAGTAACTATTTTAAGACACGTGAAGCTAATGTTAACGAATGTGCTAACTATGAAGGGTATTCGTACGAAGATTACGCCCCGTACGCGTACTACCCTGAGTACGATTATGAATATCCGACTGTGTACGAGTGCGACGAGTCACAGTATTACCAGGACTCTAGTGTATTGGAGCAGGTTAACGACACTGATTTTAATGAGCCGCAACCCTCTTCTAGTGGTTGCGACCCGCAGGATTTTCACAAGGGCAATATATCACAAAAGCCAAAATAGAAGTTAACGTTCAATCACAGAGACAACTCCCTTACATCCAAATTTCTCAACCACCCTTGAAACTCCTTATAGACACGGGAGCTAACCAGTCGTTCCTTAACCCTGAAGCGGTCGAAAAATTGTTTTCACATGTACCTTTAAATTTTGATCCTTTTGAAGTGACAAATGTGCATGCTACCACCCGCAATAACTACTCTGTGACACTACCATGTTTTAACGAATTTCAGGATTTTGACCCTATAAAATTATTTGTGTACCGTTTTCACGATTATTTCGACGGTCTTATTGGACTAGACCTTTTACAAAAATGGGAAGCGAAAATTGACCTCAAAAATAAAGCGCTTATCACTCGGAACGCGATCAACCCTATTTTAATGTATAACTCGCGCAACGTTAATCTGTACGAAACAGTTATACCGGCCGATACTTCGAAGATAATTAGACTTCCAATTAATATTCACGAAGGCGAAGTTTTCATACCCGAACAGATAACATCTAATTGTGTAATTCGGGACTGCCTAACAGTAGTAAAAAATAACTATGCAGTGTTAGAAGTTGTGAACCCATCGTCGAATGACGTAATATTTTCTATGAACCAGCCGATTTCAGCTGAGATTCATACGAATGAGTGCACGCGCACCGAACAGCAGTCCGCGCGCGTTAACGATGTATTGTCGCGTTTACGTACCAATCACTTAAACGCCGAGGAACGTGCTAATTTAAAAGCTCTTTGCGCTGAGTACGCAGATGTGTTCTATATAGATGGAGAACCTCTGACGTTCAGTAACGAGATGAAGCATCGGATCCGAACAACCGATGAGAACCCGGTGTACACGAAAGCTATCGGTACCCGTACGTTCATAGAGACGAAGTTAGACAGCAGATAGGTAAAATGCTAGAACAGGGAATAATAAGACCTTCTGACTCCGCGTGGAGTTCCCCAATCTGGGTCGTGCCTAAGAAAGCCGATGCATCTGGCAAAGTGAAATGGCGCCTAGTCGTAGACTTTCGTAAACTCAATGAAAAGACGATAGACGATAAATACCAAATATTAATGACGTTTTAGACAAGCTTGGCAATTGTCAGTAATTTACAACCCTGGACCTCGCCAGTGGGTTTTATCAACTGGAAATGAGTCCAGAAGACATCCCCAAGACGGCATTTAACGTAGAGCATGGTCATTATGAATTTCTTCGCATGCCCATGGGTCTTAAGAATTCTCCGTCCACATTCCAACGTGTGATGGATAATGTCCTCAGGGATCTCCAGAATACAGTCTGCTTAGTATATCTTGATGATATAATTGTGTTTAGCACCTCCCTCCAGGAACACATAGTGAACCTCCAGAAAGTCTTCCAGAGACTGCGAGAATCTAACTTTAAAATTCAGATGGATAAGTCGGAATTTTTAAAGCTAGAGACTGCATATCTAGGACATGTCATTACCAGAGATGGTATCAAGCCAAATCCCGACAAAATCTCGGCAATTCAAAACTACCCCATTCCCAAAACTCCTAAGGAGATAAAACAATTTTTGGGTTTAGTTGGGTACTATAGGAAATTTATTCCTGATTTCGCAAGGATTACGAAACCTTTAACTCATTGTTTGAAAAAAGGTAGGAAAATTATAATGAGCCCTCAATACGTAGAAAGTTTCGAGAAGTGTAAAACTCTTCTCACCAACGATCCAATATTGCAATACCCCGATTTCAAAAAAGAGTTTATCTTAACAACGGACGCATCTAACGTGGCCATATGTGCCATTCTTTCTCAAGGGCCTATAGGATCAGATAAGCCTGTGTGCTATGCATCTCGAACCCTAAACGATAGTGAAGTCAACTATAGCACCATAGAGAAGGAGCTACTGGCTATAGTTTGGGCTACCAAGTACTTTCGTCCTTATTTGTTTGGGCGAAAATTCAAGATTATTACAGATCACAAACCTCTTCAGTGGGTAATGACCCTTAAAGAAACGAATTCACGATTAACAAGGTGGAGGCTAAAACTTAGTGAGTATGACTTTACAGTTATACACAAAAAGGGTAATGCTAACACGAATGCCGATGCACTTTCTAGAGTAGAGATCTATAACGAAGAAATCAGCTCTGTAGTTGCCAATCCTTCGGAAATACCAGCAGGCTCTGCAGTAGGTTCCACCACTTTAACAGCTCACACGAGCCTTGAAAATCCTATTCTCGAAGTGCCGATAACCGACGATCCTTTGAATAAGTTTCACCGACAGCTCATAATTACAGTAGTGGGTGACGTAAAACGCAAGCCCTCAGTAATTAAACCATTTGATACACACACAAGAACTTCTGTGCAAGTATCCGACGACAATCTAGCGAACGACATAGTAAGCGTCATAAAAGAATTTGTGAATCCCAAGGTTAAGACAGCCCTTTACATAAATCCAACTATAAGAATGTATGATGTAATCCCTATTATTCAAGATAAATTCCGTAGCTCAGCAATGAATTTGGTATTGGCGAAGAAGGAAGTCGAAAACGTCAAAGACTACCTTAAACAACAAGATTTAATTCGTAACTACCACGAAGGTAAAACCAACCACCGTGGCATTAATGAATGCTTTCTATCCCTGTCCAGCAGATACTACTGGCCTAAAATGAAAGAACACATAACAAAATTTATTAATAATTGCACTATATGTGGTCAATCCAAATATGATAGAAATCCCATCAAACAAAAGTTTAATGTTGTACCACCAGCAACTAAACCCTTTGAGATCGTTCACCTCGACCTTTTTACAGCCGAAAATCAGAAGTATCTAACAATCATAGATGTGTTCTCAAAATACGCTCAAGCATACTACCTTTGGGATGGTACTGCTGTCAGCATAGTTCAAAATCTTCTTCATTATTGTACTCACCATGGACTCCCACTGACTATTGTGACAGACAACGGAACCGAATTTACTAATCAGCTTTTTTCCGAATTCACCCAGCTGCATAAGATCAATCACCATAGAACACTGCCTCATGCACCTAATGACAACGGTAACATTGAGAGATTTCACTCAACAATCTTAGAGCATCTACGCATCCTTAAACTTCAACGTAAGGATGAACCGGTGGTTAATCTCATGCCTTATGTTCTCATTGCATATAACAGCTCTATTCATAGCTTTACTAAATGCCGACCATTTGACATAATCAACGGACATTTTACCCCAGAGACCCTATTGACATAGACCTGACTAAACACTTACTACAGCAATACACTCAATCTCACCGCGAGCAAATGCAGACAGTATACAATATGATTAACGAAAATTCACTAAACGACCGTACGCAACTGACAAATAACCGAAATAAAAATCGTGAGACCGAACAGGAATACGAGCCTGAGCAACAGATTTTTATTCGCAACCCTTTCTCTGCTAGACAAAAGGTCGCACCACGATATACTCATGACAAAGTCTTAGCTGATTTACCCATACATATCTATACATCTAAAAAGCGTGGTCCTGTGGCAAAATCACGCCTTAAAAGAGTCCCTAAATCAGCAAAATTGTTACAGAACCCTCCTGACGCTGTTCGTGATAACAACAAGACTGATGACGCAAGAAATACGACTTGAAAGCTTGGACGAAGGACCTGGACTTTTACCATTTAAACTTGGACCTACGACATTGATAACTCACTATCATACTTTCTTACAATACATCGAACTAGACGAAATTGAGAATCAAATTACTGACTTACAAATTCAACTGTCTGACTATAAAAATCGACTTGACAATGACACATATTCTATCTACGAACTGCAGATCGACTACCTTACAATAAAGCTTCAAAAAATCATCGATCATCTCGGTAGCCTAGAGCCTAATCGTAGCAAGAGAGGTCTTGTAGACGGGTTAGGTTCGGTAATTAAAAGTATTACTGGTAATTTGGATTATTCAGACGCAGAAAATAACAGATGAATTTAACAGCCATATCAGCATTAGTAAAGAGTGGATGTCTCATCATACCCAAGCTTTGTTACAGATAGCCCAAAATCAGGAAAAAATAAATTCAACTCTAAGAATCCTGATGGACCATGATGCACACAAGGACACGAGCCTAATTAAATACGCGAAATTTGCTCAATTGTTGTCCATTATGTCCGAAAATGGAAATGACATTATAGCAGAAGTGTTAAGGGTAGAAAATATATTAAGTTTTGTGCGTGCATCGAGCACCCACCATTCAGTAGTTAATATAAACATTTTAGATAAAATGATACGTAAGTTAGAATTAATTTACCCTAAGGGTCATATACTAAGGTTACAGTTAAGGGAATACTATGATATCATCAAACCGGGTTATTACTTTTCGGGGAAACGTATAGTTATAACCTTAAAGTTTCCTATAGTATCTCCAGTAGAATACGATTTATTTAAGTTAGCTATAGTTCCTAATAAGCACAATCAATCCATTTTACCTCCCTATCCTTTCATAGCAAGTAACAAGTTTCGTTCTTGTACATAGAGACAGAATGTCCGAAGTACAGTGAAAGGTTCCTCTGTGAAGAAACTCTAAGTCACCAAGTACGAGCGCAATCGGACTGTATCCAGCACCTACTTGTGAACCAGTCTCTCGACGCAACCTGTGAGATGATAACAGTCAAGCTTACCAAGGAAGCAGTGGACCAACTAGATGAGAAACACTACGTGATCTCATTTCCCCGTCTGACGAAGATTCATACCAGCTGCGGATACGAGAACTACAACACCGTGCAAGGAAGTTTCCTGGTCACCATCCCAGTCAGCTGCTCACTTGACACCGAACAACTTACTATCAAAAACACCTATGACAAGATCGAAGGTCAACCGTTCAACATCATGAAAATCTCCGTGAACCTCGAAGCAACTACTGCGCTTCCTGTAAAATACTTCAAATTAAACTCTGTCAATTTGAGAGACCTGCATGAATATCAAGACCATGTGATGCTGCAACCAGCAATACAACTGAAACAAGCCTCAATTGATGCAATATATCATACTACAATACCAGTCTACGGCATTATATTGCTTGCATCGCTATTAGCAGCCGCTTTAAGCCTACGACAATACTACAATCATCCCAGCAACAAAGAAAAGGACAAAGTCGAAGATCATCACTACGAGGATCCTGAGAATCCAGCCGCTACAACCCCATCGAGAACACCGGCAATATTTGATCTCAAAATTCTCAAATAGTTGCCGATTTGGGGGTGGAGGTGTTACGTCATCGAGCGCATAAAGGAATGCTGACGTCGCCCTCGATGCCGCACCGCAGCAACAGCGTTTCCACGGCGTCAGCGAATTCGACGGAAACTGCCGTGGCCTCAATTTACATGGAATGTGCATTAGATATAATTATTAATTCTAAGTTATTCATTGTATACCTAACATCGGTTGCAAGCAGTACTTGTTAAGATTATTCTATAATTAAATTTAGTTAAATCAATTTTGGTTTTTTTTGGAGCCTTCGACAGCGACCTTCGTAATTCACACCAAAAAAAATACTGCAAATCATAAACAAAACATTGGTAGTTCGTAGAGCCGCCTAGACCTTAAAATGATGTATTAAAAAGATCTCAGATTACGTACTATAATTTATCTTCATCTCAGTCCAATACTTAAAAAATAAGAACACAAATTCAATCAAACAATTGAACCTAGAGACATGAAGTTGTGAGATTATTCACTGTAAGATGTAGGGATGTACTAAGAAATATGTTTTGGAAATTCGACTACCAAGGGGGGTTAATTAGGGGGGGGGGGAGGGTTATAGGGATAACAGATAGTACTCGTAGTACTAATTTAAATTTATTTCGGTCACCTCACATATAACTAAGTTAAAGTTACTTTACATCAAAGCACAAAATAAAATATACTCATTATCAACCCATTACGTCTCGTCAGGCCATAGTCCACCAAGCTGGCCAAATAGCGGGCATAGAGGAATAGATATAAGGATAGTACTATCACTTTTACGTTATGGAGAATTCATTTATGTTCTAAAGCTATTAACCTTCTCTGACAAGCAGGTTTCCTCACGGTGTTTTGCTTTACCGTTTAAGCTTGTCGTAATTAAATGTAATATGCTTATGTGCATATTATACCTTTATGTTACTAATCAAATAACCTGCCCCTGACCGATCCCGGTGCAAAGGTGCCCATCACACTGGCCGCATAACCGAGTTCAATTGCAACAACCTTTGCACCAAGAACAAATCAGAGCGGAAGTCACCTGTGACATCTAAGTTTTCCTAACGAGTAACGTGTGACTTTTGGGGGTATTACTCGTTGCGAATAACAGTAAAAGTCAAAACGAGTAACAGTGTAAACTGATTGGGATTTTTTTATATATTTAGGTGCCAACCAGTCACAGTGTTACAGTTGGGGGTGTTACTCGTTGGGAAGTACCAAATAAATCTATGGCCCAATGCGCCAAATTTCTATACTAGTATGACCTTATGCAAAATAAACTACGAAGAGTACACTCGCGAACAGTTAAGGAAACCCGACAATCATATTGCAGAACTGTAACACACTATCGTATTTATCTGCTAATAGAGGCCCTTACTAAATTTATTTATGGGTATACGGTAGGTTATAGGGTAACTTTTACTGGAGTAGTATCTACAAAGCACTTAAAAAACATAAAAAGGCTGTCTTTTTGATTATTTCCTCTCAATGGTCCACATCGCCTTATTCCTTCTTCTATTAGTGGCTCATTTTGAAATGCACTTATAGCTTTATCTTCGTTCAAATAACCATCGCTTCGAAGGAATCCTGTTGTTTTGTAACTGCAGAATACAAAGTCTTTAAACTGATCGTCATCTCGGTATTTTCCATCATAAAGCAGGAGTATGGCGTCGGCATCTATACCGGTTTCTGGTTGACATTTTTGGAGAGCTACCAAAATTTTCCCCGCTAATTCCGGTGTAACGTGAACTTCTTTCTAGAATTTTAAAAAGATAAAACTTTGATTTTAATAAAACATTGAAGCAGAGATTACAGTAAGTACGATAATTACACCTATATAATATTAATACTTATTATATACACCAACATAAATATATAATCGGTTATGACCTAGGTTTAAATCAGCAACTATTTAAACAGTTCAGCCGTTTGATGATGAATAAAAATAATATTTAAAAAATAACGAGGAGGTTCTTAATTCGTCTAGAACGAGATCGGGTATAAGAAATACATACCCTCATCTGTTATTTATTTGTGATAAGAAATAAATAACAGATGAGAGTATAATAATATTGACACTGACCCATTGCAGATAGGGTTGCTCAGTTAAATTGTGTCCGTATAATATATATTAATAATAAATATTTAATATACTACTTAAAAGAATATACCTAACAGAATTTAAAAAACCTAAAGGTTGCCTGCTTTTAACATTGCTCAACAGTGAGTTATATTATTATACCTTAGTTACGTATTTAGTCGTATAAAATGTCAAATGAACGCTTCGTTTATTCCTAATTTATCTGTATTAGGTCGTCCCATTAAAAAGTTGATCTACTCGTAGTTCATCGTTTCCCTAAATTTTAAACGATAATGGCAATAAGGCAACTAAGTACAGTTAATTAGTCGCTAACTTATATTCCTTTATATAAGCCTGGTTTTAAAAACTCACCTTAGGAACAGCAGTGGTATAATTTAAAAGCACCCCAACTTGTATAAAAAACAAAAGTAATCTCGACATTCTTAATAGAACGAGAAAATATTATATATCAGCTGAATTGACTATTTCTCAGATTGTTGACGAGAAAGTGAGATAACTCGACAAGGCAGATAACTTTTATGCCATCTTTAATTGCTAGCAGGATCTTTAAAGCAATTAACATCCTAACCATGTTATAGGAAATGTCAAAGGTCACACGACATTGTTCTATAATTATAGTCAGAAGAAAAAAGTATGAACAATAGGTTATTACGTAGATACCTATGCGATACACTTATACGTCATTGAAAAATAATTGTAGTGTTACTTACTTACTTAGGCTTCTTCTAAACATTTTAGAAGGTTGTGAAGTAACCTATAGCAGACGTATTATTAAAACAAAAATACTTCAAAGTAATTGAGCGAGCGAGCGAAATTTCGGGTAAAAATGTTCTTTCAACAACAAATCTACAAACTTACAAGTTGACTGATGTCAACTTGTAAGTTTGTAGATTTGTACGTATGGATGGTCGTCCGCGTAAATTTCGCTCTCGTGTAAGATCATAGTTTCCAACTAAACTTGTCGAAACTTGGTGTATAGGCTCTACGAATTATTAGATTCGTTTAATCGCTAGGGATTTTTGATAGACGGGGTATTTCTCCTAAAAAGGGGGACGTTTGCTACGGTGCCATTTACTGACCGATTTTAATAATATTTTAAAAACACGCAAGACACAATATTAATTAAGATGAATATTAAAAATATGGGTGAAGTAGTTGTTGTTTTTTACAAAGTTGTAAAGGGTCGACACGAACTGTGTCATCTATTTGCTTATATTATTCGTAGGAATAGAAATCTTCCTCGTATTTTTAAACGCGTAGTTAAAGTTTTTCCAAATTTGATATACGAGAAGACTTAAAAGGTGACCAGCATTGTTGGGAAAT
Source organism: Ligdia adustata (assembly GCA_947049295.1). Lineage (NCBI taxonomy): Eukaryota > Metazoa > Arthropoda > Insecta > Lepidoptera > Geometridae > Ligdia > Ligdia adustata. Next base: position 5,313,217 of record OX346214.1, on the reverse strand, counting down.
AATTGTTTTCAATCTCTTACAGTGACACTATAGTCTAATTTACTTCTTAATGTGAGCATGGATAATCTTAAGTAATGTAACTAATATTTTGTTCTTTAGTTAAAGCAAGTAGCTGGATTTCCTCTTTTTAGAAAAATATACATAAATATGTAAATATCGTAAAATTGGCTCCCACAACACGAGCCCAGACCTTAGTGTGGGGCCAGTTAATAATGTGTGGGGTGGCAGTAATAATGTGTAATATAGATTTTGAGATGTATCTAGTACTATTTAAATATAAGTAGGTGCGTAGTTAGTGCATCTATAATATATATATATATATATATATATTATATATATATATATATATATATATATATATATATATTGCTTCCGATGAAATAATAGGATTTAGATAAATATATAAATTATCTTATCTAGCTTACTAGAATTTACCTATTTAAACTGGAAGAAGTTTCTAATCTTGTACGTTATCGAAATAAAATATCTAATCAATAAACATACAATAATTTAATATGAAAAATAAATAGAACAAATTATCTAATATGTTTAGAGAAGAATGTGTGTTTTAGCACCAGCATGGTAGCACTTGAAAATCTGGTATGCCGTGTCCGCAGCGTCTTTTCCCTTCTTGTTCTTACATTCTTCTAAAACCTTTGCAGCTTCAGCTTTATCAACTCCTGCGGGCAATTTGGACAATGCAATGTCCACGTTCAGCTTTCCATCCTTACCCACAATTCCAGCTTTTTGAAAGAAGCATAAAGTGAATTTCTTTAAATTTTCGTCGTCACTTAAATGGCCTTTCTTAACTTCGGCTACGACTTCTGGTTTTACTCCAGTTTCCTTCATGCATTCTAATGCTGCCTGTTGTGCTTTTTCTTTTTGGGCACCTTCCAGGTGAACAGACTGAAAGGAAATGAGAAACATCAAAATCAAATATATCGATAATATCGCTTGTCGCAGTTAAAAGCACCCAACTTCAGCCGCTAAGTAACCTACAGTTACAGCACTGATATCAACTACTTTAGATCATACACTATAGTCATTTATATACTATGTATAATATACATTTACATTATAGTCTACAAGCTGCGCCCCGCGGGCAGTGCTGCCCGGAGAAGTTTGGATTTCCCGCAGTAACAGTGCAGTTAACGAGATATAAAGTAGCCTAGTAGTAGTAATAGTTAGTAGCCTAAGTAGATATGTGTTAATCTAATTTGTGTTGAATGTCGCCAAAATTTATTAAAATCATGTAGTTTATTGTATATATATAACTATAGATAAGGTACCTAAACATTAAAACTACGCGGCTGAGTGACGTGCATATTATAGCTCCATATAAAATATTTAAAAAAGAGTAAAAAATTACATGCAGCAAGCTGTGATACCTTAGTTAGTAGACAAACATTCAATTTACAAGCGGAAGATTGCGGAAGGTTCAAGAAAATTTCGTTTAGGGTTTACCCCTTTGAGCGTTTAGACACACATGTAGAGAAAACAAAGTGAGAAAACCGGCATCTCGAAGAGGATAAATAGCTTTCAAAGAGCTTATACAATTTCATTCGGCTATCCACAATTTGGACAACGTGTTGTACTATGCCTACGCCCTCATCATAAGGAAGACCTTTTCACAGCAGAAGGACGATATAGGTTGATACGAAATACGTATGCATAAAGTAAGACAAACATGGATAATACTCACGCCGGCGTTTATCTCCGCCAAGGCAAAAACTAGGCATAATATCACAGAATAATTCATTTTGTACGAGCTTAGTACAAACTAGGTACTCTAGATAATCTAGACTGCCTGAATCGCACAAGACCAATTGCTTTTATACATACAGCCGAAGGAAATCCACTCAAGTAACAGCTTTTTTGTAAGGAAGTGTTTACTTACAGAAATAGAGTAATTAGTAATACAATATTCCTTGGAAAACTACTCATGAGTGACGCAAGACTTTGGGTTTTAGTTCAAGGTGCAATGATTTCTAAATTAACACGAGCCTTTTTATATCACATAAAAACTATGAGTTTTTATGTCGTTTTGAAACAAATCAGTCAAGAAACCTTTACAAGCAATAATGACATAATAACCGCAGCATATACATCATACTATATAAAAATACCTAAATTTAAAGTAACGAAATTACGATAGATATACCTATTTTAGTTATTAAATGCTGTGGTATAGTGAGAATAGGTATTGCCTCTCCCATTTATGATGCCAAAACTAAAACAATTATAACAGGGCTGATAAGAAGGGTCGCAGTATTACGGATCCATACAACTTAATAACACATTTATTTAGTAACACATAGTTTGATATTTTTTCTTTCACCCGTAACATTATGGAATTCTAGCGGCCCGTTCTAACTTCGTTTTTGTTTCGGGTTGGTTTTAGTGGGAATTTCTAAGGATCTCTAATTTTTTTAGTAATTAATACAGCATAAGTACTGGGGAATAATATTGCTTTCTAACGGCAAAAGCATTTTTAAACCAGTCCATTAGTTTTTGCCTTTATTTGTTATATTACATTACAATTATTAATTACGTAAATGTATCCATTCAAATAAAATTGTTCAACTCAGCGGCGGATCCAGGATTTCGAATCGGAGCTAGAGTTGAAATCACAATTATACTAGTAGTGCGGCTAAATTGTCTTTTGAAACTATAATTGATATATATTTACTTTCCTTTTATACACGAAGAGATACTGCATGACTTCACCATAGAGTGGCAGAGTTTAGTGGGACTCTTACCCACTAAAACTCTATGGTGTCACTCCTCAGTTCACTCCCGCCACGGCCCCATACCTCGGCTGCGCCGACTTGTGACAGAGCAGCCCGCCTTGGTTGCGATTACCTCATTAAACACTGCAACCTGCCTCCAGAAAGCACTCCGACATAGGCAAGACATCCCGAGTGTCTCTTGGCTTAACCTTGGGTGGCAAGGCTACGGTTACTGAGCCCCTCCGCCTCGGCAAAACGGGCTGCCTTGCGGGGGTGATATACCTACTAGTCTTCTGTGTAAAAGTGCAACAGTTTTTTTTTTAGTTTAATATAAAGTACGAAGTATTGGATCATTTTGGGGGGCATGGCCCCTATGGCACCTCCTGGATTCGCGTATGATTCTACTAGTTACATACTTAACTAGCTGGACACTAGACCTAGTAGTTACTGACCTCTACCTTTATCTAGGCCACGCCGGTTACGGCAAAATATCTAGGCGTCTAAGTACAAAATGGATTTAAATACATAGATTATCATAAATGGTTCGAAGGAACGACCTTACCGTAAGCTGAATACGAAGATATCACTAATGCTTATCAAAATATTTAGTACATAACTATGTGTAGGTGATTTTTTTTTCAGGTTTTTGTTATTATTAGTAATTTAATTATTAATTATTGACTCTGCATCAACTTTTTCTTTGCATGTTTCAATTTTTGTAGCTATATTTGTCTCGATGTTGCTTCTCGTATACAGATTGTAGTTTCTTGATGAGACTTGGTGCATATCAAGTCTCATTAAAAACTGAATAGCTTGTACGAGTTTTTCTAATCTACGGCAAGGGCGTCGCTAAAGAGGAGTAGGTACAGGCAGCCTTTGAAAATGAAAGAGAAAATACTTATTTTTTAAAATATCTTCTAGAATATTATAAAGAACTATGTCTGTTTTAAAAAATCCTAATGTGTTTGCAAATACATTTTAATGAATGGAAAGTCTAGTTTCCAGAATAATGTTGAGGCGCAAATTTTCTGCACAATTTGTCCTAGAATGTAATAATTAATATTGGTGATACCTAATAGAATTATATCACTCATGTCTATGTCATCCTTATGTACTTATTCATACGAAAAATATATTTAGCATTGAAACTAAGAATCCTCACAAGTGGCAGAGATGGCCAACATTTTACACCCTAATGAGTTAACAAACCATTAAAGTGATTTTAGTCATTGATACATGAGTTAACAATACAAAAAAATACCTGTGAAAGGCTTTGCCCTGAGTGACTGACTGACATACGACTACAGCCTAAACCGCTGAACGTAGGTAGTATAGAAATATAAAATGTATTTAAAGAAAGTGTTGCGGATGCACACTAAGGAAACATTTTAGAAAAATATCATCGTAAGGGGTTTAAAACACAGGTCGAAGTTTAGAACATAGATTATGTTCTCTATTTCGCGGAGACCATTCATGCTACGAAGTCAAACTTATAAATGTAGACATACAAGTTAAGTAAATAAAAATCCTATTATTTCATGGCGTAATTATTGACAAAAGAAAATAGATTAAAAATTTAGCTATCACAAAGCTTGGCGTTTAACACTAATATTAATATGAATATTACTCGTACAAACGCAGATTAATAATTATATGTGTATCTTACTTACTTCTTACCGCTCAAATAGCTGTTGGGCTGACCCAATATTGATAAAATATGGTAGGTACCGCTGAACGAAAATATTCGTCGTAGGATAGCCCACTTTAGTTTACTAACTGTTTACAATACACATGATTCGACATGACTTAAAATACGTGGCATGATGTAAAGTAACGTGAAAATCTTTTTGAAACAAATCTTGACAATAATGGATTTGCTCAAAGAAGGTTGTCAAATTTATGACCACATTACTTTACATACCATGTTTGACTAAAAGTTGACGAAAATTATATTTAAGCAAAGAAAGTAGGCAAAGAAAATGTTGGTGACCTCTGGGAGAAAACAGTGCAGATTATCTCGTATGGCTTCACCCCGGCCACGAGCCCCCAATCTACTTAGTAGACTACAGACACAGTTTAGAACACCCGTTTATGTTGAAAGTATTCTAAAAGACAGAATACTCAACGATTGGCTAACAGTTTCCTAGAAGAAATCGGTAAGTTATGTCGACATCATATTTTTATCGAATCAAGCTACTTAACTACTGCAACCGAAAAGTGAAACCCGTGGCCACTTACTATGTATCCTATTTTGAGAATTCAGCCTTATTAATTTGGTCCTTTAGGTTGAGGTTCTATATACTGCGTTCTATCTACTCAATATTTCATCTGCAAATAATTTAGAGCCAGCAATGATCCATACGAAATAGTACACAAATTTAAACAAGTCTATTTAGACTAGTTATATGTACTTTCACGTTTTAACTACACCAATCGCTCAGTCGCAAAAAAATTTACTCGTAGGTATATATAGCGCAAAGTTCATGAAGGGCATTTTCCTTATACATTGCTTTACAATACCTACAATGAAATTGAACATCTATCTTATCAGTTACTTTACAGGTTTTAAAATGGCTGAAGAACCAGAATGCCAGCTTCGCCACCGAAGGCTGTCTGGGAACCCCAACTTTGAGCTGAACCTGGATGGAGGCAGCGAGATTACTGAAGGAAACCCAGATGAAGGCACCCCTTCTCCTAGCAAACCTTTCCCGGGTTGCTCAAAGCGACCATCACAAGCTCAACTGCTAGATTTTAAAAACAAACAGCAGTCATTTGACCTTCACATTATTCAAGTAAGTGCATAAATAAGTCAGCTTAAGGAAAAAACAAATAAAATAAAACATTTAAATTTTATAACAAACATTATCAAGATCATAAAAAATTACATAAATTACATTAAAATGACAGGGTAAGCATCATCAACGTCAAGGAACAATATCGTTTTGAATAAAGATAAAAAACTTGCATTTACATGTCTTACATGTACCTATACATGTTATTTTGGTACATAGATCAATTTTAGTGTTTACTTCAAGCTTTAGTCATCTATTAAAGCAACTCAAGCCAAGACCCTATTGACTAGACTTTTTTTTGATTACAATATATCTTATTGTAATTACCACGCTATAATTAAAGTCTATTCATTACTCTATTACTGTGTACATGTACTCGAAGCACGTGAAAACGGCCATGCTGTCGTAAATCCATCACGAGTTCACGTGTAAAAGATCATTGCCAACAAACTCGATAAAGAACTTCTCAACCCGTTCTGTTACTTATTATTTATCTAACTCATACATTTGAATTTAAGTATTTAAAATTGCCTACTGTTGTTATTTCTTTACGAAATTGTTTAGAGTTAATTATGCATTAGTAATTTTCGTGTTTGCGTAGAGTTAATTTAAATAAATAATTTAAAAGGCTTATTTTAACGGCGACGGACAGCATCGTAACGAATCATGCTTCTCGGCGAAGGTCACAAAAACTCTTCGAATGCGCATTCTTCGTCTCTTACGTTACGATCCATGCGTAATCGGTTTCGCATCATGAGGGTATTACTACTTCACCTGACGCAATAGGGGTGGAACTGTTGTGCCAGCGACCCAGAGCTGTGCTCCGTTATTTTAAGGAGCTCGGCTGGTTAGGTTAGGCTAGTAGGTAGTCCCACTCTTAAAAGAGTCATTTGTTCCTATAGGTAGAAGAATGTGAAGAGGAAGAAATTATAGTAGACAGCGATGAGGAAACCGAAGAGAACGGAGCAGCGGCATCGGGCATCCAGCGAGCAGTCACACCTACACCTATACAAGACTTCGGAGCAAACACCGTTTATACAGAAGGTAAACAAACCAATAAGCTAATAGGTAAGGTAAGGTATTACATCGCGCGCAACTTTCATACGTTACTCTGTCTTGGTCACTTGTCTCAATCAGAAGGTCGACAGACAGAGTAACGAGGTCAAGCACGAAGTAGCCAAACTCGACTAAGTCATGAGAGTTCCACTGGGTACAGTTCTTCCATAAAAGGCCATGTCCAGCAAAATGCTAAATTGCAAGTAATGGGACTCGCCCATCTTCACAGGACAATCTTTTCCTTAACGATCAAAACATGTAGTAACTATTGTACTGATCGTGAAGAAATTGTATACGTTCCTTCTAAAACAGCTTCAAATCTTCTTCGAGAATTCTATTTGTCTGCGATACTTAAAGAAATCATGCATGTTAGAAATACAATGACTAAAAAGTCCCACGGCAGCGGCAGTTTCAATAAATTGAAGGGGTAATTAAATCTAATCTGCACATAAAAAAGATAAGACTAAGACTAAGAAGTGCAGGCCTAACTTTTTGCAAAAAAAGATTAGTCAAAACGTCCGTTGTTGAGGGAAAGTTGGCATAAATGATGGCAGCATTACCACGTTGCATGGCAATGGAGATTCTTTGACCCAAAAAAAAACAGCATATTCGTCATTTTTTTCGTTCGTCTTAACGTTAAAATTCATAAATTTCAATCATTAAAAAAAGACATCAACGCGTCGCCAAGTTTTATTTATCGAAATATTTTTTATGTTAGGAAGAATTTGTTGTCTATAGATTTGGATTATACCTTACCTAATGATATCATGTAAAAGCCACAAAATCCTAAAATACTTTGTAAATAGGAGTTATGCAGTTGTGGTTATATATAGGTTAGTTATATTGTATACATAAGTTAAAATGATTAGATTACCTACTAATGACTGGTATAAACCGATCAAATTTTTACATGGCTTACTGTGACATACTGAGGTGTCGGAAGTAATCTACCAAACAGAAACAGGACCATATAATATTTTCAAAATTTTGTTATATACAGCGTTGAAAGTACTGTATTTTTTAATTTCTCTATTTTCTCTTAGGGCCCCAAGTGTCTGACTTCCTAAGAGTGAAAGCCATAGAAAACGACTGCTACACAGACGTATCGGACGCCGACACCGAAGATGAGGAATAGCAGTATATTTAAAAAAGAAAAAAAGTAATTAACATTGCATTTATTGTGCGACCGAAGACAAACAGGTTAACTTCAGGTATAAGTTCAGTTAATTTTTAGTACGAGTACAACGTTGTATGTGTTTTAGAAGATAAATAACATGACGTAAATATTGTTGGCCTTCACACAAGCGCGTCACGGTTGCTAAAGGTAATTATAATAACAGCAGTACCTAAATATTCCTTGTAATCTTGAAGAAGTTAGATCTCAAATAGTTTTTTCAAGTAAAACTTTTGGTTTATTTGAGAAAACTGGAGAATGAGCACTTTCCAAGGTGAGCCACAATACAGAGGATGTCGTAAAAAAATTCGATTCCTGTTGAAAGATACTGTTACATATTTTCTGTTACACAGTTCTTGTAGTAAAAAGTTAATACATCACTAAATTACACAGATCAACACTAGGTTCTGGCTTCGATTGCACAATTGATATGCAATTCAAGGCAATCCGATGTTTCAGGCAGGCATCCATCATCTTTATGGATGAAAACGCACGCACGCAAAAACACTAACTAAAACCAACTGCGGGCTTAGCGACTAGTTACCATGTATCTAAGGAATGTTAGCCACTATCTACAATAAAGCGTCGACCTATCTATCTCTCAATCTAGGCGCTAAGCAAGCCGCCGCCTGTGCGAAGAGTAAAAAACAGGATTTTTCAACTTTTCGCATTATTTGCCTAGTTATCCTAAAATCCAATTTCGTTTACATTAAGATAACTAGATACTCTTGCTTGCAATACCGGAAGCCCTAAGTTATAATATATAGGATTCTTATAAGCGCCTTATATATAATAAAATGTACTCATTTATAATACTTTATACTCATATGTTAAGCATAATCTTGTCTGAAATTCAATAACAAATAAAATAATTATCATGTTTTTATTAACATCTCGTTGTTTTATTCAAATTTGGTGATGAATTCAAGTTTTGGTACCATCTAACTAAAGCACAGACTACACAGCAAGCTAACTTAGTTAACATGGCTTGTTTTCTCATCAAGCAACTTATCTACGTACATTGACGTATCACATACGTTTCCAAAGACCTGATCCCTGGCCCGTGTCTCAAGAGCAGTAACCAGAGTATCCCCCAGAGTATGAGTGTTGAATCGAAACAATGTATTGATTAAAATTACCTACGCCTATGTCTACGTGCTTTTAAATAACCTAACTATACCAGCTGAGTACTCTTATCTACTTTAATAGTTCCTTAATTCAGTATAACCACATTTCATGAGCCATATAGACCGCGTTCGAGCTTCGAGGAATTCGAGGCAGAGGTGGCTGACGACGCTGCGTCGCGCTTAAACCACGCTTAATACCTACCCCGAACGCTCCACACCAGTGTTGGCCTTAACGCAAGAGTATAACTTCCAACAGCCACTACTAAAACGTCCACAAAATGTGGCCGCTAGGACTAAGACAAGACTACCCTGATCGAGTATTATGTCTGCCAGTGAGCTTGTCTCTAAGTTCTCTTGGTTATTAAAAGCCTACGAGTAAATCTTGACACGTTAATACGTGGATTAATTTAAACAAACGAGACTAAACTCTGATGAAAAATATTACACATAGTCGTAGGTGGCGAATAAACCAACATATTCATTTGCCTCCCACGGGAGACAAAAAAATTAGTTCCAGAATAACTAGGTAACCTTGCTACGCTCTGCAAGCTACGCCTTACTGTGTTAGCCTTGCTTAGCTTTCAGTACCACCTGCGCTTTAGGATTTTAAACTTGGTGATTAAAACAAATACATACTACCAACCTACATAAGGTAAAGGTAAAATGATTTAATTAGTAATTATATTATTGTTTCGACTTTCGACTTTCAGGAATAGGTAAGAAAATACAGTTTAATTTAATTAAATTTAATCATCTTAATATACCTATGTATGCCTTTTAAATTTATGTGATATCCCACAAAACATTTTATTTAATTTACACGAGGAAATGTTTACACATATGATCTGCCACATAAAAAAAGTTCCTTAAACGGTTTTTGACTAGGAAAAATCCATTCTACCCAAGTTTTGGTAGATAATTATAACTCGTATATATTATTTCATTACCAAAAGCATAATTTATTTACAGTTAGCAGTCTTGGTCTCGTTCACGACAGTTCACCGCTTCAACTATACATAACCAAGAATGCTAAACTCTGATTCGCTTTTTTCATTACTAACTCTAGGTGATACCACGGTAGGTTACTCCCATAGTAAAAGTTATACCTCGTGACGAGTACAGTGACCCCCATTCGGCTTAGTACAAATATAAACGATAAGACAGAATAATAATGAAACAATCTGGAATACTAATTACTTTCTTGTAGTAATATAATTTACAATTTACTAATAGCTATAATTTATAAAAGTTTAATGATAGGAAAATGTCTATGTACAGAGAAATCGAATTCAGGTGGCGTGGTGGAGTCCCTCTTATGACCTCCTGCTACCAGTTTCAGAACTACGAAATTTGTTTTGGCTACTTTTAAAAGATCCGTTACCTGTAAAGAAGAAAAAAATGCAATTACATTATTGTGAATGTAATATGAACTATCGCTGTTTATTCATTCAACTGGTTCGAACCGGTTCGATCGTGCATGGAGTACTACTGTTCGCACGTTTGGGATGGATCAGATAAATATCTGCTTGAAGCGTCGAAGTGTATAAGCGTGCTATAAAAAGTAAAGGTGATGATGATTTAGCCAAGGCTAAGCTTCAAAGCCTTGACCATCGACGAATAGTAACCATGACATTTTGGGTAGTGTCCTTGGATTTACACAATTTAATTACCCCATAACCATTTCATCATCAGAAAAATAGAGACATAGCAGAGGTTCCACAGGCTACTACTACAATATTATAACTATACTAAATCAACTTTTAAAATTCTGCTGTCAACCTTATACTGCTTACATGTGTACAATGAAATCCTTTTAAAAAAATATTAACTACCTTCTACAATTTGGCTCGCACTAATACTAATTTTAGATTTATTTTGATTCCAAAATCAAACTTTTGAAACCATTTTGTCAAAATTAAAATGAGACTACGTGAGAGGATACATTATCTCTCTCAAACAAAAATCTAATTATATTACATTCATATACATATATACTCTTACGAACAAAAATCAAATTATGCAAATTGGTCTAGCCGTATCCGAAATGTTGGCTAACAAACATAAAAATTCATTGAAATTTAGAAGGTACTTCTCTTATCTTGGGAAGGAGGTAAAAAATACATCCTTATAAATAAATACAACCCACCAAAAAAGCAAATAATATACACAGTAAATACTGACACGGACATACAGTAAATATGTTTTTAAATAATGATGAGGATATGGATATAGTAAATACTGATATGTTTTTTGTGCTCAAAAGAGACATATCAAGAGCCTTCCCCAGTAATATTACAATCTAGTCTAAGGCTAATAAGTAATTTAAATTTTAACTTAAAATTCTACACCATAACATTACCCTAAGATCTCATAAGAATCTGTCCATTGACACTTTTATAGTTTTTTTTTTTTTTTTGTATTAGTGATTTGGGATACAACCTTAGGAAGGTAAGAGGATAACACAGTAGAAATGAGTTACCTCCTGATCAGGTGTTGTGATAGATTCTAAAAGGGTCCGCGCCTGCTGAAAGTGTTTGCAGCCGTTGAGGTATAATATCACAGGGTTTTCATGTCTGCAATAAAAATTAAAATTAAATACGATATTTTTATAGGGACTTAATTATCTCCAGAGCAAACTTATGGACATACGGTCGTGCGGCATCCAATACCGCGAATGTGACTATCATAAAATTTTACAAGACGACATTAAAGCTTTATAAATGTTACTCTATGCATACTTGTTATTTGCTTTTACGTTTTTCTTTGTAAATTTAAAGTAATACTTTTATAAACATATAAATAAAAGCAAAAAAAAGTGTGCATTCAGTAACATCTATAACATTTCTATATCGTCCTGTAAAATTGTATGATAGTCACATTCGCGATATTGGATGCCGGATGACGACAACCATTTGCCTTATTCTCAAATACTAAAATTCTTTTCTGCACAGACTTAGTATTTGTTAGAAGCATAAAACCGGTCTCGATGACCCACGAGCAAAAGACAGCAGATTATCAGGAACCAAATTAAAAAACCAAATACGAAACACAACACGCCTTCAAAACAGAATTACTGATTTATATTTTATCACGTATAACATATTGAGACTGCATCATCTCATAGAACTTGTGGTGCTGCGGCGAAGTTAAAAGAGCTACGCAAAAGAGTTAAGAGAGCTGAACAAACAAACACTGACTCTATCAGATCTTGCCTTGGAGCTTAAACGCTTGGAAAATAATAGTAGCTATACTAGATTAAGAATTCGCAGGTTGTGGAATTGCCACGTTCTCTATTTCCCGATAGTTATAATCTCGGTTTCTTCAAATCGCGAGTGAATCGGATTCTTCTAGACAAGCGCGCTACATCCTAGACCGCATCGTCACTTTACATCAGGCGAGTTGCGATCCAACTCAACCTAAAAGTTACTATAAAGTAAACTAGATGTCGCTATTAGGCGCATTACTCACTGCTGAGGCTGCGTCATCTCACAGAACTCGTTGTAGTGCACCTGCGGCGGAGTGAGGACGGAGAGCGGAGCGAACCGATGCTTGTACCGCACGGCTTCGTTGTCGAACTCCGACTGAGGCTGCCGGAGCCTGCCTTGCAGCTTGAATGCGACTAACGCCTGCAATTTACGAGGGTAGGATTATTTTTAACTCGTAAAAATGGAAATGAGTTTGAAACAAACAGAATGAATAAATGACCGAGCGATAAAATCGTGTTAAACGATTTTATCGCTCGGTCATTTATTCATGCCCCTGCTTCAAGTTAACCAAAAATTTAATTCGACCTTTCATCTGTATCTGTTGTTTTTGTGTCTGGATGTCATAAAGGTCGTCTTTTTGAAACTCATCTTAACGGATCTCTATCGGGTTATCGACCGATAAGAGTGAACTGCAACGAAAAGGGGATCATAGTACCGATCAAGTCAAACCACTTTTTTCTATGAGACCAACTCTAAATTCAAGAAAAAGAAAATTCAGCTATTCCATACATTGTGTTAGTGACTTATAAAATTTTTCGATGAATAAGCTTGATGCGTACAGTACGCTCTTTTTGGCTTAGTTAAACCCTAGCCTTCCTTCCTTCTCTTTATACCAATTTAATAAACTTTTTCTTTAAAAAAATTATTAGGTTAATCCATCAAAAGGAGTACTATGAGACATGTTTAGGAAAGCCTAGAGCATCGAGGAAAAGACACAAGATTATAAATTAACTTTCTATATGTGAAATTAACATACTCGTACATACAATCACCGTTATACCACATGAACCAATATCGCGCAGATATTTAGGTTTTTTTTATAACACACAGCTAAGCTTTTGACCACAAGTTCGTACGACCACGTAAGTCAGTGACACTGTAGTCCTAGATCGAGCATGCCTAGTTTGGAATACACTGGCTCTCAAGGAAGGCTGCCGGAACACACTGTTAATTGCTTGGCGACTGATTTTACAACTTGAGAGTAGTAGCTAGCCAGGCGAGTGATAGGAAACGCAATACCACCATGCTATGGTGCTATGCTAGGTGTCTTTGGCGGCTTGTAAGATGAGGAGCATTTCATTTCGACCAGTGATTCGTCAATTAGAAATGCACACGCGCAAAATTCACCCCACCACGTCGCTCTAAGCTCAAGATATTTACCGAGCATTATACAAACATTGCAAATTAATAAAAAAGCCTGTAAATAAACTATATCATTGTAAAAAATCAACTGTGTTGACAAACATCCACGTGATCCCTACCTAAGGTATCCTTCACCTTTTTCGCCATCGATTGACGATAATGATTTTAAATTCACTCGCGAGATTTGGCTCTAACACGGAAATTGTAAGACTAAAAAAACGAAACCGTTCCAATTAGTGTAGTGTTGTTATAATTCGTGATAGAAACTTAGTGTAAGTGGTTTAAAGAACACATGAACAACTTCCCCTTAATAGAGATTTAAAGATACGTGTAAAAAAAACTAATATTAGCCCTACTTGGGTATCAATATGTTAAGTGGCGCACAGATTTATTTTATTTCATTTTAAAGTTGTTTAAATATTCTTTAACACTATAATAGCACTTATCTAGTAATAAATTATTTGAAGACTTTCCGCAGTTTTACTATCTGTTGCATTTTTTATTTTGTCTAGTAATTTATTGTAGATACTAGCTGTGCCCCGCGGTTTCATCCGCGTAGTTCCCCATTGGATTGTCGAGATAATGGGGGAACTACTTTTTTGAAGTTGGTTAAAAAGTATCCTATGTCCTTTCCCGGGGTCCAATCTACCTGTGTACTAAATTTCATCCAGATCGGTTTAGTGGTTTTGGCGTGAAAGCGAAACAGACAGACAGAGTTACTTTCGCATTTATAATATTAGTTAGGATTGATACTTATTAGACTTAGGCTAGATTGTAAAATTATTGATATAAGGGATACCTATGTGAACACGATTTATTACAAAAAAAATATATGATTTACCTTATGGAACCCGCCGCACATGTTCTGCATGACCTGACACATGAGCCCCTCCCTGGCGTACGGTTTGACCTTCTTCTTCTGCTTCTTGTCCTTCTTCTTCGCGTCCCCCCCGCGCCGCGCACTCTCCCCCGCAAGCCCCTCCGCGCGACCCAGCGCGGACACCAACCAGCCGTATAGAAACTCGTATAGATACCTGGTTAGAGAAAATAGAATCACAACAAGTCTTATGAAAAAATTACATTATCGATTCAAATAGCTATTATTTTCAGTTGTTTTCATTTATTTACCAAAGTACTGGATTGATTTTGATTAAATAATAATGAGATCACATAAAAGGTTATAACTTTCAAACAATAGAATATCTTTACATCTCGGTCCAGCCATTTCTGAAATACCAGGTAAAAACGTAAAAAAAAAAACATATAAATACAGTTGGATTGATAATTCCTCTTTATTGAGAAATAGGTAAAAGTACAGGTAAAAATCGATTTTGAGTTAGCAGATTTTGTTTCAGTTATCTTGATTAGTAAACCAAACTACTGCACTGAGTTCGATAGAATTCATAATATTAGTAGGAGTAGGTCAGATTTTGATTTATTTTTCAAAGGTGGTCCCATATACATTCTAGGAGTAGTTTTGAAATAATAAAGATAATATAGCAACACATGTCAAACAGCAGATATTATATTATTTACAGTTAAAAGTTATTTTTGTGACCTTGTGAGTGAGTAACAAACAAACTTGTAGTCGACCACGGCCTTACTCACCAAAATATATAATGGTATTCGTGTACGCTGTAGAGCTCCAACTCGAGTCCGCTCAGCAAGTAGGCGATCATCACCCGCAGCACATGATAAAGCACCCAGGTGCCGAAGCAGGCGCGAGGAGCGATCCCCGCTGCGCCGCTTACAAACGCGTCTACGCTCTCTGCCTGCGAAATACAAATACAGTGAAAACTTCATGTAACGTCACTCGATTTTTTTTTTAAAGTAGACGTGAATTTCATGCACTCCTGATTGTTGGAAATGTCCAACTATAGTCTCAACGATGACACGTCTCGTCATCGCTCAAGACACGAACGACTCATTTCATCCCTGCAGTAAAAATATGGTTATGATATAACGTTTTTTGTAAGTACGGATCTAGCCATCGATAACTTGGCAAGATCCGTACTTGCCAAGTTGTCGATGGCATCCGTATTACAATTTCTAAATAAATTGACATCGATTGATGTTCATTTATTTAGAAATCTAGTTAATACATCAGTTTAACGGTTTTTGAGTCCTGACGTTCGATATTTATATCCAGTGTATTAAGCCCTCAAAATAGATCAAAAGGAGCGTTAATACCGGCTCGAATTTCAAAACTAACGATTGAGAGAGAACCATACTTGCGCTGCGGATGAAGTTCACCGAATGTAAACGAAACTATAGTTGGACATTTCTAACAATCAGGTATTCGTGAAACCCCGTCTTCTTAAACAATATGAATCATAAACGCGTTAGTTTTCTAAATAAAGTCACTTGGTTTATTTAACGACAAAATCACTTGGCTCTGGTTTGTTTAGTTTTCTTTTCCAAACAATGATACACTCTATACATGTTTATCGGTTAGAGGTGTACTAGCCAAAAGGGGGTCACTATACACATCCCAATGAACAACTTTTACTATGTAACCAACTCTGACTTCGAGAAAAATAACCATCCCATAAGAGAAGTCCGATAAGGTCGTCGACAACGCGAGCCGGTCCCGCTGCCGCACGCAACGTGACAAACAAAAATACACACAAAAATAATATCTAATATCAACCTATAGCGTCCCACTGCTGGGCACGGGTCTCCCCTACGAAGGGGGTGTAGGCCATAAATAGTCCACCACACTGGCCAAATTGCTGGGACTTCACTTATATTTCAAAGTTATTAAATCTTCTTCGACAAGCCGGTTTCCGCACTATGTTTTTCTTCACCGTTTAAGCATGTGGCAATTAATTCTAATATGCACATGAGCGACAAACTCAGACATACAAGCCTGAACCTGGTTCCCGCGCCCTCTCGCTTGTGAGGCAACGGGTTTACCGACTAGGCTACCACTAACTTGTAATATCTAATAGACAAGGAAAAAACTTGCCAATATCGTTCGCTAGGTGACAATAAAATACGTGTGTTCTAAGTTACCTCTTCCTGTAAAGCGGCGAATTCATCTAACAGCAACGCGAGCCGGTCCCGCTGTCGCGCGCGGTTGTGTCCGCATACTTGCAGTAACACGGCGAACGGACGCACGCAACGTGACAGAAAGTTCTCCACGATTTCACGTGCCTATTAATACAAAAAAGGGGTTTAGTTAGTCTCGTATCTTTACTAATATTATAGAGAGGAAAGATTTGTAGTTTTGTATGCAACGAATAAACTCAAAATCTACAGGACCGATTTCAAAAATTCTCTCGCAGTTGAAAAGCATCAATATCACTGAGTATAATAGCTAAAAAAATAGCGAGCCCAGCTAGGAGATCATAATAATAAACTATAGTTCCGCGAACTGTCGATCTCGAGACTATGAAATTTTTGCAACATCATAAAACGACAACCATTACATATTGAAATCAGACAGGAAATGGCACTGTAGCAAACTTCCACTCTTTTTGGCAGAAATACCCAGCCATCAAACAAACAATAATCCCTGTTGACTAAAAAACTCTAATATTCTTAGAACACATACACTAAGTTTCGTTAAGATTGTATGAAAAAAACGACCTGTACGCGAGTACGAAATTTCTTGCGGACAAACGAAACCACATTTTTCCAGATTCGAAGCAGAGACGCTTCGCTCTCTCGGTCAATTACAACACCATACAGAAACAATTTGTACACTGCAAGCATTTCGCATGCATTTAGCGTTGTACGGCATGTTATTACCACTATGTTTTTTTTTACCTGAGGCGACGCCATTAGAGGTGATTTAGGCGTCAAAGCGGGCGGGTTCACGAAGCTCCTGATAGACTCTCTCAGTATTTCAATGAAAGCTTGCTGCGGCCGCGGGGACACGGTGGAGACAGGTGCGTTCTGTGCCATAGAGGCAGTGTTGGCGGGAGACGGGCTAAGATACAGCAGTTGTAATGCGGAACGGGACAGGATGCAGGCGCGCTGCCGGCTGAATTCCATGAAGAAGTCCTGAAAACAGAAAAAGGTTAAGTATACTATGTGGGTACATATACATACCTTTCAATGCTCAAAACTTCTTCTAGCTAGCTGCCAAAGGATTCAGCGTCAAATACGGGAAACAAAACATAATCATTTATTACGATAACAGCATCAACTACTTACAACTAAACTAGTGTCAAGCCATATTTTGTTAGTGCTAAAGAAGGCGGATCATGTTTTTTGAGTGTATGTATGCATGTATATTTCTTTGGCACGCCCTAGACCCTTAACGGCTTCTGGCGGACTTTTCTGGCGGCGATAAGCACAAAGGCGCCTCAGACGGCTCTCTCGACTATCGAACTGCTCTGGCATTACAGACAGGGAGTGCCTAAAACCCAATGTGACCTTTATTTTTAAACGTGGAGAAATGCTGCATGCATACCGCTCCACCACGGGGAGGCAGAGCGGTTATGTAGGACTCTTACCCTCTAAAACTCCACGGTGTCAATCCCTGCCGGGACACGGGAACCCTATAGCACTCATCCGCGACCCGCCACGGCTGTTCGTCACCAGACCCATCCCTCGGGGTTACCCCCCGTTGCAGTGCGCCAGACTCATGACGTACCGCAACCAGCTCGAGGACCATACCACCCTGTGGGCGTCAGACGACCCCGTGTCTAGACGCCCGAGGTCCTCCTGCAACAGGTCATCAGTGGCCCCGCCGCCTGCCACTTCGGCCGCAGAAAATCCTGCGGCCCCACCATGTACACCATCAAACGGTGGTGACACCGTCGAGGCCGCGGAAGGTAGGGAGAGCGGCGCACCTCATTACCGACAGTCTTCTCCCGCTGCGGCCCCATCCTTGGCTTCGCCGTCTTGCGACATTGCAGCCCGCCTCCTGTAGCCGCTCCTACAGGGCTTAGAGGGAAAACCCAATGGAGCGGCCCATCCCGGGTGCCTCTTGGCTTCACCGTGGGTGGTAAGGCCACGGCTACTGAGCCCCCCCGCCTCGAAAATGCGGGCAGCCACCGGGGGGAGCCCAATGTGACCTTAGAAAATGTAAACTTTCCTACAGAAGAAGGCTGTAGGATGTCCGAATAAAATAAAATAAATAAATATTGAATTGAAACGCGTAGTCTCCAGTAAAACTAGTTTGATTTCAACCATCACACTCACCAATGCCGTATGAAAATTAGTAGCCGATGTGATTTTCCACGCTCGCCTCAGCCTAGTCACCAGCTCGTCGAAGTACTGGAGCGCTTCAGCGCGCGGTTTGATGCGCGTGTACCTTGGGAATGTAGGTGGGAGTAGACGCTGGTTTATCATGGGTTCAAAGCCCATCGGGTTTGGTGAGTCTGCTGTTGGGAAAAGACAATAATTTAAGACCTTTTCCAAATATCAATAAAATGTCTTGATTTTGAAATACTTTGTGGCAGCTGAAAGAAATTCTGATGAAAAAGAATTTAAAGTGGAAAATAACTAACATGGTTAAGAATTAACATATTAGACATGTCCAAATCCTTTGTGGTAGGATGAAGTGTTTATATTGCTAG
The DNA here is from genome assembly GCA_947049295.1 of Ligdia adustata. Lineage (NCBI taxonomy): Eukaryota > Metazoa > Arthropoda > Insecta > Lepidoptera > Geometridae > Ligdia > Ligdia adustata. The sequence goes on along the minus strand of OX346214.1, from coordinate 5,294,180 downwards.
ACTGATTTTGTTATGATGAACATACTAATTTGAAACCATTGCAAAGTAAGGACCTTTGGACAGCTAAAGAGTTTGGCAATCAAGATATGTATAGAAAGTCCGCATGTCAGATTAAATAGTAATCAAGTACGTAACTTAGTTAAGAGCCGCTTGACGACTAGAGATAAACCTTAAGGAAAGTTAACTGGTCACGTTTTATCATGGGCTCAAAACCCATCAGGCTTAGTAAACCTCCTAGAAGGAAAAGGTAAAAATCATTTGCAATGATCAAATAATAAACTTACAATTCTCCAAAGGCTGAGTTCCTTTACTAGCAGTCTTGATAATAACCTTCATCATTTCCGAGCATCCATTCAGCAGCGCGACACAATCAGCCCCTGATTGAGAGTCCCTTTTAGTGATCAACATCAGAGCTTGGTAGAACATTCTGGTAAACCTGATGCGTGCTGCGACGCCTGACCAAAGGCTATTCATCTGAAAATAAGGTGAAACTTTTTTAAGGTAAATAAGGTAACTAAAAAATTAATAGGCCTGCATAACAGTCTATGCCCATCACCTCTAGATAAGGTCTGGGGTCTCCAGTTTTGAATTTCAAAACTTAGATGGCAATAGAGCTTAAATTAAAAAGACAAGTATGGCTCTATCCGACAAACACTTTTCCCTTACAGACAAGAACTAATTTTAACATTTCACTCTCATAGATGCCCACAAGGATTTCTTGTAAGACGGAGATAGCATGGGACATTCACATACACAACACACCCAGAACCAAATGGTTTGAATACATGATTTGAACAACAGTCCCAGCTAGGAATTAAACCCACACCCATTGACTAGGTTGCCAATAATCTGTCATATGAGTCAGCAAACATGGCACTTACCTCGTCACTACCACTTCTAGCTTTTTTATTCAACTCTTCCTCCTCTTCCCGAAGCAATGCAATGCATTTTTGTTCACTCACTTCTAAACTAGCATCATAGGAGTTTCCAGTTTGTGGGTTTGAGCCTAACCGGTACCCATAGCCCATTGGTTGGAAATCCTCTTCTTCAAATACTTGTGCTCTGGCAGATATAATGAAATTAGTTAATTTTGAACTAGTTTCATATGTATCGATATATTAATTACTATTGTATTATGTTAAATTATACTTGTGCGTATCAGGTGCCAGAGTTGTAGTACTTATGCTGCTAACAGTTGCTACTTTTAAAATAGTGTGCCTTATGATTGAGTGTCTTTTGTTTCATCTTATCCGGAAGATACCACCATGTGTCAAAGCAAGACAAAAGGTGTATATTATCTATATATATTTGAGTCCTGTCAGACTGATATTAGCTAAGTATCGACATAGAGCCTTACCGCTGAACACTGAGGGTATTAAGAAAGGGTTGTTGGAAATTAAAACCCTGAAAAACAATATGATATAGGCATATTAGCTTTAAGCTGCTCGCCTATTACATAAATAGGGGTTCAAAGTTTCAAACTTATTTTTACTAAATTTAATAAGCTCACATTGAAATTATTATCAAAAATTGACACTGGGCATCGGCGAAGTGTTCTTTGAATTATTCGGGTCTCCGGCCAATCTTTTCAGCGTATGTCTTCTAAGCCACGCGACATTCGCAAAGTTGCGGTTATACTGCAGAGGCCATGATCATAGATAGATAAATACTAAATTTAATGTCACGTGCAACGCCGCGGGTGACAACTACTAACCATTACTTTAGTTAGGCAAATGGTAACTAAATTAAAGTGTAACATCCAGACAGTTAAACCAAAAATATTTTGGATCGTAACTAGCTGTTCATTCACGTACTTTAGTCAAACAAAGTTACATTGACAAATAAGCTACCCAAACTCCTCATGTTATTTGGTAGCTATGGGTTGTTTTAATCAAACACTTCACTCAATTCAACAATTTCAGTTCGGAGGTATCTATTCTACGATAAGAACAGGCCACATCAGATGCATTTTGATTGTTAAATATGCATAGAGCTTAGATGGAGATGGACTGGCCATATGTTAAGAGTTCCCAGAGGAAAATGGAGTAAGGCAGTCGCAGAATGGTACCCAAGGACGGAAAGCGCAATAGGCAGACAGTTCAAGAGATGGGAAGTTGACCTGAAGTTAACAGTTGGACCCAACTGGAGAAGGGTAGCCCTGGATAGACAACAGTGGAAAGAGTTGGATGAGGCCTATGCCAAAAGGCACTCTGAAATCAGAGACATTTTATAGAAACCTGAAGATGAAGATTTCAGATTAAATGGGTTATTATTATTATATGCATATAGCTTAACACTACAGAACTACCAGTTAGGGGTGTACTAAGCCAAAAGGTCACTATACTCATCCGAAGGACCAACATTTACTATCCCATAGTAAACAATGGTCCTTCGGTAAAAAAAAAACAAGCTGTTCTGTTTCACACATTTCGTAGACAAGAAATCATATTGGTTGGATTGGATCCATTCTGAAAGTTGTTCCATGGAATAAGTATAATAACCCCATTTCAGCTTAGAACACCACCAGCCAATAACTATTTATAATTATGTATAAAAACAATACTCACTTACTAATACATTCCCTGATACAATCTAGAAGTTTATAAACAGCAATACAATACGCCTTCAATGTTTTGTTGAGGATCGAATGTGGCTGATGCAAGTAAAGGTTTGTGAAAACAGTCTGTGCTAGAGAATGACCCTCAAGCCAGGAGACAATGCAAGCCATTGTCGAGTCTATGATTCCGATAAGTTCACTAGGCTCTAAGTTATCTATTTTTAGTTTTCCAGCCTGAAAAGAATGTATTAAATTTTTAGTCATTACTTTGATCATGTTTTAGCTTAAAGGGGTTCTTTAATTTTTGCCCAGAATGGTGTATCTCTACCAAAAGAAGTCTCTAAAGATGTTACTATTATGTATTAATGAAACCTGCATCAGTTGCCTACTTCATTGTGTATAAAAACCAATATAATATAAAGTCAAAATCAAAGTTTTGATTGGTTAAGTAAAGAAACCTCTATACAATGCATGGTGTATTGAGAATCACTGGTTCTATATCATTCTAATCCTTATGTATAATATAATGTACTTAGAATTAAATTATTAAGAAAAATTAATAGGTTAAAATCTCTTTTAGAAGCAGGGTGAATGAGGCTCAATCTAAATCCCAATAGCAACTTCTTTGGATTTTTTATTGGTAACTATATCTAAATACACAAGCCAGGCACAAGACACTTACTGCAACAGCTTGTTGGAAATTCAAAGGCTTGGCGTGACCTCTGTTACAAAGCATTCCAGCATCCATTTTTGGGTCCATCATCTCAATTGCTGACATCGCCTCAAATAAACCAAATAACTGCCCATCATGCAATAGTTCTCCGAGTTGCAAATCTAAAAAAATATTTTGTACAAAAGAATGTTTAAATATCAATTGATGGCTTCACTTACAGCAACCTATACTAAAATTTAGGTTAACTCTTTATTCTCATTTCATACCGCCTAAAAGTTTTGTATGTTTTAATGAATTCAACACAACATGATATAGGCATATCAGCTTGAAGCTGCTCGTCTATTATTAAATAAATAAATGTTACTCATTGTTTTAATCTAAATTGGCAGAGCCACTCTCAAGTTTTTGCGAGACAAACAAACGGCAATAGATTTTTATATATTCGATTAAATATCCTCTTCTCCTACCTGAAAACAATAAAATCTAAAACTGAACTACAAATTCTGTATTTCTTACCTTGAATATTTTTGAAAAAATCAGCAGTTATATCAGTCCAATTGTAAATAACTTCTGGGGCAGTATTTAGAGTATCCATTCTGCTGTAAAATTAATACACAATTATAACTCAGATATGGAGTACTAGATGATGAATAATTATGGTTTAAGTTCTTCTTATTAAGATTTCAGTTCTTGATATGTAGCACACATAGCTGAGAAAGTGTATGTTATGTTTTAACCAGTTACAGTTAAAGATTAGTATTTGGAGGTGAGAAAAAAATGGAGCAGAAGGTTTACTGAAATTATTGCTGAACTGTTTATTATGTAGTGAAAGTAAAGAAAGAAACACATTATTTTTTAAATGCTTGTAGTAAACTATAGTTTTCAGCAGTACATCAACAGATAAGGTATTTTTGATACTATATTTGTTAGCTAACGTAAAATGTTAATAAAGATTTACAGAGGATGTTTGATTTTAGGAGCAAAGATGTACAGGTAATAGCAAGCTAGGAGACAAGAAGCTCAGGTCAGAGCAGGTGAATCGTAATTCTTGCAAATGTTAGGATACTACAGTAAAAACAAGGTTGGCCACCCAAATACCAGGGTAGGCACACAAGGAGTTACACCCATTGTGCTAAACACATGTAGGTTGCTAATTAAAGCCTAATGCTATATATTCAACATTCAACTTATGTAGAAACTTTTAGACCAGCCAGAAATTGATTAATATATTATTATTGATATATATTCATAGCAATAAAAAATAAATATATATTGTAGCGCACATTTTCATTTGTACCCACTAATTACCATGGTTCTAATATTGAAAAGAAATGAGTCCGGAAATTAAAAACGCAAGCGATAAAGATACATTCATAAACAAACCAGCAAGGAAACCAAACAGCAATCATGCACAGAGTACTGACCCATCACCCTCAAAGTAGTCATCAATCAAGTCAGCCATTACTAAAATGTGAAATACCTCACTTGTGACTTTTAGATTACCGGTTGTCGCACACGCTAGAATAATAAAATAAAAATAAATCTGGTAATATTTTTAGAAAATCTTTTGTAGGTACGCCGCCTGTTCGCTCGTCCCAAAAATTGTTTGCTTGACAGTTGATACTAACACTGACAGCCTCATTCACTGAAATAATGACAGTGACAGCTTATCACCATCGGGTCGTGTTCCATGCCTGAGAGTGTAGTTGGTGCGTTGTTTTTTACCTTCCCCGTAAGTACCGAACGCATTAGTAGCATATTTACTGACAGCAACTCAAAATCATATTTCACTGGAAAATAATCTTTATTGCTATGGCCAATAGCCTAACGGACCCTCCGAACGCGTCATTTGCATGTCAGTTGTTATTTACTTTAAAGCCGCGAACGTGAGAAGAGCGAAAAGTTGCAGCACCAGAGTGTATGCTCGGAACGCACTTTGGTGGAGCAGAGGTTTTTCCCGCGTGCGCTGAAAAGATGGCGTCTCTGTCTGTATCTTTTTTGCAAAACTAGTGATTCGGTGATTCCGCTAGATTTAATGTGTAATATTGGCGGATTATTAACCATTAATGTTTCTTAAACCAAAGCGTGAGCAATACAAAGACGGAAAAACGTGGTATCCCAGTTCGCGGGAAGACTCCATAGAAGCCTTAGCAGGGTATCCACCGCTTTAAGAGGGTACATGATGTCACTTCAACTTGACCACGATGACTAATTGCTTGATATTTGACTTAATAGATTAATTTCTTGAAAAACAAACTTGACGCTGGCAAATATATAAATGGTATTATCATGAACCTAGATAAGCGAGTTTACGAAGTGTGTAAATCCGTGGGTATAAAAAAGTTATTTTTTAAATTATAATTTTCAAATAGGGTAGGATAAAGCCATTGAAGCCATACTGCTTTGTCTGCAATTTATCATAAAGTGAAGTCAGGAGACTTTACTAGGTTTTCTATGGAGATTTCCCGCGAACACGTAAACCACGTTATACGAGATAAAGACGAAATAACGTGGTTTTATAAAATAACTTAACATATAAAAAAAATTATTCAAACATAGCCTATGATCGATAAGTGCACTGGGCCAGATAGCATTAGTATGTAATCAGAATCACCGTAAACACTATGTGTAGAAGATAAAAACCTAGGTACCTACCTACTCAAATTATTTTTCCAGACGGCACTATCATGGAGTCGAAGTAAAGAAATCAAACAAATATAAACAATTTTATAAATATTTAACAAAGTTAGTGAAAGGAGAGGCAGTAGTATTAGATTTTTCTTCAACTGGATCGTAAACATCGAAGTCTAGCTGGACTGGCTCAGTGGTTGTAGACTCGGTAGCCGCATCCGGTGAAATGTTGGGGTTGGAACCGCTTGGTTTTGATAACATAACTCCGCTCAAGCCCATGTCCATGCAGTCAAAGTGGAGGACCTGAAATGGTGAGTTACTTGTTAGTTAAAAACACCAATATTACCTACTTTATTTTTGCTTTCAATTCAACTTTCAATCAGAAGTCAAGGAAACGTAAAACAGTTTTTTTTTTCACAGTATCCTCTCAAGCTGGTCATGATTACTATACCTAGCTCAAAATGAAATGGCAAATGTCCTGCTCATACTAATAACGCCTGATGAAACACACTTATAGCAAATCTAGCAATACTTTTTGATCTTAAAATAAAATAACGAGTTATTTGTTTGCAGACTTTCGCCGAGAGAAATTTTTCAGACATTTTGGTTTAAAGATCAAATCATTCGACCGTTTTATAAAATTGAAATAGGAACACTTCAGAGGTATACACTTTCAAACAAAATGATAATTGCTTAAATTAGTCCGAATAAAAAATCCGTCGAATTAGGGTAGGATCTCTTCCTATTTTGGGAAGGCGGTTAAAATGTATAAGTTAATGCTTAATCTTACTTTGTATTACTGTTCTCAAAATTCTACTACTAAGTATCAATTTAAATCACAATTTTGCGTGCAAATGACACTAAATTGGCACATAGTATGTTTTCTACTGATAGGAAATTACAAGCGTAAGCATAATACGAGTAAAGCATACCTAGGTAGATATATTAACACGTTTACAGTACCTCACTTAATAATTCTTACCAAGACTGGAGCTTTATCGACCCTCGTGTCCATATCCATGCAAACGTGCAGCTTCTGTTCTATAACGTTGATATCAAACAGGCGTATGCACATGTCTACCAGTCCCGGGGGTAGATACGGTATTGGGATCGGCACACAGAACGGCGGGGGGTTGCGAGCTGGGGGTTATAACCTTATATTATTTATAGTATAGCCAGAAACGAGATAATTGCGACATAAGGTCTTATGTTATTGTGGAAAGAAAACCATGATATCACTCGTATACATATACAAATGTTGGTACTGTCAGAAATCGGTTCTGAGCCTGGAGCGTAGTGCGGTGGAGATAAAACAAATCGTTTAATAAGACTGTCTTTCACTATCCCATACCGAAGGGTTACAGCTGGCAATTGCCAAACCAAGATTATAGATAAGGGAACGTAGTTAAACCTCGTGACCGATTTTGTTTTTTCATTTCTTTGACTCGCAGTCCACCAGTTGTTACCACGCGTAGTATATTAGAATATCCCTTCAGCCCTCTAGTTCTCACGTAGTAATTTGCAAATGCGATTTTCTATATTTTTTGCAATTTCAGGATTTAACGTAACTATGCAACCCATTCTGTCCGTGGATACGTTCCCTAAACAGCTGCAGTGTCTTAACCATGTACAGGTATGTCGTTACAATACGACCGGAGACTCGGAGCTCGATGAATGTATCAGATAAGCGAAACCATGAATGTCCTACCAGTTCGTTCCAGAAGTACCTAGGTAATTTTAACTGTGTTGGCTCATATAATGATGGATTTTACATCCAGCATTGAACAACTTACTAGTCTGAAAAGGTTTTAAGTTGATATGTAAAAAAACACCTATAGAACCCAGTGAACACCTATGATATAGTAACGAAAGCAATGCTGTTGCTATGTGAAATATATTTAGCGTTAATTTTAGAAGATGATAAAGCCCGCATAATGGTCTGTTGAAATAGTAATTCTATTAATACGGGGCAAGTTTCTAAAGAACCTATGCTTTAATTATGCTAATAATTACCCGAGTAGCTGCTTCTAAATATGGTGTCATTGTTCATTTTCACTTCCAAATCGATCATCGACTCTGTGGGCTCATACGTCAGAATTGCACATGCTGTAAATAATACATACGAGTAACAATTAGTTGGGCACCATAATATATTAATAACTAAAATATAATATAACTAAAATATTAACGATACTGAATCTGCCTTTTAGAGAGGTTGGGGGGATAAATAAAATCTTTTGCCTGAAATCATGATGGGCACCTTAAAAAGATGGGTATTTAAAAGGCGACTGATCCATCGCATCCATCGGCTTAACTAGTCGGCGGGAAACAACACTGAATCTGATTACATGGCATTCTCTTGTATTGGAGCCTAAGACTTACTTCGGGTCGCTTGCTGCGCTAGTGGCAAACCCAAGTAGTAAATTTTAAACACTTACTTCGCCTATCAAAATTGAATGTCTCTATCCGAATGCCAGTGCAGCATCGGCACTGCAAGCCTTCACAGTTGCACCTTCCCCCAGTAAATGGTAGTCGCAGCAGCCACCCAGGCTTGTACCATGGACGCGGCATCATCTTTCTTATGGTCTGGAAATTGAAACTTTGCAGTTGTGTTATTCTGCTAGAAGAACTTGACAATTAGTTAGGCTAATATATCATAAATAAAGCATTTAATTTAGTTTCTTGACATCAACAGTTCTTCTGCCCGGGGCTGAAGTTCGAAAAATGAGATTGAAAGTTTGTTTTCGGGTCTGTGTGTGTTGAGTATATTTGCATGTTAGTATCGACTGGCATACCTACACAAGAAAAATCTTAAAGGAGAACTATGAATGTGAAGCATTATTATTTACTCCATTGCAAAGTTTTAAGCCTGTAGGTACTTACCTAGCTAAATAGTTCATTTATTCTACTGACTGATAAAAATCCAAAGCAATTTAATTATTCAGGGAATTAAACATAGTGATCATAGTGAACGTAATGCCGAATCTCGAGGAGATCTAGGAAATTTTTATTTTTTCTTTTTGCTGTTTAACCTCATAGTAATACAAGATATTAGTGCCTAAAGTACCAAGTAAACAAGTAGCAATAGTTAAATTCAAATACAAAAATATCTTAAACTTCTTACCTCATTTGTTTCTAAGTCATAATAAATTGAAAAATCTGTAACATCCATGACATTATCATTATCTTTCGATTTGAAAAATGTTCTTCCATCCGATTCAAATCCTGAAAATATTAAAATTACTACTTAACGAAAAACATTGTCATATTGTTTGTTGTAGAATGTAGAACATTTAGATTTATTTTATTAATGCTAAAAACTGGAAAGTGTGTAAGTTTAAGAAAAGTGTACAGTTAATTAAAGTAGGTCAATTTCACTTACCGGCACAAAAAGACACACAGAACACAACAAAAAACAAAAGTGCACCCATTGTTTTCGTTTTCATTTTAGCGGTAGTTTGTTCAACCTAGTTTGTCTGCTACCGGCTCTAGGGACAAGATTCAAATGACGGCAAACCTACGTCAATGCTAACAAAGGTATCGGCTAAAGTATTTGTATGCAGCAACATGCGCAAACGCAACTGGCTTGCGGGACTTTCTAGAGAAACTCCTGAGTAGCGGATCGCCACACACCACCGCAGTGCGTTTGTAATGACCAACTGATTTCACGGATTCACAGTCGTCAGTTATTCCAACGAGAGAAACACATTACGAACGCATAAAAATAATTTATTTAAAATACTTAACATAAATAACCATAAACGATGGCTTTCAGCGGACCTTCCATAACACATTGCAAACGGGTAAAAAAATAAGCACCTACTTATACCGTAACGATCACTCAAGATTCAAAATAGGCTTTTAGACGAATTAATTTATATCTGTCAATCATCGATCATCATCATCGTCATCTTCGTCATCATCAAATAGATCTCCTAGAAGAGATCGCACTACATTCTCATCGTAATCCTCAATGTCTTCGTCTCCTGAGTCTACGACAGCATCGACACCACCCTGTGGGTTTGGCACGGGAAGACCTCCACCTTCGTCCGGACCAACCATGGTTACTCCATTTGCACCCATCCTGAAATAATACGCTTAAAGTATTGAAACAGTTTATTATACTTGGCCGGGGCCCATCGTTGTTTCCAAATGCTGACCTACTTAAGAGTTTCGAGCCTTTGATCTTTTCATTGTTGCTGTTTTACATAACTATTACTATTGCTGTTTTACATACCGTTTGACATATAATACAGGGGTAATTACTAGTAAGCAAACTTAGTATAGTCAGTAATCAAAAACAAGGAGGAAAGCTATTCCATTCATTCGTCTGCGCCTTAACGAACTTTTTGTACGGAACAGCTGAGTTTTTTTACTGCAACTTATTCTAAAAGCTATAGAATTAACTTTTAAAAAAAAAAACCTTGCAAGGTTTATAACTCCACCATACCACTAATCCTATAAAATTACAAATCTTTCATCACGGCTCCCATCTACTACAAAGCAGGGCAATTTTTTGTACTCACCTCAAACAGTCAAACGCGAAGTTAAAGAGCTCGTAGTCTCTCCATTGTCCTGTCATGGCTAAGCAGAAGTGAAAATTCCGGCCCGGGAAGAAGACGTTATAAAATTTTGCGCACACTTTCAAGTTTGATATTCTCGGAGGACTTATGCATATAGGCCTTGGATTTTTTCCTTAAAATACAAAACGATGAGAGTTTAAAAAACATTTTAACTACTTATTTTAAAGATGTTATGAATGATATGTTTTTATTAAAATTTGTCTGTGGACCTACCTGACATTGAGTTCTCATAGAGAATCCTATTGTTCAAGGACATCGCGACATCAAAAGCAAAGTCACCAGGATGATATGTCACTTTCATACACGCTTTTTGTCTCAGTAAGTCCATCAGATATCCAGTGCAGCATTTACAAACCCCCATGTGGCAGGTACATCTTCTATTTGACGAAGATGCGGAAGAACTTGAATTTGTCCCATTTTGAGCAACATTCTGCCTTGCACGTGCATATTGTGCCATCGTAGAGTTCATTTTCATACGAGCAATATTTAACAGAAAACTATCTGGTATTTCGATTTCGTGCAAGTAACTTGAAATTTGCGTTTTATTAATTATTGTTGTATCATTTGCATCTAAAAAAAGCTGATTGGTAATTATACGAATAAAAATATGAAATCAAAACACTTTTAGGTTTTATGGTCTTACCTCCTCGAACGCAGTGCAAACAAAGCGCAGCAAAAATAAATGGCACTATAAACATTATTGTAGAGGTCGAGGTAAATCACGCGAGGCGTTGCGTGCGCCTGTCGTCTGAATAAAGCAGGCACTCCAATTCGCATGCTCGGATCGAACCGGTTCAACAGCGGCAGGGAAAAGATCTGTCCAATACTTATTGAGAAACCACTTTCACGTGGAATCAGATGCAGATTTTACGCAAGTTCACTCACTTACTAATAAAAAGAAATCACGCTTAAGCTTTTTATTGTTACAAATACAGGCCACTATCGCAGAATCACATGTTTAAATAAATTGGTACTCGTACTATACAAACTAAAATAAATACACCACTACTCCTTGGTAACTAATAAATTAATCATATCACAGTCAGTTAATATTTCTACCATCTAAGAAGTCTCCTAGAGCATCGCCGATATCGTCTAACGGTCCGCCGTCATCACCGCCTCCTCCAAAAATACCACCTCCTTCTCCTCCGAAGATTCCCCCGCCGCTATCCCCTCCTAAGATTCCTCCTTCAGAACCGCCGCCAAACAAACCTTCTCCTCCACCCAGCACAGTTTCAGCTGCGTTTTCTATGAAACCTCCCTGTTCTTCGCCACCACTTCCAAAGAGATTTACTGGCTTAGGACCTGAAGATACCGGTTTTGGTTTCTGCCCGGTTTTAATCCCCGATGAACCTAAACTGTAAATACACAAAAATAATTTTTAAACTATTTTTGTTTTGCCAACAGATATAGAATGACTTACATAAAATGTTCGTAATATTTACCTAAAGCATTTAAATGACGCTGAATATACGGGAAAACCACCAATGTCAGCATTGATATCCAAGCAGGCGTGAGCGTTTCTGTTTCTAATTCTTATGTTGGATATCTCTGCACAAACTCTTACAAAAGGAGCTCTTCTAGGGTTGAAGCAAATTGGAGGTGGATCACTTGCTAGAATTACAATATAATTTATTTTATGAATAGGTGATTTTTAAATGCGACAAAAAAAATATTAAATAATAATTGTCTTTAAAAATGTGACGATTTTCAAACAATACCTGAAACTCTTCGTCTTACTACAGTGTTATTGTTGACGCTCAATCTGACATCAAATATAAAATCTTCTGGAACGAATGTCATATTTCCACACGCCTTCATCCTAAATCTTTCCATTAATGCTCCAGTGCAGCATCCACATTGGCCTTCTAAGCAAGAACATGGAAACCTTATTACTTGTCCCGGCACATCTTGTTGCGGATCTTGTATGACGTCGTCATCTTGCGCAATTGGTGCTTCAGAAGGGGGTGCAGGTGCCGGTATATTTACTATTGGGTCTTGAAGTGGAGCAGTGGGAGTTACAATTTCATCTTGTTCTGGAACTACTTGTTCGTTATCTACAAGGGTAGCATCAACTGATATATTTTCAACGACTTCTTCTTCAGCGTCTTCGATATCTTCGTCCATTTCGTTATCATCAGTTTGGACATTGATTGGTAGCACTATTGTAACCGGAGATTTAAGTATAGGGGGCGTCGGTCGTAAAGCTTGTTTCCAAACAACGTGTGGTACTTTAAATTTTACAACGTCGTATTCATCCGCAATCGAATCTCTTACGTCCGCTGTTAAAAACCAAATAAAAAATTTGTTTCTCTATTTATTCATTATTACGCTATTTTTAACGCATAGAAAAATTCTTACCCAAAGCCGTGTATTTCCGTATCGTTAAAGCATAGACAAGTAGCAATAAATATAGTTTAACCGTGGTGTTCATTTTTTACAATTACAAATACAACTAACTAGCTGTGCTTGCTCCTTCAGTAGATGTAAACCGTAACTGTGACCGCTTGGAGAGTATATACCCTGTCTCCACTAAACTACTGATGTTTATTTAAACGTACCGCCATTGAAAAGAACAAGTTTGAAATTTTAATGTGAGGCGAGAGAAAGTTGTCGCTTAATCAATATTATGAATGCCTGCTTTCGAACAAGGATTCGTGGCTAGCATAGATATTTTATCGTAACAAATAATTTATTTCATTGAATTGTCATCGTTACGAAATATTATAAAAGACTGAAAGTACTGCTGGTTATGTATACTAACGTCACATAGGTATGGCATTAGTCGTTAAGCAAAACAGTCGTTTTTGTCTGTGTGTTTGTGTGAGGGTGTGTGCCTATGTTTATAGGACTAAATAAACCAAAAAAATAATTATCCTAGTGCGTTAGCATGTTATATTATGCAATAATAAATACTCAATAACCCAGTTGGCAAAAAAGTTCGAACTCGTCAGTCAAATAAGAGTTTTCTCTCTGAACTAAAAATTGACAGATAAGTGATTATGATGCCGTACGATTATAATATGTTATGATATCATCAGCCAGAAGACGTCCACTGCTGAACATAGGCCTCCCCCTTATAACGCTTCCGAACGACATCTGTCAATTGTATCCACTGGTTACTTGTGACTTTTACTATGTCGTCGGTCCACCTAGTATTATTTTATGTTATTGTAATTTAATTGCAATTGGCAACTATCATAACATCCAAGATGTTATCCTATTGAAACCAAATCTGGCGTATTTCAAAATGCGTCAAATAAAATTAAAAGGGTATGCTATGCGATATTGGTATTTAACCAGCATAATATAATAATTAACTATGTCCGCTAAAATATTTATAATATTAAAATCATTGAGTGTCTCTCTAAAAGTGAGTGAGTTATATTTGTGTTTTGCTATCTTATTTTTGCTTTATTAATTAAATAAAAGCTACATCCATTTATAGTGGAAACTTTTATTGTAAAACATTCAGTCAGAAAAAAATAAATAAATACTTACACTAAGACTATTTACACATCTATATCGAAGATAAATTAGAAATAAATAAATATTAAAACTACTTATGAACTAACATAACTTTTACGTCATGCCTGAGACCATTCACCTTTCATCATTTTATTCTGTCTCCTCCTGTCTTTCTTGTTTTTATGCCCTTTGTTGTTTCTAGCCATAAGAAGCGCGTCTTCCATGGTATCAACAACGTCATGATATTCTGAACAATCGGCTTCTTTTTCTTCAGTATGTCTATTTTTTCGTTTTTTTCCACCAAACATACCAAGTTGATCGCCAATAGTTTCTCCGATATTAGACAAATCAAGAATGTCGAGATCTTCTAGTTGAAAATCATCATTATGTTTTTTTCTGGGTAAAGTGAGGCCTTCATAGGAACCGCCACGAATAGCACCGTAGTGATAACCGTATCCACGGCTTTCGTCAACGCCTAACGTTTCCTTATCATGCACAGTTTCTTCTGTAGAGTCAAGTGATGGCACTATTTGTATCATGTCATCACTGATATTGTCATCGCCAGTTGTTGGAAGTGGCTTAGCCGTAATTATCTGCACCTTTTCATAATTAACTTTTTCTACTTTGCTTGATCCTTTGCCATCATTGGAGCTTAGGGGTATGACAGGCACAGATGATAGTTGACCGGTTATATGAGCTAATGACATTTGTAATCCTGGATCTTCGAAATTAGTCACGCTTTTTATTGTCGTCGGCTCAACCCTGTGCGCAATAATTGGTTCAAAAGTTTCATCACTTATTTTGGTAATTTGACTTTCTTTTTGTGGTATGATTTGTTGAACTGTCACTGGAATCGATACAGGAGCAGGAGTGGTAGATAGCGTTGTGAGAATAGAAGAAGAAATTTCTTCGGAGTAGGATGTCGTTGGTTTGCTTGTAGTAGGTCTGCGAACTGGTCTTTGAGGTCGCTGAGGACGAGCTGGACGTACTCTCAATGTAGTTGTTCTAGTAGTTCGGGGTGTAGTAGTTCTTGTATTCGGTCTTCTTGCAGGTCGTCGCGTAGGTCTAGGACGCCTTGTAGTTGAAGTAGTGGGAGCCGGAGCTTGCTTTTTCTTGTTTTTGTTCGGTTTCTTGCCGCCTGACGAACCAAACAGGTCTCCTAATAAGTCTTCTCCTAAAAGACTAAATCCTGTGTAGTCCGCACTTTCCACGTCATTAACGGCGTCGAGTTCACCTGAAATATCACAAATATAATTTGATGTTCTTGACTATCTAAGTGTTATACAAATAATCGAGCACAAAAATCATAATAATGTTTCATCTTACTTTCTTCATCATCATCATCTGCTGCTCCGAGGCCGTAGTCGTCATCGTCATCGTCATCATCATCATCATCATCATCGTCTTCATCGTCACCTTTTTCATCGGGTATCAACGGCAAAGGATCGGCAGGTTCTGAAGTTACTCCCTTAGAACCAAATTTGAAGCAAGATACTCTTACTGCAGCCTCTACCGTACTCTTTGACTGGAGTTCCAAGCCAAGACATGCCCGGAAGTCTTCGCCAGCTCTGGCAATATTATAAACTCGACCGCAAAACTTGGATATACCACCAGGCAGTGGCATGCATACTGGGCTAGGCTTCTTACCTGGAATGACGATATATGTATTTATATATATATATTCAAACTACTAGACAACGTTGATAAGTAGTAATCAGAGTAAATCTTAGACATTGTAAAATATTAAGCTACGACTATAACAATCTCCAATTATTTTTCAAATCATATGTGCGTAATCCAATTATTGAACTATGATTTCATATTAAATTCAAATACATAAAAGAAAAACAGTTTCTCATAGATAAAGGTCATAGAAATTATATCGTCGTTAGCGAGTCATTCTTCCACAGACGGAAAAAGTCACAAAAGGAAATAAAAGCTTACTCGACAGAGTCCGGTTCGTGATGACCTTCTTTCCAAAGCTGAGAGACACCGCCATCTTGTCTCCGTTCAGATATGTCAGCGTTGCACATCCTGGAAGAAAGTTTGATGCGAGAATTATATAAAACAGTTTATTTCATTGACTATGCATATAACTGTTTTAACTATCTTAGTAGGACATAGGCATTTAACAACATTAATTACTTGTAATTGTTTTATTTATTTTTAAAACCATTATTTTCTGGTATTTCTTTTATTTATTGCTAACTTTAAACCGACTTCAAAAAAAGGAGGAGTTTTCTAGGAATTTTATTTTATATAGGTATTAAGTTTTTTTTAAATCAACAATGCTGTCATTACGATTTAAAATAATAATATGTATATTTTTTCAGAAATATAAAAGAGTAATAAATTTACAAACTTAATAGTTTTTTGTTATATTGTATTACTGAACGGGCCTCTACTTCTAGTTTGTTGTCTATCAGTTTGTTTATTTGGATGTTAATACTAGCGTAAACATAGAGCGTAGTTTCATACAATCTTTATGATGAATTACCATCAAAAATTGTGGTTAACAACCACAATATTTCTTAACCCTGGTACTAGTTAAAGTATATAAGGGAAATTTTAACCGATATATTATAATTTGAAGACTTTATTTAATTTACCTGGTCCATTCAAATTAACGAGAGGAAGTGCAAAGTCCCTGCAACAGTTGCAATAACTGTCGATGCATTTGCAATACTTGTTGATGCTGCTATCTTCAATCTGTCCAACTTCAGTTTCAGTGTCCTTCTGGAGTCCTTTCTTGTTATTCTTTCGATGCTCTATAAAAGATATAAAACTCCATTTTAATTTAAAAAAAGATAGTAACAGTAAGTTAATGAGTAATAAAACATAATTTTGAGAAATGCAACTTTTTTGAAGTTTTAGAGGTTAAATAGATTACTATTAAATTTTGTTATAACAAAATAATGATAATTATAACAGGATATATCCTTATCCTAAATCTCGATTGCTGGGCTCAATGCTTCGCTACTGAATTTGACAAGAGATTGATGAAATAAATAAATAAATAAAAGACTAGAAAGTATTCTATTTTCTTCCTTTTCTTGTTGTTCCCTATGCGTATATTCAAATTCATTCAACTCCAAAAGCTGTTACTTGCTTAATTCGACAAAGTTGCTCGTATGTCATAAACTATATTTGTTGGCAAAGACAATTGATCTTAATTAAATTAAGATTCCATATAGATACCATACCATATATATTGTTTTTTTCTATTATAAGATACAAGTAGGTCTAAATTATAAATAAGTAATTAAAGTTTTTTTAACCGATAAAGGAGAAGGATAATAAAGTCGGATAAAAAGTCGGAACCTTTTTTCTACGTAATATGATAAACAGGTTCCGACTATTCGGAGAAAGGAGAAGTGTACTTCAGACTAGGCGTAAGTGTGCTCCATTTAGGTTAGAGCTACAGTGTCGCTGACTTCCGTGGTCGTGCGAGACTGGTCAAATCACTTGCTGTATTAGATAAAAACTAACATAAAGATATTTTTGTTCGGAAGGGTACATTTAGTCAAATTATTATTATCTCATATATTTTTTTGTATTTAATTTTTTATTAATTTAATTTTTATTATTCTTTGAGTAAAGCTACATAGATGGCGTTCTGTTTTAAAACGCAAGTTTTGCTTGCAGAATTGACATCGTTATTGACGAGTGTTGGGGAATGACCAGTAGGTATCACGTGTTTTTAAGAGATTCTATCGAAATTCAATAACAGTTTAAAACGTGTAGATTTTTTTACGCATATAACGCACACCGTGCTAAAGTTAGTATTGCTATCTATCACGCAATACCTATTTGGTTTCTGTTTGTGACTGCGTTTCGATTTATAACTTTCACGAATTAACAGAATGTTAATTAATTTATCCATCTGTTCAGTCATTTGTCCATACATTCTCGTACGTGTTAAACCAATTAGTGATATGAACAAAAACAGAACGTATAATTAATAATGTTAGTAATATCTTATTTCTCTGTATATCAAAAAATATTAGCCATGTAGGGTGCCAAGATGTAGCCTAGAAAGTTTGATGGTAATATGGACCATTACGCTTTTACGCTTTTACGCTTTTACAAATACAGTTTAAAAAATAATATTAAATATATCATCAGAAAGAGATTACTTTACTGAATTTGAACCTGCAAGTAAGTACAGATCGCAATGAGATACTTTGAAAAGCATTTTGGACGAACTCTCGAGTTATATTAATAAGTATATATATACATATATGTTTAATTTAACTGATATATGTACTTACTAACGCTTTTGGAGGCAGCAAACGCTATAAGCACGAAGATTAAAAGAAGCTCAAACACCAGGGAGAGCTTCATCTTGAAGCTTGGCTCCCTATCTGGAAGAATATTATTATAAGTTTCAGTAAACATCACAATAAATCATGCCATTACAATCCGTTTTTAACATATATACCTACGAAATCTACAAAAAATAATCTTTGCTTTTGCCGTCTATACGATTACGACGACTGCTCTCTGTGTTACCCGAGAATCTCTAAATTTTAATTTTAAAATTAGAGGTTTGCGGATTCTTACGGATTGATGATGGATGAATGGATGGATCACTATAAAGTAGCCTTCTATAGTGATAAAGTAGCCTTCTAATGGTGTAAGAATTTAATAATCATTCCAATCGTTTTTGAGTTTGTTCGTTACGTACAAGAATATGGATATTTATCTTTATAATATAAGTATAGATATAGAATACTATAGATCTAAGTTGTTCGTAAATTAAAGCAATTATTTAACTACTATATTAATTTATCGGCTAAACTAAAAGCCTAACGACACGTATGCCCATTAGATACGCAAATGTTTGAAATAGATGACAAAAGATCGCGTTGAACTCTTTTCTATTGAACATTAGTCTCACACTCTCACGCTTGTTAAGATTAGCTTTAAATAAAAATTTTGTCTTCAAAATTCTTTCTTTTCCTATCTTACTTCAAACATAAATATTACATACCTTATTGTAGAAATCGCTTGTAAAAACTTTATATTTCAACACTTCGAAAACAAAGCGGTAGCGGTCACACCTCTCCGAAGGTCCACGATATATAACAGCAATTATTCGATTAAAAACTGATAGCCCTAAAAATGCAGACGACACCAACGTACCGACAACACTGGTTTCAAACAGCTACCTCTTACTCCCGCCAAGAGAAAAGTTCTGTGACGTACACTTCGAGAAAGGAAAACTGTCGATTCCACCTCTCTTTCACTCGACACTGACAAGACAAAGACGGGTGAAAGCAAAAGACTCAGTTGGTCGCCTATGTAGAATTCAGTGTCAAGATGTGTATGCGCATAGATAATTCCGACTCCATCGTTGATCGGTTTGTATGCAAAGAAATTATGTGATTAACCTCTTATAGCCTAATGTCATGTCCTTTCACTAAACTTATTTATTACCTAAGCACCTGCAGGCATACCTGATTTCTTCCGTTACATAGACTTGATAAACGATTCATATAACAAAGATTAATCGCAGTTTATTTTTGTAACGTAAGATATAAAATTACAGGTGAAATCAGGAAAGAACCGCGCCTATTACTTGTTCAGCTATCAAAGTGTAAAAAACGAATAAATCCATATAAAAACGTATAAACACCTGATACATTCTTACATTGTAATTGAGTGTACACGCTACTGGTACTCGATCAAAATGGTTAATTCCTCGTAGTTTAATTACGAAACGTATGTGCTTAAGATTTCGTAAAAGAAAAATAAGTAAGTTTCGATTTCATTCCAAAGAATATTCTGGAATCATACGAGAACTAAGTGCAATGATCTCACAAATAGTGATATTGCATAGAATTGGTTGATGTGATTTTAAAACCAACATTAAAATATATGGAAACGGTATGGGGAATAATGAATGGATTTTTATATTACTAATGAAAAATATACTTATTCCTTTCCTAATGAAAAATAAATACCTACCGTTCACAAAATTAGTATTCAAGCAATAATGATTATGATCAATGATACATATTTATCTCTAGCAAAAATAATACCTGTATCGAATTTGTAACATCAAACTTGCTGTTAGAAATTTAAGTTGATTTTTTTGTCAGATACTATTTCTACATAATAAACCTCTAGCGAAAGTGTTAAGAAAGCATGGACTTTGTTTAAACGAAAGACACGAAATATGTCATAGAATCTTAAGCTTAAAATAACTATAAGAGCAGGGGTTGTTGACCAAACAAGCGAAGCCCCTTGACTTTGAGTTTGACTAAATGTTTGTATGTTTGTCTGCAAATTTCGTGCGTACAGGTCGTAGTTCCCATCCAATCATGACCAGACTTGGTATTTGTACGTTTTTTGGAATATGTTTGTCTGTAGGGGTATTTGATAAATATTTTGCCCAAAAAACGGAAAAGTTTGCTACGATGCTATTTTCCGGCTGATTTATAATCGAATAAATATTTGGAACATACATTAATAAAGACTGTGTCATGATTGTCATTTTTATGTCAAAACTACTATTTAAAAATACTGTTCAAACTTAAAACAATTTTTTTATACATGATTGTCACGAGACCAATTCTGTTCATTACGACAAAAACGAGGTTCGCCAGAGCGCCCAATCAGCTACTTGGGTACATGGTCACTTTCTACAGGAGAAAGTGGTCGAGACACAACTGTGACCACATTCGTGGCTGTTTGTTTTTTACTCCGGTTAAATACATCGACAGAATTTACGAGAATCGGCAATGAAATGTTCAAACAAAAACAAAGAAAAAACTGCGATTACCGGTTACCCCTTCTGCAAAAAACTCGGCTACATACGAGTAAATGGATCAATTCTGTAAACGCTAAACAACTGCCTGACTAAATACATTATTACATTTCTATTGCGTAGGTAAGCATCAGCGTAATAAATAGGCGACACCTATAATTTCACGCAGCGTAATTATGAAGTTTATGGTGCGTGAACCGTTATTGACAGCAAGTCTAAACTTTTGTAAATGACGGTAAGTATTGATCAAAATAGAGTTGATTAATAAGTTAGACAAAGACATTATTTGAATAATGTAGACAGTGATCCTGTAAATACCTATTTGGTTTAAAAATGCTATTTATACTTGTAAACCTATATTTACATATGTATGTGTTATTGTGACTTGGTGTAATTTTTAATGTGCCTTTTTTAGCTTTGTATGTATGTATGAATTCTTGAACGTGTTTTTCACTCTATTAAAAACATTAAAAATAAGGGTCGAAGACAATGTAATGATTGAAATAGTTTGTCCCACTAACGCGTGTATTTTAGTTTTTTTTAAACTATATTAAATTATTATAACTAACACAAAAAATATTTTTTTTCGCCACTCAAGTCCATTTCATTTTTAAGGACATATCCGGAAATAATGTTTACGCAACAGTGACTATTTTATATGAATTTAAATACATACATACGTACTTTAAAAATATTGTCTAATTACAATTTTCAGAAACAAAAACACAATTTGCCTTATTAATTAATTATTTGTATTTTATCGTGCTCGAATGATGTACACTGAATTAAGTCACAGGTAGGTACTACGTATTAGTAATAATGAATAATGATTTTAGTTATATCTGTAGTCTATCACAAAAATACTAGAAGTTTGACTTTTTTTCAGTAGGTACCCGGTTTAAAAGTGAAGCATGTCGGATATTAGGATGATTACATACATCCTATTTATTCCTTTTTATGACTCGCCGTTACAAAACTTTTAGAACCTAATTCTGGTGCCGATTTTGTTTGTATCACATTTGTGCCTAAGGTCCTCATAAGTGAGTGCAGTGAAGTTGTCCACACTTGGTCTAGGCAGTACAACGACCTCTATGTAGGACACTGGTCCGCTGCACTAGCCCGAATGCACCAGACGGACTGCATGACGGACTTTCTCTACTGGCATTTACTTTTTTATACCTAAGTACCTACTTTTAATTAATGCTTGCTGGAAGGTGTATAAGTGAGTAAATCAGAGGAAAATCTTAGATAATTAATACTAACTACTGCACTAGCTAAGTCATATAAAAAGGATACAATTTCAGCTATTCTGTGTCTACTATAGTCAATGATTGTCTCCGTGTATTCACATATACGTCCCACTGCTGGGCATGTGTCTCGTATGGAAGCGGCTGTGTTCTATTCGTCGTAGTATGGAAGTCAAGTGTAAGTCAACACCCCCATAAATTCCAAACCCAAAGAAAGATTCATTTACCATAATTTTTAACACATTTAAAAACTACTGGCTCTATGAGCGATAAACTTCGCGAGCCTACCTTTGCTAAGTGAGATATTTGAAGATTATCACATCCATCGCTCCTTCATTCAGAAAAAAATCCAAAGACTGAATCGAAAACTTACCGAACAAGCTCACAAAATGTTACCATCAATTCGATTGAGAAATGCGTTCTGTAGAGAAGCTACATACTGGTTGGGAATTCGCTGGAAATCCATCGGACAAAGCGTTATTACCGAAGCCTTTTAAACTAAGACGCTTCGTTAATCACAATAATAATTTACTATATAACAATAAAAAAATAAAATTTTGACAAACCCCTAAAAGTTTTTGTAGCTGTCATTTTGGATTTGAAATTATCATAATATATAGTATTCTACTAGTCAAGCCTTTTCATTTGATACCTATATTGATTGAAAGTATAGCTAAGAACACTCCCGACTATATCTTTCATACAAAAAAATCACACATCATTTGCATCAATGTCAATAGGATCTGAGAAGGACCAATATATTCATTAAGCTGCGACCCAAGCAACCAGAAGAGCTTTAGGTCTGTAGGTAGGTGTTTAGTGCTAAATTACTTGTTTCTTTTTCGGCCAGAACGGCGTTCGTCTACGAAAAAATGCTTAAAGATACGGTTAATATTGGGTATTAATTAAACCTATATCAGATGCTTACTTCATTATATACAAAAATATGAAAATTCTGTGAATTATTATTGTAGTGCTATTATGGCATCTCCGTAAGATTTTTGTATCCTAGATTGATTCCAATGGCTTCTTTGGTCAACAAATTTTACCACCCGTCACAAATGTCAAAACAAAAACTCGCTAGCGTAAAAATATTCTCTTTCTTAATTTTGTACACCGAGATAAGTGACGATATTTTAAATTTGGTTGATAAATTAAAGATTAATAAATACCTAACGTATTTATTATATCATGTTCCAGGACAGTCCTGGCTCCATACATTTCTGAAACAACACTTTTATTACTCTTTCGATTTGAATGATTCGATTCGCTTGTCAATCGAGTTGTTATTATTTCAACAAGAAACATGCAAAAAGAGCCTGAGTTACCGGTGAAGGAATACATCATGAGGGAACTATAGCATGGTGGTAGGGCGTTTCCTATCGCTCGCCTGGCTAGCTACTACCCTCAAGTTGTAAAATCTGTTGCCAAACACCTAACGGTGTGTTCCGGCAGCCTTCCTTGAGAGCCAGTGTATTCCAGACTAGGCATGCTCCATCTAGGGCTACAGTATCGCTGGCTTCCGTGGTCGAGCGAACTTGTGGTCAAATGCCTATGGGAGAAATACCGCCCTAAGTTTATTTTTTACTCGTACGGTGTATGAAGCCAGTTTACTTAATTATCCTGAGCGATCCCAGTTCAAGGTTTAAAAATTATATAGCCAGGCTCTCCCGTCAAAAACAAATCATGTATAAAAATGCACAAGTCTCGCGACGCAGTTTTTCTGCTGTCAAACGTTGTGGAATCGAATCTAAACCAAGTCGGTTAATTCAATATTTGTTTATTGATGGGAGAAACTTAACACTTTGTCATAGCATTTATGACAAATTAGTTGGAAAGTTTCTCCTATAAATAAACAAATACTGAATTATCCGACTTGATAACTTATTCAAATTGTGTATCTCGGAAACAGTTAAAAGAATTTTGAATGTCTGATTTTGTCTTCTATATACCTACCTAAGCTAAACAATTACTGTGTTCAAAATTTGAACTTGTAGGTTTGGTAGAATTTTGATGATCGGTGAATCAGCGAACTTTGTGAGTAAGAGCTTTGAATAGCTATAATATCTATAGTACTGGTTCAAATTTAATGTAATTTTTATTAGTCACTAAAATTTTGGGCTTCTAGCTACTCCCGCAACGAATCTACAGGGGTGTCAAAAATGTCTCGAACCACTTTGAGAAAGGGATGGTACGGCCATGCCTTGGTTTTGCTCGACTTGGCGGGCACTGCTTTGCCCCCAGATTCATATACGTACGCAAGGGAAAACATTTATCTTTATTTATTTTTATTCATTAGAGTTGTTCGTTGACACCTTTAACATTTTTAGTGATGGCAACATCACTAATGCTAGAACGCACTTATTTGCATCAGTGTGACATATTTAAGTAGATGTTTTTGTCTAGTTTTTGTACATAGTTAATTGATCACACATCGATATTCTGATTACAGGATGGTAATAGTGGCGCGTAGAGTTTTTTGGCCCCAATCATAATAATAATAAAATCGCATCAAAACCCGTGAATTACTTTCTCGTTGCATCTCACCGATGCATATCATGTCATTATTGTAGCCACTGCGTTATGCTTTATTTAAATTTCACCTTCTATTGTGAGCGAGGTGAAACGGAGACAGCGAGATCTGAGGAAAGGAGCAGTGTCGGCTCAGCCACGGCCACGGTTGCCTCTTTCGTACTTACGTCTTTCTCCTTTATAAATCACGCGTGAATTTAAAATTCATATATCGATTTGTTTGATTTTTAATCGATTCAGAAGACTGACAGGTCGTCATGTCGGTAAAACTGGCGCTTTCACTTGTGGTTGCGGCGGCCGCAGTGGCATACTCTGCAAGCATTTTAGGTAAGTTAATTGCTTTTGCAAACAATGTTATGAAATACTCTTGTTAGAAAGTGTAAGTGCGTGACCCTTTACGTGTTAACTAATTTCTCGTAGGTAACTTTATGACATCGATAACCTTTGTAAATAAGTAGTAGAAGTATATTATTTCTTTGAGTATAATCTTTTATTTAATTTGTTTTCCATTCTATTATGAGGTAAAAGCGAAATGCTCAAAACTTATATTAGTATAATATAAAACTGTACAAGTTTAATTTATGGGTTCTACACAATAATACAAAATCTTGCACTTTTTAGTTTCATTTTATATAAAAAAAATTCGCTTATTAACAATGTAAATTATCCAAATTACGTTCTGACTTTTTAAATAATAGAGTAGTATCTTGCAATAAAAGGATTTGAAGCTGTAATTATACAGTAATACCAAAAATTTGAAAGTTACCTAGATTCACTATCGTAGGACATGAAAAATGAGTCACAGTCTCTTATGCAGCTTAGGAACTTTAATGCTAGGGTGAGTTCCCTTTGCATGAGAAAAAAAATAAAGAGATTTGAGCTTCGAAAAACATTTATTTTAGATAACTTTTACGCTCTGTGCTTCAATTTAAGCATGGTAACCCACACTATTAAATATTTTTTAAACATATTCACATAGTATTGTTAAACTCTACTCACAAATATAAGTTAATCATCTTACAAATGAGTTCATAGCTGTTTATTTATATTGCTTGCTCATAAAAACAGTACCTACAGAAGTACAGCATCATAATAAGAAAATACCCTTGGAAAAAACCTTTTCAAGTTTATTGGGCACAAAAGCTTATCAAAAGTTAAGCTCGCTCTATGACTATGTAACATTAGATGTTACTAAACATTACCCAACATCTCCGGTCATTGCATAACACAACAAACTGCTCCGGATACACTGAACCCTTACAATGCGTACACGCAGCGTCGCAGTGAAAGTAGAAAATGTTAGTTTCGCGAAAGCGTGCACAACATTTGGACAAGAAAAACAATAGGCAAATTACTGACGGACAATAGGATATTTATGTTCTGCCAGGGAATTGGACAGTTTCGTTTAAGTTTAAAAGTAGGCACTCGTATGTCAGTATCCACTTATTGTCATCTAGATCAAATCGAATTGCAATAATATTATTATCGACATCGGAAACAAGACAAGACAACTAAAAGTGGCGTTGGGCAGGACACGTAGCTTGGTGATGGCGTGCAGTAGAGCCTTGATGAAATAGATAGCAATTTAGAGACAAGACAAGTAAGCTGACCTCCACCACGGTGCGATCACGGTGGATCAACGACATTAGAAGATATGCATGATAATTATGTTTATCGTTTGAGTTAAAACGAAAGTTGTATATATTATTACGGCTATTTAGTTTTTTATTGTATTATTTGTTTTTATTTCAATGTGTTAGACTTGATTAATTTTTAAGGTATTTTTGTATAATGTAGAATAACTACTACTAATGTTCTGCAAACTTGTAACTTAGGTTTAGTATCGCATTTCTCTGCCCATACTTATGGAAATTAGACTCAACTCCTACTCCCCCAGAAAAAATAATTCAAATCTAGCTATATTCAAGATTAGTTGAAAACTAGACCTGTACGCGAGTTTTTGACAAACATACGCACAAACAAAAATATGGAAAAACATGTTGATTTTCCTCAGAGACAAAGTAACATTCAATCCTTTTCTAAATCTTGTTATAATTGTCTTATTATTTTCTGACTAAAACAAGACTATTAAAATATTTACAAGATATTTTGCTTTGAATGCAGTTTATTACAAATATACATTGCTTTTGTGTGCACTAGATGTACATAATTACGCTTCATGTATGTCTATTAATATATGTCTATAAATAAACAGTTCATCTATCTATAGATCATTGTTATTCCAGATTACTTCGACTTTGAAGAGAGTAAGAAGCTGATAGAGGTGCCGGAGCTCCGTGCAGACCAGCCAAACCGGAACTGTCTGTGCAAGGGACCGGCCTGCGTCTGCTGCGTGGACTTTAACATCACCATCGTCGATCTAGGAGGACCAGGTACCACGATACAACAATGTAACAAGTAATATGTACTTTGAAGTGAGCAAGAAGCTGATAGAGGTGCCGGAGCTACGTGCAATCCTGCCGAACATGAAATATCTGTGTAAAGGACTGGTCTATGTCTGCTACGTGGACTTCAACATTGTCATCAATCGTTTCGCTCGCACGTGTTGCTAGTAGTTTTAATTGAGGCCCCAGTTATCAGTTTTTAAATAACAATTGTAAAAGCTTCCAAGTTGCTAAAACTCTATCCGTTTTATTACAATAAACTATGTTACTCTTGATTTAAACAAGAACTAAGTCCGAGTTTTTTATCGTACTAAAAGCTGAGTACCTCATTTTATTACAAATTGTGGTTAATCGTTGAATCAGCTGATACTGAACATAATCCTTGGTTTAGTTGAGTTCATTGATAAACTTTCGTTCATTAATTTGTTACGTTCCATTTAATTTATAATTTTATATTTAAATATAGTTTTTCCCATAAATTGATATATAAATAATATAAAAATACAAGAGTTTATTGGTTTCTTAAAATTAAAATCTAGTTTGTGTTACAATATTTGGTTAAACTATTGAAAAATAAACAAATAAAATGGAGAATTTGAGATAAGAAATCATTTTGACGTTCTATTCGTGGCACTTTTGACGTTTCGTGAGATAGTACCATAGTGAAACTAGGATGTTCAAACGACTAACTTTACACCGAAGATGATCTTTGGACTAGCGCTAAACTTCGTTTTATAATAGTTTAGTTATCATACTACCAGTTAGTAGGTAACTGTGAAAAATTTTAGTTATTTTTAGATTTTCAGCGCTATTTAATAGGTATTTAGGTAATTTTAGCAATGGTTATTGATAATCATACAAGATACAGATAAGAAAAAAATTGCGTTTTTCTTACACTCGTATTGACTACGAGTACATTTTTGCATAAGCAGAATTAACAATTTTACTTTATTTACTTGTAAACTTTGGTTCACTTATAAAACGATGGCTTATTATATTTTCAGGATGTGTTCACATGAAATATGTGTCACCGGAAGAAGGCTTCTCAGTCAAGGTGTCGTACGGCAAGAACCTCATCCACAATTCTAAAATACAAGGTAATAAATATAATTTTACTTAACCTTCTTATCAATTTTCTTCATTCTTATCTCTTCTGAAAGAGGCACTATTTAATTTACTTGCTAAATTTTATTCATCAATCAAATAAGCAAAGGCGGGTAAAATGTATTTTGTTAATACTAAATTGCAGATAATTTACTCGTGTTAAATTAAGGCTATTTAAGTTTAGTAAATTTATGTAATTTATTTTAAAAGTTTATATTTTAAGTTAATATTCTTTTTTGTTTACTCCGTTCTGTTTTTTTAACAAACATTTTTACATCCTATGGTTGCCTTGAAGCACTATTATTTGTTAGAATCGTACTCTTATAATAAATGTTTTGTGTGTCTACAATAAGGAATCGATCTATCTGTCTATAATTTTATCTCATCTCAAAATCTTAACTGGCGTATTTCAAAATATACCTTAAATATACCTTACTATATATTTAATTTAGATATTTTTTTTCTCTACATGACAATTCATATCAATTCGAATTCAAATTATCTGATCAAATCAGTACTATAGTAATAGCTCGTATTGCTAATTTCTCCAGCTAGACAAACCTTGCAATGTATTTTATGGGCCAAGAGCCTATCGAAGAGAAACTCAATAAAGCAAACTGCATTTCTAAAGAAAGTGGTTCCGCCGATAGGTATATAATAGCTGCAATCATGTAGGCATATTTGCATCAAGCGGTTTCACCAAAGAAATCTTGGTGACATCGACATCGACTTTGTTTTAGTTTTGAAAGCGGAGATAACGTGTTGTTTTCATCGCAATACGAAGACGATAAGCGATGATTTTGAAGTTTAATAATAATAGCGAAATACGGCTAAAAGATAACGATTCGAACAGTGACTTTGTAATTGAGAGTAATGAATGAGAGTAATATGATGAAATCAGAGATCTGGTGAATATTATTTGCATACTGCAACAGTTGTTCTTCCACTCTGATCAACTAAACTGAACAACTGGTTGTGCAGACTAGAACTCTATGAAGGTTTTTATTCCAATTTATCTCACCAACTATTTGATCATTTGTTGTATTTTAGGAGAAAATGCTTCATTGTTCTTACATATTGAAATGACCAATTACATCGGAAACACTATTTTATTTTTAATTCATACTTAAGAGACACTTTGTTACAATGTTATCTTTAAATTATTTATATTCTAACCGACTTCAATAAGAAGGTTCTCAATTCGTCGGAGCCTTCTTTTATGTTTTCCGATTTCTCAAAGATGGCTGAGCCAGTTTGAAATTTCCAACCGTTTTCGAAATGGTATTCTTTCTGATTGGTCCCATATAAGTATCGAAATTGGTCCAGCAGTTTCTTTAACTGAAATTATATTTTTATATTCTTTGAGTTGCATAGATATTTTATAATGTAAGTTTTGCCTGCATTATTGAAGTGGGTGTTTACTTTTTTAGAGAATTACTTGTATTTAATCCAACTTTACAGGATCAAACCCACCACCCATATGTCTGGAAGTATTTGGTCGTTTTGCCCAAGTATGTGCCAAGTTCCACGACCTGGCACCAACCGCAGATGGTCTGCGAGGCTGTCTCGAGTTGCAACCCAAGTTGCTAGGTGAAACTCAACTGGAATTCCCCATCGGATGCTTCAAGTCTACCGCTGGAGGCATGGAGATGGAAGATCCACCGGCAGAGCCGGAGACGTAAGTTGATGAAATTGAATCTATTTTTTATGATTTAGCTGGCTCCTACTTTCCGAGGTATAAATTGGCGATTGTAATTGTGGCAGGTATGTAACCTGAGCCACATAAAATCGGAGCTCGTCGTTTTGAGAATGTGCTAATAAGATATAAGTTTTATTTTACAGAACAACAGAAGAAGAACCGGAAGAAAGTGCCGAAGAAGACAAAGACACATTCGACGCCGAAAGTTTCCTTCTAGGAGTCTACAAAACCGCTGAACAAGGAGTTATGTTTCTAAGCACTCTACTAGATATTCCCAGAAACAGCACTCAGACCAACACTACACCCAAGCCTCAAGAAACGTCTGCAGCTTCTCAAAGAAGTTCTAAAAATATAAAACACCCCAATCAACTGTGATAGAACTGATTCGAGTGACTTTGAACGCTTTGAATTACAAAAATTACAAAACTTTTTGTCACCAGAAATATACAGTGTAGAGTATATATAAAAACTGGCCCAAGACGCGCTATTTGAGAGGTTGGTTGGTTATTGGTCGCAAAAAGAGATTACTTAGACACAGTTTTTCAGATAATTCTAACATGAAGAGAAAGTTATCAAATGTCTTTAGTTAGTTCTATGTATTATTTTATATTATTACTCTACTGAAAAAGTATTTTGAAGTTCATGAACGGTTATAACTATAATCTATTCCTACTAAACTAAGTACAAAATGGCATTTTAAGAGTTTAGGTTGCCCTTGTAAGAAAAACTCACTTAGAATATGATTAAGGAGACATCCTATTTATTGCTTTAAAAATGTATTTGCTAGGTTTTATGTTATAAATAAATATCATTTAAGATACAAGTCTTTGTGAATTTATTTTATCCCTGAGAAAACGGTGGAGCAGGATTGGTTTCCAACAAATAGACGCCAGTGGATCTGAAAACATAAAAAATTAATCAGTATAAAAAACTCATATTACGAGTTCTGGGACACATTTTTCCTATTCCTACAAACACGCTCTTTTAGTTTTAGTAAAACTACCCACTTAATATTTTGATTCTTACCCAATTTTAGGCCTGAGGCCGCCCAACTGCAGCCTTCCGGGCAATAGGTCGCACGAATTTAACACAGCGGCAAAGTAATTTAAACATTGCCTTCCAGTAAATCCTCCAGATATAAGAGACTCTGCTAAGTAGAAATAGCTCCTAGCATGGTCACAGGCATTGGAATCACATCCAGGCATGGATATGCCACCATTAGGGTAGAAGTCCACCTGACCCAGATCGGCTAGGTAGCCGTTGATGCCATAGTTGGTGTGGATAACTTCAGTGTAAAGACCATCGTTGGAGCTAAAACGGTCGATGTGATTTACCCAGCCGATCAGAGCTGGGTCTAATGCTGAAAGAAATGAACGCTTATTAAACCCGAGATAACGATATTACCAAGGCTATTAAATAAAGGTACTTAATTAACATTACCAATTTCAATAAAGATTCGCGTGAGAAGCTCTACATAACAATTTAGTCATAATCATAATCAACAGCTCTAATATTGTGAAACAAATTGCTCAATATAACTACTGATCGCTCCTAAGATTGCTGGTTGTTCTTGGAAAAACAACCAAAAAGCACACTTCGAGTTGTTATGTTACCAGTAATATAAGCCACATCTCCTTGCACATGTCTTCCGATTATCCCAGCTTTGTGACCACCAAACCCATGGCCTACTATATGGTACTGGACTGCACTGGACGCAGTTTCCTGGTTCAACCAGTTAATAAACTCAGCCACAGCCTGTCCCGAAGCTATGGTGTTCCGGATCACAGTACGATAGTCGATGGAACTGGAACCAACGCTCCAGTCTACCACGATGACGTTGACGTCCTCCGCTTGCAAGAACGCTGACAGAAAATAGTTGGATATTTGATTACTTATTACTCCGTGAAGATGATTGAACAATTGATTTCAAAATGACTTGATTAGCAACATACGAAAGTATTCTTATCAACCCATCCATAGGATCCCACTGTTGTTACGGGTCTGCCCTATCCAATTGCTTGTAATGTTGCGGGTTGTGAACTTTACTTATCTTTAGTAGCTTTCTCTGAAGTGCTCATTTGGTTACTTGTTAGTATCATATAAGTAACATTTAATCTAAATGAGGCTGTACTAAACCGAAAGCGAGTGACTATACTTATCAATCATTACAAACAACTTTCATTACGAGACCAACCCTGAATTAAAGAAAAAAAACATAAATTCCATACAAATTACTCCAATACTGGTTGTGACAACACATTTCACATTTTTAATTATACTTATATCTAATTAAAAGTCAGAAAATATTCATATTTATTCCGAGAATTCACAATTAACTCAGTATATTCATACTGAGCATTGTACAGTACAGTGTTACTCATCAATATTTTTGCCTAGTTACTTTGATTTGTAAACCAAAGCGCTGGACCGATTTTCATAAAATTCATATGAGACCAAGTGGAATGGGTATCGCTGTATTGGAAGCGCAAGTGTTTTTCTCTACCTTTTTCTAAATTATTATGAGTGTTATTTATACCTGGAACAAGTACACTGGTAAAGTCAGAAGTAGCAGAGTCCATCCACCCGTGGATAAGAACGACTGTTCTTTTATTGTTATCGTAGTTAGTCAACTGTAGAAGGCCAGGAACATTGATGAGGAGAGGCTGGCTCTGTGTGGGATTGTTTCTATAAATAATAATATAATATTAATAATATAATTTCTATTGTAAAAAATTAGATTTAAGAAATAAAATGAATGCAAATATAATATAATAATAATAATGACAACATCCACACAGAAGTCTTTAGGATCCAAACTAGGCAAAGCCTACACTATGGTAACCTGATGACTAATATACATACTTACATACATACATAATAAACACTCAGACACAGGCCAAACAGACATGTTCATACACAAAAATGTTTAATAATGCGCCTTTCTTAGCAAACTCATCTCAACTTTGAGTGCTGGTTGTGTAGTATTCACCTCATACGCCAAAACAATATAAAGTTAAGGTGTGTTTATACGTAGTCAAGACCTTGGAGTACCACTGATTGAAAGAGTAAGCAAAGCGTGTCTGCTTCAAATCTGTCAATATTACTGGCGAAATTACTATATGGTTTCCATCTGCCACAGGAATTTCCCTATGAATAGGGCAAGTGGCAGTAGGAGATCTTGAGACAATATAAATTAAATGGATTTGAAATAACCTAGTTCAGTAATTATTCTTGAAATGTCGTTATTATAAAAGTTAACTGAGTAATGCTAAACTAGTTTTGACATTACCTGGTAAACAGGTGATAGACATTAGACCGTAGTGGATCATATCTTGCCGCATCAGCTACATTGTCAATGGTCAGTGCAAGGTCTACCAAATGCAAGTCGCCTTTGGAGTCTGTGGCATATTGGTAACGAGGTCCATCGCCGAGCTGGTGGATTGCAGGGTTTGGCAATGCTGGTGACAAATGGAAGCAATATTTGAGCAAAACTACGCAGGTACCTCCAACAAACGTTTATCTTTTGTCAGGGAAAAACACAGTTTAAATATCCATGGTGATAAAGGTTTAGTCCTAAAAAACCACTGTACCGAACCAGGTGGGTGGTTCTGGTGCTATTTTTTTTTACTGGCCACCAGATGGAAGCGAGTGAACTGTTGAAACCAAGTTTCCCAACCGAACACCTACGTGATCGACGGGTGGACCGTTCGGAGCAAAATTCCTAACTGACCACGGAGAGTGAATCTGGTGGTTCGTTAGGAATGAACCACTTATACCCGTAATAAGCACTTCTACGCGTATTTATGAACCTGTGTAATTTATTTTTCGTTCTTTAGGATATTCATTATGATTTATAAATCAAACTGCTGAATAGATTTTGATAAACTCATATGAGACCACTTGCAAAATTTACTTTTTCGAATTTCTATAATTCCAGATGTTTTGAAAATAAGAAAAACATACCTAACAAATGCAAAAAAAGGATTGCGACGAATGGACGAACCTCTTCCTTTTTGAAGTTGGTTAAAATGAAAACTAACAGAATAACAATTAGCTTCTCAATCCGATTGTGTGACGTATGTTTATAACATACCAAACCATACCTATGATATTTCTAGAACAAATTAGATTACTTTGCTTCTCTATCAGTTCCTTACATTTTTGTTAACAGATAAGACTAACAGAATGAATGATAACCGATATTGTGTCCTAAAAAATAAATGTATACGACTAAACATACAATAATATAAGAGTAAGTATGTTTAGTCGAATGTATTACAGATAAAAAGAATCTCCCTGAATAATAGAGTGCACGATGCGGTTGGTTATACCTAAACGAATCTACATGGATCAAAATATATAGGAATAACTTTAATATTTAAAATAAATTTTACATATACTTTCATGCTCTTCACTCTCCCATATGCTAAGATAGTTTATTAGAACTACTATCAATTAACAAGACAGATACATTAACTAAAGGACTGGTTTCAGTTTCGGCCAGGACGATGTACGTCTACCAAAAAATGCCTAAAGTTGTGGTCAATACTGTGTATTAATGAAAAATGCGTCAGTCGCCTCCTTCAAAGTGTACAAAAATATCTAAATTCT
Source organism: Ligdia adustata (assembly GCA_947049295.1). NCBI lineage: Eukaryota > Metazoa > Arthropoda > Insecta > Lepidoptera > Geometridae > Ligdia > Ligdia adustata. The sequence continues at coordinate 5,259,898 of OX346214.1, read as the reverse complement.
GTGAATTGTAGTAGAATTATGGCATCCCTGAAAGATTTATGTATCCTAGGTTGACTCCAATGATCACAATGATCTATAAATTGTACCGTCCGTCAAAATTGACAAAATAAATCACCTTTTTGTGTAAATAACATGGAAATATTTTGATTCGAAATTAATTTTGTACACTGCAATTAGTTACGTTATTTTGAATTTGGTTGATGTATTAAAGATTAATAGTCCCTAAAGTACCTATTTATGGTATCATGTACACTGCCCTGGCGTGGGCCTATACATTATTCAAATAACTCTTTTTCAGCTTATTTATGCGTCACTACATTAAATTATTAGATAAATTACTTAAACTACGTAAACAAATCTAGTTATACATAAAACAGTAACATAATGTCGTCATATTTCTTACCCAAGCTATAACCTGCGATGCACAAACAAAAGAGAGATGTTAATTTGTACATGACCGTCGAGTTACTAAGTTTCTTACCACTAAGACAATAGTTTCGTGGAAAATAGCTGAATAAAATTACGTATTATCAATTAGAGATAAATTATAAGATTATTAATAAAAAATTAATCCATCTCAATATCAGGACGTAACAAATATATTTTAACACCTCATGATAACAATTGGTCAAAATACCTGAAATCGTAAGATTACGCACTTTTACCGACTTCACGAAATAGGAGAAGGAACTCGATTTGAAGGTATTTTTATTTGTTAAATAGTTTCTCTGAGACGGCTGGATTGATCAAAAGCAGTAAATCTTTTTTATTTGAAAGGGTATACTTGCCGTTTTCACCTCTATTTTAACCTTTTCAAATTTTTTAAGTATCTGCACATTTTTTTGGGTTACGTACTTCAAGAGAAAAATATAGCTCTGTGCTAACGAGCCACTGACGACGAGCCTTATAATAGTCCGTGTGTCTGTCAAGTCTGTCCCTTTTTCTCAGAAACGCGTTATCAAGCTGAAGTTCATATTAAATACTCAGGCCTACTGTGCCTTGGAGCTGTGAAAAAATCAAACTTCTAGGGCCATCAAAAGATACAGCCGTTTAAGCTGCAAATTTCGGACACTCGCAAGGGAATCAAAACCTACATTACTACCAACTAACCAAACTACTCTCCGTGAAATCAGAATCTTGAAATTTAGTATAAACCAACATCTTATAGCACAGATAAAGGAAAAATTGCGAAAAACATAATTTATGGTTATAATTCCAACCAATGCTGACGAATAAAGATTTTAGGACTTTTTTTTAATGTTATTTATTAATTGTCAGCATTGATTGGAATAGTTGACAGGGAGCAGATCTAAATATGAAACAAAACAGTCAAGGTATTGTAATTTTTTTTTAAATGCAATATCATTTAATTGCCTTGTTAAGTTAGTCCTCGCGCTTTTCAATACCTACTCACTCGTAGGCACTTCGACTATATTAAACTAAGCATGTTACAAGGTATACTACAAGAACCCATATATTTCGCTCTGCCCGCTCTGTCCGGCTGTCTTTCTGTCGGTCGCTGTTGACAATTATGGATCAAAATGGGTGAATTTCGTTTTTGACAATGACAAAGTGATGATTTTATTTTTTGATGTAATTTTAACTATGTTATTTTTTATGTTTCATCATCATCATCCACAGCCTTCCTTATTCCACTGCTGGGTATAAGTCTCTCTCATATTTCGAATATTAGGTCCTTACATATGAAATTGGCGTTTTGTCGTACTGGCCACTTTGATCTCAAATATCTCTTCTTTGGTTAGAGATTCCAATTTCAAATTTATACAGCTATTTATTCATACATTTGTATTTCGAAAACCGTAATTAATTTGTTTTGTCCTCGTTTGGTTTTTTCTTTGCGTCACGCAGTTTACAAAATGGAAAACTTGAAATATCCGAAAGATCCGATTTAAAATCCCTTCATTATTGTGCCGGTTGAGTAATGTAACGCAGCAGTTGACGCGCGTTTGTCGGTTTGCTGCACTCAATTCATGAGGTACCCACCTTTCAAGCTTTTTCACCTTTCCAATTTGCTTCAAGTGGATTAAAACAGTTTTATCACTAACACTATTGCGATGGATCTGCTTCCATAATAGCTTTCAATTCTTCATTAGCAACTTTAGTCTCCGGCCGTCCACGGGGCTTGTTCTGCTGGTCGAAATTTCCAGAACGAAAACGTTGGAACCAAAAACGCACTGTGTTTTCTTTTGCGACACCGCCGCCATACACATCATTAATCCTTTGAGCCGTTTCTGCAGCACTGGTACCACGGTGGAACTCGTACTCGTAAATAACGCGATATTTCAAGTTTTCCATTTTGTAAACTGCGTGACGCAAAGAAAAAACCAAACGAGGACAAAACAAATGAATTACGGTTTTCGAAATACAAATGTATGAATATAGCTGTATAAATTTGAAATTGGAATCCCTAACCAAAGAAGAGATATTTGAGATCAAAGTGGCCAGTACGACAAAACGCCAATTTCATATGTAAGGACCTAATATATTGCCATCTTCCTCAGTTTTATGCCAATCGTGTCCAGGCTGGACCCGCGACAGTTCTTATCTCGTTGACCCATCTTGCCGCCGGTCGACCAAAGCTCCGCTTCCGTAGCCTCCACTTAGTCATAACCTTACTCCACCTGTCATCACTTCGCCTTATTACGTATCATGCCCAGCTCCACTTAAGATTTATTACTGCCAATCCAACGTCCTGTTTAGTTCTTCGTCAGATTTGTTATTAAATATGAATTCACTGTGTCACTAAAATACTCTAAAAACAGCATTTTATCAAAGTTTTTTTATTTACTTATAATACTATTTAATTGTGATATTATTTTATTTTGACGATTTATATTTATACGTATATATATATATATGTGTGACATACAATTTATTAATAAAACATGTCTGTTCTATAATACCATAAAAAACAACTCAAGATTTGGGGTCACCCGAGACCCTATGCGAGCAGTTAAGTGATTTTCTAGAAGCGAGTAGTTAAGGCTTTAGCCTTGAAAACGGTTTGCAAGTTGTTTCCTTTCAAGTTCATTTCTAAACTATAAGACATAAAGATTGAGTAAATGAATCTGTAAGCCTAAAAAACTTTTCAATAAACCTTCAAGGAAAATAGTTTGAAGCAAATCAGACAATATTAACTTTTTACGTACCTGATTAAAGACAAATTGTAACAACACATAAAGTCGCAATATTTGTATGATAATAGTTTCAGATATGCGGAACCCAACCTATGCGTTTTTCGATATGCACTTGGCAAATTTATTTTTTACGTCTACGAGGACACTGGTAATATTACGAAATGCAATATACTCTAACCATCTGAAAAGGTGTCGCTCTGGTAAACCCATAGGGCACGGTTAGTGAGTTACATTCATTAAACTTTATGTTTAAAAATATGATCAGGATAATAGATTAGATAAAAATAAAGATAGTGTATTCGTCGGTTCCTAAAGTCGGCATTTTTATAATTACTCGTAATTTACAATTTATCAATGAAAAGATTAATAAAAAATTCTGTGAACTTATATAATTATCTTCTTGATAAACAATTTTAGGTAAATGTAATACAAATAAATTGAAGTATCTTTAATTCATTTTCACTTGTTTAGTAAAATGGTTGCCATATTGAAGTGCGTGTTTTTGCTGTCTGCTGCAGTTGCAGGTATTATACTTTTTCAAAAGTTATTAATAAACCGTTATATTATTAACATGTTCAGTATTCAAACTTATAACGACTCTCAAAGGTCTCAAAATAACAGTTACAAAATTCACTAAAATAGCGCGAGCGAGCGTTGAACAATTTTTATTTACATGCTCTACGGATTTTTAGTATATTTTTAGTCCTATGATTTTTAGTAATTTTTGAATAAAAACATGATCGGTTAAGAGATTTATACTATTTTTACCCTACTGCGAAAGAAGAAGGGTTATGTTATTCGAGTGTATGTATGTACGTTAACGGTTTGTCGTATTTTCATTCGAGTGGACGTGTCAATAGATTCGTTTTAGTCGTGAGAGTGATACTGGGTACATCAAAATTAAAACAAAATAAGGAATATATTAGGGAATTTTGGCACCAAAAAGTAATCTCAAAATACATCGTGTGGTATCAATTTTAAGAATTGTTTAACAGTGATCAATAATATAATACTTATAATATATATAATATACTTATAATATATATATATATATATATATATACTGTTAAACAATTCTTAAAATTGATACCACACGATGTATTTTGAGATTACTTTTTGGTGCCAAAATTCCCTAATATATTCCTTATTTTGTTTTAATTTTGATGTACCCAGAATCACTCTCACGACTAAAACGAATCTATTGACACGTCCACTTCTACGTTTTATTTTAGTTTGGAAAAGGAAATAAGTTATGATGTTTAAGTTTTTTTAAGTCGCTTCTAACCACTTGTTAATGTTTTTTTTCGCTTTATTCCAGTATCCGGTTTCAATCTTGGGGCCACTGATGTCGTTTTCCACTTATTCACAATGTAAGAAAAAAACTAAGTGGGTATGGAGTGACTTGGTTACTCGCAATTATTAAGGACGTGATGTTTAAAAATGTAACATCAAATAATATATCGTAGACCAGAACCTGAATACTGGTGTTTATTCAGCCCTAAAAATAAGCTTTGGTACTTATCGTGGTAAAGCCTGTGGAAGTGAGTTGGAGAATTCGAACTCCTGTAGATTTTAATAGTCTATTGCTGTTTGTAGATAGCCATTTATTTTTTAATTAAACAATATAATTCAAGTTTGATGCAACCTTTTTATATAATACAATGTTCCCTGATTTCACAGCGACGGCGACGCCTTGCCTTGCATATTTTTATGAATAGGATTAATTCATAGCTGGTCCCATATAAGTGTTGTAAAAATAAGTTCAGCAGCTTTTCACTTCATGATCTACTAATCTTAATGAGCACTTGCCCGGTAGTTGTCGGTGTAAATACCATGGTTAACGTTTGTATCAAGACAGCGTGAAATCGCACGCCCGCGTTAACTAGACTTTCCCCAATACGTAAGAAGCGTTGAGCTTTTACGTGGCCATCAGCCAAAAGTGGCCACAATTATTCTGATTCTAGTCACAAATATTTGAAGCTTATAAACCTAATAATGTTTCCCCTTTTAAAGTTCGAACATAATGTAGTTGTCAATTTTAGTCATGGTTGCCTGGAAGAGATAAGGCCGCCATTAGAAAGCTAGTATGTCTTTTATATTGTTTGTTTTTAAATAGTTTTATAAGCTGATTTTTTAATAAAGAGTTAATCTATCTTATCTAAGTAACATCTTATTAAGACTCCATTCTGATCTTGACAATTTCTTTAAATATTTCAGAACAAACCCTCAAGTGAGCCAGCCCTTGCTGCCGTCCTTATCTTCCATTCTGACCTCGACCTTTTCCATCGCACGCCGCACTGTTGTCACCATTCATAGCTCCGGTGAATCTGTTGCTGGCAATTTTAATGCTTTTGCTATCCCAGGTAATAAACAATAGTGGTTTTAACTTCGTTAACAGGCAGGAGATTTTTTATAGTAATACAATTTGCGTATCATATTTAAAGATACGATGTTGGCATATAATTATATACAACGATACAAAATTGTAAAACGATATTTAAAAAATGCTAAGTACGCGTTCTGACCATTTGTACGTCTTGGTTTTATCTCAAAACAAATCAGTACGTTTGCTCTCAAAACTCAGACATTAGAGCGAGCAATTCTTCCTAACAAAGATGATGCCGATAATAAATCGAGGAGGTTCTTAATCCGCTGAAATCGATTTTTATGTATGTTTACTGATTTCTCAAAGGCGTAGTATGGTTCGTTTTTTGACTCTTTCGAATTTATTTACACTTTCCAGTTGATCCTTTAGAAAACTTATCAAAATCGATCAAGAGTGAATTTACTCCTTTTTGTACATAAACATCAAATACACAAGAAAATTCTTAGATATAGTCACAAGTGGCACTAAATGAGGCGCGCGCACGCAGTGTTTCCGCTCCTGTAATCAATTTCATAAAGGTGCGTAGATACCATAAGTGTCGCTTGCTGCAGCCGCAGTTTACGTCATGCAGCCCATCTCGGATTTTAACTTTATAAATCAAAATAACTGAAAAATTTGAAGTTGGTTTTACACTATTATTAAGTATTATTTAAATACTCGTATTATCTGGTTACAGCTCATTTGGCTGCTGAGGATGTGAACATCCTTGCTGTCGACTGGAGTGCAGGTTCTGGCATGTACACTGAAGGACTTGGCAACGCTCCTCAGGCTGGGAGGGTCGTGGCTTCCTTCATTAACATCTTGTGGAGGGAATTTGGGTATAACCCCACCAACGTGCGCATCGTCGGTCACGGGCTCGGAGGACACATCGCTGGAATAGCTGCTAGGAATATTGATGTAACCCTTCCTCATATAATTGGTAAGCACACAATGCAACGTTATTGTACTATTATTTCTTCTGTTACAACTTGTCGGATACAGAAAAGTTAATAATACTATAGTAGGTACAATATTGTTCTCCTTACAAAATTACCGATCTATTTATCCATGTAGTATAAAAGACAAAATTGCTTTTTCTCGAACTTGTGTTGTGCAAGGAAGTTGGTGGTAGCCTAGTCGGTTAACCTGTCGCCACGCAAGCAAAAGGGCGCGGGTTAGGTCAATCACAGGGTTAGGCATGGACCTCTGAGTTTTTCACTAATGTGCATATTATAATTAATTACCACATACGTGAACGGTGAAGGAAAAAAATGTGAGGAAATCTGCTTGGAAATTGGAGAAGGAAAATAGTAGCTTTCGAAGATAAGTGAAGTCCCTAATCCACAATTTGACCAGCGTAGCGCACAATGGCCTATACCCCCTTCTTGGGAGGACTGTGCCCAGGTGTGGGACGATATCATGTTGTGCAAGTTGTTCAATTTGATAGATAGACCAATACTCTTATTTTTTATCAAACGTTGTAAAATCTCGTATGATCTCGTTTTGGCAGATATTATGACATATCTATCCTCTTCTTCCTGGTCTCGTTCCAATTTTTAAAGAGAAGTTTCGTATTATACGGGCTAATCGGTTAGATATGTACCTATTAAGCCGAAAGAGAATCACGGTATTTACCTAGCGAACACCTTTCAAGATTTAAAAATTAATAAAAGAATAATCTTACATCTTTTCATTCACTACTATATCTTTTTATACGTAGATATACATTTTGTAACGTAAAGCAAAACAAACAAACCTTTTCTTTATACCCCCATTAAAATGGATCCTTATTTGATTCCAGCTCTCGACCCCTCTTTCCACGGCTGGACTGGACACCCTGAGATTTTGAGCGCTGACGCCGCTGACGTCGTCGAAGTACTTCATGCCACTGCCGGTTCCATAGGCTACGACTATCCTCTCGGTGACATAGATTTCTACGCTAATGGTGGCAGCGCCCAACTCGGTTGCGGCTCTGACATCTCCTGCTCCCATATTTACGCTTACATTTATTACGCGGAATCAGTCACGAGAGATGCTATCGGTGGCAACAGATTCGTAGGCACGCCTTGTGGTAGCTATGAAAATGCCATCGTTCTGCAATGCAGCGGCAGCAATGACGTTCACTTCGGAGGTTCTGAAGTCAAAACAGGGTACGTTGATGTTTGGAACTAATTTGATGATAGTGACAGATCTATTTTCGCACTACCACTAACTCCTGGAAGTTACTGGTAACTCTTGCCTTTGAAGCGAGAGGGCGTGGGTTTGATCCCAGGCATTTACCAAGCACCAGTTTGGCCAAATGTGGTGGTCATATTTTAATTGCGTTTTTTTGCACATAATGACAAGGACATGAACGATACCTATTTCTTTAAACAATAACCGTAGCTGGCATTTGAATATGAAATAGTTTGTACTAATACGGTCGTTTAGGCGCGGGCTCGGTTTGTTGTATAGTATTCAGCATATAGTTATACAATATAGTGTTCAGCATAGAATATTGTAATCGGATCATGTTTTATCATATAGTAATTCGGATGTACATACCAGGATTCTACAGCGTTATTACTTCTATGTCTCTTATCAAATACTGACCATACCAATTTGAAGCCTTTGTCATTCAACCACGTTTTTTATTTTTTCTATTTTATTGTTTTTGGGACTTTCCGGTATAATATATTCCCAGCCAGCACCAATCTCTGTGCTTCCACGAGATCAAACGATTTCGTCAAACTGATTTGATTCGGCCAGCGCCTATACAAATTCTTTATTAATTCTTAATATCATTTTAAGAAACAAAGAAAGAAAGAAAAAATAACGTAAGCTTAAAGTGATTACGGACTTCCTTTACGAAAGGCGCTGATAGAACTATTTCAGTATCAATATGGTTTTGATACTGAAATAGTTATTTAGTTTTGAACGATTTTAGTAAAAATTTAATGGAATTGCTCGTAAAGCATACGTTATTAAACAAAAAACTGTTTTTTCAAATCGGTTCAGCCATCTCTGAGATCTCGGAAAACAAAAAAACATACAGTACAATTGAACGCAAAAATTTGTTAATACATATTTTTTTAACATGATAAAATTTTAACAAAGTTAGAAACTATATGTACTTTTGTACATATATGTAGTTCAATAGCCAAAAATTAAAACTAACTTAAAGTAAAGCACACAAAATGCTGGCCCCATTGCCTCGTTGAATGGCAATACTAATGCGCTGACCCAGGTAGAGGCCAGCATTAAAATATATACATAAATAACGGTGATATTAATATTAGTGATAAATTTTTATTTTATTTATATACGTAAATTAAATAAAAATCTGCAAATTAAATACTTACATCGCTTAATGCCTTCGGATCAACTTAATTGAGTGTTTAATTCGATTTTTTTTTTTGTTTTCCAGCGTTTCCGGTATCTACGCCTTCTTGACGAACATGGTGTCACCGTTTGCAAGAGGATAAATAGAAGATATATGTATTATAAAACACACCACAATCAAAATAAAATAATGATAAAAATGTTGTATTTGTTATCAGTTACGCGTCTACGTGTTTAATTACGAACATCTTCTTTCAAGGGAAAATATAAAGTTTTTTAATTTAAAAAAAATCATACTAACTTACTGACAGACAATAGAACAATTTGCCAGGCGTTCCGCTCGCTTGGATAGTTAAAAATCTTATTAATTATTTGGGTAATACGCTACGTAGTTGGTATTATCTGTGTCTTTTCAAGTCGCGAGTGAATAGGTTCCTACATCACAGGTCACATCGTCGTTTGATAGGTTACCAACTCGTAGTCACACATGTATGTCAAACGGGTTTTTTATCTCGTTTGTCACACTATATCTATTCAATAATGCTAATGCTGTGTCTTTGTTACTCTTTCACGCAAAAACTGTTGAACAGATTTGGATGAAATTTGGTATGGAGACAGCTTAGACCCTGAATTAACACAAAGGCTACATTTCAACTTGTATCAAACCGCAGAGCGCAACCGTAGTTAGATATATTTTGAAAATTTTACTCCGGGCGATGTAGATATTAATGCAAAACCCACTATTTTATCATGTTTTACTGTCTGTATCTGAACTGAAACTTGGAATGCATATAGTTGGTACCATGGTGCGACATCGTATCAACTTTTTATCTCGGAATACATCGATGTATCATGAAAATTTCCCGTGGGAGGGGGGATAAAAGACATAATATGTATTTAGTGATAACTCAGTAAAGTAAATATGGGACCCTATTACTAAATCTTTGCAGTCCGTCCGTACGTCTGTCTACCACCAGGCTATATCTCAGAAACTGATAGCTCGACTGTTGATTTTTTTACAGATGATGTATTTCTGTTGCTACTATAAATAGAAATACTTGAAACCGAATAAAATAAATATTTTTAGGGGGCTCCTATACAACAAACGTGTTCTATTTCCGTTTTTTGAAAGAAATTCATTATTTCCCGGCTCTTCTAAATTTCTATGTATTATACCTACTGTGTCGATCATACTTACTTAAATTTTCGTGTGTAAGTACCTACATACCACACCTCTTGAGAAACACTGGTAACCACACACAATTATTTTAATCTAAAATCATGAGCGGTTTTTAATCCGTATTAAAGTATTAAACTGATATTGTCATAAATCAATCTTTTGGTAAACTGATAACATTGATTGATAAATACAACATTTCGACAATTTGGGATTAGCTGTACCCGATAAGTCATGAAGCATCTGGTTGCGTTTGCTGGCTTCTTAGCCCGTTAGTGTATTTTTATATTATTTTAACTGATATATACACCGCTAGACGCTAACATGGATCAAATTGCTTACCAAACAATATAAGGCTTCTGGAATATTAGGTAAACTTCTATGTAAAACATACGTCGCTTGTTTTCAGTGTGTTCTGGTAAGGAAATCCCCAGCATCCCTGGGGATAATAGCCACTATGTGGAAGGAGAAAGCCGCTATATTTGGATGCCTGATGGAGAAAGAGTGCCACATCTCGTGGACTTGCAGGAACCGGTTCAGGAAGACATTGTAAACTCGAGAAACGGAGCTAACAATCAGTATTGGCTGTTTACTAGGTGAGCTTAACTAGAACACCACAAAACTATCGCTAACCAGTTCCACCACCGACGAAAGAATATTAAGCAGACCACGTTGCTTTTGAATCAGTAGATAAGGCTATGCTCATTTTGCAGAAATAATAGATTAAACCGGCAAATCATCGTTCATGGAAACGCTAACACTATCTGGGCATCACACTACCTTGGCAGTCGACCAACTAAAGTCATCGTCCACGGTTGGAACAACAATGGAAACACTGAGATGAACCCTCTTATAACTGCCGCTTTCCTCGCTGTTCAGGACTGTAATGTCATCGTGGTTGACTGGAGTGCTCTTGCTGGCTCCTCTTATACCAATGCAGCTAATGGTGTTCCTAGTATAGGCCAGCACTTGGGCAATTTTTTGATTTGGCTCTTCAATACTGCTGGAGGCAACTGGAACAATATGCACTTAGTAGGCTTCAGTTTAGGAGCTCACGTAGTTGGTAATGCTGGACGTACAGCCGGACGTCGTCCGGCCAGAATAACCGGTAAATTTTTTGTCACTTTCCGCTGTTAATTTTCACGAAAAATTATAATTATTACTATACATTTTTTATTATTATAATGGTTTTATTTTTGGTTCTGAAGTTGAAAGATAATATTATCATAAATTTTTTTTAGGTCTGGATCCAGCTGGACCTGGTTGGAATAACAATGGCAATGCTCTTAATGCTAATGACGGTCAATACGTCGAATGCATTCACACTGACGGTGGATTACTTGGCATTTTCAACCCTATCGGCAACGCAGACTTCTATCCCAATGGCGGCAAGAATCCCCAGCCTGGCTGCTGGATTAGTACCTGCTCTCATGGCCGTGCCACTGAGCTGTTTGCTGCTACTGTGCACCACAATCACTTAGTGGGTAGACAGTGCGGCAATATCTGGGAAGCTGAACTCTCTTCGTGCTCGGGATCAGAAATGAGAATGGGCAATTCGATCGTGTCAAAACGCGGGTGCGTATTTAGTTATTATTACAATTATGATTAACGTTGTTACAACAAAATACTGCGTCTGTTTAGGCCTTGATTATTTATACATTGATTATTTATATGCTACATCATATATAGATATATTTTTTTCACCTACGGAGGTATTGTTTTACGAAATCCTGGCCAGACTGTTTTCTTTAAAGAGTTCCTACCCAAGTACGTTTCTTAACAAGTTTCCACACTATTGTCTTCTTTGGCGTATAGAAAGTGGCTTTCTAATTTGCACAAGAGCAAAAAGACTCAAGTGGTGCAGGACTGAACCGGAATTCATCCCACGAACTCGCAGTTTATAAGAAAACGCGTATTTACGAACAAAATACTCATCACAATAAGAAACAAAAATCAATGTCTTGATGCACAATTTTCTTTCTTTTTCAGATCTGGACTCTTTGGACTAGTAACATCAAATTCATGGCCTTATTGATCTATTCAACCAAACGCAACATATTGCTAAAATGTATAAATAATTTATTGTAATAAATATCAATAACTTTTCCAAATTTGACTTTATTTACTTGTATATATGGTAAGGTATGAGGATGTACTCAGTCAAAGTACCCGTTTAGTAAGAATACCGTAGTAAACATACACTGATAGAAAACTAAAACTGTTGCACTAACCTAGAATATTAATAATAATACTTTTTGACTGACTTTATCGGCGGCCGTCAACAAAATGAACAGCATACAATCTGATTAATTCTGGGTTTGCCATATAGAATTGAAAAGTGTTACTAACGATCAGAGCAATGACACTCGTACGGAACAGTACACCCCTAAATGATAAATAACCACATATAATGTTTCTAAATAACAACTAACCAACATATAAGTGCAAAATGGAAAGATTCCCAAACATAATTATTATAAATACGAAAATAACTTTGTTGGCTTATTGGTTTGTTTGTCCTTCTCCTCCTCAGCGACCGAGTGACAGTCTACTTGAATATATGAACAGAGATTGTTCGAGATCCGGAGAGTGCCACAGGCTTCTCAGCTAACATAACACGAACGAAGCCACTGGTAAAGGCTAGTACAAATGATAATCGACAGTATTACAATAGGAAATGTTATAAGCAAACTCCTACTAATATAAGCTTAGAAAATTTATAACAAAGACAAAACTTTTTTAAACTGTCTAAACGTTATCTACAACATCAAATTACTTGAAATATAACGAATCTGAGAATACTGTTCATATTATTCTGAATACAGATCATGGTAACTGACCCGACTGAGAATATAGCCCAACTGTCTTAGTCCATATAGTCCATGTGGATGAACTGACAAAAATTCATCCCGAGTAATCCGACCATATCGCTCGGGATGAAATTACTGTGAGGCCAGAGTTAAGAAAATACAAATGAGCAATAGAATGAATGGTATCTTACTTAGTCCAGGAAGAGGAAACTAAGCTAAAAGCTTGTCGAAATAACTCTATGGATACCAAAATGATCGAACTACTTTGACAACTTGCGCTTTAATATGTAAGAATAATAACCGGTGTTCCGGCAGCCTTCCTTGAGAGCCAATATGAGTATATTCCAAAGACAGCATGCTCTATCTAGGGTTACAGCATCGCTGATTTCCGTAGTCGTGCGAGCTTGTGGTCAAATGCCTTACTGATATGGATGAAAAAAACTTGGTTGCTTCATGTCTTTTCACGCGTATGCTAGTTTGGTTTAGAACTGTACGTGCGACTTCGTTCGCAATTGCTATCCTTGAATTATTTATGTTAGTATAAATTTCAGTGCTGAGTCTCTTTTTGTATAGTAGTATTTTGGACTGTGAATTTGATTAATCGAAGTGTGATACAGAGGAGTTCGCGTAAGGATCTTTGGCATGAGTAGACAAATCTGAAGAGCTAAAATTTCTGCATAGCATTAACTAACGCATATTTAACTTTAGAGAATTCAGCACTCATTTCTAACAGACTTCAAAAAGAAGAAGGTTCGCTATTTTTCGTTTTTTTAGGGTTCCGTTTTTTACAAAATTATATTTTTTGCCGTTTAATGCTCGATATTATTAACGACAATAGTTAGAAAATTTAACTAATGTTGTATTATATTGGTACAAAACCCTTAGTCCGCAAATCCGACTCGCACTTGGCTGATTTTTTCAGGTAGGTATGTTTCATCTCTGATTTCTCAAAGAGAGCTTTGATTGTTTTTTATTTTGATCGAAAACATAATTCTTTTTATTTAGTCCTACAAATAGAACAAAATTGGTCCGGTAGCTTCTTTTTTACCCAAATAAATTTAATTGTCAACACAGATAACATTCTTGTAGCGTAAGTTTTGCTGCCCAATTGAACTCTGTTTCATTTTTATTACTTGTGTTCTTGTTCGGATTTTTAAATTACAGTCTTAGTTTTCCCTATATTTTGTAGAGCGAGAAATCTTGGATTTCTTCCTTGACTATTGAGGCCGAGGCCTACTCGCTTACCCTTTGCCCATAACTGCTCCCCGCTTTCTCCTCACCTTCTTACTTTTTACTTATTATCCCCTTATCCTGAGTAAACCTGCTTGTAGGTGAATGTAAGTAGAGTGAGTGATTTATGCTACTGACCATAAATAGCGTGGTAGCCTATCAATTGATGAGGAAACTCCTGTCAAAAGTTGATATGATGTTACCTCATGGTACTAACTATATGTATCCCTAGTTTCATTTGAATCCATCCGGTAGTTTCAACGTGATGCCTAGTCAAGGTACAGACAGACAGACTAAAATAAAAAAAATACAGATTCGGGTTTGGCACCGATAACTACATCTCCCCTGAGTAAATTTTCAAAATATATCTAATGTAGATACAAAATTCGACTCGTTGCAGATGTATTATAAGCATACATGTATATTGTTTCTAAAACTTTATCAATTGCTTTTGAAAACCATATAAACAATAATCATATACACATCTACTTACCTATTTGCAAAGAGTTTCATATATATAGAGTAGTAAACCTCATTACCGCACGCCGAAAAAAAGTGTAACCGTTTTGGTGATGCGCAGTTGAACAAAAGCATTTTAGCACGAAATATCCGGAATCTATATGTTTTAACCAAATAAATATTTTTATGCCTGTTAATTCATGGCATCCATATTATGCTGGGCACGGGTCTCCCTACAAAGGAGGTGTAGACCAAATTCCACTTATTGGACTAAATTAGGGTTTTCTCAAATTACTTAGTAGATAGATGTCCTAAATTTCGTTGAAAACATTCATTCCTAAGAACTTTTTGCAAGGTATTCATGGTACAAAAGTTTTCTACGTAAAAAAGGAAATCAAACAAATACAATAACTAATCCCTTCATATTTTATAAATATTTTAACAGAAAAACATATGTAACAAAGTAATTTATTTTATGCATTGATATTTTCCCATTATTGTGGAAACCCATCCCGATGTTTTTAAGGCAACACTTTTTGAGTTTTGCTTTATTTACATTAATATGCACACACAAACAATAAACTTACCTGTGGAAAGTAGCCTCGCTGTATTTGTAATGTTTTTGAGTGATTGAGTCACATAGTTTTACGACGTTTAAAGAGCTTTCGCTCGCTTGGCTTCACACCAGGCACTGATTTGAAGTGAACTGAGGTAATGGCTGTGGCCTTAAGTGAAGCAGCAATGCATTGAAGTGGATTGTACGCATCTAGTACATGTAATCAATGAATATTTGTGAATAGATAACTGCATACAATGGGTAGGTACTTAATGTTTGGAAATAAAAATATATATTATATGCGTTTTATTGGCATATCTTTATTTATATCAAGATTAGTTAGCATCTAGAATTGAGTTCTAGTCATAAATCACAAATTGCCACCTAAACCCATAATCTCTGCCAAATCTTATCACCTAAATAATTAAAATATACTTACTTACTTACGTAGTTCAATTTCACAGATTTAAATAGATAAATAAAGTGATATATATCGGAGCGTCCAAATTAAAAATCCGTCAGTTATCCAGACATGAAACTGTTCGTGGTAGTGGCTGCGTTTATAACGTGTTAGTGTACAAATACATATTATAACTACATTAACTTAATCATTGACATAAGCGAAACAGACCATTATCTAAGCATTTTTTTTCTCAGTGTGCTCCGGCAGCGCAATCCCCCTTATTCCGGGGGATAACAGCCACTACGTAGAGAGCGAGTCCCGCTATATCTGGATGCCTGATGGTGATGGCGTTCCACACCTGGTGGACCTCTACGCACCTGTCGACGAAGAGGTTCTAAGGACA
The DNA here is from genome assembly GCA_947049295.1 of Ligdia adustata. Taxonomy (NCBI): domain Eukaryota; kingdom Metazoa; phylum Arthropoda; class Insecta; order Lepidoptera; family Geometridae; genus Ligdia; species Ligdia adustata. Next base: position 5,244,016 of record OX346214.1, on the reverse strand, counting down.
AGAAATGGCGCTGACAACGAGTACTGGCTTTTCACCAGGTTATAAGAAGTGCTTTCTAATACAGAGTTTTATTTAGAGTAGTTATTTATTTGTGGTTTATTTATACTATTCGTAATTTTAGACAAAACCCGAACAACGCGCAAATTCTTGTCCACGGCAACTCCAACTCCATCTGGTCATCAAACTATGCCGCCAATCGCCCTCTGAAAGTCATTGTCCACGGTTGGAACAGCAACGGAAACTCAGATATTAATCCTCTAGTCACTGCCGCCTTTCTCGCTGTCCAAGACTGCAACGTTATCGTACTGGATTGGAGACGTCTTGCAAACAACATTAACTACATCACAGCAGCCAACGGAGTCCCCGGTATTGGCCAGTTTCTCGGCAACTTCTTGATATGGCTTATCGATACTGCTGGAGGCAATTGGAACAACGTTCACTTGGTTGGCTTCAGTTTGGGTGCACACGTTGTTGGCAACGCTGGACGAACTGCCGGTGGAAGGTCAGCTCGTATTACAGGTGAGTTTTTTTTTTACATATCATCCAATTGCATTTTAGATAACACAACAATTTATCTGTCTGTAGTAATAATCAGCTTTTTTGTCTCCAGTTCTTAGCAGATGGCATTATTTGAGTGATTATTATCCAAAAATCAGTATATTAAATTTTGATCCTAGGTTTGGACCCTGCTGGCCCCATATTTGGTGGTAACAGCATTGCCCTCAACTCTCGGGACGGACAGTACGTAGAAACGATCCACACTGACGGTGGAACACTTGGCATTTTCGATAGAATCGCTGATGCTGACTTCTACCCTAACGGAGGAAGGAACCCTCAGCCTGGATGTTGGTTGAGCACCTGTTCACACAGCCGATCATACGAGCTGTTTGCCTCTACCATTCGAAACAACCACCTAGTTGGACGAGAATGCGATAGTACTAACCAGGCTGAGGCTGGACAATGTTCTGGAGCTTCGCTTAATATGGGCAACGCTATACTAAACAAGAGAGGGTAAGACTAGAACCATTATTAGTTAGTGGCGCATTGCAATAATACGCTACTAACTAATAATGGAAATGTTAATATTTTACCACTGAAGAGTGAAGAAAACGTTTAGTTATAGAGGACATATATATGTCATTTCTTTTACTTATTCTTTTTAAACGACTGCCCATAAAGTGAGTATTGGTTTTTGGTGGATCAAATAAGAACTACTAAGACTACTACTATGTACTACGAAGCTTCATATTTGGGTTATAACCGTTCCAAGAGATCCCGAGTCACTTCTGTCACAGTTATGCTCTACTATGATCAATACCTATGTATCTACTATCAACAATGATTAATCTACTACTACAAGATCCGTCTATATAGTACATATTGATGTTTTGTTTACAATAACTTTTTTTTTCAGAGGCGGCATCTTCGGACTCACAACGGGAAGCTCTTGGCCTTTCTAAAACTGATATTTTCGCAGTAATTTAATGTATAGATAATATGAAAATATATTAAATAACATACAAACTTTACCCCATTTTTTACATTTTTATAATATTAAAAATATTTGTAAGGTAAATAACTGTGGAAATTCTGACTCAGCAGATAAAATAGTTCAGTCCTTGTTCTGTATAAAATTATATCTTTAGTCCTTTTCATAATTAAGGATTGAGAAGTGTATATAGTTCAGTACGGCATTAGATACTTATAGTGGTTTTTATTCAAAAGTGTTACAATAAATACACTATATCATTCAATAGACCTTTTAGGCTTGCAATGATTGGTTGATTTGATTGAGGATTAAGAAAATTAATTTAACGAGTCTTAAAAACTTTTTCTGAAGCTGAGATAAAGGTTCTTCGGCTTATTTGGAAGTTAAGTTGAATGAAGAAAAGAAAGTCTAATCTTGTAATTAAATACAAATTTATGTACCTACATATATGTTAATATTCCGCATGTTTTTTTTTTATATTTTCATAATTGTTTTTTTACTCAAATTTCTGTGTACATATTTTTAAGTTATTATATTTGAAACGAGGACTAAAATGCTTTATTATTTTTACTCAAATTTTTACAAATATATTTAATGGCATTTTACCGAATGAAGGATTACAAATAATCCAACACACGCACAAACATACAAACTTATATTATGACTCTGACAAATATTTTTTAAGATACGAATTGTTATCTACGTATCACTAATTCATGAATGGAAATCATTTGCATTGTGTGTGCTGGGTGTTAAAAACATAATTGTTAATATCGTTCTGTGACGTAATGTCAATACCTAGATTGAACTCCTACCTATTTGTAAATTTTTGTGATAGTACTACGAGTAGATTATGATCTAAATCAGCTAATAGCTGTTTGTTACATACATCGATCGAACCATATGTTGATAACAGTAAGAAATGGTCTACACGTTTTAAAGATTGTACTTACTGATTAGAAGATTAGCTTCACTCGTCATTTTTAGGCGTAAAAACTTAGGTACTATTTTTCATCAAGCTATTCAGGGTCATACTTTAGGTTACTAAGGACAAAGAACGGTCAGAACAGTGGGTACATTCATCGTAATGAGAAAGTTTCTCTATGGACCCTGAAAAACAGCTGTTTAATAGAAAAAGCTTATCAAATACTATCACAAAATAAAAATAATTGACTGAGCGAGCGACCCGTCTCTGCTTCGAGTCTGGCTAAATGTTCTTTGGTCTGTGATTTATGTGTTTGTTTTATGAATGTGCCAGTGTGTATGTTTATCTGCTTGAAATCTCGTGTTCGCGTGCTGGTCGTAATTGTACAGAACATGTACAAAAATGCAGTGCAAAGTATCGCAGCGCAGTTCTGCTGCCGTATAAAATTGTGAAATCGAATGTTAACCAAGTCGGTTCATTCAATACCTACTCGTATTTATCTATGGGAGTAAATACACAACCACTTTGTCATAAATTGATACTTTGTTAATTAGCTGATACAATTTTGTAGTAACCATATAAATATTATTGTTCATTACTTCTTTAATAAATATAGTGACAACTAGTCCACAACTCGACCCAAACTCGTCCCTAAATCGTATCAAAATTGACCCCACCTCATCTCTATGTATTTGAGAAATTATTTAAGCTCCATTATTATTATTACTTAAATTGTTCTTCTCAGTTGTAAAAGTGTCTCTGTATTAATATACAATCTGATGAGATTTATAAACTATTACCAAGTTACTTCAGATTGTATGTCTCGAAAACAGATCAATAAAAGACATGTTTCAAAAATGTATGCAGCTCCGGCCAAAACAGTGTACATGCAACCATAATGCAACATTAGGGATTTTTAATCTTTAATCTATCAACCAAATTGAAAATAACGTAACTTTTCGCAGTGTACAATATTAACTTCAAATCAAAATTGTTGGCACGTTATTTACGTAAAAATGTGATTTACGCATTCAATTGTGTCAATTTTGATTTTTGTTGCAATACATTAGGGATTTTTAATCTTTAATCTATCAACCAAATTGAAAATAACGTAACTTTTCGCAGTGTACAATATTAACTTCAAATCAAAATTGTTGGCACGTTATTTACGTAAAAATGAGATTTACGCATTCAATTGTGTCAATTTTGATTTTTGTGACGGGCTCTACCATTTCCAAACCAATGTGACCATTGGAGTCAACCAAGGATACATAAATTTTCCATGGATGCTATAATTCCACTACAATTCACAGAATTTCGATATGTTTACACAATGAAGGATGCGACTAATGCAATTTTCATAAATACGTATGCGTATGTAATTTATTAGTAATTTCCTTAATTTATTATATCCATACCTTTATAAATTGTATGTATTTATTATATTATTGTATTTATATTTATATTATAATAATATATCGTTGTGTATGTATTTGTTCTATATCTTGTACTTTTATCTATCCAGTTATGATTATTATATACTATTATGTTTACCTCGCTAAGACCGCTCTAGTCTTGTGAAATCTAGTAGGTGCATCTTTGGCAGGAAGAGATCTCTCTAAGCGATAACGCCGCCATTGGAAAGCTAGCATGTTTTTTGTATTATTTGTTTTTAAATAGTGTTATAAACTGTTTTTTTTTTATAAAGTGTTATCTTAACTTACATCTTTATGCATTTTTTGGTAGACGTACACCGTCCTGGCCGAAAATGAAACAAATCCTTTGGAATGTCAGATTTGTCTCTCGCTTTATAGGCTAAACAATAACTGTGTTCTAAATTTGGAACTTGCAGACCTTATAATTCTAATGATCGGTGAGTCAGTGAATCAGTGACTCAAATAAGGAACTTTAACTTGCTATAATTCTGAAAGGGCTCGTCCAAATTTTATGTCATTCGGAAATAAATCTACAGATGTATGCAAGTCACAAATAATTTGAGCTTCTAGCTTCTTCTAAAATGATGTTACAGTGTCGATAAGCGCTCGAACTGCTTTAAGAAAAGGATAGTACGGCCGTGTTATCCTCGATTTGGCAGAAAATTACAGATTTTAGGATATTAGAACTGGTGAATTTACTAAACTTAAACGCCTTAGTTGGGCCCTAGTTAGTTATGCACTAGGGCCTTTGGTTACCTAGCTGCGATAACAGCTAGCTTCAATGTTTTGTGTCTATGTGGATATAATTTTTAACTTCCCTGTTGAGCACAGAAAAACTAGTACCTATTTTTTTCCGTGTTATCAAGATTCATAATGAAGGAAACACTCACTGTTATCTACGTTACGTCACTGTTAGTACAGATACGGAACCTCCGTAGTGTTCATAATTTTTGGCCGCAAATTGATACAGGACTATCGGATAGTTGAAAGTCTAAATCAAACGAAGGGCTAACACTCGTCATTAGGAACTTCTTGGTGGAAAATATTTCTTATGATGAGTTTAATGAGGCACAATTAAAATTATCACAAGTATACAGCTTTGAAAACCTATACAGGAATGCAGATAAAATTGATTAAGTACGATTTTTGCCTTTTATACTCACAAAATAGTCAAGAGACATAGTATTGGGTGGAATATAGGTATCTGCCTCAACAATAAGAACCCCGAATTCTATAAAAAAAAAAGCTTTTTATCAGTTATTTTTTATTTTATTTATGGGTTAGTATTTACAGTATAGGTTAGATTAAGTTAATCTTAAATTTTTGGTTGGTCTCATGGTAAAAGTTATTAGTCGCGATGAGCCCTGGATTATGACTCTTTCGACTTAGTATGCACCCCTGATAACTCACCCTGTATAACAAAATCAAAAGTAACACTAATTGACCTAACACAAGGTTACATTATCTACAAACAAATAGAGACTACAATTCAAGCATCCGTACTTACAGTTTGATAAGGGATCTGAAGCGTATCAAAAACCCTTATAATAACAGTGTGCAAACATCTCGTTATCAGATCTAAATTAAAGATTACGTTAAACTTATATATAAATAATAATATAAATCAGAAATTACATCGTAGACGTTGCTATAGCTGGGTACGCATCCCTTGAATACATCCTATCACAATGAAGATACTTCTGCTGCTTTTCGTCGCCATCGCAGGTAGGTCTTTAAAAACTCCCATAAATATGAAAAAACAAATAAATGTGAATAATTCAGATAAGTCAATCGTCAAACTTTAAATTACAAAAGGAGTTTGTTAACACGTAAATATTCTGTTGGGCTCCGTAGCACGATAACAGATGCTATTTCCATGAACAGTTATTTTGACTTCATACATATTCTTGTTTTAGGGGTTTGGCTTAAAATATTTGAACACTTGCGAACCTCTTCCAGGTCTTGTAACCTAAAATACTCGATGTAGAAAGAATGGACGAAACTTTTATTTTGATTTTAAGAGACCTATCTATTCAAAGATGTATGTGTATGTGTAGAGGTGATATAGTTATTTGTTATACAAGAGTGCAAAGTTGCTTTTTAACCGCGTGCTCACTTTTGATGACCAAGCAAGCGAAAGATTATAAAATTGAATCCTGAACGCTAGCTAGGGAATTAAAAGAGCACAAGGTGAAAAATCTTTGCACTCGAATGCAACACGTAACTTTTCATCACACCTCAGCGAGGAAATAACTACAAACGAAAAATAAAAAAAATTAATCACTAATTTTAGTTTTTTCACTTATTTTTAACAAACGGTTTTATTTAACAATATGACGTGAAAAGATAATGGCGCGCGCATCACAAATAAAAAAAAGGACAGCAAAAAGGTTCCGAGTCTAACAAAATAAAAGAGGTTGTATGATGAATTCGGCACCATAGAGATAGAAATAAAAAGGTTGAATGAGGTTTTTAATTCACAAACTTTGTGCACACGATATTCTAAATTCAAATTTATTTTATCCTGTAGCGGATAAAAACGACTTTTGCACTCAGATATCGAATAGCAAAAATACTCTTTCCGAGATGGTGGGATGAAAAAAAATTTTCTACCCATGAACAATAAGCGTATTATTTTACTTGGTTGCGTTAATTTTATAATACCACGGGAACACTGCATTTTTCCGGGAGGAAAAGAACCGAAACTACCAAAGGAAGCGAAATTTCATCCAAATCTATTTAGCCGTTTAAGCGTGAAGGAGTAACAAACAAATTAACACACACTTTCGTCGTCGTAATATATTTGTGTGAGTTAGATAGTGTGAAGCTGTGCCAATTTTTATGCATAAGATAACCCTCCGTAATTGCATAAGATAAACCAAAGCTGGAGAGACGGACAGATGGACAGAGGAAGCCATAAGGGTTGGTTCCTTGTATCGTTCCTTGAAAGGTAAAAAAATATTAAACTCCAATATGAAATACTTACGTAGGCGTCATTTTTAGAAATATCTACGCCATCAACTAAAAAATTAAACAGTTCGGGACATCGAACTCCTTCTGAACCCCCCACGAAGAGGATAATTGTTAAAAACATAATTCAAAGCAATAATAATCCACGTTCATTTGCATGGAAAATATTTTCCGCGTATTGGCGCAGGCGAGATAAACGTAGGATGCGCCTATCAGTTACGTCATCAAACATAATAGTCATCAATCGTCAATAAAATACTCCTACTTCCAAACAAATTTTCAGTTTCCTCTGCGGGCATTATTGAAGACCCTAGCGCGGGTTACAAGGAAGGTGATAGATTCTTCTATTTCCCGGGAGACGGTGATGGCAAGCTCTACCTTGTCGACTCTCAAGCTCCAGTCGATGACGCCATTATAAGGTCTTTCGCTAGAAACCCGAGCAATAATGCCTACTGGCTCTACACTAGGTCAGTTTTACAGAAACTTAATTTTTACATTTGTACGCTAAAGTTTATTACTCTGCCGTCAGCAACGTGTACATAAAATGGTACAAGGCTCTGTGTATAAGTGTAATTCAAATCTCAAGGGTCCACTCTTCCGTTGAACTAAACATATCAGCAGTTGAGCACACTCAGTCCATGTACTGGGAGGGCTCAAGTACGAGTATATACCACTTATCTACACTACTTAGCACGACCATTGTCTCGCACTTATATGTATAACCGATACAGCGAATAAACTCTGCTTCAATACTGGCAAAAAAATTCATGTATCAATATGTTTGATTGTCTGGATATTGGTACTCGAGAACAGTTAGACGTTTCAAAGAAATCTTGACTAAACTTGTTATAAGTGCGTACCGGTTCTACAAATTTTGTAATGTTTAGCCTCCGTGGCCTTTAATAGAATAATATTTAAAAAAACAAGAAGGAATTTAATACGGTGCCAGTTACCAGATGATTTCAATAATATTTGGGAAGTTCGTGCTAAACACACAAACTTGGAGTATTCACAAAGTCAACAGTTTAGTTTTACATCCAGCAATATCGAGATGTCTCGTAAAAGATCTGCGCTAGGCTGGAGTTTTCTAATTTTATTTTAGTGCTATTACCTCTATAGAAGCAGTTTCATGCATTTAAATTGCTGAAGTGAAAAAAAAGATTCTGTGAAGTGTCTTCATAGTCACTCCTCCCCGTAATTTAACCAGCGAGGTTGTCAGTATCCTACATTCCATTCTAAAGAAGAGACACGTGCCCAGCAGGCACAATAAGTGTAAGAATGCTTACTGCAGCTATTTACAAACAGGTATACTATTCAGCCCGTTTTGTGTGTACTGAAAAATAGCAGGAATGGTTTCAAGTACCTGATCAACTCATAGTGATAAGACTTAAATACCTATTTAATGTATTTATTTTCGCAATAAGGGCTAACTAATCACTTCTATGTTATCAAAGTACAAGTTAAAAGGTGATTGATTGATTACCACTATACTAAAACGAAGGTTGCTATGCATGTACCACAAAAAAAATATTACGACGGTGGCAAATTTTAAAAGCATCTGAGCGTGTTTCGAAGATGGGTGCAGGTTCAAATCCAAGCCATCGTACTATTTTCGATCGTTCTTTTATAAATTAATTATAATACACATTTTTTTTCTTATTTTGTTTTGTTAATATTCCACATTTATTCCAGAGCTAATCCTATAGCAGCTCAAGTGCTTGTTCACGGCGATGCGGACAGCGTTCTAAATTCCAATTTCAATAGCAATAGAGTTACCGTATTCCTTGCTCATGGATGGAATGGACACGGCAACAATGGCATGAACCGGATCCTCAGAGAAGGTATACTTTATGCCATAGATAATCGCATGCTTGATCCCTATGCCTATCAAGAAACCTTGATAGGGAATCAAGGTTTCTTCAACTTTCCTTTGACATTAGAGCTCGGATGACGATTACTTCTCATTTTGTAACGACTTATTTAGTGCCCTAAAATTAAAGATATCTAAAAGCACGCGTTTTTAATTACAACTGCTTGTATAGTAATAATAAGAAAATACAGTATAAAACGAATTCAAAAAATCGTTTTCATGTTTATTATAATGATAATATATATTATAATATGGGACAAGATCCATACATATGAATTATAATTATAAGTATATTATAAAGCACTTATAATTTATTAAATTATAGCGTTATTATTTTCTTTGTTTAAAACATTATTTAAAAATTTTCAAAAAAATGTTCAAGTTGACTAATTGTACTGTTCAACGAGAATAATGTTCTACTGATTCTAAGAATGTTGTAAACACCCATAAAGGGTATATATATCAGAATCAATATTGGTTATCATGTATTTTCAAATTTTGTAATGTATATACTGTTGGTGTTTCGTTGTAAATAAATAAAATAAATATGTCTTCAGGTCCCAAACTAGGCATAGCCTGTGCTATGGTAACTACAAATAAATACGTTATTATATATATAATATACACCCAGACACAGGTCAAACAGACATGTTCATGGACACAAATGTTTGACCTGTCCGGGTATCGAACCCGGGACCAGCGGCGCAGAAGGCAGGGTTGCTACCAACTGCGCCAACCGGCCAGTCTCAAGTATTATTCAACTAAATAGTAATCCGATGTATGGTTTTAGCATTCCTTCAAGATGGAGACGTGAACGTCATAGTTCTTGACTGGAGCGACCTGTCTAATAGAGACTACGTGACAGCCAAGGCCGGTACCTCAGCAGTAGGTCGAGGTCTCGGCCAGTTTGTCTCCTGGCTGACCAGTTTAGGACTTAGTTACGAGAGAGTTCATCTCGTTGGATTCAGCCTCGGTGGGCACCTTGTTGGTAACGCTGGACGAGAGACTGGTGGTAGAGTCGCTAGAATCACAGGTATGAAAACTCCAGCTCTATTTTAAAGATCACTTACTTCATTTTTCTTTAATAAAACTATATTAGGTTTTTGATTCTGTCAATGTGCGGGCACTACTGCTTTGCCTACGCATTTTCAACAAGACATAGGGAACTCAAATGCAATAGCGATAGATACGTGATAGATCTAGATGTACTTATTTCAAATTTATTTGTTTCAGCATTGGATCCTGCTGGTCCTTTATGGCTTTTGGATAGAGAACGTGTCCGTGAATCCGATGGCCAATATGTTGAAGTCATCCATACAAACACTGCCTTTTTCGGTTTCACTAACCCTTGTGGAGACGCAGACTTTTACCCTAATGGCGGATCAAGCATGCCTGGCTGCTCGGTCAACTCTTGTTCACACGGTATAGCGTATGAGTATATGGCCAGTACAGTGAGACATAACAATTTACATGCCAACGAATGTGCGACATTGAGAGAAGCTGAGAGAGATCAGTGTACTGGATCTTTGAACCCAATGGGCAACAGCGACCTTAATAAAACAAGGTAATCAAGCATATTTTCTTGTAGCCTTTGTTACTACCGTAACCAATTCAGCAAATTCTGGTGTGCAAATAGACAAAACAAGGATGCAGTTAATCAATGTCTTCCTGTTTTAACACTCTCATTGCCATCTTAATATAAACATTTTCCGAATCCTGAGGCCATGGGTCCCGCCTGCAGGTCCCAATCGATATATTATTGTAGGCCTAACCTTAAAAACGTAAATCATCACAGCAAGCCATGGGGTCCGCCGGCGTACTCATAATTTTTTTTACAGTACGCCGCGGGATCCGCTGGGACCCCCTAAATTCAAACATTATTTATACCTTTCGACCTGTTAATAGAAACAATCTTTACATACTATTGGCCTCTTAATAGAGTTCTCTACCACTTAAAAAAAAAACTAACTCAATCGAACTATTCCTTACGTTTTTGTGGGTTTGGATAAAATGAAGTAAAATGTTCTTAAATTAGTCTTTATTTACTTATTATAGTATTACAAACTTACAAATAAACAAACAAACTTGAAAAACAACATAAAAATAAAAATAAACATCATTTTTTTATATGAAATGTGGCGAAACATGAAGCGCAAATGCTGGGGTTCGTGGGACAGGTCAGGCACACAGTGTTTACTTTTTTTGTCTGATTTTTCGCTTCCACGCTAGATTTTCCTTGCTTACGTAGATTTTCATAGCAATGTATGCATTTACGACGCACAAGTCGGTTGCGATGGTCAGACATAGGATTTTTTCCGAACTTATGCCCAACTTGATCAGGGGTATTGACATGAGCAGCATTACGTAAATTCAATAACTGAAGACATAAATTTTCACGGAACTTTGTAATAGTATAAAGTTTATTCGTGATCCTCTTTTTCTTTTTGTACATCAAGTAGGCATTTACTAAAGATGTATTCAACAACAATTCAATCGCCAATTTTTGAAACCATCTGATACTGCGCCTTGACGGATTACAATAACTTCCCATCTGATCAGAAAGATCAATCGAGCACTTATGCTTATTGTAATCTGCAATTACTGTGGGTTTCATTGAAGTTTTCCTTCGGTTTCTTCTACTCGTTACAGTGACAAATCCAATACTGTGTTTCGTCGATAAAGCTAAGACTTCGCGTTTATCTCTCCATTTTAGAACTAGAACTCCACTTCTTTTCTCCCTTGCAGTTATTTCGCCTTTTTGCAATTTCGCTGTCAAAACCTGTTTCGGCAACCCTTTTCGGTTTTTCCGGAGTGTGCCGATCAAATGCGTATTTCTCTCCAAAAGAGACTCTGCTAATTCTACACTTGTGTAAAAATTATCAGTGATGATACTTCTTCCTGCATCTAGGTATTTTTCACTCAATTGCATAACTGCAGTTTTAGATAAATTTTGACCAGGCACAGATTTTTTACCCTCATAAACTATCAAATCAAATGTGTAGCCGTCGTCGCCGCAAATTTTGAAGAGCTTTATGCCATATTTGTGCCTTTTACCCGGAATATATTGCATGAAGATAATGCGACCTCGAAAAGCAACCATTGTTTCGTCCACCGTTAGGTATTCATCAGGTATATTGTAAGTTTGAAATTTTTTTGTGATAAGCTGAACCAAACGTCTTATTTTGATAAGTCTATCGGCACCTGATGTTCCAAGATATAACGTATCCTCGAAATGCCAGCAACGAAGTAATAATTCGAAGCGATTTCGACTCATTGTGGCACCAGCTATTGTATTATTATACAAAATGTTACGGCTCCAGTAATCAGAAATTTTAGGCAGTTTTTTTAGACCCATCCATATCAACAATCCAAGAAATTTCTTCATCTCTTCTTCATCACAATCTTTCCAATTACATAATCTACTCGAACGTCTCAAAACTGTAAGTAGTTTTGTTTTATTAGCGTAACAATTGGTCATATTTACCATAAGGTCGATGACTTCTCTATCTACCAACAGCGAAAAAAAATCAAGTTCAGATTCACAATTGTCAGCAATATTAATGAGTCCAGGGGTTGCAGAAAAAGGAAAATGTCTTCGATGAGAGTCAGTTGGTAATTCCCAGTTGTCTTCTGACTCCAATCTAGGACGATTTTCGGACCCGACTACTGGTCGTGATTGACGCTGTGTCGTCGCCAAATCTTCATCGAAAACCGCGTCGCTACTCGACGATTCATCATTTTCCGCATCACTAGTGTCGTACTGAGAACTATCTGACGTAGGCACGTAATCAGGATCGAAATCAGAGTCATCAGACATGTTGTATCAGGTCACGACGTGCGGCGCGCAACAAATTGGCGGGAAAATGCATATATTGCAGGCCACGGGGGCGGCCTGCGGCTAACTGACAATTAAAATGATTGGCGTGGAGAAGTAATTATAAGTAAATAAAGATGGCTTGATGTAAATAACTGTTTGGGGGCTACTGGCGACCCCCTTGGCCTGCTAGGAAAGTTTCTTGAAAATTGCTCTAGCTTACTGTTACAAATAATTTGGGGGCCGCCGGCGGATCCTGAGGCAGTGAGAGTGTTAATACTGTTTTTTTCAAGTAGATCACTGCTTTGATTATATGAAGATTTATTTTGACTTTATCTGACCCGTGAAAATGTATATTAAAATTTTAATTGCAGAACCGGCATATTCAGAGTCAATACTGTAAGAAATTACCCTTTTTGAAGAGATAGAACAACTAATTGTAGATGCTATGGGAAAGCGTGGCAAACAAGAAGTACCTACCATACACCTATATCAGAACCTATGCCTTCCTATATTTCATATTATTAACATTAGCTGTCAACCGCGGCGTTAAAACGTAAAATGGAACATACAAAAGTTATAAACCTTGAACCCCTATTTGATCCCCTCAAGGATAAAATTGATAAAAATATTTTCTTAGTACACATCACCATACTGTTATGAGTACACTCTCCAAATTTCAAGTCTCTAGGTTTAGCGGTTTAGGCTCTGCGTTGATTCGAGGGTAATATCAGTCAGTCAGTCAGGACCCAATCTTTTATATATACCTAAATGAAGAGATGAAATTATCTTCGATATTCCAAAGATTTGTTAATAAAGTTTTTTTTTTTAGAAAATAAGTTATAATTTTTAATGATAGAATATTTGTATGTTAACTTAACCTAACCTACCTATTCCCATCGTAATAGGAATAACTTGTGGGTCAAGTTTATGTAAAGTGTCGTCGGTGATGTGTTTACAGGAGACTTGGCTTCTTGATCATGATATCCCACTATTGGGAACAGTTAGTAGTGATTTTGAATATACCGGAAAGTCTGCTGTGGACACATCTACCGGGGTACTGAGAGGGAGACCATACGGCGGGGTAGATATTCTCTATCGGAAAGGTATTTTTGATGCGATATCCGTCATACAATGTAATAGTGCCCGGTTGGCAGCTATAAAAGTTAAAATGGGTGAAAAGTCTGTCTTAATTTTTTCGGTGTATATGCCAGTTAAGTCGGCCGACAACTTACCTATTTTTACAGATGTGTTGGGTGAGATTAGTGCCATTGAAGAAAGTTGCGATACTGAAACTGTTTTCGTTTTAGGCGATTTTAATTCTCACCCTAGCAAGTTTTTCTATTACGAGCTAAATAATTTTTGTTTAGATAGGAAGTGGATATGTGCGGACGTATGCATGTTAGGTATGGACTCTGGTACTTACACTTATCATAACCATTATCACAACTGTAGGAGGTGGCTAGACCACTGTGTGGTTTCTCTCTCAGCCTGGGAATCAATTTCTAATGTAGGCGTAATGGATGATGTATACGTATCAGATCATTTACCTATTTATGTTGATTGTAATGTAAAATCTGTCAGACCTAAACTGTACACAAATATATTCCGTAAAAATGCCATCATTTGGGGGGGAAAAGATGAGTTGCAAATAAATAGGTATCGGGATATTTGTTAGAAACGGTTACGATTAATTGATTTTCCTACTGATTTTATTAATTGTAGTCATGGTTCTTGTAATGTTAGTGAGCACAAGATTGTAATCGACCGGCTATATGATGATATCATTTGTGCCCTAAAAAGTGCTGCAATTGAGACGAATGTAAAGGGCAAGTCTAGTCACAACTGTAAACCTAGGGTTCTATGTGGCTGGAATAAACATGTAAAAGAGGCTCATCGGGACGCCAGGTTAAAATACAGTGTTTGGTTACTATATAATAAGCCCTTATCAGGCCAAGTTTACGATGAAATGCGCAATTCATGTAAGATTTATAAAGGCAAACTTAAATGGTGTAAAAAGCATCAAGACCAAATCAAAATGGATCTTATAGCGAAACATCATACTAATAAGAATTTTGGTGATTTCTGGAAAGCCACTGGAAAGTTAGATATTAAACCTGGCCTTCCGGCGAGTGTGGGCGGGGTTAGCGACCCAGAGAAAATTGCTGATATGTTCAAAGAACATTTTTAAGTGCGATCTCCTTTGGCCCTGTCAGCGGTGGTGGTCGACCCTGGTCCTGTCATTCGGGGTGAGAAGCCTCTGCTACATTTTACAGCAAGTCAGGTTAAAGCTGTCATTAAAGGGATGAGAAGGGTCAAATCACCCTCACATGATGGGATCAGTATTGAACATCTAAAATATGCTGGCGTTCTATTGTGAAGAACAGAACAGGAGACTTCTCGGACTTGGGGAACTACCGTCCGATTTCCCTCGCCACAACGGTTTATTAAGGTGTTGGACAGTCTACTTGACTCATGCTTACAAAAGTACCTCAACATACATGACGCGCAGTTCGGGTTTCGGCCCGGGCTTTCTACTGAAGCGCAATACTGAGTCTTAAGTATACTGTCCAATACTATACCAACCGTAGGACTCCGGTGTATGCCTGCTTTCTAGACCTCTCCAAGGCCTTCGATCTCGTGGCCTATGATGTGCTTTGGAGAAAGCTGGATGACAGTGGTATACCGGGAGAACTTACCAATATTTTCAAGTATTGGTATTCGAACCAGACTAACTATGTTAAGTGGTCTAACTCTCTTTCGGAGGCATACAGGCTGGAGTGTGGTGTGAGGCAGGGAGGGTTGACGTCTCCAAACCTAATCAACCTGTATGTCAATGAGCTCGTTGTCGGTCTCAGTAGCATGCGTATCGGATGCAGGATTGGGGGCATCAGCGTCAATAACATTAGTTACGCTGACGACATGGTGCTCCTGAGCCCGACAGTGCGTGGTTTAAGAGAAATGCTTAGTTTTTGCGAGACCTATGCCACGAAACATGGACTGGCTTATAATGTTAAGAAGTGAATGTGAAAACATGGTCTTTAAGGCCGCCGGAAAGACTCCTGAAACTATTCCACCCATTATTCTAAATGGCATTTACATCAACCGAGTCTACCAGTTTAAATATCTTGGTCATTATCTTGCCGACGACCTAAAGGACGATGTGGACATAGAAAGAGAGCGTAGGGCTCTGGCAGTTCGTGGCAATATGCTCGCTCGTAGGTTTGCCCGCTGTACTGACCTTGTTAAGATTACGCTTTTTAAAGCGTACTGTCAGGGAATGTACACGGGCAGCCTGTGGACTGCGTATGCCAAAAGATCGCTAGATACCTTGCTTGTCCAGTACAATAATATTTTCAGAGTGATGATGGGGCTCCCTCGCTGGTGCAGTGCATAATCAATGTTTGCAGAGGCTCATACTGACGGCTTTCATGCCGTCATTAGAAAAAAGGTCGCGTCACTGGTCAGGAGGGTGAGAGGGAGTCACAATAGCATTCTGAAAATAGAGGCCGAAGATCTGTGTGCACCCGTGCTGAGGCACTTCGTCATGAGTTATGGTCAGATAGGACCTGAGTCGTGTTTGTCCTGGCTCGGGCGGAGTGCACCAGCATTATGGGTGTATTTTTTGTTTTGTTTTTGTTTATATACGTTGTGCATTTTAAAAACCTACATTGTATCTACTAAAATTAGCTATTAAGTATTTTTCTAAGTTTTTACTAACCATAAATGGATCTTTCATGTTGTCCAATAAAGAAATTTTTATTTTATTTATTTAATGAGTTTTTCATGTATACTACCCAGAATCAGTTAGGGATGCACTAAACCGAAAGGGGATCTCTTAGTTTGTACACTAATACTAATGAATGCCTTTTACTATATGACCAGTAGTGTTATCGGCTAGAGCTGAGCATGAAAAAGGTAAAAATAAGACCAAGAAAACTTAGTTTAATTTTGACAGCATTGAAGCGCAAACTGTCAAAACGAATTTAATTTAGCTTACTTTTGTTTTCATCTGTTTCATACAAGCTCATAAATTCTAGCTGATACAGGGGCTCCGAAATTAAGAAAAGTAGCAGTTATTGTATACATTTTTGACGAACGATAAATTTATTTTTTACAGGGATAACAGCTGATTTTCTTTTGTAACCCCTTTTCGGCTAAGTGCCACAGTGCTAACCAAGTATATTAATATATGTATATTAATGAGTACTTTTGGAATTTTGTCTTATGCCAGCTAAAACGAGTTTTCTAATAAAACAATAACTAATTTAAACAGTTTTTTATTCGTAGCTAT
This sequence comes from Ligdia adustata, assembly GCA_947049295.1. NCBI lineage: Eukaryota > Metazoa > Arthropoda > Insecta > Lepidoptera > Geometridae > Ligdia > Ligdia adustata. Next base: position 5,227,218 of record OX346214.1, on the reverse strand, counting down.
TGTCTCCTAATTTGTTTTTCAACTCTAAATGAACCTGCGAACAATTTTAAGAATATCTTATGTAAATGTATATTACATAATCGAATTGTCGTAATTAAGCGATAATGTATGATGATTTAGTGAGATATAAGAATGATTTCACTAAATTAATTTCATAATTATGATAGATATCTGAAATATATTTTTAATCAAGACACATATTACTTGCACGATAATATTATGAATATGTTTATACATTCAATTTATCACAGCTAAATACGTTTTACATTTACAATGCAAATCACATTAAAAAATAGTATGTAACAGCACAATATACAAACAGGAATAATAAAAATTTACGCACAAAGCTAAAATAATGAATGTATGAATATAGCTTTATTCCTCACCAAAAAAAAGTAAATTATACAGCGAGACAGAATATCTATACAATAATAGTACACTGGGCGACCTTATTGCCTAAAGCAATTTCTGCCAGGCAACCTTTGGATGGAGAGTACTAATAATATTATAAAAAAACGGTTGGTGCAACCAAACTAATGCTAATAAAAAAAAATAACCATACATGAAACAAAACGAACTAAAACGAATAATATATATTTAAACCATACATGTTTAAATAAATAACCATACATGAAACAAAACGAACTAAAACGAATAATATATATTTAAACCATACATGTTTAAATAAATAACCATACATGAAACAAAACGAACTAAAACGAATAATATATATTTAAACCATACATGTTTAAATAAATAACCATACATGAAACAAAACGAACTAAAACGAATAATATATATTTAAACCATACATGTTTAAATAAATAACCATACATGAAACAAAACGAACTAAAACGAATAATATATATTTAAACCATACATGTTTAAAAAAATAACCATACATGAAACAAAACGAACTAAAACGAATAATATATATTTAAACCATACATGTTTAAAAAAATAACCATACATGAAACAAAACGAACTAAAACGAATAATATATATTTAAACCATACATGTTTAAAAAAATAACCATACATGAAACAAAACGAACTAAAACGAATAATATATATTTAAACCATACATGTTTAAATAAATAACCATACATGAAACAAAACGAACTAAAACGAATAATATATATTTAAACCATACATGTTTAAAAAAATAACCATACATGAAACAAAACGAACTAAAACGAATAATATATATTTAAACCATACATGTTTAAATAAATAACCATACATGAAACAAAACGAACTAAAACGAATAATATATATTTAAACCATACATGTTTAAATAAATAACCATACATGAAACAAAACGAACTAAAACGAATAATATATATTTAAACCATACATGTTTAAAAAAATAACCATACATGAAACAAAACGAACTAAAACGAATAATATATATTTAAACCATACATGTTTAAAAAAATAACCATACATGAAACAAAACGAACTAAAACGAATAAAATAAAATATATTTAAACTTGAAAATAACTAGGTAATAATATGTATTATACTAACTGGTTGCTTCTTCTTTATCCATTTTCTAACAAAAGGAGCATACAATCTCCTTTCTCTGGTATCATTAGATCGAGTCATGCTTATAACACAAGCGACGATTAAAGATATACAGCACCCGAAACTTGTAAACCAGAGATAGGAAATGCGGTAGATGTACGGGACGTCTCTGAAATATATAGGCAAAGACTTAATCATAAATTGAAACTCCGGCTTATGACATCGGAAGACGTTGGAGGCTGTCATGATCAGTAAAAAGAACTACAGGTTTATTACACCTGTAGTAAACTGAAGGTGTAACTTTCAAGTCATTATGACAAAAAAATGATATTCCATAAACCTTCCCCATGTAATGTAATGATATATGGTTGTCCGTAAACTTCCCGAAATGAGACATTTGGAAATTTGGTTTAGCTCCGTCGTGAATGTTATACACACCCTGACCGATAACTTACAACTGGACATGGAAAACATATGTTAACGTTTTGGTAAAACGATTAAAAAAACAAATTATGAAATTATTTGTACAAGCGGAGTACTCGTAACTGGCCCTAAGGTCAGAGTTTCTTATTTGCCGGGACTGACCCTATCTCACTTAATGAGATCTAAAATCATTAAAGGTTACAAATATTAAGTAGGAAAACGTTACTCAGTAAAGAAACAATTAACATTACCTGTCATGACCGATAATTTGTTTGGAAGTGTCGTCAAAACTATACGTGCAGTTTTCTGTGAACCTTGGCTTCTCAGGAAACTTGAGTGATCCATCAGCCTGGGCCAATTGTGAGAACGCTGCTATCCACCACGCTGACAGAAGCCCTGATATTCCACCAACAAGAGCACTCTGAAAAATATTATGGATCACTATCATATATCATGTGGATGCGTAGAATGGAACTGCTATTTTATTATGGTTATATGGTTATGGTTAATGGCCTTACTAACATTTTTTAATTAAAAAATTACCTACTATAGTCATAATGCTAGGGATGGATGAGAGGACAAATCGAATGCGGCCAAAGTGTCATAAGATAATACCATTCTAGAGTGGTGAATTGTGAAAGATGGGAAAACGACAAATCATCATCTAGGGCAATAATGATGAAATAATTTTCATAATGCATCACAGACAATCGTGTCAAGAATATTTGGGTTAACCAGCTGTTACGTAAAAGTAAATAAAAAACCTCGTAAAGAGCTGTTTCCATAACTTCGATTCTATAAACTGACGAAAAATAATACTATACAAATATCGATATAATATAAAAATCTAAATAGTAGTGAAAATTAAAAGTAGGAACGAAGAAATAAAAATTCGTTAATCGTTTCAATAATTACCGTTGAATCAATAAACGGCAAAAATAATCCCATGAGAAATATTCCAGTAAGTGGTCCCATAGACGCAGACGACAAACTCATCGTCAACTGCAAAACTGATCCAAGCTTTTCTACTACAAACACCAGTGCTGGAAACAAAACATGTTCATTACAAAGAATACAAAAGAACTAAGCGTATAGAGAAGAATATATACCTATTCCTGTTATTCTTCTCAGAGTAATAGAAAGAAGTTTCTTGTACAAGTAGTCTAATGATTTTTGATTTTTTCACTTGTTTTTGACATGAGAATGCATAATTTAAAAAAATATTGCGATAGTGTTAAGTACTATATAAATGTAACGTAAACCGTTATGCTTTATGTAAGAAGACAGAATAGAGAATACTCAGCTTAATAAATGGTACAAATGTAAATGAGGGTGGTGGTACTGATCTCAAATAAAGCAAAACGATTCAACATAGTGTGAATCAATATACATCATTTCATAAAAATCTAGTCTATTATAAAAAATCAAGTAGTTCAAATGTTTGAATTGTAACAGTTTTTATAATTTACAACTTACCCATAGAAATAACACCTAGAGTTACGACAACAGCACGAATAAGTACTTGGGTTTGCGTGTGAGATAGCTCCTTGAAAAAGGGTTTGTAAAAATCTTCTAACACTACGGCAGCCATTGAGTTTAGGCCCGTCGACAGTGAACTGCGACAAAAGGTAATATAGAATCTCAATAATATTATCATATTAGACTATATTATTCTTTCTTCTAAAGTATAAATAGCAATCTTATTAAGATAACTAAGCTGTGTTTGATTTTTTTTGCTAATAATTATGCGGTACGAGATGTAAAGTCGTCGGGGACATACAAACGCCTCATTACAGACCTGATAAAGTTCACCGGATTTGAACGAAACTATTGTTCAACCTTTCCAACTTTCAGGTATGTGTAAAAAGTCGTGTTATGCATAGCAAAATATCAACAGCAATTTTGGATATAAACGTTTAAAACTGTACCTTGTCACAATTGTTATTTATTTTATTGAAATTGCATAGGTATACAATAGAAGTAATTTGGTAATTTTTAAAGAAATGTTTTGTTCTCTAGTTTTAACATTTGCATAACGTAGGCAAATAAACTGCAGTTGCTCACCTGAGAGCAGCACTAAATACACCGGCCACGAATAAACCCGTCATGCCATTCCAATCTGCCAGAACATCCATAACCAATAGTGGCAATATCTGGTCCTTAGCCAACGCTAAGGTCGATGTCAATGGGTCACAGTCGTGGTACCTGGCATATGCTACCATACCACTGTAGCCACAAATAAATACTATGAATATAACTCCGCATAGAAAACCCCACATTGCTCTGAAATTATGAGATAATATTGTTTTTTTTTTAATAAGAACATTTAAATACTGGCAACAGGCTTTAATTTGGCAGTGGCTATACTAAAAATTATGGTATTTTAATTAAAAAACAAAAGAAAACAGTCAATTTTCAATTAAAAAAATATAATTCTTAAAAGTATTGATACCTTTTAAACAAAAATAAGCTTTTGAATAAAACTAATGACTTTTACATTATAGACAAGAAAAAAATAGAAGGTAACTCAATTCGTTTTTAGAGTTTCCAGCACTACAAAGAATCATTATAAATTCGCTTTATCGACTCAGTTTAAGATTTCCTATAGGTCCTATTTTCTATATAATATATTTAATCTTATATTTTTTGTCACTCTGGTTAAAACTCATTTTTTAACGTGTAGAACTTTCATGTTACGGGCCTTGAAAGAAGAAAAATATAAAAGCCTTTGGCCCTGGCATTACTAGCTTTAAGACAAAAACTTCTAATTGTCATGAACAAAGGAAAAATCGCAGCTTAAAAATAACAATACTCTTGTCAAATTTGTATGAAGTCGAAATAATTGAACTAGAAACTAGAACATCATACAACGTAACCCTGGAATGTACGAATTTCAACAAGCAATAAAAAACATTTGTAAACAGGTAATTTTCAAAGTACTGTAAAAACAACAAAGATGTTACGATAAGATATCTCTGCCGTATTTAAAGCATTGTTTCGTCTAAAATTAAATATTTACAATCTGGAAAACTACTTAGACACGATGAATTGGAAGAGTTTATTCAAATATTTCTTATATGTAATTATATTAGTTGATATTTCAAAAGTAACAGGAGTAAGTAAATTTGTATTACATATCATAAATAATATATAAGTTTATATTTAGTCCACATTTATATCACAAATCAAGACGGATTTCAATAAAAAATATAATTTTATTGTCTAACTGTTTTATAACAAAAATATAATCACAAGAAGTTAAAATATTTATTATTTTTAGCGAACTGTGGCCATCCCGAATAGCGATGCCCATAAGCGCGTACTAGCAGCTTTTACCAAATGTGCTTCAAAATCTGAAGACCTTCCTTTAGTTTACAAGCTTCTTGGAGAGGGAAAGTATAGAGATGACGACGATTTTAGAATGCTGGTATTGTGTGTCTATCGAGGTTTAGGTCTTGCTTACGAAGATGGAAGATTAAATCCAGAGGTATCCGGTCTAATAGTGCCTGACGAAGAATTTGTTCAAGCTCTGAGAAATTGTGAAAAAATCGGGGCTAATGCGGAGGAAACTAACTGGATGTCATTTAAATGTTTTCAAGATACATCACCCGTTTACTTGCTTTTGTGAAACATCATCTAATTTTATAAAAATACCACGAAACACAATTATCATACCTGATTGGTTTGGTAAAATTTAACGGCACAGAATGCTTAACGTCTGTGCTGTTCAATTTTTAAAATGAACTGTAAAGCTATGTATTATCGATTATTCTTATTAAAGAAAGTACAGCAGAAGTAAAATCATGCATTACTAAGGCTAAAATTATTTATTATTATTATGATTGGTATTTAATACGTATATCAGTCATCAGGTTACCATAGAACCGGCTTTACCTTAAAGTATGGGACTTAAAGATCTTGTGTGCACGTTAAATAAAAGGGAATGAAAGAAAGAAAAGGTTACAAAAATAATTACTCACCTTTTAGATTGTTTTAGATCTGACAGAGATAAAAACCTCTGCATCATTGACTGATTGACAGCGATGCACCCAATCCAATAGAAAGTAGATCCAATGGATACTGACCATATAGAGTGTCTTTCTGTAAGATCTAACTTAAATCTGAAGATACAAATAAAGTCAGTGCCTTAGTTATAAGAGTTTATACAGGATAATAAAATATAGAGAATAATATTTACGATGGAAATTCAATTCTTCCACTTTCCCAATTTTTGTTGATGACTTCTCGAAAACCTCCAACCACTATAGTGCCTTGGACAATAATTAAAATCATGGCACCAACCATAATGACTGTTTGGAATAGATCTGCCCATACTACTGCTTTGAGACCACCCTGAAAAATAACAAAAACCTAAATGTTCCGCTGGTTATAATGTTATTCAGAGTTATCGGTTAGGGGTATACTAAGCCGAAAGGCGGTCACTATACTCATCATTACGAACAACTTACAGTATGGGACCAACCCTCAATTCGAGATAAAAATATCAGCTGTTCTATACAAAGAGTTTATCAATCGTCGACAAAGTGTATGAAACCGCTGATTTATTTTAGCGAATTCAGAGATAGTCCCTTAGTCTTTCGCTAGGTACACCCCTAACCAAAAACCTTGAATTCGATATTTGTAAGTAATTTAGTATCATTAAAGTATTTCAGTATATATTCACTTACCAACGTAGTATAAAATATACAAACAACACAGACGATAGGAGTAACGATATGTATATTAGCACCGGTCACTAAAACAATAGAATAATTTACTAAAATTAATTTATATGCTCAATCAAGTTCATAGTATTATCATCGTGGGAACTTAAAAACGTAATGCCAACCTTGATTAAAGGCTAATGCTGGTACGTAAATGACTATAGGCAACCAAGCTGTCTGTAAAATAAGCAAAAAAATAATTAAAATTATTCTTATTAAAGGCAATCAACATAAGCCATAAGGCGCCGTATTTATCTTTCAACTTACCAAATAAACGCTAAATATGAGAGAGCCAAACACTCTGACACGTTTGTCAAAGCGCATTTCCAAATACTAAAAACGAAAGAAAACCATATAATTTCCATTTGTATAAATAATAATTGTTTGCATTTGTAATAATTAGACAACTCTATATTAATTATGAAATATTACCTCATATGCAGATGTCAACTGAAGATCATGTAAAACAGGCAGAAATGTATAACATACGATTACTGCCATTATCAAAGTTCCTATCAACAAGAAGACATACGCTGTACCGTATATATAAAATTCTGTCGGTGTTCCCAAGAGCGATATGCCTGAAATGAAACTGAGAAAAACAGTACAATTTCCAAACTCCGAAACAAAAACATCACATACAATAAAATAACTTACCTGGCCACTAAGGAAAAGATTACAGGCGTAAGCTTCATGTTCCGACCTCCCATAAGGTAATCTTGAGTAGACTTTTGCTTCTTAACGAAACCAAAATATACTCCAATGCCTCCACAAATTGCTAGCATCAATACAAACAAAACATAATCAAGCACAGAAAAATGTTGCATAGATGCTCTTACTTCTGTCACAAACATAGATTTTTGGGACATTTTGATTTAGTAAATGCTTTATCTTTATCTACATAAAAAATTCAAAGTCTTCTACTTCATTTGTTAAGGTCTGTTCAATTTCTTTACTATAATTCATGGGAAGGTGAAGATAGCCTTTCTTCTTTTTAATACCAATGCATACTCTCCGAGCTAAACTGTAATTTAACACAACACAGAAGTTTTCTTTATTTTATATCAATGAATTCTACACATCTTGACAATATAAATAGCTGCTACTGAATGGACCTGGTTCTAGTACAGCTCAATCATCCTATTACCGCCCGCGATTTTCTCAGTCCTATGATCTTGAGTTATTTTGGTCCACAAATTACCTTCTTCCTTCGTAAAACTACATTGCTCATGTAGCTAATTTCGGGTGCTATGTACAAAAGTAAGGTGTACTATAATTTTTATTCCAATAATATTAGTAATTATTTTTCAAATATGAATGATGCTATGCTAAGCAATTATAATATTCTTGATATTGGATTATTACTTGAGAGTGCAGGTTTTAATGCCAACATTTCTGGGAGAACCATGTCCGCAAGCAGTGATAAACTATGCGTTGAGACAAAATATTACTAATTTAAAATATATAATAAGCTTCAACGACAAAATGTTGGATCGTATACATTCGTGATTGAAAGTACGAAGGGATTTTGGCGTGTTATCTTACTTAAAGCCTTAATAAAAATAATCAACATTTTGGTACGGACATATTTCTAGAAGATGTTTCTGTCACGTTTTCTAATCAATCAGTTCTTAATACAAATAAAATTGAAAATTTTGAAAAACCTTCGACTTTTATTGTGGTTGCCATCTTGGATTTGAAATTATTATACTTAATATTATAATCTATAGTATTCTACTAGCCCTTTCATTTGATACTCGTATTGAGGGAAAAGTAAAAAAAATATTTAACTACGCCGTTTAGTAGCAGCGGCCATCTTGGACCGAAAATAAATCAAACATAGCTAAGAACACTCCCAACTAAGATACATTTCATACAAATAAAACAAAATCAAAATTGATCTATCCGTTTGGGAGCTACGATGTCACATACAGACAGACACACAAACTCAAATACGAGTATACACGTTAAACTTATAACACCTCGCGATTAGGCTGCGCGACGTGTATTGTTATTAAAGTTTTGCCAAGTATTTTGATCCTTTAATTTAACCCTTTCTTTCGCAATAATAGGTAGCCCATGTATTTCCCAAAGTCTTCAAGATCAGACGTAAAGGAGTAGCAGACAGGCAGACAAAATTACTTTCGCATTAGAGTATTAATATATGAAGTAAGGAATGGATAGTGGTTCAAAATACACAAAAGTGGTTTTTTAGAAACGCTTTAATAAATAAAATTATCTGAGATACTACAATCTAACTGATTCTGTTTCGACCTAATCGTATTTACAGGAAATCAGCTGATGTCTTCGCAGTCATCTATCGCTTTTAAGTTCAGTGTGTTGATGTGGCAGGATTCCTGCACAAAAAAATATTATGGTCAGTAAAAATTAAATATTTAGAACAAAGCGTTTCTGCTTCTAGTAAAATTTTCTTTCATCTATCAGTATGTATGTTTGTCTAGATCTTGTTTCTCTAATAGACCACATTATACCAGTACCAGGCGCATTTTTTATCTAACCCTAAAGTAACCTGGTATGTAGTTACTACGAATTTTCTTATTTTATAATTGTGAGATTTCAGATTTCACTGATTTAGTGGGTTTTCAATTACGAGTAGAACATATTTCCCCGACTGTGTGATTTACCGAATGACTTGAATAATGTTTTTCAAGGACAGAATAAAATGGGTCAAGAGGATATTTAGATCGTTTTTTTAACTGCCATATCTACTTTATGTTGAGACTTGAGATTCTGAAAAACTATAAACACCTAATACTCGTACCTACATATATCACATTTTCATACCTTATTATTCCCGTAAGCGTTTATAAAAGGTTCATCAGTTGGATGTGGGGGCTCCTTGAAGAACCTTCTCAACTGAGGTGCCAACAGCTTAGGTGAGGGTAGTATATGAGTTTTGCTCATGCGCCGTAGAACAAACGCAATGATCAGGCCCACGAACATAGTCACAAACGTACCACATAACGTGTACCACATATATGATACTCGCAGTAGAGGGTTCACTTCAGAACTGGAATAGTAGTCAGAGAAGAGCCTGATGTCTATTATATAGTTAAAATTTTCGGTGTACCTATTTGAGGCTAAATTATGGAATAGCTTTTTTAATAAATGCCACGTTAAAAGTAGCGCATAATATGTAGCTTCAATTATTTTGTAGAAATAGAAGGTAAAAGAGATGTTTCAATAATGTATGGAGTCCCGGCCAGGACAGTGTAAGTACATGATACCATAAATACGTCAACGATTATTAATCTTTAATCTGTCAACCAAATTCAAAATAACGTTACTTATAGCAGTGTACTAAATTAATTTCGAATCAAATTATTGCCACCTTATTTACGGAAAAAGGCGATTTTGGCGTTTTTGTTGTGTGAATTTTGACATTTGAGACAAGAGGCCCATATGACCATCGGAGTCTTCCAGGGATGCCAGAATTCCACGATAAATCACAGAAACTTGATTATTTTTGTTCACAATAAAACAGGTAACTGATGCATTTTCATGAATACATAATATTAGGTCCTTACATATAAAATTGGTGTTTTGTCGTACTGGCCACTTTGATCTCAAATATCTCTTCTTTGGTTAGGGATTCCAATTTCAAATTTATACAGCCATTTATTCATACATTTGTATTTCGAAAACCGTAATTCATTTGTTTTGTCCGTACCGTTATTCACTGTGTTTTCATTTGCGACACCGCCGCCATACGCATCATTAATCCTTCGAGCCGTTTCTGCAGCACTGGTACCACGGTGGAACTCGTACTCGTAAATAACGCAATATTTCAAGTTTTCCATTTTGTAAACTGCGTGACGCAAAGAAAAAACCAAACGAGGACAAAACAAATGAATTACGGTTTTTGAAATACAGATGTATGAATAAATAGCTGTATAAATTTGAAATTGGAATCCCTAACCGAAAAAGAGATATTTGAGATCAAAGTGGCCAGTACGACAAAACGCCAATTTCATATGTAAGGAGCTAATATTAAACACATTTTTTGGTAGACGTACACCGTGTTGGCCGAAAATGAAACAAGTCCTTTATTTGCGTCTCATTTCATGTTTCTAAGTAATATTCATGTGCTCTTGACTTTTGATAAAACTCTGTTTTTAACATGTTGACTTGATTATAAGGAGGTCTGGTATAAAGTAGAATTTACAAAAATTAACAAGTAATTTAGGTTATGTCCACATCGCTTCTTTCTATCACGAGGTGACGCTAGTGCCTACTAAGTAGATTACAGTTGATATACCTCAATGTATCTAACGTTCCTTTTTGTTCAACCAAAGTAAAGTTGTATTGACATCCTTCTACAGTCAGAGGTTTGTGAGGATGTATAATTTCACCTCGAGCTATTGCTAATTGAGCTGTGAGACACCACCACGACATAATTGCTAGTCCACAAATACCTCCAAATAGAGCACTCTGCGAAAATAAAATGTAAAGTTTAATAACTATATTGAGAGTTGTTTTATTCTGTAGTTAAATTTGTGTTATCAATTGTTACAGTAAGTTATAGTTCTGCCTGATCGAGTAACATTGGATCGACTGGATTTTCTAACTATAACTTGATACGTATTAAAAACTAATAAAAAATTAAACGAAGCTAATTTGACAGTTCTCAAACAATTGCAGCTTCATCATATTTTTTTATATTTAATTTTTTTTTTGTAAACACTATTAAGGAACGTCATATTTCAAAAACTATTTATTGATCATAAGAAACAATAAATAAGGAGGAAAACTTACAGTAGCATCAACCCATGGCGCAAATATTCCTAACGAAAAAACACCAAGCTGAGGACCCATTGTCATGGATTCCAACGTCATCGTTAACTGTAATATCGTACCCATCTTCTCAACGATAAACACCAATGCTAAAAAATTACACAAAAATAATTTGATGTGTTAAAGTAAAGAAATCTTTTATCCATTCTTATCCGCTCACATCTAAATGTAGAAAAATGATAATATGAAGAAATAAATTCAAATGGCCTTAGAGTATGATGCCCTTGAACAGATTTTTTATGAAATGACATCATTCTTTAAAATCTGTTCATTGATAAAATAATAATAGCACTAGTTTGAACTTAATTATTTAGTTAGAACGTATCATCGTCCTACTCACAAGTTCTATTGTTACCAAGTATAATCGTTTAAAATGCATTGAATAAGTCAATAATTAATAATGGTTAGGTATAAGTTTATAATTCCTGCAAAAATAGATTAGATACAAATGCAATCCAGATAATGTTATAAGATTGCCACCAAAGTTATGTAACTGCATGATTAATGAAATAATAATCCTATATCATATATTAAGTATGCAAATAAAACTTCAGAAATCCATTAAAAAACTTCATCACCTTGCAGAACACAGACTTTAACTACTCTTTAGTTGACCGAATGGTTTTGGAGTTCACTATATTTGAATATAGCAGACTTAGCATGGGCGTTTATTCCAGGAAAAGGGAATGACAAAAGATAATACGACTAATAGAAAATTCGGAAATTACATAAAGATTCAGGTATAAATCAGAATCACTATTTATTCGAATTTCAAATTTTACTCCTTGAAAATGGATAAAAAACTATTTTATTAACTGCTTGCTTGCTTCGATGACGTTATTATTGTCTCAAGCGACTGGCTAATACGATACTTCAGTTTTACAATATTTACCTACACATAGCGTTCCCAGCAGAATGACGACGCTCCTCATGAGCCAAGCAGTTCCTCTCTCAGATAGTTCCCGTTTGAAAAAAGGCTTGTAGAAATCCTCTAGAACTACCGCTGACATGGAGTTTAAGCTCGTCGATAATGAACTACGAATATAAATCACATTTTAGTTTTTATAAAATTTAATAAGTCAAAAAAGAATCTCTGTTTCATGTTATTTTATGTATCAGTATGAATGTTGGTCAGGTTATAGTTTGATAATGAATTTATCGAATAATTTTTTACCGGATTTATGGTTGGGGATTTATGGGGGTGTTTCGTCCAAGAAAGGTTTGCTAGGGTGCCATTAGGTTCACATTATAATGATATAGGTATTTAAAAAAACAGTCAAAAACAGTCGATCTTTTTAAGTTGCAAAATACATATTCTCGTATCCTATTTAAAATATGTAATACACGCAAAACAATCACAAAATAGGTTTTCGAAAGTAGTTGAATGTAACGATCTTACCAAAAAAAAAACATTTTTAAACAAAGTTTAAACTATAATTTTGCTAAGGTATGTCAAAAATTTAAACACCTTTTAAAAAATATAACTTTAACAATCGAATCGAATGTCAAAATTGGTTGTCAGGCTAGACAAAGTTTTGTGATTGTATAAATTTAAACGGGGTCGTAGTATTATTATATACTAGCTGCGTCATGTGGTGTTACCCGTGTTAACACAGGCTAAAAAGTAGCATATGGGTTAATACAAGGTCGAAGCTATCTCCGTACCAAATTTCATCCAAATCGGTTTTGCAGTTTATCCGTGAAAGAGTAACAAAGATACATACATTCTTATAAACCTCCGCGTTTATAATATTGGTAATAAGCATAGGATAGTAAGATTTTCCGACGGTTTCCGTTGGTTATCTCTAAACAAGTGAAAGCCGCGGATTTAACATCGTATAAAAACATCTGCTCAGTAGACACGCCCAAATCATTTCTGGTAAGACGGTAAGTTTCAGCAATACTTATCTTAACTTACCTTAACGCCGCACTAAATACGCCAGCAACAAACACTCCAGGCAATCCAGGTATGTCTCCTAAAACGTCCATCACCAATAGAGGTAACAACTGATCTTTAGCTTTTGCCAACTAAAAGAAGAAAAGAAGTATTAGCACCTTACTTAATAAATGTATAAATAATTTGCTTGAAAGTTTACTTAACATTTAAATTTGTTTGTTATTAGCGTATGCATATGCGGCGTTAAAAACATTAAACACGTTAAATGTCAGATGAAAAAGAAGAAATCAATAAATCTATATTATTCTAATAAATACTAATACATACGAGTATAATGCGAATGATTCAAAGATTTACTTCTACGTGACGATTAAATAAAAATAGACTTTAATGTACTATAGAACTTGATACCTTGGTCTGCAACGGATCGCAGTCATAAAATCGAGCATAGATCAAAAGTCCACAATATAAACAGAAGCAATATAATCCCGATATTCCAATACAGAACAGGAATACTGCCCTGGAAAATAATAATAAAAATAACGTATTTATTTTAGAATGACAAATAGATATTGAATTTAACATGGTGGAAGGTGTAACACAATCATACACGACACGAATGCGTTGAATTCGTACATAATTTTGTTTACCTATCTCTCATTATGTACTCTGATTCATTAGTACTTTAGTATATCTAGTTGAACGAATTTTCAAATAAGGACTTTGAGAGCTGGAAAAAAAATTGTGACAATAATTTTTAATCTTAAAATAAGGAAACGCCAATTTCAATTCGCCAAGCAATTATTTTTCAGTTCTTGATTTTTTCGGCTAGCCCTGATACTTTTTAGGACGAATTTTTTTTGTTAATTTGATTTAAAAACCATTATACCTATTTTTATATAATGTTAGGACGGAATTTGACGGTATAATAACTCTTGAAACAAACAATTATTTAATGAATTTTAGGTCTGACTAAAAAGTTATCCAAGCCCTATCCAAGAAAAAAAAAGGTTTTCCTAATCAATCAGGCGTTTCAAATGAATTCAGAAACTTTACAGTTTTTGAAGTGGGTTAAAAACAAACACTTTACCATTTGGCACCTTTCAAAGTTGGCAAAGCTAGGTATCGCTGCATCATAGTTTGGTTGACTGCGTTTGCCTGAAGCCAGTATATCAACCCTCCCACTCCTAAACTCCATATCGTATGCCTTGTCAAGGGGCTTGGATCCCAACTGTAAATCAAGATAGAATATATTTATTTAGTATCCTGCTTAGACACGTAAGATTACAGAGTACGTTCTTCTGGTCGAATAACAGACAAATAAGAATAATTCATGTATTACTTTTAAAAAAATATTAAAGTATTACTTATTGGAAATAGCCTTGAGTTTAAGTTTCAGTAGAATACATCTATTCTTATAATTTTGATAAAAATTATATAGGACCTAGGTTCGAACAAACAATTTTTTTTCTGATCGGTTGTCTACCAAAAAGCATAAAGATTCTCCTCTTTTTATAAAGTCGGTTAGAGATAGAAATTGCATTGCAATACATATAAAGTTAGTAGGTAGAATAAGAAATGTAGCTACATCAAAGTCATGTTTCAAAGTGATATTTTCTTTAACATCTGTAAGATCTTATTAGTCTTCTATTATTAGAATCGTGTAGGACGAGTAATGGGACAACAGGACATTAGAATAACAGTCCACCTACTCATACAGATTTATAGCCAGAAGTTCCACTCAATACGTAGGCGTTTTGATAGTCATACGGTCATATAATACACTTATCAGGCTTAGGTGGCGGTGACACCATACTCGTTTAGCTTGAAAAAAACTGAATTATAATACCTATCCTGTGTATGTACAATACAGATATGATTTTACCATATCATTGACCAAATGCTATGGTAACATGGATTTCAGATTTATGTGTACTCGTACGTATCAAACACTAGCTGTGCCCCGCGGTTTCATTCGCGTAGTTCTACTAATACTAAAACTAACTTCGAACTACTTTTTTTGAAGTCAGTTAAAAAGTATCCCATGTCCTTCTCCTGGTTCTAAGCTACCTCCCTATCAGTTTTCAGCCAAATCGGCTCAGCCGTTCTTGAGTTATAAATAGTGTAACTAACACGACTTTCTTTTATATACAGAAAAAGAAGCCATTATAGGCTACTCGTAGAGTACTTTTCATGGAAGAAGTTCCACGATAAACAGCGGATTTAACCTAACCGTTGCACGATCACAGCGCCGCGTCTGAAAAACTTATTTCATGATAAGCACTCTAGCTTTACTGGTAAGCATTAGCAAAGGAAAACCAAGAAATTACTTTGGCGGTTCGATCCTTCCGCTATCCATATTTCTCTGCCATACAACACTGAAGCCACCCACGTCAAGTGTTCCTTTTATTGCGACTAAAGCCATGGCTCCAAACATGGCTGTGATTTGTATCACATCCGTCCATACTACAGCTTGTAAACCACCCTGTGGATTGAAAATTTTATAACTTGCTTTATATAAATGGCACCAATATGGGGAAGATTCTAGCTCTAAGTTACCGTAAACATGGCAGCGGCATAGTTATAGTGCAGTAAATTCAATACGAGTATAATACGTGTTGTGCCTATAAGTGCTATAGCGTAAAAATGTAAAGACTCGATCTACAAGGGTCTGACAAAATAGTTATCGATGTATCAAAAATACTTCAACCAAGTAAAAATTATCTATTCTCAATCAGCGAGCTTATATAAAAACGATTATAACGTTCCACACTCACAGCTCCACTAGGATTTTTCCTGCGTTGGAGATGCCATGCAACATTAACAAACACATACCAACACAACACGCCCTGCACAGAAGACAGAAGTATTACTCTTTTACATTATTACATAATAACCTTGTTTAAAAGAGTGTATTACAATTTTAAAGCATGCTGTATACATCTAGAATGTCATGCATATATGTTTGTTTCAAATTGTTATTATTACTAAGTTGATAATTTGTGAACCAGTTTTGTAGACATATAAATAAATAAATAAAAAGTCTAATGATGTGTGGCAGAAATGTTTCATGTGGTTAAATGATTTATAGGTAATGTTTTCTGTTCTACATATATTCGCGTTTATGTAACGTTTCAGTACTTACAGCACTTGTATAGAATATGCAGACTATACACACAATCGGTGTTATTATGTGTATGTCTACTCCTGTCACTAAAACAAAAAGATTAACTTGTAATTATGATGAAAAGCATAGTGTGTAAAAATAATATATTAGGTTAGTTTCAAAGAACATGCTTCAATGAGACAAACTATTTATATTATTGCATTGTCATCGGTCATTGATAAGTGTGCAAAGTTACAAGTCTGACAGACGTTTTAGGTAAAAATGACGTTCAAAGAGTTAGTTACATATATATATTATGTAACTAACTACTACTGTACATACTAAGCTAATTAAAGCGTGTTCGTTAAATCATATCCGTTTATTTGACATTTTGAGGTTATAAGAAAAACCATAGAGTAAACATCATATTTTTTTTAAACGCAACTGTCCTAATAGATTCTGTAGGTATAGATCATATTCGCCAAAATTTCACGTAACTTACCTTGATTAAAAGCTAATGCAGGAACGTAGATGACGATTGGCAGCCACCCTATCTGAAATATCAAAATATTTATCACCAAAAATAAAAATTACTGGCTTTTTCTTACACATACTAACCTCATAAACATTTTTTTATAATTATTAATAGGTTACGTACCAATGTAAACGCAAAAAGGAATGATCCAAACAGTCGCACTCTGTTATCGAATCTCATTGATAGATACTGAAACAAAAAACAAAATTTTATACTAAGTTTTGGACACGAACCATATCATATAATATCTAATAGACGAAAATCTTATACATATGTTTTGTAGAAATTTAATAATTTTGGATCATGCTACCCGAAACAAAAAATATTTTATTCGGTTTGCATTCGCAGCGCACGTCCAAAAAAGCATTTGCAATGGGTTAGAACTCCTTCATAGTAGGTGAAATGTCAGAACAAAAGACATGTTTCAATAATATACAGGACACTGTAAATACATTAGGGATTATTAATCTTTAATATATCAACCAAATTGAAACAACGTTACTTATCGCAGTGTACAAAATTAATTTCAAATCAAAATATTTCCTCCTTATTTACGCAAAAAGGCAATGTTCTCGTTTTCTTTGTGTCAATTTTGACATATGTTACGGAGGAGTCAACCTAGGATACGAAAATTTTCCAGGAATGCCATTCATTCACTACTCGCAACTCATAGAAATTAGTTATTTTTGTACACAATGAACTAGACAACTAATGCAGGATTCGCTAATACAAAATATTAACCACATCATTAGGCATTTTTTGGTAAACATCTTGGCCAAAAATAAAACAAGTCATTTGAAAATAATCAACCAACTTCAAAAAATGAGGTTCTTAATTCTAGTACACTTTTAATGTACCGCCGCGCCACTTTTTTTTTTTTTTTAAATGGCATACTTTTATGAGGTCTCATATACATTTATCAAAATAGGTATATAAGTTTAGTTTTTAAATCGAAAGAACTAAAAATTTATTTAGGTGCTTGCCGAACTTTTTTGTAACATTATTTTTTCATCATATAATGTTCCGCTAATATCAATTAATATATTCGGTGAATTGAAAGTAAAACGCCCCATGAACTTGTATGAATAATGGAAAATAATCTATCAATAATTATAAAAGCTCTAATATAAATTTACTTACTTCATAATTGGATGTCAGTCTTAGGTCGTGGAAAACTGGTAAGTACACCTGAGTCATAATGATGCACATCATGAAAATGGCTATAATAATGAAGGCGTATTGACTACCGTTCATATAAATTTCCGTCGGTGATCCGAGTAGAGTTATGCCAGAGACGAAACTGAAAATTTTAGGGAAAATAAACACAATGACCTATGCCATCCAATACTAAGAAAAATCTATCTACACTTTAGTGCAAGTTTATCTGTTAGGGATGTATGTACTTAGCCGAAATAAGGTCGGCTAAACTCATCATTACGAAAAAATTACATTATAAGAGAAAAACTAAAGTCGTGAAATCAAAATCATGTAGATTTTGATTTCATGACTTTAGTGTTTCTCTTATAATGTATTTTTTTCGAATATGACTTTCCATAGGTAAGATTGTTCCTTGGATGTATATAGTGATGGTTTTTTTACATGTTAATATTGTAATATGTCTAAACTATAACTCTAACAAATTTCATTTTGTTCTAGTGCTACGAAAACCTAAACCGACACAGCACAAATAAAAAGCGATCTTTGCTAAGCAGTCTTTGTAGGAATAGAAATCTAATTTTTTGCATAAACGGTGTTGTATAACAATAAAATATCAAAATTTGTAACGATGATATTATAGCCTGAATACAGAATTACATAAATAAATAAATACCTGATCTAGATCTTTGATACATAGAGAAAAAAAATATTTAAACGAAATGATACCTATGCTCTGAGAATGTAAAAATACCCGTAGCGTATAAATACGAGGTACCTACTGCTATCAACGCTCAACGCACAGGTTCGAGTCCTGTCGTCAGTCACATTTTGATTTTAATGCTAGTAAGTCTTTAGTAAGTAACAGTAAGTGGTATCGAAAATCAATCACTGAATAAAATGCGTATGGAAAGAAAAGCATAAAACTATTGAGAAACGAGCAAAACCATATTGTAGATTTTTTTAATGCCCACCAGCTGTCTAAAAGTTCTCCATCCTCGAGTCGTAAATTAGTTACTTACGATATAATTTGAGATTGGCTTTACAAAGGTTTCAGATGTCCTATGCTTTCATATAAGTAAGTACCTAACTCAAAATCGGCGTGCTAATTCATAAACTAGAAATGTTTACGAATGACATTCATTTACCTCGCAACTAGAGACATAGCAACAGGCACAACCTTCATATTCCTGCCACCCAACAAATAATCCGCTTGTGTCGACTGCTTTTTCATGAAACCCCAATACACCCCAACCACTGCACTTATGGCCAACATTAGCACAAACACCACATAATCCACCCAAGAAAACCTCTGCATCAGATGCACCATTTCTTCTACTTCGGTTTCAGCCATCATGAAACAGTTTCTTTTCAATAAAAAGCTACAGAACACGCGAAGGCCGAATTGCCTTTACGAAAAGTAAGAAAAAAATTCTAGATCACATGACAAGTTGACAAGCGGTTTTGTACAGCACCCAAGCCACCTGAATCCACTGAGACGTATGCTCAATCTGCCACAATGAAACAATTACGATAACTCGCAATTTAACACAGGATGTTGCGAGATCCCCCTCGATAGAAGCAAACGGGAACCTAACCTAATATGCGTAGGTACGTGGGCACTTGAAAACGGGTGGAGGTCATGTAGGTAGCTCGAAGGTTATTCGTTAGATCGTAGGTGGAAATTTTCGTGGGCTCTTCTAATTGTTTGATAGACGCCCATAACAATATTTTTTGGGTGGAAAATGAGTCTGTAAAACACTTTTATTGTATGTAAAGCCGGTAAAGCCACAGAAGGCAGCTGAAACTCGTTAGAGCTATATTCAGGTTTAATTTCGCAAACGGCACTGTACGTAATCTTAATATATTTCTACTGGCCTTAATATACCTACATGTTATGGGTTAAAAAAGACATCAAAGACAGACTAACTCCATCATCTCACCTTCTTCATGAGTCATTTACTCATATCATTTCATCACTTATTTCTCTATCCTTGGAGTGCAGTGCGTTGTAGACTGTGAAGTCACGGCCTCAACGTCATGGTCTCCAGGTCTATCAATATGTATGAAACAAAGCAAGTAAAATTGAAAATGTTGAAGAACCCCTACAGTTCTATCAGTCATCTTGGATCTGAAATTATATTCTACTAGTGAAGCCCTTTCATTTGATACCCATATTGAGGGTGTCCTTATATTTTAATATCACGTTGTTTTTATTTTAATTTTTGCCGAGAAATTAAGTAAAAAACATAAAAATGCTGCGTAAACACACTTTATCCCGGATGAAGTGAACCGAATGTGAACGATATACTCGTAGTTGGACCTTGCCTACAATCAGTTACGCATGTAATCCCGTATTGTTAAATAAAACCTCCACCTTTTTTGGGAAGTCAATAAAAAAATGATAACCGTCCTTAATTCTGCAGGCGCATTTACAACATTTTCACATAATTATTTCGATAAAGCTATTAGCTATTTTGGCTAACTTGTAGCAGAAACCCTTCGTTCGCATGATGCTAATATTAATGGAATTCCTTAAAAACGGAGTAAAATAATGTACCTATACCTACCGACAGGTATGAATCGAAGCTAGGTAGGTGCTTCGTCATACATGAAAATTCGACCTGTTACAACAAACAACTTTTATTATAGTCGAAGCGATTACAAACATTCTAAACATATTCGCAATAGCCTTCAACTATAACGCCTATAAATGTAACGTAAACTAAAAAATGTAATACTTTTTTCCGTGCGATTTCTTTTGGAAATGTAGCAATTATTTAAAAAAAGGTCAAGTGCGTGTCGGACTCGCACATGAAGGGTTCTGTGCCTCTTTCTGTCTGTCACTTGGGTCCTTATTCACTATGAACACTTACTACACGTAACGTGGCAATGTTATTTTAAGGTCGTATAATTCACGTGGAACGGCATTCACTAAGACTAAGCCGTTGTAAAATTTTTGTATTGCGTCAACATGACGTTACACACGTAACGCATATTTTGCAACTTAATGTGTAAAATTATTACCTACTTAGATACACGGATCTGAAAAATAAACTTTTAGTAACCGTTTTCAAAAGGAGGAAGTACTCGATTCGTCGGTATCTTTCATTCGATCTATTTTATGTAAGTACTTATATGTTTCCGATTTCTCAAAGATGGCTAGACTGATTTAAAAATTATTTTGGTGTTCGAACGTGTGTACCTACTTACTTTTTAATCGGTCATATATCGGGTCAATATTTTTTTATCCAAATAACTTTTTTATTTAATTATCAAATACTTTTCGCAGCGCATGTGATGAAAAAACGTTTTATGGGTAAATTTCTCTACACCTTGGGTAACATTTACTCGTAGTAGGTATTTCTAAGGAACTAGTATACTAACTAGTAAGTCTAGTAATAAATATAGTCTATGTTACTCAGCCATAATGTAGCTATCTAACTGAAAAGAATTTTCAATATCGGTCCAAAAGCCATAGAACCTAGAATAATATTTTTTGTTTCATTTATCAGGCAATTTCAAGGGCTTTTAATAACAATCAAAATAAATTTAAATTAAGCAGCTAGTTTTTACAATAAATTAAAAAATAAAAATAATTTAGGTAAATTAAAAATCTAGGATTGATTTTTTTTTACTATCTTAGGTCAAAATTTAACGTATTATCGTATTATTCGTGCTTAGATATCACTATTAGCTTAAGCTCAATGTTTGTTTTAGGTGTCTATGACCTCTAGTTAAAAAGATATAGGGTTTTATTATATACAAGACAAAAAATAAAATTAATTAAAAAATTAATTGGCTCCCATTCCAAAATAGGGGGGGTGGGAACCCCTATAATGGGGGTAATTTGTCGATGAAATTTGCTATTCTATGCGTCTTTCAAATATCGCTAGTCGGTACCCAAACTCACTTCATATACAGGGGTAGGCACTCGAAGTGTTACCAACTATAAGTTGCTATAGCAAGCAAACTGTTTACAATATGTCGCCCATTTTTTCACAGTCGTAAGTCTATTGTATTGTTCCTAAAAATTCCTATTGTATTGTCGCTGCTAAAAAAAGTTATCCAGATGGAATTCAAACGCCAGTGTCATTACTTTGTATTTGGCTGGTAAATCGCAACCAACCATTGTTTAATGCGCTACATTTACATCTGAATAAAATGTTTGTGTATCGGACCATCACGCGTTACAATGATACGGGTAGCATCAAGAAACGCCATGGAGGTGGACATCCAACAACAGCAACATCATCAGAAATAGTTCGAAAGGTAAAGGCTAGAATTGAACGAAATCCACGACAAAGCGCAGTTAAATTGGCGAAAAGTCTTAATGTATCTGCCCGGAGCATAGGACGCATATTAAAAAATAAACTACAACTGAAGCCTTACAAAATACAAAAAGTGCAAGACTTGATACTTGCACAAAAGGCAGTTCGCCTAGAAAGAGCTAAGGAGTTAAAGCAGTTGCACGTCGATAGCAAGCTTGAAAATTTGGTATTTTCCGATGAAAAATTTTTTACGGTTCAACAATATGTGAACAAACAAAATGATCGCGTATGAAATGAAATGAAATTATTTATTGGCCTTATAACCACTTATGTTATACTAGGCAAGTCACATTACAATATTTCACACAATACTTAATTTAGTAAATTTCAAATGTCAAAAACTTTACAATTCACTTAATTACAAAATTTAAATAAGATTGTGTAGTATCGATTAATAGATAAATTACTGATATAATAATACTTCTAAAATAATTTACATTAATGTGAGTACAATTTAATAAAGTAATTATATAATAAGATACTTTAATGTCATTATTAGTTTGTGAGTTTTGACTATAATTGTTTAGTTGGATTTGACAATATGTTATATAAATTAAGTATAAGTTAAGTATTTAAAATTATTAGTAAGAAAAAACAATGACGATAAGTCCTATTAAAAATTTAGCTATCACCTACTTATAAAATTATGTTTGCTCACTCACGAACGGAGATTCAGTCAGCTTCATGTTCATAAATTCTTTGACCGAGTAAATTGGGGTAGACTCAAAAAACCGCTTTATTTTTCGTTTAAAATCGTTCGCGTGAAGATTAACTACGGCATGGGGCAATTTGTTAAATATACATATCTTAATATAAATTCCTTGTTTTCTAACTTTGGCTAGGCGTGTTTTAGGCTTACATAGTATCTCTTTTCGTCTTTCATCCATTCTTAGATTATGCGCATAAGGTTGTTTCTGTAAAATATCCTTATCTTCATAGATCCCTAGGAGGCAATTATAAATATACAAAGATATAACCGTCATGATTCTATTATTCTTACAATAATTTCTAGCTGATGCCCGTTTACGCAATCCAAATATAATTCTTATGGCTTTTTTTGGGCT
This sequence comes from Ligdia adustata, assembly GCA_947049295.1. NCBI lineage: Eukaryota > Metazoa > Arthropoda > Insecta > Lepidoptera > Geometridae > Ligdia > Ligdia adustata. Next base: position 5,203,642 of record OX346214.1, on the reverse strand, counting down.
CTTAGTACTTTTATTACATCTGTACCATTTCCCCAGACAGTTATGGTTAAAGTCTAAATCAAACGACAATTTAGACCAACGAATTGCTCTGCGAAAGCAAGCACCAGCATCAGTGATGGTTTGGGCCGCGGTAACTGCTACGGGACGTTCACCTCTCGTTTTCATTGAGCAGGGTGCAAAGATAAACCAGCAAATCTACCGTGAAAAGATTTTAAACGATGCTTTGTTACCTTGGGCACGTAAGAAATTCGGTAGACGGTACGCAAATACGAGCCGCACCACCCCAACCCCCTTTTTTCGGCTCCACCGGTTCTCACACAAAACGGCCTTGTGGGCCGTTATAAGAGACCAAAAAATTATTGGTCGTCGATGATTACATATTGATAATCTGAATCAAGCTCTTTTTAAAAATAAGTTATTACCGGCTTCCAGGCGCCGCGCTGATACTACTTTTTAAATTATTTTGTTTGAAAAATCAAACCTCTAGGCTTATTATAATAAAATTCCAATTGCGAGACCAAAAGTGAGACCATATTTTATTTCCAAAAGTGAGACCATATTTTATATCACCTAAATTTTATTACAAGCATTTCAACTAAAAAAAAAAGAAATCGGTCCAGCCGTCTCATCATCAAATCAAAATCAGGTAACAATCATTTCAAAAAAATACAGTATTGAGAAGGTACCTCCCCTTATTTGGTAGTGGGTATAAATTGCAAATCTTTTTATCATTTCACAGTTCAACTTCAACTTTTATATTAGATGGCTTCTGTGGTGGTGCCACAATTTCGCCAATGTCACGTGTGGGCAGAACGTAAAACAAGCGACGGAAATTGATCAGTTTATTTTGATTGACCTGTAGGTACATCAGAGATCTGAAAAACAAAGACTAAAGACAACACAATACACAGACACAGGACAATACAAAAAGCACCAATATGAATGAATATCATATCTTTGACATTTCACAGTTATAAGTATTAACCATAAGACGTCAAATTACAGATGGCAGCTGCTTATGCAATTTTTTTTTCTTTATTTGTTAGACATCACACTCCGTGTTTTGTGCCAGTTTTTAAGTGATAAAATGTGTTCTATTGGAAAACTCAAATGTAAAGTAATAAATCATCGTGGTCAAGTAGGTACATAATAACAATTACGCAGTGGTGAGAAGCAGGCAAATTTGACGTTTTCAATTCTCTTTCAACTAGTGCACAATTCCTCCTAAATCATTTCGTTCGATTAAACTTTGTATTGGAAATATTTTTAGTTGAAACCAAATTCATTAAATTTGATTATTCTATAAAAATAAAGGAAAATCTATTCCAAGATTTACTGATCAAATATGTAGTTATAGTAATTGAACTTGGTGACATGTACTAAACGTACGAAGCATTATTCTGTTACTAGTCTAAAAAAATGTTGCAAAAAATGTTAAATTCTGTGTTTTGGCGCATAGGCCGCAATATTTTTATTTAGAATAAAAGTTTCACGTCTTTGGTTTCCTATAGTTTTGATACATGTGTTTTGCTATTATCTTATTAAGTAACATCTTTTCTAGAAAATGGCCGGGTGTATAATAAGCTCTACAGAAAGAGATTTTATAGTTGATGGAGTCCAAGTAAGTAAACATAACCTTTAAAAGTTGAGTGTGAAACCTTAGCTATAAATACTTCTTAGAAATATCTCCTACTAAATCTGAAACTCTTATAAATTAACTCAAAAAAGAAAGAGTCAAAATACAAGATCTTCACCCTGTATCATAATAACCAATTTCAGGATGATTATCGCTCTGATGGAAGATCTAACTTAGACTACAGGCCTATGGAGCTAGAAACTGATGTGGTTAGTCATGCTGGTGGCTCTTCGAGGCTTAGACTGGCCAACACAGACATACTTGTTGGAGTTAAGACAGAGATTGATATTCCCACTGCAGAAAACCCAAAACTTGGCAAAATAGAGTTCTTTGTTGACTGGTAAGTAAAATGTCATATTTTCTAAAATCGGATATTATAATATCAGTTCAGTTCCTTAATATTATTGGGATAGGTAAAACCATCATATAAATAATAGTGTAAATACATGTTTAAAAATATAATTATTATTTTTAATATTTTACTATTTTAAATTGAATAAGTCTTAAAAAGGCTTTTAGAAATTATCAAATAACAATAGTCTTTATTGGCTTAGCTGATAAATTCTAATAACATGGTTAGGGATCTATTACAAGTTAAACATCCCCTCACAAGTTTCTAACTCTATGATATTCTAAATTGCGACGATACAATTACAATGAAACTGATTTCAGTTCAGCGAATGCAACACCAGAGTTTGAAGGGCGAGGAGGTGAGCGTCTTGCCAGCAACATTTCTAACTTTATGCAGCGAGCATACCACTCCTCACAGGCATTCAACTTGGAGCAGCTCTGTATATTGGAGGGGAAACAATGCTGGAAGTTATACATAGATATATTGGTTATTATTTTATTCTTACTTTTACAGAGTCCTAGACATAAATATACATAGTACCTACATATCACATAAAGGATGGGCAATTATTAACAATATAAGTTTAACAACAACTTTTGACTCCCACTCATCTTGGTGTGATGTTCTGAGACTTAGCTAGATCCGCTTCCGCTCCTCCTCCCCTTATCTTGCATTAGATTTTTCAAAATATGGATCTTTACTACAAATTCTATGCCACTTTGTGGCATTTAACATGATGATTGTTACATATAATTATGCTATACTTTAACGTTTTTATAAATTTTATTAACTCATTTCTCTGTAAACTTTTAAAAGACAAACCTCATTTAATTATCAATTTTTTATGTCATATTTGTAATACTGTTATAACATGTGATGATTAAAAATTAAATGAAAATATATCTTTATTTGCCAAAAATGTGGTTCAGTAAATAAACAGTTTTTTCACATTTCACTTGCAAAAGTTTTCTTAGTTTAGTTTAACAAAATATATTTAAATATTAGATCGATAACTTGTCTATAAATAATGCTATCATAATTCATAAGAATTAACTGTATAAAAAATTCTACTCATTTTCATTTTTCACAAGTTTAGAATGTGTCTAGTATAAACATTGCATGTCTGCAATGTTATAAATTTATAACTTTAAAATCTAACCTTAAATATAAACCCTATATATCCTATGTACATCCACAACATATTATGCATACACATGTATTTCACGTAAACAATTTGTAATATAATAAAACTATAATTTCAGATTCTGGAATGTGGTGGTAACCTTTTCGACGCTGTATCGCTAGCAGTAAAAGCAGCTCTCTTCAACACTAGGATACCTCAAGTTAAAGCAGTGCTGATGGACGGAGGCAATGTTGACCTACAGCTCTCTGATGATCCATATGATAGCAAACTATTGGATGCTGCCTCAGCACCATTATTGGTAATAATAGTTTTAGCCCTCAGTAGTTTATTTATACTGGGTTATTGGTTAGACAGCAGTGGAAAGTGTTCGAGGAGGCCAAAAGGCACTCTGAAATCAGAGATATATTATAGAAACCTGAAAGATTTCAGATCAAATGGCTTATTATTATTATATATTGGTTAAGGGTATAATAAGCCGAAAGGGGATCACTGTGTAGTGAGTTTTTCTTATGATTCAAATTCAGGTCTGGTCCCATAGTAAAAGTTGATTGTAATGTTGAGTATAGTGATCTCCTTCGGCTTAGTACACCTCAAGCCGGTATTATGATACAAGTGTGTTTAATTGATCATTACATCCGACGCGATATTTACGCGCGAGCCGAAGCGCGAGAGCTATTGGAAAACAAATGCTGTAATGTTTGATGCACACTAGTTTAATGTAGTACATTACTTACAAAAACAGTAAAGGAAAATGCAGTACCTTGCTTAGATTCATCTTTCACAACAAAGAAAGTGACATTTTAGTGTTTAAATGATTTTAAACTACAAAATCAACTAATTGACTGGAAACAGCTTCTTTTGAAAAACCGTTCCTGTGCGGTAATGTAAAATGAATAGAGTGAATGAGCCTTATGGCACATCACATTGGCCCAGTTGTCGTTGGGGTAAGCAGATACTATGTTTCCAACTACAATCTAGACCAACTGACTGTCGCTTCATCCATTTTCAAGCATTTTTAAGTTAAATTCTTTCATTATATTTTCTATTTTTAACCCCCGACGCAAAAACGACGAGGTGTTATAAGATCACGTCAAACTTCTGTGGTATCGTAACTCGAACTAAACCGATGGACCGCTTTTGTTTTTTTTGTACGAAAGGTGTATTATTTGGGAGTGTTTTTAGTTATAATTGACGAAAATCGGTCCAAGATGGCCGCCCTGCCACAAAATGGCAAAGAACAATTTTTTTACAACTCCCTCAATATGGGTGTCAAATGAAAGGGCTTGACTAGTAGACTACATTATGATAATTTCAAATCGAAGATGGCTGCCTCAACAAAATGTTGATATTTTTTTTCAATATTTCCAATTTTACTTGTTTCAGGTAACATTGTGTAAAATAGGCGAGAAATGTGTAGTGGACCCCTCAGCTGAAGAAGAAAGCTGCAACGATGTGTGCCTAGTAGTCGGTTTTACAGGAAACCCAAAGAATTATTTCAATAGTCCAGAAGCAGATAAAATGCCAGATTTGGAAGAGAAATGCACTACTATAGGAATGAATGGTGTCGGCAGTGTTGCAGCTTTTAGATTGAAAAATGCGCTTCAACAAGGAGTGTAAGTTTCTTATTTGTATACAGGGTTATCGCTTCGGGTGTACTCCCTTTGTATCCAACAATCTCAACGAGATTCTATGCTAAACATTATTCAAATCCGTCGTTAAATGACGGCGCAGCAAACTTCCACGCTTTTTAGGGCAAATACTCCAATTTAAAAATCCTCAACGAAAAAATCGTGTAACCAACAAACCAAACAATTACTAATAACAATATTTAGTCAAGAGGATGGAAACTACAATCATACCTATTAACCCTTCGTGTGTTTGAAAGGATCCACGTTCAAAAAATCTATACCCTTATTTGCTTAAACGATCCACGTTTGAGCACGTCCAAGCTCAATAAACATTTTAAATGCGATTTTGTGTCTTAAATCTATCACCTTTGCGTCTATTTCTTTTTGCATAGAAACTGTACTGAATGAACAGCCATTAGTGACGTTTCATTCTGGTGACGAGTGCGACCTGTGACGTACCTCTGTTGTTGAAAAAGCGCGGGAAACATCGAATAAGGCGGGTGTAGTTTTTCATATTAATTTTCATTTAATCATTTTTAACTTAAAAATTGTTTGAGTGGTGTAGTATAAGTAATTTTAGTAATAATTGTATATATTTTAGTGTAACTTCATATTTTCCACGGAGCCGGTAAGTTTTTATCATTTTGATATAAACGAGCCGCCCGACCTGCAAGATCCGGGGGGCGGAATGGATCCCCCGGCAACTAATTTCGTCACAGTAGCTACTCACAGTATTATTTCTAATGAGTCTGGACACAGATACATCTTCCACCCAAGCTCATAAACGAAAGCGAAGCCGTAATACGCGAATATGCAAGCATTGCAATAAAAAAACGAGGAAGAACACTCAAGCTACAGATGGTAAAACAGGTTGTCTTTGTACGGATAGCAGTGACTCAAATAAAGACACAACTATTAAAAAACCTTTTGCAATCCCATCAAAAACATCTCCTCCACCATCTAGCAACAATCCAGCTCCCCAGTTCGTTTCCCCTATAGCTCGAACATTGTATCAACTAACTGATAAAGCTCCATTTAAAGTCCATGTGCAACGTAAAGTAAAGTCATCCGACGTTGGAAGTATAATCGATCTTCTTTATCTATTATCTATCGATATCTTATGGCAAGTTTCTAAAGAAGAACGGTGTTCAGAATATTATTAACGGTTCAGTTAAAAGAATTGGTAAGAATAAAATTGAGTTATCATTTTTAGACTTTGGCGACGCTAATTCATTTGTTGGTAGCGGAATTTTATCGGCGAATAATTATAAAGCGTTTATTCTTCCATCGTTCAACGTCACTCGTATGGGGCTGATTCGAGGTGTTTCTTCGGAATGGGTACCTGACGAAGTTATTGAGAATGTATCTGTTCCTATCGGTTGTGGAAATATATTAAAAATTAGGAGGATTAATTTTAAAACCATGGTAGAAGGTTCTCTAGTTTGGAAACCTACCCAAAACATTGTAGTTACCTTTGATGGTCAGGTGCTACCTAGTAGAATTTTCATTTGCTACTACTCCCTGTTGAACTTTACAATTATCCTACTATACTGTGTTATAACTGCTGCCGTTACGGTCATACTAAACTTCAATGCAGGTCGAGACCTAGGTGTTTTAGATGTGGCCTTGAAATACTGGTGATACCTGCAATGCTAACGAAGAAAACATTATATGTTGCCTCTTTTCAGCACCACGTTTTGCAATCAACAAATCATGTCCTGAGTTTACGAGACAAAAACAATGGCCAATGGTATCAAAATAACAATGGCCGAAAATAGCATATCTTACAGTGAAGCATCCAAACTAGTTCCCCCGGCATCAATGTCTTATGCTGACGTTGTTAACGCTGTTTCCAATGTACCTAAGTCTCAAACATCCTCTTAGATCACAAATATTCAGCGCCCTCAACAAACGTCATACAAAAAAACAACTTTCACTAATCGTCGTTCAGCTGCAAAACCTGTAATGGGCTACAATCGTGTGGCTCATCAAAAACTTTTTAGTGAGTTTAACATCCCTCCATCGGAAGACAGCTGTGCTTTAAATAGAGATCCATTAACTATGTCATCTACAGAAATCATTCGCTTCTAATCGAAACAATTACTCAGTCGAATATAAAAATACCGTCCACCGTTGTTTCTGTCTTTGATATGTTTGATTAATCTTCACTAATAATGATGGGCCTTCACAAAGTTCTTCCATGGAATTGCAGTATTTTTTTTTTGCCTGCACGTGCTTCCTTTGTTAAAAATATGTATAGTAAAACACTTTTGCTATTGTATTGTATTGTAGTCTTTATCGTGATATAATATCATAGAACTATAAAAATATTGTACATAACGTAAATATAACTATGTAAATATCTTAAGTACCTATATTATATTTCATAACTGTTCCTTTGATCCTTTCCTATCGTTCGTTCTATACTATTTTTTCCGCGATATATACGTTTCCCAAACTTTTCTAATAATCGTCACAAACCTTGTTCGAAAAAAATCATCATACCAATGAAAATTATACCGAAGACTTTAAGATAGCAAATGCACTTGCCGTGTAATGCCACCAACCTCGCAAGAGGAAGAAAAAAAACCTCAGTTTACTTTGGGATTGTTACGAAAAACAACTACCTATGTATTTATATTGGTTATCTTACTAGTTTATATTGTGTGAAATTTAAAATACATAATTCAAAAATTAATGTCTTAGTAAACTTGATTTGCGATATTACTATGATCAAATAATATTTCTGTCAAAGTTTTAAGTTTCATATCAATTCATATTTGCATATATGTTATAAAACGATCGTTATTGTATATCATTTTAAAGAAAATTTCATTAAATTTCAAGTTGTTATCATTCAATTGTTTCAAGAAATTTAAACTTGCTTATGCACACATACAAAGGAACACTCGCGTGATCCTCGCGCCGCGTTATAGCCGCCGGGCACACTACGGCAATAATTAGGAGCGAGTGTCAAACACACGAAAGGGTTAACTACATAATATGTACAAGCAGAGAACGAGCGCAATTCGGTTCAATATTCAACATAAGAAAGATTAGTTCTGATTTCTTGGACATATTTTTTTACTATAAGTTTTTTAATGTACCTGTTTTTGAATGTGTATTGTACAATTTCAGGTTGGCAGCAAAATCACTACACAAAGCATTAGGTAAAGCACTATTACGAGAGAGGAAAGAAAATATCACGATGAAGAAACATTCGTACGGGTTTTTGATATAATAAAACACACTATATTACTTTTTTTAATTTGCTTTATTAATACACCGAGAGGATAACATACGAGTAATTAAATGTTACATTCAACATTCATGACAAAAGAGCTTATTCTTGCCCGCCAAGGTGATTCTAATACATGTGGAAGCATTTCAGTATGAAAAAATTACAGCCCAAATAGCGAACGAAACTTCTAATCGAATTTAGCCTAGATAATAAACCTGATAGTCTTTTCAAACAGAACCTAAGTCATACATTAATGATTTTTATAGAGTTCTAGTAAAAAGTACAAACTAATCGGTTCTTGTCAGAAACGCTATGGAAAGATTCATACTGAGCAAATTTTGTAAATGTTCTCAAGTGAATCAGAATACCAATACTGTCCATTTGGTGCTTACTTTTCCCTAAAAAATTTAGTCTTTTTTGTCCCTGTACCGATGTAAACCCATCATCCCACACTTATATACTAAACCTTAATCTATTAGGCTACATATTTGAATGAAATGCAGTTTTAACTGCTCAGAGAAAAAAACTTATTGATTATTTATTCCAACATAGACAGAAATAAAATAATAAAGTTTAACAATACATATTTACTAAATAAACTAGTAAAATATACGTTAAGTAAATAATTCATCAATAATATTAGCTTCAAAATAAATATGTCAACATAAAAGTTTAACTCATTTAAATACCACAGTTATAATTGGCAAGCTTAAAACATTTTTTTTTTCATAGACAATACGCTTGCGCTTACGCACCTGATGTAAAGTGATGCGGCCTAGGACATATCACCAAAATAAAATACCTTACACCTTATTAAAGGAATTAAAATATATATTCAAATGTGAAAAAACAATATAGTCTTATCATAATAATAGACACTAATTAACTATAATTAAAATTGGTTATATTAATAATTATGTTTTACAAAAAAAAAAAAAGCTTTTTTAAGATAACACCAAGTTTTAACTGTCATACTAAACATGGGAACTTCTCCCTCGTATAATAAACTACAACATCCACTTGAGGCTAACCCTCGAAGTTAATATAATAAGTAATATGCTTACGAAGAAAACATAGAATTGCAGTATTATACTGCAGATATTGTTAGTGTTATAATCAAGTCCAAAAATTAATCTGTTGAGAATTCATGTTTTTTTTTGTTGTAAATAATAAACGACGGGTACATAATTAAGGGTAATTTTACTCTTAAATACTAACAACTTGAATTATGGGTCCAATCTCGAAATCTAAGAAAATAAGAGCGGCTTTTTTGCTTATTCGAGTGTGGTCAAAACATGTCAGTATTAATATGTACGACGACAGCTTAAAATATATCTGTCGTTTGTCTTAACGAGTATAAAGCGCGAAATACACCAGTAAATAGTAATAAAGTAAATATTAATGACATAGCTTGGAGTCAAACGAACAATAGAAAACTTATAATGAGATTTTTAATTAGAAATCGCGCTTATATAAAAAAAACATTGCGAACACTGCATACATTCATATATCTTGAAACGTTACAAATTTATCCAAAGCTTCGTTGAGATAATCACGCAGATATTTGAAATAGAAATAATAATGTGTCTTTTTGAAATAAAAAAAGAAAAATTTGGTAATTTTGATTTGTAGAATATATGGAAATTACAGGTTACTCTACGTCCGCTAAAGACGCTGCGTCAATGTCATAATCGCTTTATATCGTACGCAGTGTTCGTGTACTGTCTCGTTCTGTTCCATTTACTTCTTGACGGGAGTGAGCAGGTCCAAGACAGCAGCGATGTTGCCATCCTTGCTAACCAACAGCTGGGTCAGCCATCCGCCTTCGTTGGTGAAACCCATGGCAAGCATCTGACGTACAGCGGCGTCAATATGGGGAACTATACAGAAAAACAACCGTTATTAGTTTGAAATATTAAGTGGCCGAACTTAGGGAGGTCATAGTCAACTTAATTTTTCATGAAATTAGTTACAGGTTCTTATAATATTTGAAGAAAGGATTCTTAAGGCTGATAAGGGGTCACTATCATTATGAACAACTTTTATTACGAGGACAACTCATAATATCTGCCGTCATATTTATTTTTCGAGGGTTCCGTACCCAAAGGGTAAAAACGGGACCCGTGCTTTCGTCTGTCTATCATCAGGCAGTATCTCATGAACCTTGGTAACTAGACAGTTAAAATGACGTCATTTTTACTCGATATTAATAACGACAATAATTAGAAACTTGAAGACATGATGTAATAGATAGTGTGCGAGTCGGACTCACACTTGGCCAATTATAGAGCCTTTACAAGTATATAATATATGCAAATATTTGAATAAGTCGATATTGCAGTACAATTAGTTTCATCCAAAGGTTGTCTTGATAAAATCACATTTAGCAAAATGGTCACCACATTATTGAATACAATATTGAACATTTTGCGTATTGAACATTATGCGCCTAGACTGTGTAACTTCTAGATGGCATCGATACGATGTTCAATATTGACTCAAGTGCTCAATCAACAGTCCAATCACATATTGTAGGTACACTCAGTGAAACAAAGCAATATAATGATAAGAAAATTCGATACACAATGATTCACTCACTAGTAAATACTCTGAATCACATAGATAAGCAGTACGTACACAACCAGAAATAGAACAAGCAATATTTAACTAAGAAAATCGTCGTGTTACACCTAATACGGGTTCTAACAAGTACCTGGGCCCTAATTCACTATGACATTTCAACGCGGTCGCGTTGATATAGAAATCAATTGAAACAGTATTCAATAAGCCGATGTCAAATTTAATATCATGCCACGGCACGGAACGCGCTCTTTTTTGGCATCATTAGAATAACGTATTGCGTCAACATAACGTTAAACACGTAACGTGTTTTAAACATGGAATCTGGTTTGTTATAGAATACGGGCCCCGATCGTTAGAAAGGTCTAACTATACATTTCCAACACCTTATAAACACTCAGATGAAGTGGCCAAATGTAAAATAAACTATAGAAGGACTTTTGCAACAATCAGGTGCGTGTGAAAACCCGTACTATAGAACAAAATCTTTCAATTCAATTAAACTAAACAGTCAAAGTTGTAACGATACAACGTTATGTTAATATATATTTAATTATTCATAATAATTAAGGCCACGTCAATTTTCTTAGTAAATCAAGAAACCTTATAATACAAGTGCTATCACCAGATGATTCATGCATAATGATCACACATAACTAATCCTAAAAATGCGTATGTTTGTGTGTTAGTTTATTTGAAACTCAATGACGGTAGATTTTTTGAAATGTTTCCAGACTACTCAGCAGCACCTGACTATTTAATAAAAAATAATATCTATGTGCTCTCATATAAATTTAATCAAATCTATTAATTTCATTAATAAATTAAAGTATCTGAAAAAAATACCTGCCGAATGGAATTCGGTTTAACACTTTTTATTTAAATTTCTATACAATGACCGCAATTCGGGCTATCACACTGACTAAATTAAAAGTTCGTAAAATTATACCTATCCTTTTCATCACTCGTGGAAACAAAAAAAAAACAGACAAGACAATTTAAGAACTGCCAAATTAGGTCAGTTTAGTTAGTTTGGCTTGTCAATGACCCTGATTCGTGCAGGCCAAACTTACTAAACTAACCTAATCGGGGACTGGCCGAATCGGGGTCAATAGTATGTCCATCACTAAAATACCTACTCAAATCAACTCGTTTTCAACTTGAGTACGTCACGTTTACTACGAACACATTAACGGTCACTTACTGCGGTGGTAGAATACCGGAGATTTTGGCAATGGTCCGGCAGTGGGTGCCGAGGCTTGTTTATGTGCCTGACCCTTAGGCGCAGCGTGTTGAGGGACTTGGAAGTACCCCGCGTAGGCATTAGGTGGGGCCCCCTGGTACGTCCAGTATCCAGCCGCAGGATTTGCCACTCCAGTAGGTCTTGTCTTTTTTGGAGGCTCTTTAGGATCGTGCACTACATGTTAAAAATGATTCAGTGGGAATATCTATCTATCTAGTGAATTTATGAGCTAGTAGTAGTTTTAGCAGTTATTATGTAAAATAGGTAGGTATGTAAAAGTTTGTAAGCCCCACAGTGATTGTAGTTAGATTTTACAGACCATTGCAGAATGGACCTTCAACCCATAACAGTAAGTATTCATTCACGCAACAAACGCATAAGAGGATTACACACCACACAAAAACAATCCTTAACGATTTTATCTTACTAGACAAAATACATATGATATGACATCAGTTAGTTACAAGTAAAGAAAAACCCTAAAATTATTACGACCGGATGAGCTCTCGCAATATTAAAAGTACTAGATTATTAGTTTAGTAAGTAAGAACTAAAATGAGAATTACAACTAACTGTAGCTACACTCACATTCGAGGTACGGATACTTTTTATAGATTTAGAATAAACCTTTGAATATAATATTTTCACTATCAATAAATAAGTTACTATATTGATAGTTTAAAGGCCGCCAAATGTACTACCAATTGTATTTATTTATCTCTTGATGTGCAAAAAAACAATTTGCATTGTATTGTATAAAACTTTAAACATTGCAAGTGGCCAACCAACCACGTAGATACAGAATAGCGTCGATTATCCGAACTAATTGGGGGACATGGGTGTTCTAAGACCGATCTATTTGGATAATCGGACAGTATATAGAGTCTATCCGAACCAATTGTTCGGATAATCGACGCATTACTGTATATACAAAGATTAACACTTACCAGCGGTAGCGGTATTGAGAGGAGGGTAGATCTGTCCATATGGAGCTCCGGCCCGTGGTTGGAACTCCTCAGGCAGGGCACTGTCGATCAGATTGGGAGCGCCAGTGTCGGGGTCCAAATCTGTATTCACGGAATTATTTGTTTGTTTTTTGAGTCATGGATGGTATTTTTATTGCTATTTCAACAGACAAATCATGTTTTATGATCAACAGCTTTGGCGATATTACCAGACACACATAAGCATTGCAAAGGGGCATTGGAGTCAGGTAGACAAAATATGAAGCTTGACCTTGACCTAGCTTAAGTATGTTAAGATTTTCCATTTTAATAAGGCTGTTTCTGCAGGAGATAGCACTTCAGGGATAAGACCACATTATTTATTATCTGCTGTTGTATTTTTGTAGCGGCAGTAACGTTTTCTAATTGTAGCCAAGAAAACTTGCATACTCTACTCCGCCTATGAGGTTAAGAGCAGTAATGTACCAGTGATTAATCAAGTCATAGTTATAGGGCTAATTGTTGACATTAATAATTTAGTATTTAAATTAATGATTCCACTATCAGCGTTGTTTTCTAGACTAATGATATCTTTATCGGAATGTGTTCGTTTTTCGATATAAGACATGATAATGATTTGCTTTCTTTTATTTAAGTAGGTATTAGTCATACACGAATATTTTACTGACTTTCCAAAGAAGGAGGAGGTACTTAATTCGACGGTAGTATATTAATAATTGTTACCATATTTCTCCGAGACGGGTCATTCTATTTAAAACTTTTGTTTTAATAAGTATAACTTCTCAATTACAACTTTATCAAAATCAATGTGGTTTTTAAAATCAACCTCTTAATCGAAATAACTGAAAAAGTTCAATCGGCGCCTGACGTAATGGAAATTGGAAATCACTATTTTTCTATTAAATAAAAAATAATAACCAAAGCAATCTTATCAAATTACCTTTTTCGTTGTTTATCATGGTCCAATCTTCAGCAGATTTGTCAGGGGATCCGTTACGGCTCACGTTTTGAGCATTGGATGTTAAGTTAGCATCGTTGTTATCCTTTGGCTCCTCTACGGGTTTTTCAGTTTTAGGCGATGATTGAGGCAATATTGGGGCCTGGAGAGTAACTGGAGTCTCAGCGGTTTGAGAAGTAGTTGGGGCCTCAGCGGCTTGAGATGTACTTGGGACCTCAGGGGCAGACGCGACTGGAGAGCTAGGAGGGACATTTGAGGCAGAAGGGGCTTTGGAAGTAGAAGCCTCCGGAAAAGCTCGGGCATTTTGATCCTCTGCGGTTTCATCACCAGCATCAGTATCATCAGCTTGGGAGGGAGCGTTAGCTTGCGATCGGTACAGTCCCATTAATTCCTTGTTCAGCTTCTTCAGGGGATTCTCGTCATTCTCAGTCAAATTCAAGCAAGCGTTCATAATGTTGGTGATCTCGCCCGAGTCTAAGGTGGGGACACTATTGGCGGCTTGTTGCGATGCTTGGTCCCCGAGACGCACATGGTCGGCGACGAGATTGCCGAACTGGTCGACGTATTTGCTCACGAGGTCCATCCAAGTGATTGATGTCGGGCGCGGGTTCTCACGTTTCTCGCGGCGTTCTTCCTCACGACGCTCGTGACGCTTCTCTTTATATTCTTGCCGTCTCTCTAGTTTCTCTTGACGCCTCTCCATTTTCTCTTGGCGTTTCTCTTCGCGGCGATCCAATCCAGCGCTGAAGGTCTTGGTATTACATTGATGCATGGCATTGCATTTTTTGTGAGTTTCATGAACTTTAGCGGCGTAGTTCTTCAGTATAATGCGAGACTTCTTAATGCATTCCCTGATGGCAGCAGACTGTAAATTACATTCGTAAAGTTGTATTAGAATGATTTATGTTTGTCGAAATAGGTATGTTATTATAGTAGTGATGAGACTGTAATAAAATAATACACTCACCGGCATTTGTGGGTTAGAAAACCGCAACATGCAATGATCTGGGTGAGCGCCGCTCGACTCGCAGGGAGAACACAGATCAAAGTTATCACAGGTAATGCATTTGTAGCGGTATCCTGTGATGACACAATTGCAGTTGTCGCACACGACCCCATAATGAGTCCATGAAGGCAAGTGGCCGGTAGAGACAAAGAAAGAGAGATCAGGGTTTTTGGGGCCATTGGCATTATTAGCAGGATTGGCGTTATTAGCGAGGTTTTGAGATAGTCCTTGGGCAGCAGTAGCTTGAGTTTGTGGAGCTTGAGCTGCTCCAAAGTTAGCAGTAGCAGCTTCAGCTGGCCCAGTTTGAGTAGCGGCAGTTTGTGGAGCAACAGGCGGGCGTTGATCAACAAAGCCGGGAGAGCGTTGGTCAACATACGCTGACGTTGGACGCTGATTGGATCCAAAAGGGTTTATATAATCATCGGCAAGACGCTGATCGTACGGTACCCATTCTGGAACCAAACAATTAAGTTTAACACCAACCAATACAGTTTCTATAGAAAATATTGTAACATCAAAATAAGCAAAATTATGAACACCGACGCGTAACAATAGAGCTGGAACTACTGGAAAATTAGTATTGAAAATTAAAAATTATTAGTAATTTAAATTGACAATTGCTTAATATGACCAAGATTATTTTCTGTTGACGGATACCCGAAAACTATGTAGCCACTAAGAGTGTAGTCGCAGTCTAGATATGTTTTGAAGCATCTAAATATAAAATATAAAAATATTATTCTTCTTACGTTGTTGCATCGGAACTGGGCCAGCATGATTCATGCACTGCGCCCTCATCCTCTCTATATTGTCATACATATCATTGGGACGGTTGTATACGACGTTGTCATGATCGACAATGACGTACAGCTTCAACAGCTGCGACGGCTGCGCTGCTAGCATCGTCATCAATTCTTCATCGCTGGCGATTGCAACATCGTCGTCTTCCTCATCTATAAGAAAGTAAACATATAGTGGGTGATTGAGCTGCCCTATTATAAAGGACTACCGGTGCCCCGCGGTTTCACCTGCGTAGTTCCCCATTTTATTGTCGAAATAATCCAATGGGGAACTACTTTTTTGAAGTCGGTTAAAAAGTATCCTATGTCCTTTCACGGGGTCCAATCTACCTTGGTACCAAATTTCATCCAGATCAGTTCAGTGGTTGTCCCGTGAAAGCGAGACAGACAGACTGACAGACAGAGTTACTTTCGCATTTTTAATATTGGTTAGGATGACTGGCTGTATTTGAGAATAATTAAACACAATACATTAAACAAGTGACAACCGACTGTAATACGGCCAATATATTGAATATGGAAACATCCTACTTTAGTGAAGTAAAAGTATAATAACATCAACATCGTTGTACAATATGGCGATATAAATATAGAGTTACTTACATTTTCTTTTAGCTCAAAAGAAGAGGGAGTTTGGGAGTAGGAAATGAAAATACTCTCACGTTTCATTAGCCTTCATCATAACTATAAATAGACATTTGGAAGTGTTATTTCAAAAAATCAATGATGAATTACCTCTCCAGACGATGCTGTAACTTCTATCCTTGAGTCCCGGGAAAATGTCCATGATCTTCGCAGAAATGTAGGTATATGAAGTGATGACATTCCTGTCCACCCCGAATCTTCGCACCTCAGGCTTCGTGCCCTCCCGCCATGAAACAAACACCTTCAGCTGCACTTGGTCTTCCATCCTGTTGTCACTTCGCTGTCTTATGTCGTTCCTAGGTCCTGTCGAATGTTCTGTTATTCCAATTGCAATAGAATAAGGTTTTACGATCTCAGAACGACCAATACGCAAGTAATGCTTGACCGTAAGATAGTTTAAATCAGTATCAATCACGACATAGAATCTAAAAGAATTTTTCAGCTTGTTTGCAAGCCTAAACAAACAATAAAGAAATGACAATATGGCAACTGAAAATAAAATAGTCAAGCACGGACTAGGCATATCTATAACATTAGCAGGCAGATGCCTCATGATGCGTGGGGATTACGCGAGATTTAACTAGCTCAAGCGTTCCAAAAACGACACTTAATAATATTCATGATACAGCCATTTTATAGTTGAAAGGTTTAGGTCAAACCCAGAAATAGACAGATGAGATCTATATGAACGTCCCGGCGGAACTAAATTCCGGGGAAGCTATTGTGTAAGGAAGGAAGCATCGCGCATGTTTTGTAGAAATGCGCGCGCAGTGACGCTGGTTTTCATTTTCACACCTTCCTGGCCATACCTGGCTTATTTTACGACGTGATTCATCAATCAAAATAGTGCTTTAAAAAACAATCCGCAACTTATAAAAGATTTTAACAAGTTATTAATTACTTATTTGTTCATAAATGTATATATTCTTAAATATGTATAGTAACAAATCTATTACGAACTCCTATCGGAACTAGGTGGCAAACGAGTTTTTTGTTTTGTATTTCATTATTACTTGATTATGGCGAGGACGAGAGGAAGGGAAGGATATCTTATTACAAAATCAGTTTACATTAGGTATATTTATATATACATATGCAACCCCCAGTGTAGCGTAGCGTCTCGAGCTATCTCGAGTAAAATTTAAAAAAATATATTTTATGATATTTACTCTACCTTAAGACAGACTATCTTACCAGATCTTATCAGACTATCTATCTTATCGGTAAAAATACATGATAATTTTAAAAACCACCTGACACTCGTTTATATATGTATGTGTAACCTAGGGCAATGACCTATAGATATGGGTAATGGGGCTTTACCTTTATTGTTCCTTGAGCTCAAGTTTTGAACATATTCGCGTAGTTACTATAGGTTTTATATGTCTATAAAAATAATAAAATAAAATGGACAAGGAACATAGTTTTTATTTATGTACTATGAAATTAGTTTAGAAACTGATTAAATTCTTAGTTTGCATCATGGTCGTTAGTAATAGAATAGATAAAAATGGTATATGTCAGTAGCAAAATAATTTTTTAATACTTTGACAACTATGTACTAACGAAGTTCAGTGCTGCAGTGTGCAATAAAGGGTAACATTTTCTGATGTACTTCATATACATTACATTTTATAGTAAAAATCTACATAACTATTACTATATATATATATATATGTTGTACCTCGAACTGTCGATCTAACAAACACAATATTTTTTGCGACTTTAAAAAACGACAACCTTTTGGCTGATTTTTTTATATTCTGGATTCTTCATTAATGTTGTGTTCCACATCTTTGTACCAAATATTAATGAAATCGGCCAGCACTAAAACGATTATAAAAAACGATTTCATGTTTGTAGATATTATATTAAATCACAAATAAAATATTATGTTAGCATGGTTGACAGTTTGTAAAACAACTAGTAAGTAATTTAACTTCACTTCAATTTACCAGACTTATAGACCAGATTTATAAAATAATTTAACTTCACTTCAATTTACCAGACCAGCGTAGACATACTAATGTAACAAACAAATGATAACCTACTTTACTTTTAATGAGTCACTACTTGCAAACCTACATAGGTAGATAGCTGTAGATGTAGGCACTAATACTTACTTGCAAGTACAAAACAATCATTGTTATAATATGTATTGTCAAATAAGTACCTTCTCTAACATTATCTTCAAAATGTGAGAAGTTATAACATTTCATATCAAATTTATGTAAAATACAGAAGCTAACTAAGAGAGGGCTATTACATACTGAAGATGGAAAATTGCTTAATCTGAGACAGTTTCAGAAGCATCTAAATATCAGAAACATCTAAGTAACAACTGCACCTTGCACTTTCATTTACACAGTAGTCATAGTTTTCAAGTCTAAATACATAATTACAGTTATATCACCTAGGACAAATTCAAAACTAATTTTGGCCATGCCAGCCCCATTTGGCCCTAACACAAATAAGTGTTTAAAAAGGTGATACACCTAACAATTATTATTTATATTATACTGTCGAAAATGAGAGTCATCTATATTTGTTTATTGGCTGAGCAAGCAAAGCATCTCTCAAGCTTTGGGTCTGGCAATTTTTTTCTTTTGCTGGACAATTCATATGTTTTTGTGTATCTTGAAATTTCACATTTATATATAGTTCATAGTTTCCAACCCATCTTGACGATTGGTTGGTTGGTTTATGGGTTCTTTGTTTTTTCTTACAAATTTCCCAAAAACGGGCACATTTAGTTCAAAATATGAAAAAATCATGACAATAATATATATAAAGTATACTAATAGCTTTTTCTATTCATGAGTATGATCCAAAATACTAAGGCTTTCTGGCAGAGATGTGAAACCAAGAAGTTGTTGCTTTCTAGAGTAATGCTGTCATATATATGCCTGTCAATTCTGTATGTTACCATTTTTTGGGAGCTTGAAACATTCTTCAATAGGTTGGCTTGCAGAATTACTAGTCCTTATCTGTAGTAATCTTTATAAAAAAATGTCTTCATTGCAATATACCAGATAGTCCAAGTGACCACCACATTACCTTTGGTTTTCTAAAAACAGTCAAGGTTTATGGAATATGTACGTAGGTACATATTATTATTCACTGTAGGTGAAAGAAAATGCTACAAAGGTTCTAAAGTCACTGAACCGTGCGTGATGCAACATATGCCTTTATGAGCAATGTTCACAAGGCCAATACATTTTAAAATATTAATTAACGCTTATATTATTCATACCTATATTAAAAACTCATTCTGGAATAATATTCTACAGCTATACCTACCACGAGAAAATAAAATATGTAGATAATTACGTCTTTGCCTGATGAAAGGACTACAATCAACAGGTCACAGCACAGGTCACATAAGATGTGAGCTCAGAATAAAGATGGAGATTAAATAAAATGAATAATTGAATGTGGAAATATTCCGCGCAACTTACCACGCAAATACTTCTTTAAAGATCTTAAATGTCAATAAATTTTAACTACGTAGTTTATTAATCGTAAATTTTAACATAATAATATACATAGGTAGTATATTTTACATCAATGATTACTTCGTACAATATCACTTTCCAGAACTTCTAATTTTAGAAAAACAAATTGGGCGTTACTTATATCCGAATATATTTGTGGAGTATAACGATAAAAGGTTTCTTACCTTAAAAATGCACGTAGTTAAACCAGAAAACTGATACACACGATTGAAAGCAATTATTTAAGTATAACAAACACCCTCGCTTGGCAGAGAAATATTAACTGACTTGTGACGTGCGTAGCCTCTCGTTTAAATATGTGTTTACATCTAGAATAATATTATGAATCACCAAGCCACGCGATGCCTGCGAAACGATAATATTTTGTTGTGCAACACAGAAGAAACCAAAACATTCAAATCATGAAGAGTCATGTCAAACAAAAGAACAACACATCCAATGTCACTTAATTGACTTTGACGTTGACAGTAACACTAAGTGTTGCTAGACTAAGAAGGATAAAATTTACTATAGCGTCTTATTGTGTAATCACTACTCGTATCAAAGAAAATGACTAAATGTTTAATTTTCTTTCTTGACTTAGGATTGATAATTATTATCTTTACTGCTCAAAGTACTTTTTTGTAATATCGTCAACCTTTCGACCACTTTTAATACCCGACTGCGAAAGAAGGAGGGTTATGTTTTTCGAGTGGTATAATTATGATATTTGTTTGACACGCCCCAGAGCCTATACGGTATGTTGTATTTTTATGCAAGTAGTGTTAATAGATCTTCCACTATAGATGGTTATATACTATTACAGCTGTATTCCGCGATTTCACTTGTTAAGATATTTAGTCTAAAGTTCTTGCTCGGTACTGCAGCCCGATTCAGTTTCCGCCCGGATTCGAAAATGACGTGACAAATACACGTGTAGGTATTGCATTACTCTTCTTGTTGTGATTCCATCCATGATCAGGGTTTTTTTCTTGGTGTCACTCAGCTCTATCCATGATTTGGTGTTACTCAGCTGTAGCGAGCATACAATGTAAACGGTTATTTCGAGTTAGGCAGTGTGGCCTACCTTTAACTTTTATTAAGAAGAAGAGTTATCTAAACTATACCGAGGTTTGTTTTTTGCTTAGGGGAATAAATAAATTAAATGCGGTGTCGTCGTTCTAATTTCTAATAATATTTATTGGAAATTACACTAGAGGTAGTGTAGGTTCTTACTACATTTGCTAATAAAGGTATATTTGGTATAGTTTGGTATCACTGAATGTCCACGTAACCCACGTTTTTACTGTTTTTTTTAGGTAAAGTTTCGTACAGTCGTACATGTAATTAGCCAAAGTCGAATAATTATTCAAATTCCTTTAAACGTTACTTTCCAGACCCATGGTATCCTTGAAAGGGCCACAGGAATAGTTATTGCTAAGTTATCACTCAAAAGAATCCATAATATTGTATTAATATATAAGAAGGCAGCCGCAGTGTTAGACGGTGCGGGCGACGCCAATGCTATTCTGCCGGGGGCAGTATTTGGCGAAATTAGCGCGTATAGGCACATGGATGATGTGATCTCATTATGATTTTTCACAAGGCAAAAGAAGTTTCTTTTACAAGAAGAACAATGGAATAGCCTAACCTGTATGGCTAACTACGACGAATGTTATTTTCGTTCATCGATGGCTTAAATAAAAAAAGCAATTTTGACATAATATTAATTAGAGTTTGGCTATTGGCTAACGAAAGCTTACCTAAGCCTACAACACTAATTACAATACTTACTAGAAAATCCCAAATTATGACATCCAGATAGCGCGAACGTAAGACATCGAAAACTTTTTTGCTTTTACATACCTAATATCAAAGTTTATTTGATAGCCAGTCAGACAAGCCTATATATTTATTTGTATGAACTATATTCCATTCAAAGCAATTAATTCCAGGTACTATAATGTTGTCGTATAATATTTATGTAACTCATTTCTAGTAAAACACATAGATACATATGTCAAAACAAAATATATATTATCAGCATAATAACCATACATTCTATACAACAACCCACTAATTGGTAACTACAAACAACATACATTCATGTACAGTAGATTTAAACTTAATTTTAATATAGTAATTTAGATGACATTCATAGGTGAATTTGGCGCTCAAAAGATTAAAGCTGATGTCTGAGGATCCAGTTGATCTGGCTTAATCTTGATGATCTTTCCCCAGTGGTTTACTAGGCAAATGTCTATATTTCGGCTCATCAACAAACTTTACGGGTCCCCCCAGTTGGACAGTTTCAGGAATGTTAAGTTCTTCATTCAGCTTCTTGGCTAAGAAGTAAATTTCTGCCAGAGCAATGATCAACGCGCACATCACGCCGAGCAATAGCCGGAATCCAAAGTCTAAATGGCCAATCGTCCATTCGATCCCTTTGAATCCAAACATGAATCCAGCGAAGATAGAAATTATGAACTGCCCAATAGCAATGAGATGGCGATTCAGTTGTTTCACTGTGGAAGAAATTTCATCATTTATTTATATGGGAAGATATTTCGTCATGTAGTCAGGAATGTCGTTAGTTTTATGTGATGAGTATGCAAATCAATGAGATGAGTAACCGTGGATAGTTAAAAGTAAAAATAGATTTCGTAACATTGGTCAAGTTTAATGACTGGATTATTGAGATAATGGGGAACTACTTTATTAAAGTCGGTTAAAAAATTACCAATTTCCTTTCCCGGAAAGACATAGGATATTGAAATTCTGCTAAGGTTTGCTCGGCTGATTTTTATATTATTTTGGTAGAGATACGACATACTGAATGATATATTGAACGTAAATATTCTGAATATAAACAAGAACAGTCCACAATTTGCAGAACTAATATAGCTATATTACATTGATCAAACTTCCTTTACAATTTTGTGACACAAATGATTTTATATCTTCCTTTTGTTAAACAGAGAGACGATTTAAATCGAAAGTAATATGAGTGCACCTATAACAATAGTAGCCCCCAAACAAATGGACCTATTTTGATGTGGATTTTTGTTATAGGTTGACACTATCATTTAGTTCTAAGCTATTATTTATGTAGATGTGCAGTGCAAGTACAGTTCTATTTTCAGCAATGATAACGGCTGTTATAAAACGTCATACTAAAACGTTTTGCTAATTGATGTCACGTCGTGATATGATTTTAACGGTTTTTGAGAGCTTGCGTTCGATATTTATAACGAGTGTATTAAGCCCTCGATAACGATTGGTGAGCATTTATACCGACTCTAATTTCAAAACTACCGATCGATAGGGTACCGAGTACTAGCCGTGCCGTTCAGCGGTTCGAATTTCCTATAGTTACCATTCTTAGAGATGTATTAGATTTTAAAATTTTATAAATATATCAGAGGAGTGTTTTACGTACTTTGATAAGAAATGCTATCTTCCGGGAATCTCATCCTCACATTATCTACACCTTTTGTCATTTTTCTGTAAGCTCTTGCCTCTGCTTGTGCTCTCAATTTCACACACCTAGCTTCTAATACAGGGTTCCTTTTAATAAGTTTGTTTTCAGGCATTTCCACACGAGCCCCTTCAAGAAGGGCATGCAAATATGGAACCTCTTCACCTATACTTCTCTTATTCTGTAAGTATGTATATATCCAATCTATATCTAAAGTTGTTAAGTAAGGGTCACTTTCTTTTTCAGGGACCGCATCTTCCGTGTCAGTTTTCTCATCATCAATAGAATCTTCATTGTCAGAAATCTTTTTATTTGAAACATTTTCAGAGTTGGTAATTTTTTTCTTTTTGGATTTTTTAGTCTCATTTACTTTTTCCTTACTCTGTTTCTCAGGAGTGTCACCTGATTTTTCTTTACCATTGTGATTCTCCGTGACTTTATTTGAGTCGACTGGCGACTTGTTACCATTGATAGGCACTATATTAGCCTTCACATAGTCAGATATTGTTTTAATATTTTTTAAATCTTCATCACTTAAGTGTACTGATTTTGGCTGAGCATTATCTTCATTTAGGCTGCCTTTGCAGCTTTTACCAGTAAAATTTGCAATATTTGCAGGAATGTCTTCTTCATTTTGTATGGATTTAAGGAAAGTACTGAAGTATTCTGATGGATATATCCTTAGGCGGGTACTAACAAGAGATCCTTTAAGGTCCATGGTTTAGTTGTTTGCAATGTTTAGTTTATGGTTAAGGTCAGCGTAAAGATCTCTTAGCTCTTCTTCTTTTTCCTCAAACGCGTTGTCTATCCTCTGACACTTAAAGTTCATATCATCAATAAATTGATCCCATTCTTTCTTTCTTTGTTCCCGTTTCTCAATCCTTTTCTTTTCAACGGCCTGAAAAGCAAACTAACAGCTATATAATATAAGTAGTGATTCCCTCTAACTTTATACTTATGATAATGTTGGGAAAATTTCATTAATTCAGACGATTCTATAAAAGTATATTTATTGCTTGTGAAACAAGGTCTAAAATATTGTGGCAAACACACAAAACTAAAATATTAGTTAGCAAAGCAATAGGCTGTTATTTATTATTCTGTTGCATGACACTTTTTACATTTTCAGAAGCTCAGAGCAATGAAAACTCTGTAAAAGAAACTTCTTTCTATTACCTACAAGGTTTTTTTCTGAGTTGGATAGCTTGAAATAATTTGAAGCTGCAAAATTAAATGTGGTTCCAAGGTACAAAGAACTACTAGCACAATTCGGACTAATTTTGTAAGATGTATAAGCTACCTTATATCTTGAATTAACTTACTACCTTTTACATAATTATAATGTAAACAATTATTTTATCACCAAATGGATCAAATTAACTTCTAGCCAATAGTTAAAATTTCAATGCATACATGACCAATTTTAAAAGTTTTATTTAAGTATTACTTTTGACTTTTATTATGGGCACAGTTTATGGAATTCGCTGCCGAGTTCTCTATTTCCTGATACAAAAATACAAAATGTTTTATTGTTTTAAAATACAGAATACATAATATGATTGAAGCCCTGCCTGCTACTTTAGCAAATAGCTGTGTTGCAGCACTCAGTTTCTTCCCTGTAAAAGGTTCATTTTACATAACTATAAACATAATCTAAATGTTTAGCATATTAGTTACTTAGCACAAAATAATATAATATTATATAGTGATAGTTATAGTTATAATTATATACTGATAGTTATAATCTTGGTCTTCTCAAATCACAAGTGTATTGGTTTCTTCTAGACGTGCATACCAAATCCTAGGCCAAATCATCACTGTACATGTGGCGAATTCCAGACAAAACCAAGCTTATTATTTAAAAATAAAAGGGTCTAAACTAGCCTCGTGCATGTAATATATATAAGGTATACAGTGGATTTCGGGTATAACGACAATGAAGGGACCACTCTATTTTTGTCGTTATATCCGGAAGTCGTTACAGGCAAAAGTAAAGAGATACAGACACATACACATGTGTAGTTTATATTCATTTATTATTGAAAATATGTGCG
Source organism: Ligdia adustata (assembly GCA_947049295.1). Classification (NCBI taxonomy): domain Eukaryota; kingdom Metazoa; phylum Arthropoda; class Insecta; order Lepidoptera; family Geometridae; genus Ligdia; species Ligdia adustata. The sequence continues at coordinate 5,178,418 of OX346214.1, read as the reverse complement.
TCTAGCAGCCATACTTATTCAAAAGTTTACTAAACCCTGTTGCTACTCAGAATATCACTTTGTAACTGAACCATGAAAGCTCCGAAACGTACACGCTTCCCTACCTACTTAGTTGATATCTATAAACAAAAGGTAAACGTCTCCACACTTGCTGACCATCTGTGTGCAATGGATGTAAACAAAAGATAAGAAATGATTGTGAAAGAAAAAAATCTTTGTGTCTTTGGCGGCCGACTCCGGTCGCAATATCTGCATGGGATTTCTAGGAATTTGTTACAAATGATTCATTAAAAACAGTCGCTACACCCGAACTCGGCGTTACATCCAAAGTCGCTATAGCCACATGAATTTTGTACTAAAGTATGCTTTAAATTCAAGGGACTTAGATTTAACGTCGCTATAGGTAAATGGTCGCTACAACCAAGGTCGTAATAAATGATATCCACTGTATTTATAACATAAAAAATGTACCTTCTTGATATCCAAATATTCAGTGTCAATTTCGTTGCAGAGCTGCAATGTTTGGACCAACTTCTCTTTTAGAACAGGCAATCCTGCTTCACCACTTTTCTTGATCTTGTCAACTTGACTGTCTTTAATCTCTGTTAGTTTTTCTAGTATAGCAAATAAGTTTTCAACTTCTCTATCACCCCTTTTTTCCTAAAAAAGACATAGTAGGTGTTAATGGAAATTTATGTTTCTTGTACTTAATCAAAAATAGCAAAACTCTTACGGTCTTATTAATAAATGCATGTCAACTTTAAACATCTTTGTCTTGTTTTGACAGGCGACATTGTTCATCGGATAAAACAAGACGAAAGACGTTTAAAGTTAAGATGTGTTTATTAATAAGACCGTAAGAGCTTTGCCATTTTTTAGTAAGTACATTAAACATAACTTTCCGTTTAAAATGCTTCACTTTCTTATATGCATTTATTAATAAGACCGTTATTTGTGATTCAATATTCATAATATTATTGTATCTAATCAATCATGATAAATACATTAGATTAGATACAAAAAGAGTAGTAAATAGATTAAACAAAAGAATATTTAGGACTAGAATTAATTTAAACAATAATTTAACATTTATCTAACAATTAGAAGCTGCCAATGTCTTTGAGTAAATACTCAAAGAACTTATTACAACTAACCTAGACGATAACGCTTTGAGATTCCTATCTCAAAGCCTTACAAATAGGATTAGGCATGATATTGTGGACTTCGTTTTCAGTATGTTTGTATTTTAATGTCTGATTTAGAACACTGCATCAAGTTATATACAAATAGTTTAAAATAAAGATCTCAAATAAATGAATAGTAGAAGGTAGTAGAAGGAACATGATAAGTTAATGGTTACACATACCTCAAACTCCTTCAGCATATACTTTATTTCACCGTTCAGAAAAGGTCTATGGTCGAACAATCGTGACCAAATCTCGCCAATTTCTACAATTAAGTACAGTACTTATTAAATAAATAAAATTCCCAAATTTCTATAAAAATCTAGGTCAAAACTGATGGTATGCATTGCCTTTGATAAGTCATATCATTCTATATGAAACTGACGATATGCATTTTGATCACTTATGATTTGGCAACAAAGTTAGAAATTTCGATGCAAATACTCTAATGGAATTTGCGAATTTTATTTCGAAATATATTATTTGACACAAACCTCGTGACAGCTCCGTCATTGTTTTTTGCTTTATAATGTTCATTCAATCATTCGTTCAGATGAAAGTTGCCAGGTATATAATTCAAATTAACTGAATTTGTCTATTAAACGGACCTCGGGGCAGGTTACTCCGATTCACGTATATACAAGTACCTACTATATTATTTTATGTAATGTACTAGCTGTTACCCGCGACTTCATAAACGTGCACGTGAATTACTTTTTAAACAGATCGTAATCCATTAGCTAATTTAGCAATATCGCTCTATCGCCATATCTATTATTGGCTGACATTTCCAACCTAAAAACAACCAAGGTGAAGTTTTAGGTCAAGTAGTTTTCAAAATTAAATGTCTAATTTGTAAGTTAACAGGTAGGTAGCACTTCGCCTCAATATTTCAAAGTTAATCATTTGGTTTGTATAAAACATATTTAATAGATTTCCGTAACAAAAGCCATATTCGATTGTTTATAGAAGATAAATAATAGAAATATTAATGGGATAACTAAAGTATGTACAAAATTCTTTCACTACTTGACTTATAAACATTCAGCGTAGCATAGTTTAGAAGCAGTTAACGTACGCTTTTAACGGATTATTGAACTGGATCGCAAAAAAAGACTAAATGTAGAGATTTGCAGATCTAAAATTTAAATAATGGTAAAGATGCATTATGTAGTTCACGCAGATTAAGTTGCAAGTAACAGCTAGTTTACTATTGATCTTATGTTCATGGCTAAAGTACCATGCTACATTAATTGTGGTCGCGAGGGCAACAATTCGCAGAACTACTAGTATAAGAGTTGTCACATTGGTGAGTGCTACCTACAAAAATTGTTTCATTCAATAAGGTTGCGTTAAAAACCAAACACCTTCAGCTGAGTGAATTTTACAGAGTGATTTTTAAATTATTGCATAGCTTTTATCGCGGACTTTGAACGAATCATGAAATTCCGTAACTAAACTCGTCTAACGTCGTTTCAGTTCGGCAGACTTAGCACGGTGTTTGTGTGCGTGCGACTAGATGTATGCGTATGCAATAGCTTTACCGTGGCAGTCCCCGAGTGCCACGTGCATTTTTGTTTTGAAACTAAGTTTGAGAGGGTGAATATTGCAAATCAAATTGTATTTTGGGACGAAGCAGCGCGAGATTTTTACTTTGAGTGCCGCCATTTGTAAGATTTGATGGCTAGCATAAAGATTTTTTGGCATATTTGTGGCTCCATCAGTAAAGAGTGTATTAAACTGAAATAAGTCACTGTTCATATTAAATTATAAACAGGTTTTCTTACAATAGAGCCAACCAAGCCAATTGCCACTTTATCTTGAAGACATGAGGTAAGATTATCTGTCAAATCTGTCAGAGTGAACTCAACTTTGATTTTACCAGGGTGAATTATTTAAACTGTCAGGTGGAATTTTACTCGAAGGTAGGCGTTCCAAAACACTAAGTGAAGTTTTCACTAAGTGTTTTGGGCAAATTTCATTCTCTATCGAGTAAAAATAGCATGTTTTGGATCGGAACTTAAGTAACATTATTACTCTACTTTTTAACATAAATAATAAGAAGTTGCTCATAATACCCGTTCTTCGATGCGGCTATGTACGTAGCAAGTAGTAGGTATATTTTTTGCTTTGCAACATTAGGCTTTATTATCGGAGATTGTATTAGGTACCTCTGCTCTCTTACAATAAGGAATACTAGTAAAAACAAGGGGGCTCATAAGTCACGTCATAGCTTGCGAGAACGAGATATAATTATGTTTTACTAGTGAAAAAAAGAGAAAGAGATACTGATGTTCGGTCTTTATTATTACCGTGGCCGGATTTTAGCTTGGCCAACTGTCAAATCTGACAAAAGTTAGCCAAGCAAATCGAGTCTTGCCTAATACCGATTTTTCCAACTCTCCATCTTCTCAGAGGATGTGGGGTCGATCGATCTAAGTCATAAGAGTGATAAGTCAATAATAAATAAGTTACGTAGTGGGTGTTATGAAATTCGGGAGTATTCATAAGAGGCATTTCACCGATTTTATTAGGTACAAACTTTTTTGGGAGAATGTCCCAATATAATATAAATAACAATCTTAGGAGCGGTCACACTATGTCTCATTCTCAGATAAATTGGAAACAATACAGGGCCTGAATTGATAAAAAATGTTGCAGCATTAAATTATCCCTTATCTAGTGGAATTATAGTTTTATGGCAATACTTTTGGAAGAACGAGAAGCACTAGCGGCATTTCTAGTAGTAAAATATCTTTGAGCAGAAAGAACAAGTAATAAACACGTTTCCGTCACATATTAAAAAGGGATGAGGTCCATCCAAGTGAGTGACAAGGAGCATTCGATTTTGTGTATCATGTAGAGTCCGATCGATACTGGTGTTCCAGCCGAAACCGAAAACAAAATCGAATGTCCGGCCGTGGCGTCAGTTTCGACCGAAACCGAAACTAACGTGGTCAAGTATATTCCTTAAAAGACTGAAATTTGATGCATTTTATCCATTATTCTGCATTAGTTGGGACATGAAATGAAAACACAGTATATTGAGTTTGTTCAACAAACTTAAGCGATAACGCACTGACTAAGTTTTGTTCCTACAGACCTATTTGAACGGCGTAGGACAACAATGAAAAGGGCCGCCAGCGTCCGACAAAGCTTTCCCGCGAGAAACGAAGATAGGCGAGCGTGCACGACAACTTCCGAAACCAGTTTCGGTTTAGGCAAAAGTTTTGGCCGAAACCGAAACTGCCGCTGAAACTCGATTATTGTTCCGTGGCGTATGGTCGGTTTATAAATTCTAATCAAATCTAGAGGTTCACTTTTTTTTTGTTGTAAAATCCATATCTATAAAGTATAGTGATTAAAATTACTCTGTAGTACTGAACTCTATGGTGACAGGTTACCGGAAGTAAATTATTTATTTTGTCTTTGGTCTTATCATGTTTCATTCTTTATATTATTCATTCATTTCATTCGTTCGGTACGTTGATCAATCAATCAATTCAGTAATTTCATTCATTGAGTAAGGAATGGGCGGGTCGTGAGTTGGCGAAAGTAGATGCGACGTTGTTTTTATTTGCGCAGAAGTGTTTAGTTGGTGACAATGTTTCGTTTGTGTTTTGTTTATCGTTAATTTTGCTGAATTTTCAAGTGAATTACACTGATGTGAAGTTAAGACTTGTTTTGTGAAGATTTGTAATTATTACCGTTCACCATGCCGGGTGTTGTCGGAATCGGCGAATTCATCGAGGAAACTCGAGAAGATTACAACTCGCCGACTACGTCTACATTCGTGTCTCGAATGCCACAATTTCGCCAGACCATCACGTCTCTGGAAGAGGTAATTATAGTATTTTTTTGTCGTTACATCCATATACTCGATAAAGAAAAATGCAAGACTGCAAAATAATAAACAGCCTTGATAGGTAGCATGTTTTGATGATTGTCTCTTTAACAGGAAACGGGTATTTTATGCTTACCTTCTAAATCATGTATTGGAGGAGTAGGCACTTTGGGGAACCATATAAATAATCGTGGCGAAATAGCTAAAATAAACAAATTGTTTGTTTTTGCATAACAGATGAATTAAGACTACTTTTCTTGATGCCTGGGCTAAATTAAAAACGTAGGTATTAAAATGTATCTTGTAGTTTAGGTTCTGCCAACTACGGCAAGTTATACTGCAAGTCAACTTTCGCGACCACCACAGTTAAGATAGACAGACAGATGAACGCTATATTGGCGGCCTTATCGTTAAAAGCGATCTCTTCCAGGCCACCTTAAACCAAACCAAAAAAAAATAGAATAGTGTGTACCAACAATAAAGAAATATAATAACTTAATAAGTTAAAATAATTAAATTATAGGTACATGCTCAATTATACATATATACATTCTAATATTTGATATAAAGTAAGTTTAAATATCTGTAAATACATGTTTAAGTAAATGTATCCCATTTCAAAATTTTACCAGCTTTTGCCAGATTAGAAACAGCAACTTTTGCAATTATGCCAGAATATTTTTTTTTCTTACGCAACTGTGTCATAAAAAATTAAAATCTATCATCACTTTCACATCAAAATGTTGAAATAAGAACAAGGCAGCAAGAAAATGGTTTAAAATATTAAGGAGAAACCTTTTTATTTATTTTATCAAAGACAATATGTGGCACAACAAGTGTTTTTGAAAAATAGTGATTACCCACTTCTATTCAGCACACATCAATAATAGCCACCACTAATACCAGGGTCAATAATTACAAAAACAAAAACTAAATTAAAAATAGCATGAAACCCATTGGAATACGAAGAAAATATAACAAAAATAATAGAAAAAAGTAGAGATGTAGTTTCAAGGAACAATAAGTTCAAAACCTTTTGTTTCCTGAAATTATTTATTAGGATGTTTTTCGATAATAAGTTACTAAAATAAGATGAAAAAATAAATATCTTTAGTAAAGTATAAATTATCATTGTATTTGGGGAAGATAAATTACAGTTTTCAATAAATATCTTTGGTTTTTTTTTAAAGTTTAAAATTAAATACCAAATGTTTAGTTATTTGAATTTTTCATATAAATTTTGAGGTTATATAAGAATTACCTACAACTTTTCTATTTATATTTTTTCATTGGAATCGTGTCTTTGCCAGATATAAATAGTTTTTATCCTTAACAACTCACCCCCTTCCACTTCTCTACCTCAGATTACCCATAAATTATTTTTATTTTCATTTTTGTTATATTCTCTGGTTCCAATGGGTTTCAACCTACTATTTTTTTTAACTTACCATTTTCAGAGGCTTCAGCCCTGGTCTGTAATGTTATACGAGGGTGGCACTAAAAGTATCGGGAATGGAATATTTCCACTGTTCCTGTCATATTAAAATCTTTTTAATTGAATTCTCCTTGGTTTTAAAAATCGAATGCCATTTTAAAAAAAAGATTCTCGGTCTTGTCACAAGGATTTGTCAAACTTGTTTAGTCTATGAAAAAATAGAATTGACTTAAGAAAATTATAGAGCCTTGATTTATTATGACTTTCGAAGTGGTTTAACACAAAACCAGTGTATTGACCGGATGATTTCTGCTTTTGGTGATGAAGCCCCATCCAAAACCACAATTTATCGCTGGTTTGCTGAATTTCAACGTGGACGTGTCAAGCTCAGTGATGATCCCCGTCAAGGTCGTCCAAAAACTGCAGTCACCCAAGAAAACGTTGATGCTGTGCGTAAGCTGATTGAGGAAGATCGACATGTGACATACCGCGAATTTCAGGCAATTTTAGACATTGGCATGAGTCAAATACAAATAATTTTGCATGAACAATTAGGTGTAAAAAAGTTGTTTTCCCGATGGATACCGCATTCGCTCTGTGAAGAGCAAAAAGCGGCTCGCGTTACTTGGTGCGTCAGAACTCTCGAAAGATTCCAAGCGGGATCCTCAAATGCTGTATACAACATCATATCAGGTGACGAATCCTGGATATACGCGTACAAACCCGAAACAAAAAACCAGTCACGAGTTTGGGTGTTCGAAAATGAGTTAAAGCCAACAAAAATTGTTCGTTCATGGTGTGTTGCAAATAAAAAAATGGTGGCCACGTTTGCCATGTTGCGACTATTCCTCTTGAGGGACAAAGAACGGTTAATGCAGAGTGGTACGCTAGCATTTGTTTGCCACAGGTCGTTTCTGAACTCCGTAAAGAGAACTGCAACCGCCGCATCATTCTCCATCACGACAATGCGAGTTCTCACACCGCGCACCAAACAAAATAATTTTTAGAGCAAGAAATCGGAATTATTAGACCATCCGCCTTACAGCCCCGACCTAAGCCCTAATGATTTCTATACTTTCCCTAAAATAAAGAATAAATTGCGTGGTCTGAGATTTTCATCACTTGAAGAAGCTGTGGCCTACAAAACGGCCATTTTGGAGACCCCAACTTCCGAATGGAAGGGGGTTGTTTTAATGATTGGTTCCATCGTAGAAAAAAATGTGTCCAATTTCGCGAAGAATATTTCGAAAAGCAATAAATACATTTTTAAATAGTAATGCTGTGTCACTTTCTTGATTCCCGAAATTTTCAGTGCGCCCTCGTATGATTTAAAAACTAATCTATTGGACTGTTGGGTTTCAACTAACACATAATGACATGTACCTTTATCAATTAAACTTTCATGTATTTGTTTTTATAGCTGTTGTTTTTGTGTTTCGCGAAATAAATTAACCGTTAATTAATTAATTCCTATAATTACTAAATAATATAAATTTGACATGACGTTATAACAGATTCGAAATTGTCAACCTTTTAAAAATTAATAAATATTTACATATTAGTGATAAGGGTTCATAATATGATAGTTGATGCAAAAAGATAGGGCCTTAGGGCACTCCCCTTCTGCCATAGCAGTTCTTTCTTCAGATGCAAAACAATTATTAAGATCCTCACGAATCCATATCCCAGGATTTCAGGTTACTTTAATCAAATGATAACTCAGATGCAGAGAACTCCACTGTTATCCACCTCAGGGTTTTCTGGGCATACTTGCTTCAAAAGTGCTTTCTAGGCTTCTACTTCACTTGGCCAGGTATTCCTCACTGTTCCTCAGGGTTGCCAGAGCAGTTTGATATTCCCTTTCTTGGGGATGGTTTGAACCGTGTTAGGCATCCTCGTGCTTGTCGTGTCACAACAAAATTCTTGGTCATTGGCTTGTATTTATTCGGTGATGACTTGTTAGCTTTTGTTTAAAAAAAACTCATGATCATGATGAGTTGAATCAGCAAAGTAGGATTTGATTTAACTTAGTCATCATGTTTACCCACAAAAACCGGTATGATAGCGAGTTAATATGCGAGATTATTTTTAAGGCGAAGTAAATAAATATTCAAATAATTAAGCAGAACACAATTTTATAATATGCTACAAATACCACAGCATCTCTATTTTCAAAATTGTTTCATTTAGTTTCCATTGGGGTACGAATATATTGCTTCTTGAATTAAAAGATATTTCGCAAGATGAATTAAAAGATATTACGAATATGACAATGAATTGCATTTGATATCTTTGCAAAATTTTATTTTGGTCTAGAGACCGCAATAAAATAAACAGTCCGATTGACAGAAAAGATTAATCATACCTAATTTGCCGAGAAAACGACGCCTTGACAAGTCACACCTAAATCTCTTCCTAATATACATATTTTAAGACTGGAATGGTACAGTTCTTTGTTAGATTTTATATATCGCAGTGCTTTAGTGGACCTACTAACGTGCATATTATGGTCATAACGACTTTCTACTCGTATATACATTTGTTTAACTTTTTAGCGGATGCTCCGATAGCGGCCGGCAGTTCAACACTTTCCCGGCAAACTGTGCCGGCAATAAAAGCATACTTCATTTACATTTTCTATTAATCTATTCGTTTTTGACCTAATAAGAGAGTGGTTTAACCGGTAGTTTATTTAAGTACTGGTATGGTAAGCGTTGTATACAGCGATCATGCATAATCTAGAGAATATACCCTGTACATGTGTCCTACTTTCAAGGTGCTCTTTTTTATGAATTCTGAAATGTTCATGGTCATCAATGATGTCATGTCATAAGACGTCTTATCTTTGTTTTATCATCTTAGTTAGAAATGCTCGTATTATACCAATGCATAAGTAACATTATGTACACTATAACACCGTGAACTAATAAATAGACTCGCATCTGCTACTGGTATGAAGCTGATCTCTCAAAACCTCAAAAGTCTATAAATCAATATCTATATGTATATAAAATGTAGATGTAAATGTAAAAAATCTATGCCTTTTGTACATCTGCTTGCTTCTATAGAGCCGACTGAGCTAAAATCTCAAAAGCGGCCGAAAATAGATCCACATCAATATTATTCTTAGCTCCATTTAGATTACAATGTCTCAACTTCGAGCACTCTCGCCAACATCACAACAGACACTTGAAAAAGCGAGCCTTTCTCCGAAAGGAATACACATGGAACGGTGGGTAACTTGAGAAGAGAGAAGTGAAACATCGGTACCGCTTTGAGATTGATGTTAGTACTGAACGTAAAATAATCAAGTTACAGAGTGGCACATATGATATTCTTTTCTGATTGAAAACTTGTTCTGAATAAAAGAGAGCGAATGTTCCAGTAATTTTACCCTATTTTATGCGAACTTACTAGTATGTGGAGTAAAACTCATGTAATATCATAGATTTTTCCTAACGTCTGTTGTTCCATGGTAGGTGCAGATCGGTGACCATTTAATGTTCTGTATCCGTGACTTTGACCCCTTGAGTTGGCTGAGAAATCTATTTGGATCTATTGAGAAAGTACAGCTTGTCTCATATTAATATATTGCCGATGTAGACGAGATCGTGTTCCTGTTTCTTTCACAAGTAGATTATGAAATACAAACAAATGTGGCACTGTAATTATCTCGTCATCATCGAACGTCAATGACGATTTATCATAGCTTTCTTGTGATAAATATTCCACATCTCTACAGTTCACGTAGTTACCACATACATGAAGCCGAGCAACGTCCTGATAAAACATCCATAGAGTGTTCACGGTGCAGTGTCGAAAGTGAATTATCAACGCCAGTTGAGAGCGTCCGATGAATGCTGATGAGATTCTGACGACTAAGACGCTTATACTGTTGAAAACGTTGGCTCTTACTATTCAAAACACCTTTTAAATCTCTGGGCATTAATGGGTAAACGCTAGTAGAGCATCTTGCGTTGCACTTCATTTGCATTGACATGAAGCTTGTGTCAGCACAGTAGCTTTCACGAAAGTAATAAGGTGTATTTTGGCATTTGGCAGTTATCACACCACCAACACGGAACACCAAGGAACATTTTTACACTAAGATTGCCTTGAGAAAACATTTTCGTCGCCGTCAAATAAATTGCCACAGTATTCAACAATCGATGCTATATCGACCATTAAAAATTTTTGGCAATCATCCAAGAAGCGCAGAGAAAGAGCAAATTGAATAAAAGTATTCCTAATTTATCAGTGCCGAGAAGCAGCAGGGTCCCGAAAAAATGTAAACCACGATTCATGTTTCTGCTAAATTGAAAAAAAAGTTAAAAACAAGTTTTTTTTACTGTTTACTTACCGAAACTATGAGTCAGAAGATTTAAAAATTGCGTCAATCGTGTAAGTAGTTCTTTAAATCAATTAAATAGGTATATTACACCTGTTACTTTAGTAGTATCCTTCAAAAGTAAAAAAAAATGTTATAAAGGGAGAGAGCATAAAAAATCTTACCGCTACGCTACTAGCATCAGCAAATGAGAAGGCTGCGAAAGGTCAACAACCAATGACTCATTATGATTGCGTTGCTATACCATCTCGTTGCTAAGGCTTAGGGCGGCCACCTGCGATTGTTTGATGCTTGGGATAAAGAAAAATCTCGAAACATTGAGTCATTCGACAACCACAGGAAGTTTATTTTGACACATCATCATACAAATTAGAAGGAAGGAAATGGACGGAAAATTGGTATACATATTTACCAGTGTCGATTTGCATTAGTAAGAAGTAGTATACTGTAACACATACGTCAGCTGTTTTTCTAGTATTTTTTCAAGTATGAATTTACTCGTATGACGTTCTTTAATCATGATCAGTCTAGTGAACATGACCTATTGATGCAGAAAAGATACTCATTTGCATCGATGTTGATTTTTCCTAATGTGGTGCCGAGCTTTTTAGACGCCCTTGCTTTACTTTCTTCTTTGTGTACTGAGGATACAACACGAGTTAATTACTTACTTAAATCTGAGCTCTCGTTGCAAAACAGATTCTGCAGATAAAATGGGGGCAGTATTCAACGCAGCGTAATTGCCTTACCGTACATTGAGACCAATTAAGCATTTATCCTCATATCTTACTCCACTTAAGGGCTCTAAAGCTTTAAATCAAAGTCTAGAACACCGCATAGTTTCTTTACATTCAACCTGGCGTGCTCAAGAGCGCATTACTTTATCGCCGAGGGACTAGAGGCCGGTCGAATGCATACTTTCAGGGTTGTTTGGATGCCAACGTGCATAAAACATGTTGGATCTTAAATGAGATGGATGTTGCTGAGTTATACGTTCTTTTATGCTTTGAAAGTTACGCAAATGATACGTTATCTTATTTTCATGCTACGTTCTAAATATAAAGTATGTATACCAACAAAGAAGTTTGAACAAAATCGATCCGAATGGTTGGAGCCTGACAAAGACTGGGATTTAAATCTTCAAGTTGCAGACGTGTTTGCAAGAGAAAGTTTGTATTCGGCTAGACATAGTACACTAAAACAAAAATTACTTTACGGATATGGTTGGCGAGTGTTTTTTTATTCTCTTATTCCAGAATTGTCGTAATGATTATAACGTATTTCATGCACTTATTGGCCACTTTAGCTTTTTTACTGGGTAATACTGTTAGGGTTTTTTTAGTATCTTAAGAGAAATAACAGCATAAAACAAAAATCAGTAGTACTCTCAAAAGCCCATTCGTTTCGGGCTCTGCGCAGACATTCTACATGATGTACGAATAAATTATCTCCAAACAATTTGTCATGTGTGTGTGTAATCCCCGTAGAAAGTTAAATCCTAGCTGCCTCACCTTCGCATATTGCTTTCTTGAACCAGTCTCGGCTTTCGATGCCATCTTACCGTCGAAGTGTAGACAAATAAGCAAGGTCAACAGCTTTCACTGTCGTATGCGATGTACTTATCGGTTTAACTTATCAACTGTTGCCTCAGGTGTTCCCATTGAAGCATGTACATAAGTTCCGGTGCTTTCGATTAACGAACGCACAATTTTAGTCGTTTATTTTAATCGAATGATTGTGTAATGAGTGTTATGGATCAACTTTCGTATACTCGAATGGGGTTTATTCAAGAACGTTTATTTATATTAAGCTTCTTGAAGGTAGACATAAAAGAATTGGGCCTACGTAGTGGCCATGCCTGAATCCACTCAGTGGGCATCTTTGTTACTGCAAACCTTATACGCCCACTGATACGTCATCATTTGCTTTGTTTATACTTGACTTATGCATTCTACTTGTTTATACTATGTCTGCTCTGCCCACGTAGCTTTAATATCAACTTCAGCGATACGAAGGCGTTTGTTTAATACGTGTTTTTAGGGTTCGCTTCGCTGTCCGTCCGTCCGTCTGTCTCCAGGCTGTATCTCATAAACCGTAATAGCTAGAGACATTTTCACAGATGACATATTTTTGTTGCCGCGACAACAAATCCTAATAACCGAAAAAAAAAATTAAGGAGACTTCCCATACAACAAACGTGTTTTTTTTTGCTGTTTTGTTTGCTCGTAATTAATAGCGGCAACACGTAGAACCTTTGAAATATTCACAGAATATTTACTCATAAAATAAATGAAAAAGACTAAATAAAAAAATATTTCGGGGGGCTCCCACTCCCATACAACAATATTTTTTTGCCGTATTTTGTTCGAAATTAATAACAACATCTTGAACGAATGCTGAACAGAACCCTTTGTGCGCGAGTTCGACTCGCACTTGGCCGATTATTAAAATACTGATGCATGAAACGGAAATATCGTATCCCGTATCCGATTTTTATTAGACTTCGTAATCATAAGTACTTAGGTAACTACTTATTTTATTATATAATAAATTTAATTTATTACAGGAGTGCGATTATTATTGACACGTCATGCATGTGTTTGAGATAAATTCCATACATTTATATTACTTCCGTGACTAAACAATTAAAAGTTTTTTACTTACAATGTCTTGTTGAAGTCTTATCAAAATTTTCATATCAGTTCCTTACATTGACGATCAATATTTTTTGAATGCACTTTTAAAGCGTAATCGATCTAGGCGATGTAATTTCGTGTGATTGGACACTTTATATATACATATATATTCGTTCAAAAAGGATGCGAATGAGAAAATGTGCATCGTCTATTGTATAGTGCCGTTACTGATAATATTCAGAACAGCTATTAACACATTATTAATACATATTTCATACCAGTCAAACAATGTCGTGGACGTTTTGCGACCAATTTCATACCTCGTTTATTGTTTAAAGTTTACAATCGCCTGTCGTTCTCAGACTAAACGAGTAACAGTTCGTATTAATTGGATACGTTCCATTGAACAGCATAATCGGTGAACTATGAGGGCTTTAATGGAACGATAATATTGTAATATCGTTTATTGACTCACTGACGTTAATTACGCAGTAATGTTACGTAATATTTTTTGTGACAAGTTGCAATAACTATCGATAATACTGACCTAATAAAATATGCAAAAATGTTTAACGTATAGAACACGTACTTATTGAGATTAGTTTTACAAATAAAGGAATCAAGAACACGCACGTTTATTGATTTCTTTATTTGTATAACGATTCGCTTATTTTTTAATTCTTTTCGAATAAGCGTAAAAAATTGCATGTAGTGTGAGAAAAAACACATCCATACAAAAATGTAGTAGGACAGTCCAGCCTCCTCAATCCACGAAAGCATCAACATCAAAACAGAACAAAACGCATGTTAAATACACTAAAGCCGTTGCGTGATACGATTGCCAGAGGGGCTTTGATTAATAGCTGACTATCGCTGGTTGGGGCGACAGATGTTCGATGCGCTCCAAACACTAAGCGAGCGGCTCGTGAGCTTGCGGCTATTGTAAAATTGCTAGCTGTTAAAAACGAACTCTGTAAATGTAAAACATGACCAATCAAATTGGTGCTTTTTATACTTGAATAGAAATGTCATATTCGAGTAACGCGTCTGTTGTGCCAACAACAAATGGAATACGCGTTTGCCTTGACGCGTGCAGCATAGGCATTTACGCGTCTGAAATTGTTGATTGCATTGAAAAGACGCGTTGTATGCACTGTGTTAATTGCTCCCAATTAAATTTGTTAGTTGCCCGTAGTTTATTCTAACTCTATCTTAACTTGATTAAACTCTCACCACTTGTGCTTGTTACAGACTCTGGACTTCGACAGAGATGGGTTGACGAAGTTAAAAAAGGCAATCAAGGCGATACACAACTCCGGAAATGGTAAGATATATTATTTCTAGTACAAACTTTGTACTGGCTTGATCCATATTGCTTGATTTGATTAAAAGCTCTCTCATCTGATTCGTTATTTCTTCAGACGGTTCAGAAAAACGTTTGCGAACGATACGAGCACCCTTACGACCCTTAATTATATTTGACTAGCTATTTGTATTCTCATCTCTCGTGCTGCATTATCTAGGCGACAGACAAACGAGCCCACACTAAATATAGTCATATATTGGAGGAAGTGTACGGTATGAATAGAAGCGGGGCAGAAACAGCTGAGGTTATATCCGATGCATGTTCAGACGACATAGCTATCTTAGTATAAGAATTTGTCAGTTTTGATGACACATTCATCTTCAACTTTAATTGTATTTGCTAGTTTGGTTAATTCTACTTTGTGCTTACTCGTACATCTTATTTATTTTGAAATTTCTTATACGTTGATTAAATTCACAATTTTAACTTACATACCCACATTAATTTAGTAGAATATATACTTAACGAATCATAGTTTGATGTCCTAAATACCACAATACAGGACCAATTATAAGATACATATGTACTCATGGGAAATATAAACTACCTTGGAAGTATAAACTTTAAAACATAAAATAATTTTGACATCGCTTCAGGCAGTTTTTGAGAAATCGAATGAAATCGAGGAAAATTCATTTTCAAAAATCGTCGATATAATCTTGTTTTTTTAAGTCAAAAAAGTACTTGATTCAAGATTATCTGGCAACAATAATTTTAAATTTGAATAGTTATTGATCCTACAGAGAGAAGGTAGATAGATGACTGTAGCAACATCTATGATTCAAAACTATTGATTGTCTTAGCATCTCGCTACACACTGCATTTATTGTACCAGTCCACATCTGTGTTTTCGTTTTATAGTATTCGTTAGTCAACTAAAGGAGAATGTAGTCTTTCGGTTCTGGTTAGCTGCCAAAATTTTATACGCACTTCATGAATTTGAATTTAATTAAACAACAAATTAAATTTATATTCATAGTTACTAGTTCATTCTGTCCTAATACTAAATCAGTCTTGCGAGATCAGTCTTGTAAAACTTTTTGTAATCTAGTTACACACTTGAGTAGCCTGTAATACAGAAATAAAATATCTCCGTAATCACATCATGCCACTCTAGATTTATGCAATGCATAGATTACCAGATCATTTAGATACCTCAGTTATACAAAAAAAAGTTTTGTTTTTGCAAAGTACGTCAACACCTTCACATAGTACTGCATATATTCCACAGGTCTATCTATCGCAGAACCGGCTTCCTAGGAGGAAAGGCCGTTCAACTCGTTGAACTAGAATGACCCAAATATCGCAACGAATAATACTTGCCTATAAGTGTTCGATGAAGCATTACTTGTAAACACTTTTACTAACCTTGTTATTGCGCATACGTGATTATAATTAGCTGATGAATGACTTGACTTGTGATAGTGAACTCAAACCGCTTTCTTTAGAAGGTATTTGCGAACGAAGATTATAGTTAAGTTAAATTAATATTCATCCTAGTTTGTAAGGACCTACAACTTTATCACCTTCGCGTATTTTATTTTGTTAACATTTCGAATTCTATTAAATTCAACATAATTTCTTCTGAAGTTTCTCTAGAAGAATATACTCGTAACTACTGTTTTTTTTGTAAACAGTATTTGGATTGACATGGCAGGGGCACTGCCGTGACTCTAGATTGTAATCAAGTGATATTAATTAAGCGATCTATCTAACATGTGAAATGCTATTTATCGAGAGGTAAACATATATAATTTTGTTTCTTATTCCATAAATATATAAAGCCGAATTTATACAATTAAACTTCCCAAATACACTTCATGTAGTTAGTCACTTCATGAAGTTATTTGTGTTTAATCAAATGGTGTAACAAAATAAAACTGTATATTGCGCTATCTAGCCTTAAATTAATTTCCCTTCATGTTCGAGTTGTCAAAGAAAGTAGGTCGAACGTCTGGTTTCGCTAGCAAACGTGTTACCAGGCATATTGGATTATTGTTTCCAACCTCAGGCCAGATAACTCGAAGGGGTAAACTGGCTCACACCTGTCCCGACCATGTTGCGAATGGGAAGCGCAACGTGATTGAGTTTTATTTTAAAAGACTGTTCGTGTGCTAGATAGGTGCCAAATTCGTATGTGTAATATTTGGCACAATAAATGATTGAAATAAAAAAGGCGTGTCATTGTAAATACGTACCTACTAATGTGATAAATAAGACGAATTCCTTGAACACAATACAGTACCTACAATATTTCTTTATTGTACACCAAAAACAAAATATACAATAAGATATAAACAAGAACAAAACATTGGTAGTACATTGGGCGGCCTTATCGCCTAAAGCAATTTCTTTCAGGTAACCTGGAACACCAATGTATCCAACCTTTTGTTCATAGAAATACCTATGTGTAGATAATGTTAAAGGCATTCTCAATACAAGTCAGGCAGGACATACATAAGTACATGTAGACATGCCATTAAGTAGTTGAATAACAATATTTTTTATCTCTATTGAGAACACCAGGTTCTTCGCAAAACAATTCCATCGCGTGCTAGGGTCTGTTTATAGTTTATATAGCGAGCACAAGCGCTCGTTTCGATCGGAACTGGTCGTACGAGTTCGGGTCAGCGTCGGCGGGCGCGGGCGCAGCTGGCAAGGTCGTATGCTTCGCGCACGCGCCTGCAAAAACAACCAATCAGATTATCTGACATTCCAACACAATGACAGTGTTTAGGAAACAACCGCTCTAGACACCGAGTTGAGTTAACGAAAAGATTCTCCACTTGTTTCCAAGATATGTAGATATTGATGTTCTTGAAAATTTTATGTTCATTGTTATGGATTCGTTCCAAAAGTTTAAATGGTTCTTGCTATCTGAATGTATTCGAGTTTTGGATGCCATATCAGTTGTCTGAACTGAGTTCAAATTTAAGTTAAATACAACTATAAAACGTGTATAATAACATGCAGTCTGTTGCTATGTGTGTTTTACGGGCGTCTCTCCAACGACTGACGATCGCCAACGAAGTACGCCTTGCGTCCTCGCAATTTTAACGCTGCACCGACGCAGTAGTAGTAGTATCGTGTGCGCAACATTAACGTCGCTTTCAGCAGACGTTAATGCTCGCCACGCGAAACGTCGCGTATTTCCAACGCTCGTATAACGTCAGTGGGATAGCGGCCGTATCATTATTTTTTAATCACCCTTGACAAAGCAAAAACCCTTGATGTAAACAAAAAAACGAAAACGTGACGCAATTCGATAATACGATACACGCACTATCAGCCTATTTATTGTCTTGGAAACCAAAAGACCGTAACCTACTTTGGTATTTTAATTAGTAACTTTGTCACAAAACACGGAAACACTTTCTTTATGGTAAACCTTTTGTCTGACATTGGAGCGTTAAATTTTGATGAAAGCCCTAAGAGGACGCTTGAACCATGCTAAGTAGAAAACTGAGCTCAGGGAAATTGAAAGGCGTTTGGTTGTTCTATCATTTAATATTCCAAAAGCGTCGGTGGCATCGAGGAGTCTAGGCTCATGTGGGCTGCGACACGGATCTTCGTGACTCTTTCAATGCTGGTCCGGACACCGCGCCTCTATTTCTATACTTTAAATAAGAAACTTCTTATTTTTAAATAAGAACCCCGTCCCGGGATCCCTACTAAATCGATGAATGGATGTTATTTAAATATGAAAAGCTTCCCAACTCGACTTACTTTAGAAACAAGAAACTTCACAGCATCTGATTAAATTAAATTGTTTGAACCACAAACTTCAGAATTTTTAAGTGCTTATGTTTCTAGATAAGTTAAAATTAAAATACATAGAGTATAACTTATCCCGTCTAAAACAATACATGCAATATACTGCCGCAAAAAGTTGTGACATCGAATGTTAACCAAGTCGGTTCATTCAATACCTACTCGTATTTATCTATGGGAGTAAATACACAACCGCTTTGTCATAAATTGATACTTTGTTTAGGAGCTGATACAATTTTGTAGTAACCATAATTATAAATATTGTTCTTTATTTCTTTAACAAATATAGTGACTTGGCAATTGCACATTTTTACAATTACTAGGATATAAATCTTTTAAGCATTTTATCAATATTTAAATTTTGATTGTTTCGTAAGTAGGTAATCTCATACGGTGAATATAATAAACTATGTATATATATGGGACAACATCCACACAAATAGAAACTTTCAAAGTTAACCGTCAAAGGTGAGTTACGAGAAGCTAGATAGAACATTACAGTCTCTCCAAACGTAACTAATCCGAGTCTGAAACTAATTAAATGTCCAGCATCTCAGAGAGACAAGATAAAGCGAGTAAACTTAAAGCTACGATGACACTAAAAAGATAAAATCCTAGGGAAAATTGCATTAAATATACTTACTGATACCTACAAAAACTTTGTTAGTTTTAATCTTTACTAGGTACCAAGAAATTTACTGTGCATATTTGATCCGATCGCGAATATTATCACAACACAAATTTCATAAATGGGAAAAGTGTACGTTACTTCATTTGATTTTGTACTTATTCCACACAATTCCAATACCTTGACTACTTTTATTCCAAAACACATTTCTTCAAGCATCGTAACGGTTCTGACGATATAATTATTTGTCCTGATAGATTGTGAGAATAGGCAATAAATCTGTTAGTGTTTAGAAAAACGCTTTTACCGTTTAATAAATAGCTATACCTAATTATAAAAATATATAGTTCTGAAATATGCTTTATTACCTGTGGCTACAGGTAATCTAAGGACTAACGAAACGACCATTCTAGATCAAAGAGTTTAGTATTCTCAACCGTGAGGCAAAAATGGCTGTCACGGCAGTCGCCTACGGGATAACTTTAACTATTGTCGTTACCTTTTCCTGTTATTATGTAAGTTGATATGTTTGCCTTCACTCATAATTATTTTATTTCCAGCCCACGTGGATAATGAAATGTATCTGGCGCGGGCGCTGGAGAGGCTCGGCGGGAACGCTCTCACGAAGGATTCCGAGCCTGATATCGGAGCAGCATTCCTGAAGTTCGCCGTCGTCACAAAAGAACTATCGGCTCTAATGAAGACACTGGTAAAAATACTATTTGTAAAACTTTACACGGTGAACGTTTAATTCGTGATTTGTAAGTTTTAGTATCCTTCTAAAATACTATCAACAGCTGAAGTGGATATACAAATATATGCATACAATATACAGCAAAAATTCCAGTGGATAACACACAAAACTGACATAAGTCGGTACCAAACAAAAAATCTATGATCGTCTATCTATCTTCTATATATATATAAAAATAGTAAGTCCTGACGGACTGACTGACTGAGCTTATCTAGGAATTGACGTAATGCCTATACCGCTGAATCTAGAGATATGAAATTTGGTGTTGGGGTGTACCTACTAAGAAATGATTATTGGAAATTCAACCCCTAAGGGATTAAAAATAGGGTTTCAACGCAACAAGGGGGCAACGCCGTGGGTGACAGCTACTAGTTATAATATATACTATCACTTCGTTAAGATGATGATAAATTACTATGAATGGTTAGTCTAAAATTGCGTTAATAGCTTGTACTTTTGTCCACGTCCACGATGGAATCATTTATCTTCCTGGAAAAAGTTTTGATTACTTTGCTATTTTCTTTGTCAGTGACCATCCAAGTTTGAAGCTATAACTTTGGCTTCGCCATTTTGTTGATTGCCAAAGTCTTCGCATATTGTGGTCTTAATAAAAAATCGGCCAAGTGCGAGTCGGACTCGTGCATTAAGGGTTCCATACCATTCATTATCTATTTAACATTACTTCAAGTTTCTGTTGTCGTTTATTAATATGGAGCAAAAATCACGATTGTTGTATGGGAGCCCTCTTATATATTTATTTTATTCTGTTTTTAGTATTTGTTGTTATAGCGGCATCAAATATACTTAAATCATCTATAAAAATTTCTACTGTCTAGTAATCACGGTTCATGAGATACAACCAAAGACATGCTTTGCTTTTTCCATCTTGCAACGCCTTCTCGTTTAAATAAACGCAAAATATAAAGAGAAATCTTTTTTAAAGCAGCCAAGACCGAACTCTTCTTGAAACTAATACTAAATTCCAAATTTTAAATCGTTTAAAACTTCGTGCTTTAATGTTGGTTGGCATTAACTGACTACATGCAGTGGCACTAGCGTTGTCCTACTTTTGTCTTGTTTGCACGAAACGGTAAGTAATACTCGTACGGCCATCGAGCGATTCAGAATTGTGCAAAACTATAATGTTACCACGTGGATGTGTGCACATACTAGAACTCGTGGTTCTATGAAATTATAACTACGTCCTGTAACAATATTTTCTTGATCTTTTTTGATTTGTCGTTTATTAATCATCTAGCATCCGATAGAAAGGACATGCTACATCAATTGGCGTTCGTGGCGAATTTGTTCTTTGGGATCATCATCTTCATCTCATTATTCTACTAAGATGTTCTTACCGTCACTGCGTCTATTCTTTGAGTTGTCTCGAATCATAGCTTATTATTATGTGTAACATGCATTATAGTACTCAATATGACTTAAATAATGAAATTGATTTTTAACTTGCTCTACTTTTTTACTCATTGAGAAAAAGTGCACATCGAGATACATAAGCATTTTATCAATGCTAACGTGTTTCTTTGCATAACCGATTACGCTACGCTAGTGAGAGATAACGTGATATAAAACTGTAATATGTACGTCGAAACAGAACGATCAATAATGTTAATCATTTTACAATTTTGTACATAACGTTATTGATATTTTTACTAGGGCCATTATAAAAATGAACTAAATTCTTTGGTAAAATAAATCATCTCGCAACGAAGCTACAGAGAGTCGAAAATACGGAGAAAATGATGGTACGACCGTGCTTCTGTTTTGCTCGACTTGGCGAGGGTACTACCGTGCAACAGATATAAAAAAAAATAGTGAAAAACAATTCACTAAGCAAATATTTCAATTACTTTGTATGTATAAACCAACGTACCTATTAAACCGATCTTATTAGACCGACCAGCTGGAAAGTAAACCATAAAATAATAATGTATAGGTCAAGGTCTCGTGTGTCGCTGAGAAATTAAAGAACATACATAAAAATAACAAACCTCCATTTTTTAATTCCGTTAAAATTATTTACGTTATCGATTATAACATTCAATCTCGCTCCGATCTAGATAAAGCGAATATTCCAACGGTTCTCATTCCATTCCCGACGCCTCAAACCAATCAAATTCTGTTGCGAATACGAATAGCCCACTGGAAATTAACACTATCGGGGGCGCCCTGCGGATGTCTCGCGGCCATCTCTCGTAGTGAAACGAATGGAAGTATCAGCTATTCAATTTCTCTTTAGAACCCTATCGCAATCAGAGTAATCAGACACAGACTGTTGATAGTTTAGTGCTGCAAGATACGACTTTTGAAGACTGCAGTGTGCATAATATTTTGTTTGATGATGTATGTGTGTTTACTGTAGCCTACGAGTATTTGTATTTCCATTCGAATAATTTCTAAAACCAAACAAACCTCTCCAACCAAATTTTAAACTCGAAACTCTGCTCGCGATATTATGGGGAAATGGGCAATCAGAATTAAAATTCCGATTGCTATTTCCTAATTTAATTTTATATACCTTATTACAGTGAAGGAAAATACATCAAACATGAATAAAAAACCACTTTGAATTTTCTTGGTTGCCTACTTCATAATGGAGCCCTCAATTCAAAGTTAGGATTCTATTTAATATTTTTTCATCAGCAGTCGTTCGTAATGATCGCGACCTCAGCGAACATATCTAATGGAAATCTGTTTGAAATATTGCTGATCAAAGCTTTCATAATAAAATTCAGGGTCATTTGACGTAAACGTTTTTGGCTGCGGGTATTGACTACCCGGGCTGGTGGTATAATACCTTGAGATTGATTGTTAGCTAAGCAAGTCTATTTGCACAGTAATAACATTATTCGTATTAGATCAGTATTGATTTGATTGCTTCTCATATGTCGATCACACATGCATAGCACAGGAAATAGTCGTTATACTAAATACGTAGACTAAGGACTATATAATGGTGGCTCATAAAGTAGTAAGTCGTATGTCCTGATAGCATTTTTAGCATAGCATAGCATAGCGAAGGGGCTCTGCTTAGGTTCTGGCAAAGGATTTACCCCATACACAACCTTAAATACAAGTTCTAATTATATAAAAAATGTGCCAAGTGCGAGTCGGACTCGCGCACTAAGGTTTCCGTACAACATTCGTTCAAGTTTCTACCTGTTGTTATTAATATAAAACAAAAAAAAGGAAAAAAAATTATAAGAATTAGTACAGCAAACGTGATTTTTTGCAGTTTTTCGTTAGAAACTTGAGCTAATGTTGTATACATAATAGTTCGGAACCCTTCGTGCGCGATTCCGACTCGTCCCGATTTTTTAGTCTCGATGTTATTGTAGTTGCTAAGTCAACATTTCGCAAAAGTGCCAGTATTTCGGTTATCAGTTTGCTGAACGATCGTAATGTTTTCTTGGAAAAGTTGAACGATCCCGAGTAAAATCGCTTCAACGATTGACGTAACCACTGTGTGTGCGTGGGCGCAACCGCAGATTTGCTCGCAAATGGGTCAGGGTGATGAGACCTGGCTAATGTTGCCAGGGGCGTATACACAGCGCTGTATTGTTCTTGATAAACTATTTCTCGTTATACCAGTCGGTTGTATTCTAGAAGCTCCCAACCATAGAATCAGGAATTCCTATTGTGACTTCTTTAATCTGTGCTCCCAACGACGTCCCATTTGTAAAATTATGATAAGTAGTTTGATCAGATCAGAGAGCGGTGCAACTCTGTATAAGATAGGAGTTTCTTTACATTGGTATGGTAAGGTAATTAAGGTTATTGTTCTGAGGATGAGATTAACATACCTACCGCTCAAATACATAACCATTCCTTTTATTCTGTCGTAGTCGAGTAAAAATATATCAGCGATATTTTTGTTTTCTTTGAATTTTTAAAAATACTTTCATACATAGTCGCCATTACTTCAGCAACCGTGAAACGGTAGAACGGGTGCTGGTTAGGATTAATTTTAGTCCTGCTAAACTTTCGCACTTAATTCTCAATCCAACTCATCGTTTCTTACTGTATTCTACCAACACCCACTTGTTACTCAAGGGTGAAACTCATCCAATTCAACTTCATTCAAACTTGCGAAGTTGTAACCTCGCCCTCGCTCCAAATCTGCACTCCTTCATATAACACGCGTACAGTTGAGTTTGCGTTTCCGGGGAGTTTGCACTGCGCAGAATCCCTGGCCTGTCCTTGACACGATGCAATCCTTTGTCCTTCCACCAGCCTCGGACCGCTCAGGGTCTTGAAATTGGAGGTTGTTACAAAAAATATCATCAACTGACGTCATGCACGGTTTTATTTGTTATCATCGATCTTTAGTGTTAGAGGTGTAGGTTTTATAATGAACAGTTATCAAGAATTTGTTTATTAGGGTTCCCGTAAATACATTGTATTGATGGATGTTACTTTTACTTTAATAAAACAAAGATGAAATGTTTGAAAGGTTTGGAGTCACATCAAGATTGAGCCACTATACGTTGCGGTAAGCAACGTATAGTTATATATATATATATATATATATTTACACTATTAGGTTGCGAAAAAAAATTATTCAGCAATAGTATGCATAAATATGTACAAATACAAAAATGTGCTTAAAATACAAATACTTATTATTATTACATTGGCTCCCAAAACACAGTAATTCAGTTACTTGTTTGGGAGTCTTTGAATTCGTCATTTTAAGTACTAAAAGCTTCTGGGTAAATAAATTATGTATCTGTATTTTTTCAACGTTTTGAACAAGCGCTTACAATCGGAAAGCGCTCGGAAAATTATGAAAACATAAACATCTTTAATAAAATATACTACACAAAATGATTCATCAGTAACTTGTGGCGTTAGGTACACGGCGAGTCGGCAACTTGTCGTGTTTCGCATGAAGTATTCTGAAGCTCCTCGGTCCGTTTCACTCCCCAAACAGTGTCTGTTTAGAGCTATACTCAGTAGATCTACTGGACATTTTAACAAAATTTTCTAGTTTTTATTTCAATTACAGGGCTGTATTTGGCTACCATCTCGCTTATTAGTAGACGATGTTGTGGCCGAAGATCCTGCACAATCCTGGAAGATAGTGGTTCAATCTGACTTTGAACAAACCTAAATTATACTTTTAAGGATACAAGATAGATAGCAAAGAATTTAATACTCGGTCTTTTCTGACTTGGAACGTTGAATATAATACATAGGAATATCTACGATGTAGAGTGTAATTTTTGTTTGTACTGGAATGGAAATAGAGATAAATATTGAAAGTTTCAGACGTTCAGTAAAATCTTTTATCATATTCGTATATTAGACTATTAAAGCCTATATCAAAAGAAATTCGTCTTCGCCTTTGGGTAACATTAAACTCCGACAATTTTCTGTAAGCTCCTAAGCACCGTTTCAATATTTAATTTCGTTCTGCTCCGTCCTAAATATTTAATTCGTTTACCGGAATCTTTGGTCGTAACCATTTTATGCTCTGTTCAACAGGCGTTTGGTTCAAACAAACAATTTAAAGAAATTTGGGATTTGCTTGACATTCCGACTGGGATTGTGAATTTACTCGAAATCTACATTTGCAAGTTACATATTTTTTTTATAAAAACTACAGGGCAAGTAAGTAGCTTTATTAACAAAAAACGAAACAACAAAATAAAAAATTGCGGAAAGATTAACTATAGACCCATAATATCTACCATCATTTTTTACCGGCGTAGTGGTATAACAAAGCGAAAAGTTTAGCCCACTGAGGTTGGATTGCTAGGCAAAAGTTAGAATTGCTTCCTCGTATGCGCAGATTTTTGTATACAATACAATATATCTTTGTTTCACACTAAGGAAAATATATACAGCAAATATATTATAATCAAAACATTGGTAGTACATTGGGCGGCCTTATCGCCTAAAGCAATTTCTTCCAGGCAACCTTTGGATGGATCGGACTAACTGAAAATGAATTTGAATGCGTTTGGTTTTAACGAACTCTTGCCACTGCGGCTTGGTTAACTCTCGACTCCATGTCCAGTTTTAACTTAATTCTGAGGAGAACATTCTCCGTTCCTTATTATTATAATTACTTTAAAATTTACACGTTAAAGCCTAAAAAGTCAAAACGCAAGGCAAGTTAACCATTCCATTTATTGTGTGGTTATCCTGGTTAAAATATTGCACCAGTGTTATAACAACTAATAAAAATGTCTACATCCGATATATAACAAGCAGGAAACATAAAATATCCTCAACATGATTTCAATTATGACACGTTAACCTAAACACGATTTTGTAATGAACACATCGTTTCATACTTCAATTTTGCCGGGTGGTTTTTGCAGTCATTTGTTAGAATTATGTTTACCGTGCGAGTTGAAATTAACATACAATAGTCGGGCATATAGATCCCGCACGTGCCCGCGATATAAACAATGATCATTGTTACATCAACATTTCATTACTGAGAAACATTCACATAGTAAAAAGTGTTTGCTGACACAATCATTCGTCTAGTATGCTTTTTATTGCTCATGTTAGTAACATTATTTAGGTACGTCGTCGTACATGTCTTTGTTTTTACAGACTACCCAAAAACGAGTGGGTACATAATTCGAAGGATTTTTTATGTTTTTACCTGATTTTTCGACGACGGCTGGACCGATTTGTAAAGGTATACTTGGAAGGGTATACTTCTCAAGTGATCACATTTAAACTGTATTAAAATCGGTCCAGAGTCTACATTTGAACCTAAATCACTACACAAGAACTTTTTCAGTTCTTTTGTCGCCTGCCGTGCTGTACATCGGTAATAACTTTTACCCGATTGCGAAAGGCACGCCCTAAAGCCTACACAGCTTGTCGTATCTTTATGTGAGTGGTGTCAATAGATTCGTCTTAGTCCTGATAGAGACACTGGGCACATCAAAATTAAAAAAATAATTAATGATGATACACAGGTTTAATGATTTAGCTGTCGGGTTTTTCTCTTTTAGGTAACAGCTAACATTCGTGTATTATTTGGTCCAAATGTTACTTAACTTTGACGATGACTGTATTTTATGAATGTATAAGGGTGTCCTTACTAGTCAATATGTAACTACATAGACACAGTCACAAACACATTTTACCGCATATACCTGTTTCATAATAGTTAAATATTTAAGAGAAAGCGAAACTCTACAAGTTACAAAATGTGTTTAACCTCTTTGTATACGATCAATATTTTAAACTTTAACCGAGACTGTTCCACTTTAGTTCAAAGTGTTCCCATCTTTCACGGCAAGTTCACCGTTCACGGTTCATGTATTCGATGCCTCCAAAGCCTACACTTGTGCAACTTCACGGAACTCTAAAAGCGAAGCTACGTTGGAAATTTAATTCACCGTTTAGATAAGAGGACCGACTTAATCGAGTGTATTACGCTTAATCGAGTGTATTACGACTGGTCACTATGAGGTAATTTGTGTGTGTACCTTAAGAATTTCGGAATGATAACGAAATAAGTTCTCTAATGCGTTACATCTACGAGTATATGTTTAGGGGTGATACCTTGGCTACTTTAGCGCGATCCTATTCACGTGCGGTATATAACGCAGTGCTATTGTGAACCGTAAAATGTTGTGTAGTAGAGTAACGTGAAACCTCGCGTGAATAGGATCGCACTAAGGTAGCCGCGGTAAAGTTCCAGATGATGCTCTACATGTCTACTGAGATGCTCTAGTAAGCTTATGAAAGTGAACGTGATTGTCATCTTTACATACACGCTGGTTAACTTCTGCGTGAACTACTTAGGAAGTAAAATAATATACATAAAATAAGCGGCTATGATCACCAGCAAAGTATCTAAGAAAATTTACATAATAAGCGATCCTACTATTCATAGTAGTTCTACAAATTGACGACCTCGAGATAACATTTATTGCGACTGTAATAAATAAAGTTAAAATCACCCACTTTTCTAGTTTTTTGCTAATCAGAATTCTATCGTTAGGTTGCACTCCGCATGCTCTCCTTATTAATCATCCCCGACGACTAAAAACAATCGAAAAATTCGATACTATCTTCCTGTACGCTTGTACCAACATCCAGACAAACATACATACTGACGATTTTTTTTTCTAGCCATATACAGAAACCCTTTGCCCTCTTCGTCGATAACCGTTATTTGCAAAAGTAACTGAGCCAATGAAGTGTGTTTAAAATTCTGGACTAAGCTTTCACAAATATTACTTTTTAACGAGCGGTTCGCACGAACTACGTGCTTTTGCGAATAATTTATTGCGCAGCATTCGGTTCACTTTACGAGATAACGACGGATACAACATCCAATATATTTTGTGGATGGTCACGTACAATGTGGAAAAACTCATTTTGCGATATAATTGGTTGTGATTCGCTAGTATGTAGGTGCTCTCGTATTGTTTGTAACTCGTATTGTTTATAAACAATATATGTTAGAGTTCAGCGCGACACAGAATTTGGTACATTTACCCTCTCGCTCGCTTATTCTCATTGTTTAAAAAATATAAAATCATTAAACTAAACTCATGTTACAAATAATATTGCAGATGTTTCCATTTCAGATTAATACTCAAAAATTATATTATTAATCAAAATGTTAAATTAAGTACATTTTCTTTGGTAAAATTTTATCAAAATGATTCCCGAAAAAGTTTTTTCCGAGCTATTGTGAAATACAACTTGGCAATTTTATCTAGATAAAATTATAAAATTGCTAGCGAGAGGGCGTATGCTTCGAATTCTTGTAGTTTCTCTGAATGAAGCGTTGCCAATCTGTCTTCTTCGTGTAACAATTAGCAATATGGGCGACATTGTCACGGTTTCATTGTATGCTTCCAACCCTTTGTTCATGTCCCCCAGAGTCTCGTCTGTCGGCGGAACATTCGCTTCATTGATTACATAATCGGCCTCGTAAATGGGTTTCCACTTACCGATACTTTTTCCATGTTTCGTATCTTGTTTAATTGTACTCTGTTGGGGCAATCGTTCAACAGCCGTCCGTGTTAATTACCATATCTGTTTCAAGCGTTAGTTTTGCTGTGTCAAATATACGTCATAACAATCATTGGAGTCGGGCGTTACTTTGTATATGTCTTATTATAAACTGATTTTTTTTACAAAAAATCCGTTTATTATAAGATGCTGTTTGAAGAATGTCTATGTTTTGTCGCTTTATTTTGATGTCAGCGTCACCTTATTATGTTTTTCTCATAATCAGACTTCTTCGATACGTGATTCGCCTTAGTACAGGAGATGTTGACTCTTCAAGCGCTTGATCGAATTGCGAATACTTATGCTTTCGAGTAATATAATAATATTTAATAATGACTGGTTGAAGCGTATATTCTTACAAATACTTATTGTGTGATGGGATATTAAAATATTATACCTGCATCTTCATACCTGTATCATTAGTGAAATTTTATTTTTAAGGTCAGGGTCATCTGTAAATATCATATGCCAATGATGCATCAGTCACGCATCCAAGTTAGTTGCTCAATTGGCATCATTATTCAGATCACGACTATGTGTTTGGCGCCTATTCAGGCGGTGCATTCGCATTTAGTTTCCAAGCGGTGCGGTTTGTCTATCAAAAGGTACGAGTAGTGAAGCAACTGGCATATAGCTACGGCAAGCGCAGCCAAATGCCTTTCAGAATGCAAATGTTATGCAATGAAACAAGCGCGACGATATTTTACGTGATCTAGTATTTCGGTTCTGTGTCGCATGTTAGATATTCGCAGGTTATTTACAGCTCCACCTTGATCTTCGATATTTACAGCTTTTAAATCGTGATTCAATAGTAACATACGTTTTTTTGTTATTTAAACTGAAACCAAACTACTGGACTGATTTTGATAAAATGTATGAGCGACTATCCCTGAATATCCATCTATCTATTTAAAAAATATAGTTAAAACTTACGAGTATTCTTAGTTATTGCATGGCGAAGTGATCGCGTAGCATATATTTGCTACGCGATCACTTCGCCTAATAAAAAAAACATACAGGTGAATTAAGAATCTTTTCGTATTGAACTCGGTTAGTAAATTCTCTGGCATCATTATTCCCTTCACAAATAAGATTCTTTAAATTCCGCAACCTCAAATAACTTAACATAATTGTTCACAGATGCAGAACATTAACAACATAGTAATGTTTCCCGTGGACAGTCTTCTAAAAGGAGATTTGAGGGGTGTCAAAGGTGACTTGAAGCGGCCCTTTGACAAAGCGTCCAAAGACTACGAGTCAAAGTACCTGAAGTTAGAAAAGGAGAAGAAATCCCAGGCGAAGGAAGCAGGGCTCATCAGGAGTGAGGTGACACCAGCGGAGATTGCTGATGAGATGGAGAAGGAGAGGAGGCTATTTCAACTACAGATGTGTGAGGTAAACAAACATCAACGTTTAACAGCTTAAGTATGATAGTGAATTTATTGTCTGATTAATAATCAATATTATAAATGTATACTTACGTAAATAAAGTCATGGCTTTATCTAGTTAGGGTTGGTAGAGACTACATTTCTCTTCCTGCTACGGTCTAAATACAATAATAGTAAAGTATGAATCAGCCTCAACGTTGGTGTCGATTAAAATAACGATCTACCAGAATTTGGATTATGAAGACTATATAAATATTGAGTAGAAAGTTGAAAAACCATCATTTCCTTAGTGATAAAAGCAACAGAGGCCTAATCCTAGAGATCACAAATTACGAAGATCCTTAGTAAATAAATGGTCTTTGTTTAATTCTTCCTCTGTAATAAAGAAGGAGAAATGATTAAATAACTACCAACTTTTTGAAGCGTGCTCTATATTTTACGAATGTTGTTTTATTTGTGTACATTTAAACGCATCCGAGCACTTAACCACTATTTGTTTACATCTGACTCTATACCTACGACTGCCACTTCAGTTTTTATGTGGCAAGTTTGTTTCATCATTGCAGCATCCTCCACGAGGATATGTTTATCCGTTTTAATTACTTGTCTGTTTCTCATTTAGTTACTAACTGCAGTGTTTATTTTATGAGGTTTTTACCTCAATTAGAAATACATATTAGTTCTTCGGCATTGTTTCAGTTCCATCTGGTATTTGATCTAATGTTAGCTATTGTTGTAAGATGTGCCAGGAGTGTCTCGAAGCACATAAAACTTCTTAACATGGTTTCAACGGTCTGCATTCCGATTCTAATCTCGGACTTTAGGAGACTTATCGCCAACTATGCGGATGTATACTTTGACTAAGATATTCTTGGAAGAATACAAATTTTTCCCATCGCGTCTACACTAAAACGCTTTTCGAATTATAATTAGAGCTCAAGTTATTCTTTCTACTAACATAATGTGCAGAAGACTGAGGCTAAATTATTTAACATAAGAGCTAACAAAATTAGACAATACGTTGGCCTGTTGCGAGGTCGTGGCAAAGTTGCCTGATTTATTAATCGCCTCTAACCATTTGTGGCTTCATTCGCGCCCCTGTGGCCACCTGTTGGAATAATAAGTCACTGATTATGATACAGTCTTTTCTCCGTACAGTGCTCGTTACAGATTACATTCCAGTTACTGAGCCCAGCTACCTGGCTATCTGTGTCACAGAATAAATAATAATAACTATGTTCAAATGACCGCTTGTTGGCATCGGATAAATGTTCTCTCCAGGCGAGACGTAAATAAATAATTTGGGCTCTAATGGACTCCAATAAATCCTTACACAAAGGAACGTTATAATTCAATTCAATCGTGTTTACCTTGCGTATCTAATTTTCAAGCTCGGATGAAAGTACCTTTCTGAGCCGTTAGAGTAGTGCGATTCGTGGCCGGACTGTAGCCGTTGTTGACCTTATTTGATGAAAACGTCGATACAACCAAAGCTAAACAAGAATAGGGGAAAAGCCGACATGTAATTTTCCTAAATTGAAATTGCGTACCCACAGACAACAAAATTACTTTCAGGGCGTGGTACATATCAGGTTCGTTAGTTCCTTTATTTCTGACGTCTGACGATGCGACAACGCTAAGGTTCCCTCGTATTTCGTTGGAACATTACAACAATATAACTAAAATCATAAATACCGGTTAAATACATACGCTGCATTACTTTCCAAATAATAAGTCCTCTTTTTCAGTTTTTTGATAATTACGCCGAGTTTGTAGAAAAATGTTTGCGTGGAGAAAACGAAAGACAATACTAATGAAAGACGAGTTTCTTCGTTTATACAGTTGCAAAGAAAATCTAATCTAATACAATATACAATGGCAATAGATCAGCAATCAGTCTGGTCTGGTCTGGTCATATGGCTATGTGGTTATGAATTTTCTAATATAAAACATTTATTGTTTCCACGGTGAAAGCAGATGATCAGTACCTTGTAATACGAAAATGTCCGTTTAAAAAAAAGTAATATGAAGTTTTCCAGACAAGCGTGCTTTGTCGTAGACCGCATAGTCGCTTTACATCGGCATACAATTTCGGCCGTCATCGTGAGCCTATTTTCTATAAAACAGATGAAACTAAGCTAGACAGACAGAGTAGCGGCTTATCATAATATTATTACGTTTAATTTACTTTCTCCGCATCAAACTCTAGACAAAAGGGAAATATGTGTAGCAAGTATACTCTGTTAATCGTGCGTTATTCCATTACTTGTTCAGAAGTTAAAGATAAGGCTCATTCGTCTAATTACCACCGGCTTACCGCTTTTTCCTGTACGAATATTTCATTAGAATTTCCTCAATTACTTTCGCATCCATTTGTTATGTCGAGTGTTGTGGCGTTTGTAATTAGTCCTTATCGTTGCATCCCGGAATGTAATTTAACAATGCGTGTGTAACAATATGTTTGCCAGTGACAGGCATTTACGCTGACTGTTATACGCCATTGTGCTGCGTACCATGATGTTTCCCCACTCTGCATCAAGTTACCATAATGTACAACTTGAGTTTTTTTTTTATAATAAATTAAATTTAAATTAGCATCTGGGTATACGTGCAATTTACCTAATCAAATGAGTGAAATCGTCATATATGACAAATTTCTATAGCTATCTCTTGGCTTTCATTTCCACCTCCGAAATAATATTATTGCGTTGTAATTGCCAAGCATGAGTCAATACATAATATTTGGAAATTCGGCTTAATAGCTAGTAGATAATTAGTACTAAACTCAGTAGCAACATTTTAGGACATGTAATTAAACCAAGTTCGTTTACTACGAGGGCGGAGTGATAAGTCTGGTAAAAAAAAATTTGGAATAAAGTTATCGCAAACTGCATGAAACCTCCATGTTAAACACTCTTTTAAAAGATTAAATTAAAAATTTCAGCCAGTACCGCCGGTTATTCTTTTTTAACAGCTATTAAAGAAAAACAATTGTACGCATTTTCGCAAAGATGGACAAAAGTGAATTTCGTGTGTTAATTAAACATTACTTATTGAGAAAAAAAAGTATTACGGAAACAAAACAAAAGCTTGATAAGTACGGCGACTCCGCTCCGTCATTTAAAATGATTAATAAGTGGTTTACTGATTCTAAATGTGGTCGTACAAGCACAAGTGATGCCCAACGTCCAGGACGACCGGTTGAGGTCACTACTCCAGAAATGATCGCTAAAATCCATGATATAGTGTTAAACGACCGAAGAGTAAAAGTGCGCGAGATAGTTGAGGTAGTAGGCATCTCAGACGAACGTGTGCGCAATATCTTACACCAACATTTAGATATGAGGAAGCTCTCCGCGAGATGGGTGCCGCGTTTACTGAATGTTGATCAAAAACGCGTGCGTGTGACCACTTCGGAAGCAGGTTTGGCGTTGTTTCGACGGAATAAGACAGAATTCTTGCGACGTTTTGTAACAGTAGACGACCCGAAACCAAACAACAATCGAAACAGTGGATTGCTGCGGGTGAATCAGCTCCGAAGAAGGCCAAAGTAGTTTTATCGGCCAATAAAGTTATGGCTACAGTTTTCTGGAATGCCCGTGGAGTTATCCATATTGACTACTTAGAGAAGGGTGAAAAGATTAATGGCGCTTATTATGGCAATTTATTAGAACAATTTCACAGAATTTTAGCTGAAAAACGACCGCATTTGGCAAAGAAGAAGATCCTCTTTCACCAAGACAACGCAAGAGTGCACACCTGCGCGATTGCCATGGCCAAATTTCATGAGTTACGCTATGAGTTGCTTCTCATCCACCATATTTGCCAGATTTAGCCCCTTGCGATTATTTTCTGATTCCGAATTTAAAGAAATGACTTGGTGGAAAAAGATTTAGCTCCAATGAAGCAATCATGCATGAAACCAACGCCTATTTCGAAGAGTTGCCTAAGTCCTATTATATGGAGGGGATCAAAAAGTTAGAGACACGCTGGATGAAGTGCATTGAGTTAGAAGGAAACTACGTTGAAAAATTAATAATATTTTTTAAATAAATATCACTCCTTGTTTAATTTTTACCAGACTTATCACTCCGCCCTCGTACCATAGACATACTTGTATTATTATCACAAATGCCAATATTAAGTTCAGCTGCGGTATACCAACTTACTATCTTACCAAATTTCGTGCTAAACCCAAGTGAAACCCAGCTTAGATTACAGCGTGTTAAGTCTTGATGGCATCATTTATTTTTAGAGCCCAATTTCAGAAAAAATCTCTCGCTGGAATTGGAGCTTCGGCTATTACTAACCAAATTTAATGCGCAGCAATAATCATTTACTTGTAATTTAATGATTGCGAATATTACGTAGTAAGTCATCTATGAAGAATGTAATCGAAAACTGGGGGAAAATGTTTTTGATACTTTTTCTGCTTTACTTGATGACTCCACTCTTGCTGTAGAGTAACCGTCGCCTATGCCGTTATTAATGCTGAAAATGGCCTTTGTACCTTTGAAGTACAAATGCATGTTGGCAATGATAGTGCTCTACCGTTATGACGAAAACAACGCCAAATAAAATGCAGTTCTTCTGGACAGCAGCCAAATTAATTCTTTTAACATGACTTGTTTGGGTATAACGAACTCCGTACGATTTTCCGAAACACGGTTCATAGAATGAAATGCTTCGTCGATTGCTTTTCTGTCGAAGGTCTCACACAATCTTACACGCTTAGCAACTACTTTTAATTCTATAATCTGTGGTCTTATCTAATCTATAATATATTTATCAGTACAATCCTTCTCAGAGAAAATAAATTTTCTCTTTAGAGCTCGGTTCGAAATCTTATTCAAATAAAACTCTTGGCTCCAATGCAGGTATAAATAAATCAATGTGTACATTACAAACAGAAGCAGCATGCAATGTACTTGACGATTTTAGAAATGCTGTTTACTTGCACTTGTAACGTTGCAATGAAAGATATGATGTCAGCAAGATAAGATAACAATGCTACAATAGCTTACAGTCTATAGATTCATAAATCAGTCAACCGTATCACAGGCAGTTATAATGTTATGTCTTATAATGTCAGGTCCTAATTAATCAAAAGAAATACATTTGATTAAAATACAATTCAAGATAAATTATTATTTTTGGTACTCTTGATATTTGATCTCACAAAAACAAAAGCCGGATTTGGATGATGTTGGCTAAACAGCAATGACTGCTCGTATGCAGAAAAATAAACTCGTACGGCATAGCGAGTCGTCTCGTCGTGGGCTATATAAAATATTTGTCTGAGCGCAATGCCAAGCGTCTGTATACTATGAAGCCATATTATTATCTATAGCCCTAATGGATGCACACGCCAAATTGCAGGGTTGTCCGGTTCACGGGCGGTTGCTCAATCGACCAGGATGGATGGCCCTGCGCAATAAATAATGCATCTTATTGATGTATGCTTAGGCATTAGCGTCTACGCAAACATGCGATAAACACAGGCTTACATCCTACGATTCTAAGGCAACAGTTTGATATCGTACATTTTGAAACTCTTAAGCTCTAATAGATTATTTTTCACTGTTATTGCTCTCAATTTACTTACATTACGTAATTTCTTCAACGGACCGGATATGATTAAGTGCGTGTACTTATTTCTGGGTTGCATAATTATCTCTGCATACGGCAGACGCTATTCTTATACTTATTTTCTGGTCTTTATTACATAGCTTGCGCTAGTTTTCCTAAAGTATTGTTTGGTTTGTTCTGATATGGTTCTTATTTTTTTCTTTTTATATTATTTTTCGAGCTTTGTCGTAATATGATTTTTATATTTACAAAAAAATCCCACAATAGATTCGATGATATGAACACCTCTATATCGTGAAATGCATTATAAGTAAATATATTATTATTGAAAATTAACCTGGCGAGGCGAGCGCATACCAAAACAAGTGTATTTAACTCCAAAGGTCATTGTTATATTCCTGTGTTGTTTGTTTCTAGCTATGTCAATACCTACTTCATTATTGTCCTTGTCCATATAAATCTTATGGTTCATGGTTCGGTGCTTCTATTTTTCGAATAGAGACAAAATTAAGAGCGAATGTGCCCCTAGACGCGGTTTCTTAGAATTGAAATTGACGACATGTTTTTTCCTTTGATACATTAGTCTTTACATCTTTTCTCGTCGACTGGGAATGTGTTTAATGAACCAACTTTTATTGAGACTTTATTATAGCACCTGATTGTTTGTTTTAAAATTAAACTGTATATTCATAGGCTTTATAATTATATATGTAAGAATCTCAGACCTTGCCAACACAACAAAAAACGGTGATAATCTGAAAAAGAAGAAGCCCTAGCCAAAAAGTCGGTTTTAATTTTAACGTTTACCACTGCAAAAGCATATTCCCGTCACGACGAAGTCGTTAACACTGGCGGCCTTTGGCGCGAATACTGATTCCATTGTTAAGTGCTAAAAAAGAAAGCTAGGGTCGTTTGCGTTTGCGGCTAGGAGTTGATTGTTGGTCGGTGCGATACCAGGTCGACGACCGGCCTTGCTCAGCGCAGGGCTGGCTCGTTCAGACGCTATGACCCTCGCTTTGTTCGCGTCTCGCGCCGCGCACGGTGCAATCGCCCCGTTTGCACATGCCTACAACCCACGCAGTCACCTTTCCCGGTAAATCATCTACGGTATGTTTATACATTTCCACTATAATAAAAAGCCACAATAATTGAAGACGAGTTCTCTCGGGCGGTTCGCCAACAGTGTTGTGCAAGGTCGCGCGCCAACCTTATTATTATTGCACAACTCTGAAAGACAGATTTGGATCCTGTATGTTCAGGCGTGCGCGTGCGTCATCCCGCGTAATTTTAACTCGCGGAAGGGCATGCCGCGTGTAATTGGTCAGCTTCCACAGTGCGGGTGTCGTCCGTGGCTAACCAGCCGTGTTTCGCTACGGTTCCGATGAGGCGACGAGGGCTCGACCGCGCGTCATCAGCTGGCGTCACCCCGTCTGCCGTAACACTTCTTGACATTGTTATGACTTGCTCCAACGTTTTTCTAGTACCTGATAAAATTCAACGAGATCAAGACGAAGAAGGGGATCGAGCTGCTGCAACATTTGGTGGAATACTATCACGCGCAAACGAATTACTTTCAAGACGGGCTGAAGACTATTGAGCATTTTGGTGTTTACGTGGCAGACCTGAGCGTACAGTTGCAGAAAATTAGACAGCAGCAGGACGACGAGAGGAGAGGACTTCTGGAACTGAGAAATATGCTGCGAGCAGCCGCGCCTCAGGATCGAGAAGTAAGAGTTTGTTTACTTATTTGCTACGCTGCTTCAAATAAACATACGTAAGAACAAGAAAAAATAATACATCCGTTGTAAAAACCTTCTGATGCAATTCAACCGTCGACATTAAAACTTTTGATCCTGTAACAAATTCATGAATTGATATTCAATCGATTAGATGACCTGTAATTTAGTAGAAGAGACAATCGATGTAATGTGTAGGAAGCTTCACCTAAACGTCTTAATTTCGAAGTAGCGAATATTCTAAAGCACTTGAACGTGTAGGTATGTTACGCCACACAGACACCTAAGTACCCAAGATGTAGATGAAGATTTAGCGCGTGACCGACCATAATAGGCAGTGGCGGAGCGCGCTAAAGTGAGATGTTAGCTCTTTGTTAGCAACTATGGCCACGAACTCAGCTGCTGTTGAGCCGGATGTTTATTGAAATGTTTGAGTTCTTTGGTATATAGGTAACTAGCTTCACCCTGCGGTGTTACCCGCGTTAATACAGAATAAAAAATTGCCAACATATTAATCCACCTAACTCCATAGATAATTTCATCCAAATCGGTTAAGCAGTTTTAGTGTAACAAATATACAACCATACATTGTTAGAAACTTTAGTGGTAGTAAAAAGTTGGATTCTGACGGCTTGTACAAAGAGTTTTTTTATTAAAATCTTGTATTTAAAAAATAATAGTAACAGTTATCTCAGCCATTAAAATCCTGCTCTTCGCGTGTGTATGGTATGTCAATAGAATAAAACACGTGTTTTATTTTATATATATAAAAGAGTAAGTCCTGACTGACATAGGAACATAAACCGCTCAACCTAGAGACAAGAAATTTAGAGGATATTTACATTATAAGGTATAGGGGTGTACTAAGAAAGGATTTTTGGAAATTCAATCCTTAAGGAGGGGTTAAATAGTGTCGTTCTATATGAGAAGCTTTTCATAGTGAAGTAGCTCAACAAGTAGCCTATCAAGTATTTTTTGATCTAATTTTGCGATCCTACACACGTCATATCGAAAAAAGGTCAATCAATGTGTTTTGTATGTCTTGCAGACTGATAACTTTTGCACAAGGAATCATCAGAAGAGTGATTAATATTGTAGCTGAATCAATACTAATTCCTTATTCATTAAAATTTCTTTCTGCTCCAGGTAGCTTCATCAGTAGGTGGCTACTCCCTTCATCAGCTCCAAGGCGACAAGCAGCACGGAGTCACGAGAAGCGGCTACCTTCTCAAGAAATCTGAAGGCAAAGTCCGTAGAGTATGGCAGAAGAGGAGATGTAGAGTCACAGCAGAAGGCTTCCTCGATATATTCCACGCGGATGAAAACAAAACACCAGCCAGAGTTAACCTTCTGACTTGTCAGATTAAAGTCGCTGCAGACGATAAGCGGGCGTTCGATCTAGTCTCATGTAAGTTTCTGTTAAAGTTTCAAAGTTTTGATGTGAGGAAATTGGCAACGTAGTCCCTAAATTGCTTTGGTGATGGCGAGGAGTTAGAAACTTTGTAATTTGCCGGTTATATCACGTTTACATAATTTAAAGCCTGATGTTTTGAATACTTTAGTTAAGAACTTTCAAAGCTTATGTAGGTGAAGTTGTAGCATGATTATTATGTTACCCATTTTTAAAGTGCGTGCTACATTGCCAATTTTTGGCTCTCTGTACGTCTTACTTTTGTCAATAGTGTGTTGGATTGTGATTGTTTAAGTCAGATCAATATTTCTTCATTCAATTATTTAATTGATTAGAATAAAAATAAGTTTCTAAAAAAAATTTGATTGGCTTAGACTAATATGGAAAAGGTCAGAAGCAGTGATTGTCACGTTCATATCTTTATTGTCAGGTCAATAATACATAATATAAAACCGTTGGCGTACATCTAAGTGAAATATACAAGAGGCGATGAACATTCTTTACAATTTAACAATAAGATTATATTTTGGCGCAAATATTTACTTAAATATTAGCAGCTTTCAAAGATCGTGATCTTAAGTTTTCACACATTCTATATGCGAAAAGTTTCTAACAATTGATTCAGTCTGTTGAAAGAAATAACAAGCATGGTTTAATGTTCTTCTATATTCGTTAAATTGCCAATTGGTAGCACTTTACACATTGGCCGATAAGTGTTCTGGTTGAAATTCTTGACGACCGCCAATTTAGCTGTTATTGTTAACACCATTAAAATCTGTTTGATACCAACTGGGTACAAATATAATGAAGTTTAACATATTAGCTGTGATTATTAAAGCATGAGTTAACATTTTAGGCATAGATATTAGAAAATTTATCTATTTTCCAAAAAATACGGAATGTCTTAGTCTCTTAACCAAAATTTTGTCATTCTTATATAGCCCACTCCAAAAGCAATGATGTTAAACGAAGTCATGCTCTTACTAAGTACAGTAGGACATACATTGTCTCGTAGCACCGTAGCAAGTAACTAATAATCACTTTGATTCGATTAAATATTTAAAAGCACATACCAGCATATGCAAGTGTGCATCAATACTATAAGGTTTATTTCAAACAATGGTGGAAATCCCAGGCTATTAGCAAAATATTTATTATCATTAAATAATTGTCGCAGCTTTATAGTTACGTGAATTTCCAGATAACCGGACGTACCACTTTCAAGCTGACGACGAAAACGAGCAACGCGCGTGGACGTCAGTACTAGTCAACTGTAAAGAAGGCGCTCTTATGAGGGCCTTCCATCAACAAGCTGGAGAGACCAACAACGACCAAGGACACTCGTTGCTTGACCTTCAGCGGTCTATTATAAGGGCGGTACGAGCCATGCCTGGGAACCAAGTCTGTGCTGATTGTGGTTCAACGAATGGTAAGAGAAACTTCATTCATTTCATTCGTTCATTGCTTTAGTGAGTTGTAGAGATGTAAACAGTATTTAAAGCCGGAGCAGACAACGACGATCAAAGACACTAGAAGCTGGACTTTCAACGGTCTATCATAAAGGCGGTACGACACATGTCTGTGAACCTAGTCTACGTAGAACCTGTGAACTGTTGTTCAACGAATGGTAAGACTTGCTTCATTCCATTCATTCTTTTTTTGTTCATCTGTGGTTATTGAAGATCCTAGAAACAGAAATGTAGACTTTTTGTTGTGTTTCACGATTATAATGAACCGTTGAGCTACGATTAACAATTACTTAAGAACTGTACTAAGGCCGTACAATAGTCGTTGGTTCGCACGTTCATTCTTCAGGAATAATTAGTTCTGAAATAATGTACAAACTTTAAGAAGCAAACTAAAAACACGTAATAGTAACTGGAATCCAATATTCACGCGAAACTTTAATAACCATCTATATTTTATACATGTTTTAATTGAAGGAAGTTTTATCA
The DNA here is from genome assembly GCA_947049295.1 of Ligdia adustata. Taxonomy (NCBI): domain Eukaryota; kingdom Metazoa; phylum Arthropoda; class Insecta; order Lepidoptera; family Geometridae; genus Ligdia; species Ligdia adustata. The sequence goes on along the minus strand of OX346214.1, from coordinate 5,137,354 downwards.
CAGAGGAAGTTATTGGTAATTGCGTCGTTATAATTTTTTCTACCATAGATCTTACCTTCCAGATCCCACCTGGCTATCAACAAACTTCGGCGTCATAGTGTGTATAGAATGTTCGGGAAGCCACCGCGAGCTCGGCGTGCATATATCTCGGATCCAGTCCCTCACGTTAGACCGGCTCAGCACTTCGCAGCTGCTGCTCGCGAGGCATATGGGCAATCAGATGTTCAACGAAGTAATGGAGAGTACGCTCGAAGAGAGGGATAAACTTACGCCAGAGAGTACTATGTAAGTTGTTTGATATTCATTATACGAGCCGCAAACCATTTGTCGTGTTTTCCTATTGCTAGGCTTTTCTAACCCTCTTTCCACTTCTTTTCTTTCTTTGCAGTTCTGGCTTACTATATGCAGTCAGTTGACTATTCAGATTTACGATACTTAATATTTTAGTTTAATTTAAAATAGAACTATATGGTTCCAAAACCTATTTGGGTGCTTGGATTGGATTGGATTGGACTATTGGGTATACTAAGCTACCTGAACTTGTAACTAGATTGTTTTGGGTAGTAATTTGTTCCGTTCGTTTTATTTTTTGTTAACTATAGTTATGTAGTAAATTTGTAGTATAGCCAGAATTTAATTTGGAATTAATATCGTTATTTTTGTAAATTAAAATTAAAATACAAAATTTTTCTTTGGATTGCTCGATATTAAGACCAATCAGATACGGAACAAAAAAGAACCAATAGTGACGGTTCCCGGGGTTTTTATCAAAAAGGAGGGGTTAGAGTTTTCATGAAAAGAAAATGTGTTGTCATGGCTGATTCCGTCTCCGACCATTGTTCCGAAACATTATTTCCTGACTTGTTACCTGTAATCAACTTAAGTTTAGTAGAAAGTAATTCAATGTGAATAAAAGTGATTAAATTCTTAACTGAGTTTGAATTCATCAAAGTTATATGTTCCCAGGGAGGAACGTGTGAGGTTCATCCGCGAGAAGTACGTGTACCGAGCGTGGGCCGCGCAGACTTGCTGCGACGCGGCGGAGAGACAGTCGGAGGTGGAGCACGCGGTCAACAACGGACATCTGCAGAACTTGCTGCAGGCGTACGCTGAGGGAGCAGACTTGGCCGCGCCTCTGCCTTGCTCTGTAAGTTTACACGTTATCTGGAAGATTCATCCGCCGAAAGTATGTATACCGAGCGTAGGCGCAGGCGTGATATGATCTGTTTTACCACAGCATTGGTCAACATTGCTCCACCAGAGAGATCTAACGATGAACCAGCGTAATGAATAAACTATCGTTAGGCATCGAACTATGTTTTATTGTTTACCTTGGTTGGTACATGTTTGTGTCTTTTACAAACTTTCACTACTTTCATTTGTCATTCACAATCGTTCAGAAACACCAACTTTTTAATACATTCATATGTTATAATGACTCTAGAAGGATATTCTTCTACGACTCTGAACACCACGTAAAGAAAGTTTTTCATTATTTACAGGATTGTGGCGAAACAGCCTTACACTTAGCCATATCCCGCGAGCTAGGCGACGGCTCAAGTCTCCACATAGTCGATTTTATAGTCCAAAATGGCGGTTCCTCCCTTCTCGACAAGGCGACGACAACCGGCATGACTGCTGTACATCTGTGCGCGTTAACAGATAGAACTGAACCTCTGAAACTATTGCTCAAAGCGGGAGCCGACGCAAGTATCAAAGATGGCGCGGGACGGACGGCGCTGCAGATTGCCAAGCAACTGGGGCATCATGACTGTCAAGAGTTGGTAAGAATTTTTGTTTCTATCTTATAACTAGCTGTGCCCCTCGGTTTCACCCGCGTAGTTCTAATCAAACTAACTTCGAACTACTTTTTTGAAGTCGGTTAATGTCGTTCTCCTGGTTCTATGCTACCTCGTCTCCAATTTTCAGCCAAATCGGCTCAGCCGTTCTTGAGTTATAAATAGTGTAACTAACACGACTTTCTTTTATATATATAGATTTTGCAGCAATTGGGTCGAGGTAGATTTGCATGGTTTGATAGCTCTGCAGTACATTTGTGAATAGAAGATATAACCTAACTTCTAAAATTGATGTTCATAGCGGTAGTGGATTCAAGTATCAAAGAGCGCAGAATCTCTCAATTTATTGACAAAGCGAGAGAAAATGCCAGCATCAAAGATCTAGCGTGACTGATATAGGAGTCGTTGACAATATTTTTATAGCTAGTAAAACTCTTATATGACGTCAACTCGCCTGATGTAACACGACGATGCGGCCTAAGATGTAGCACGCTTGCCACTAAGAAGGACTAATGCAGTCGTGACTTGATATACATACAAACGTTGGCAAGCTAGGTTACCTACAAAATTGCGATTGATTTTATAAACATGCTCTTGATTGCATCTCTTTTCAATTTGATGATGGATGTCTAATTGTTAGTTAGGCGCCAAATACTCGTATCAAAGATCGTTGGACTCATAGTAAAAAAAAATCTTTTGAAATAATTATATTGTTCTTAGCCTCATACTCACCTTCAAGATATATTTCTTTTGTAGATAATTTTGTCATTTCCACAGGCTTCGGTCTAGTATTAATTATTTTAAATTGTTGTTTTTTTTTGTTGTTGTTAACAGTTGGAAAGTGTGGACAAGCGCGAGAAGAGTATATTCGAGAACATCAACATAGATTGGAACCTGTCCCACGACGATGGATCCACTGACTTCTCCGATGACGACACTGTCATCGACGAACGGGTGGGTTATTACAATCATTGAATGATAATTCCTTAAAAAGTGACAACTAACTTCAGTTCGAAAGGCGCGAGTACTATACAGTATTTTAAGTTATTTTGATTTAAAATTATCATTAGACCGGTTTTATGAAGACTTACATGGGGCAACGTAAAAACTATTCTCTTGCCAAATAAAAAACTAAATATGGCCGATAGCAACATAAAAACAGTCGTATTGAGACATCTGTGTAATTAATAATCGGTATATTTTTTAACTAAGAATAAGAATAAATTTATTATAACTAGATTAAATAAAACTAATGTTATATATTCATCACGTCACGTGACATGTCATTTTATTGAACGTAAAAATGATCGAAATAATGCAAGTATTTAATAGGTGGTGGTATGGTAGGTAAATGTGGTAGTGTACGTTTTCAAGGTTTTTGTTTTTTTATGCCTTAGTTAATTAAAACCTAACGGTTTCATATTTTTTTTGAGCGTGTATGAAATTCATTTTAGTATGTTTAATTTCTAGTATGACAATATAGTCTCCATAGTAAAAATAGAGTAATGTTCTCATTCTAGTATCTTTCTCGTACTATTCCAGCGTTTATAATTTCTTATCAAAGTAACTATTTAGGTAATTTAAATTCTCTGCATGCACTGGTTTACTAAAATTAGTGTAGTTTCATTCATGACCACAGTTAATTTTAACATTTAAATCACCTTAATTAACTCATCGAGTAGTTAGTCCTAACATGTTAGGCGCATGTCAATGAATTCTGCATGTTACTAATATAAAATCTTCACTAACAAATTTTTTTCAGATATTCATGGATTGGTTTTCAAAATTGCAGCAAAACGGTAGCGTTACGCCCGAAAAGAAATGTCCTCGGTCGAGACCCCCTTCTTACGCGGGGGGGATGGTCACTGAACGGCCGGTGACGGGGGGCGGGGAGTCCCCCGTGTTACGGTCGAGGTCGTCCACTTGCGACTCTTTGCACCACGCACCGCCCACGCCTACGACGTTGCCTAGAAAACCAAATGTTTGTAAGTATGCCTCTACTGTATAATATCTAAATAATATAATAATATTTATCTATCATTATGTACGTAATAGTTTTAGGATGTTATAAACTCTTGAGTACATTGCGGTCTCGGTACTCCACAACGCCTAGAAAATTATATGTCTATAATTGACAACATTTCATTACGGTGTTGTGTTTTCCTTATTGAATGCCATCTGCCCCGCTTATCAAAATTTACATCGTTTAATTTCTAATATCACTCCGTGGAACTGATAAGATTTTGCCATGATCGTTGATTTTAAGTTAAATTACATGTTTGATGGGTTCATACGTATTGACGTCTATAGTAACAGTATGATGATATTGTTTAACACTTTCACAGTCCACCTTACAAAAACAAAATCTAGTCCCTCGAGTCCACTCCAATATTCCATATCTAAAATAGTCATAGTCATGTATCCTTTCGGATACATGGACTCCACGGTAACCCTGTTTTCGTATTCATTAGGATACCGTGAACTGTGAAAGTGTTAAGAAGACGGGGTTTCACGCGTACCTGATTAATCAATTCTGCGTAATCAGGTACGCGTGAAAACGCGTCTTCTTAAACAATATGAATCAAATACGCGTTAGTTTTCTAAATATAACGCTATGATCGTTTACAGATAACATCGGCAGCCTGAAGAAGCGCGCGGCGCCGCTGCCGCCCGCCGTGGCGCTGTCGCACCCACCCCCGCACCCGCGCTCCACCCCCTCGCCCTCCGCGGACAGCGCGAGGTCACTACAAGGTACCACATGTTCTATCTTGATGCCATTGTTGACCCACCAACATACAGGATTCTGTCTAGTTGGGGTTCGCTAGAAACACACACTACATACTGATACATATTTAAAATTAAAATAAGTAGATTTAGTAGTAAATTTTGAAAAAGATACGTGGTAGAGTAAAATCTTCATAGATTATGTACCTATTTCTATTGCAGCGGCAACAACAAAATACTAAAAACAAAATAATGTAAATATTTAAAGGGAGCTCCCATACAACAGAATATAAATTTATGTTATATAAATCGTCTGTGAAAATTTCAACTACATACAAGCTACTACTACTGTTCTTGAGATAGCCTGGTGACAGACGGACGGGCGGAGATCGAAGTCTTAGAAATAGGGTCCCTTTTTTTCTTTTTACTTTTAACGTACGTAACCCTTAAAATTGTCATTGGGCAGCCAAGTTTACTATTTTAAGTTGATTGCGAGTGATTGTAACAAGGGTCGTACTTGTTATTCCAGTGTGCGGCGGCATAGTGAAGCACCGGCCGCAGCAGCCGCCGCCCACACCGCCGCCCGTCGCGCTACACAACGGCGCACACCACAGGGACGAACCCACGCCGCCGCCCAGGAAGGTAACCACACTTTAGCTTACTCTAGTTGAAAACTACTCGATTTGAATGTTTCATTTTTATGTTTTGGTCCATGGGGTAGTACCAAGACTTTCTCAAACATATGCCCTAAACTCATCGATGCTACTGGAGACAAAAGAGCTGGCGCATTCCTTGCTCAAAGGATTTCAGTGTCAATTCTACGCGGGAATGCTGCCAGCGTTTTTGGGACTTTGCCACACGGACATAATTTTTTTCAGACTTTTAATAATTTTTACAGTTTAGGTTCTTCTTAAATTAGTTTGTGTATAAGAATTATATAAATATGTTCAGCGCCCAAATTCACAATGAGTTTCAGCTTGGATTCGAAAACTTTGCAACTTTGGGTGCTAGTCTAGCTAACAATAACTGAAGTTGAAACTCACGTAGGTTCCAGCGGTGGGAGCCTTTGTGGGTGGCGAACTTAAATTTGTTGTGATCTCTAAAGGTGCAAATGAATCAGATGTTTTTTTTTGTACTAGTATAGGAAGGGATATCGGTTTTAGGTGTACTAAGACAGACGGGTAGGTACACTGTACTCTAATGAACAACTTTTACAATGGATTCAACTCGAAATATGAGGAACAAAACTGTTATAGAAAATGATCATGGACCGTTGACGAAATCCCTGGAATAAGATTGTTTTTGTAGAATTCTGAAATGTTCGTGATGTTAACTGCTCTTCAAATTAGCACATCTCTGACCGATTACCCTGAATAAATACTGTCTAATTTTAATTATTGTTTTCCTAAAATATTTGTTGAAGTAAGAGGCAGCAGTATATTTCTTAGTTGCCTCATTAGGTAAGCCTGACTATCTGACATCTAGTGAATATTACAACTATCCCTTAAATCTTATACCTACCTACGTGTTTTAATGTATACCTATACAATTATGAAATTCGTAGATAAACTCTTACTGCCTTATTAACAAACCTGCACCGGTTTTTTGTCTAATTTTATCCGATAGGCAACTGCTGCGCCAAAATAAAACAAAAGACGCTCAAGCATATTTATTGATAATTCAGTTGTAAACTACTAATTCGAAGTACATGGCAAGTAAATGTATATGTTAAGTAATAATAAAACTACAACAAAAATAAGGACATCATAAATGATTTTAGATTAAATTTTATCTTTTATGATAAATATTGAATAATTATTTTGTACGTAACATTGCTACATTCAATAGAGTATCAAGTAACCAGCAAGTACAGGGTGTATTTGTTTTTGCTTCAGAAGAAAAATAGATTGCATCTGGATAAGGCGCAAGCGAAACTGAGAAGGGTAACGAATGAAAGAGAGAGAAATAAACTAGTGTACCGTAATACTTAACGCTTACCCTCGTTTGAGTTACGCCCTTATTAATATTTTGTTCACTCTGGTATATTTATATTTGCACAAAGGTCTTAAGAAGATGGAGAGGAAAAGGTGTATTCTATTGCAGTGCTCGCACTTTAAACCTTTTTTAGCGTCGGATTGACACACTGGTTTGTCATACGTACGTGTCATACTTATTATGTACGTAGAAAAACGTATGTGCTGAAATAATACGTAATATCATTTTGATGGTTTTTAGCTAACTAGAACATAAAAACGTTACCATTTTGAATGCGACTTATTCAGCGCCTTGATTTCACTTCTTAAAGTTGTTTGGTAAGCACGAGCTTTCGTACAAAAATATTGAAGAAAACAAAGGTCTATTAATTATTAAATATCATGTTCTTTACACGCTCTTCATAGTTCAAATAACGTTTGTATGAAGACTAATACGTATATCGCAAACCGCATATAATGTATAAAATTTAATTGCATCGCATATTAAAGGTGTTTTAAAAACTGCGAGTGTGAGTGAATATTCGGTATATACCTGTTCCTCTCGCACGTTATAGACATTTTGTGTAAATATCAACATGCCAAAACTGCCTTTTTGTCAAGGGACGCAAAATTCTAAAATCACTCTAATTTTAGCACAAGAAATTTCAACTGCAATTTCTGATAACATTAGTACCAAGATTACAATCAGAATTATATTTTGTATTTATGTATTTTTTTCACTTTAGCAATATTGGTGTTGTTATTGCTTTTATATTGTATTTTATCAATCTATGGCATTTTTATATTTATCTATTTACTCGTATATCTCTTGACAACGACAGTATCAGCCTAATAGTATATTAAGTTTCTTAACTAATATAATTTATATTTAGTTGTGCGATGCATGAATTTAATAATCGTTTGTATAACAGCAGTCGGGTCTATTATGCAAACTTTTAAGGATAGAGGCAGGTCCACGTATCGAAAAGCAATTTTCGACAGCAATGACGTGTGATTTGGTTGCGTGGAATGAGCAAAATAGCGCTAGCTTATCGACATCCGACTTGTCACTATCTCTTGAAGCCTACGCAATAGACCTGAATATTTATTAATTTTTATGTGATTCTGATTACGAGACATCAGATTATTATTGCTATTTTCTGTATATAACATTACTGTTTTTTGTGTTGTAAAATTGACTATGATTAGCTTTAATACGCCTGAAGCAACTCGGCTTTTTTGTTATAATTTCGTAAAATCATGAGTCAAGGTATGCCTTCTGCATGGCATTACACATTTATAGTAAAACATTGTAGTATAGTAACAAATGTACACTCGAAATTTCCTTATTTCTTGTTATAAAAGAAAAAATACAATGCTTTCTTTAGGTTTTTCGTTTTATACTACATTAATGATATATTTTAGGTCTTAGACGATGTTTAAGTGTCCTAAACACAGTCGGCTTATTTTTAATGGTCTGTAAATTTTAAATCTCATTGTATTTCTCATCATTTGACATCTGTAATTTGTACTTGATTGGCATACATTGGAAAAACGATATGATGAGATTTATCAGTCATAGCATTATACTACTTTACTCACAAACTGCACACTAAGCGTAGCTGACAGTCTCCATACAAAATTGACGATACTAACATCTGAAACGTCTCAAAAAATATACGTAATTTTTTTACTGATTATTTTAAGATCGTGGTAAAAAAATCAGCGCTAAAATAATGAATAAGTTATTTTTTTAAACTTTTACTCATTATTTTCTAACTGATTTGGCTCTCGACTCTCATGTAAGCAGAAGCAAGAAAAAGCATTAAGAAAAAAAAATAGTATAACCACGCTTAAAATTAGACAGTGACAGGAAACAATTACTTAGTTACAAAAAAATTTACATTTTCGTATTGTACTGTACTCGTACCGAGTAGTTTTGTAAGAATTCTACTACTTGTTTCAAATATGCTTTTAGATGAGCAAAATTACGATTTTTTTTTGAGATTTGTCACCAAAACCATCGGAGATTTAGTTTGGAGACTCGAGCGTTTCGAGTTTCTCTTAAGTTTGCGTCGTATTTCCAGGAATGTTCTAGTCAAGACTCGTCGCTTGAGTTGTGCGACATGGCAGAGTCGTGTCTGGACGACAGCCGGCTGCAGTCGGCGTTGTCGTGCGACAGCTCGCGTTCGCGCGACCGGTCGCGGCGCAGCGACAGTCGCTCGCTTGACGTCTCCGACACGTCTAGCGTGCATTCTAGGTCGCCCTCTGCTTCTATAACGATGGTAAGATTACTAAGTGTTACTAAAATTATTGAATAGGTTTCGGAACGCAACAATGTCTGTTGTTTTAATTTACTTAATGTTTTAATTGAACATAAATATCGTGTGATTTAAATGTCTTAAACTGCACGCTGGCAAACATACTAGCCATACGACACAAAATAAAAAAAAACGGAATGCTAAAAAATGAACGGCCCGTACTATCTAGAGCTAGAGTAAATGCTGATATTAGTACAGCCCAGTAGAATATAAAAAAATTAATATGAAGAAAGTCCGCTACACGATTTACCTATTTACTACATTCTTTTTATCTATGTGTTACAAATCACATATATAATAGTCCGTTGGTGTGCATTCGCTTACTCATGTAATTCTATTTGTATGTCACCAGTTTTGAAATAAAACCATCTGTGAGGAAGAGCATCGTGTATTTATCTACCGCGCCAGGAAGGCCGATCTTACATATAATTAAAATTTAATCTGTTCAATTCGTTGAACAAGCAGATGAACGAACTCGATACATTCATTTCAATATATGCATTATACCAGATATTCTTAGTTATGGCAACTTCTTTATCATTCAGAGAAATACCCCATCGATTGTAGTATTTTCAATATTAATTTGGTTGTTTCTAACCCCGGACGCAATAACGACGGGGTGTTATAAGTTTGGCTTTTTTTTTTTGTTCGAAGTCGGGAGCTATGATTGATGACAATCGGTCCAAAATTTGGGACTACACATTTTTCAACACGAGTATGGGTATCGAACGAAAGGGACTAGTAGAATATTGAACACTATGATAATTTCAATTCCAAGATGGCCGCTACGACAAACGCCGGGGAATTTTATAATTTTTTTACATTTTACTTGTTTCTTTCACAGATGGGCGGCGTACGACGTTGTCGAGCGTTATACGACTGCTCCGCCGACAACGAAGACGAACTATCATTCCGCGAGGGAGAAGTCATAGTCGTCATCAACGAACGAACCGAGGACGACAACTGGATGGAAGGACAAGTGGAAGGAACCACCCGCCGCGGCATGTTCCCCGTCTCTTTCGTACACATGCTGCCCGACTAACGACAGACAGAGACCGCTATATGAAACCAACACCCGCTCGATTAGAGCCTGTCGAATATATGATACCAATACCCGGTCGATTCGAGTGTATCAGATACCTATATGGAAAATGCAGTATTAACTTGGCCATAGATATGTAGACGGCAAATTGAACCTTATTGCGAGGACTGTATTGTCTGCGATAGAGATCAGAACTTTATTGGCTTGAGACAACCTGTCGATTCTAAAAGGGTTTAAGCGACGGTTCTAAAACATCTCATGGTTTGCTATCTCTTTCATTTTGCGCCATTTAAAAAGAGACAGAACGAGTTTAGGATGTATCAGTTTCGAATGTTCATTCGAACCATTGATAATTGGTATAGTATGTGTAAAACTGGGAATGTTAATTGTGAATTTGAGGTAAAGTTTCTTTTAATGTTGGCCTAAAGCTTATGGCTTTCCTTTTTATAGCTATAAGAGCTTATTTTGAATAGTGATATGGAATAATCGCACAGTATACATCATTTATCATATACAGAAAAAAAAACAATAAAATTTAACAAACATTGGATCTCGGATATAACTATAAGCAATACTTCGTAATATATATCTGTGAAGTTGTTACGAGTAGGAAGATAGTATCATGTTGTTTCATTCGCACATACAGTACGAGCCCTGCGTGGAAAAGAGACAGTATAATTTTAGTTACTGAATAGATATGGGAAACCCCACTATACCAAAAGTAAGGCCTCTTAAGGCGGCCTCAATATTATTAATCAGACTTGGATTTATCCGCTCTCATATAAGTAAATATGATATGTGAGACAAGTCCGGGTACATCGGCTAGGAAGCTCGTTCAAAAGGAGGTTATTGTATTTATTATTATGACTAACTTTTAGTAAAAAGTCTTCTGAATGGTGATTATTATGACCTCCTTTTTAGTACCCTTCTAAATAGCTAAAGGCTCTGATTCATATGAAAAACAATAAGTCTTACAACGTAACTTAAATAAGTAATCGCCAACGCTCATGGCAGTCGAATTTACAAATTGTGTCTCATTCTAACTTATACTTTTGTTACATAAGTGCGAGCGAGATGGTAATATAGAGTTCTGTAGACCCTGGCCTGGTCTACTGCATATTCATTGTTTACATTTCAATGGTTTTTATACACATTTTAATACTCAAGTTTTAACCATTCCACGTTTTGATGGAAAATTATGCACAGAAGTTTGTTTATAGTGTGTTCAGATAAACGAAAGACTTGCTTTAAGAGCTAGTTGTACTCATCAATGCGAAACACTTTTACTATGGGACGAATCCCGAAATCACAAGAAAAATCGGCTGTTTCATACCTGTCCAAGTTCAATGAACCTTCTTATGAAACAGCTGGATTTTTGTAGTGATTTATATTCGTTCCATAGAAAAATTTGTTTGAACAGGTTTATCGGTTAGGAGTGAACTAAGCCAAAGCAAAACAACGTTGACCAACTTTGAATTAGAGAAAAAAAAACAGCTGTTCCATACAAAAAGTTGATCGGTCGTCAACAAATGTAAGGAACAGCAGATATGTTTCTTGAATTTAGAGTTCTCCCTAGAGTCAAAGTTGTTCCTTAGGACGAGTAATTTGACACTCTTCTTATTTCAACTCTAACCCTGAATAGATGAGAAATATGTTTGTCGTTTATCCGAACAACTGTATATGAATGTGGCTCGAGCGATCGCTACGAATTTATAACACCAATAATTTAAGTATTGCCGTAGACAGTCCGTCCGAATGCGGATTTTTCAATTATTGATGTTTATTTAACATCTACGTGTTTAAAATATTAAAAATATACGAGTTCTGAATGTGTAGATCTTTTGAGATTTTCGATATATTATTGTTAGATTTATCGCTGATCGCTGTTTTTGGGTTATACATTAAATAAAATAAGAATTTCCCCATGAACTGAAATAATCAGCCGTGGTAGTCATTTCCCCGTAGTCGCCGGTTCTAATTGTGTTTGTAGGAGAAATTTAACCTAATTTATATTGCTGTTAAAGTAAAAAAAAATATGATAGCATCGTCATATAATTGCCATTATCTTAAACCCATAAACAAGATGCTAGCGCAGTTAAATTCATGTCTATTGGTGTTTGGTTACGCGAAAAGCTAAACAAAGCTTACCCATTGGCGGATTTAAAGTCGCACTCCTTACAATTGGCTAATCCATAGTTGTACTGCTCTCCTATTGGCTAATTCAAAGTCGTACTATTTCTTGGGTATGTAGTAAGAGTTATTTGTATATATCTATTGTATGTATTTACAGCTCATTATCGAAAGTGATTTGCCAAAAAAATATATGTGATCCGTAGAAGAGTTACTGTTGTAGATTAAACTATAAATATTGTGAAACAAAACGGACCACTTGAGGGTAGGTTCATTGATCTTCGTAGGTATTGAGGTGTCTTAGTTCGTTGGTGCATGCTCACTTATAATCTGTGTCGAGCTAGCCCGTATGCCGAACACAGATTACATTATATATCCGATTATTCGCAAAGAGTATGACTATATTAATATATTAAAACTCTCATTTAATTCCCATTCCGGTAGTAATTTGATTTGTAACAACCTTTTCAAAGTCTTTTGATATATGGCACCATACGATAAGTATATTTGCCAACGTCAAGATTATAAATTTTCAAATTATTAATTAATCAAGTTAAGTCAAATATCAAGTAATAAGTCATCGTGGTCAAGTTAAAGTCAAATCACTTACCCTCGTAAAGCGGTAGAGACTTTAGCAGGGTTTCTATGGAGATTTCCCGCGAACACGAAAACCACGTTATTCCGTCTTTATATCGCTTTCCCATATTTGTGCACGTAAGCAAGACATTAATGATTAAAAATCCATCAGTATTAAACATTAAAGCTTGCAAATTATCATTATCACTAGTTTTGCTATAAATATGTGTATTTATTGCAAAACGTCTGTCTGGACAGAGACGCCATTTTTTCAGCGAACGCGGAAAAAAAACTTTCGAAGTCCTATGACTTGTTTTTGTAGACGCGCCCTTTGACTTGGCGGTAGAAAGTTTGTAAGAAATGTACTCGTATACTTTGAGTCCTTACATAGAATGTGACAGATATTTCTATATTATTTATCTTTGAGGTCGGTATAGAGGTTCATTTTGAATAGTTTGGCATACTCTTTGCTTGCAATCGTGTTTTTATAAATAATTATTTCGGCGTATTTATATTATAATTATTTTATATCGGACCAAAGATATTTAATTCGGCCACGGGCTCGCTTGCGTACGTGATTTAAAAATTGTTGTTAAGTGTTAAATTTTTATCAATTCCACATTTTAATATAGCAATAGAGATTCGATGTTGATGTGTACTGTAACTTGTTATATTAGGCTAAGGATAATATGGATTATGCTCCTATAATATATGGAACTTAATTAATGTGCAAGAAGTCATGACAGAAACAGTTTTTTATGTTATTTTACCAGTTAACAAAATTATAGCGGTTAACATAAATTAGTTCAATACACGTATGTGTTCCTAAATAACATATATAATATGCAACGTGTAACAGAAAAGTGTGACAATACTTAAGTTGGTCTACGGATCAAAGTGAACCCTGCGTAGAACAGAATTAGAGAAAAAATTATTGCGTCCTCTATACAACTTGATCAATCCCGTGACCAATTTTTGTTTAGTATACCTAATGTTTTCTTTTCGCATTTTGCATGATTTTCTTTTACAATGGGTTTACTTTGATTGGTAGACTAACGTATAACATAAGTATTGTCACACCTTTCTGTTACAAACTGTATATTGGGGTCTGTTACGTATATCTGAGAGTAATGAGAACACCATTTTTGATATTATCATTAATGCCTAATAACGAGTCGCGAATTGCTCATACGCATCCCGAAAATGGTAATAATCACGATTGCATACCTTACCTACTTTTTTACGAAGAATTTATAGTCAATCAAAAACACAAGATCATTAACCCACAAATATATTTCGTGTATTTGATTTAACGATTAGCATTGTTTTACAATATGACATTTGCACGTGTAATTTTAGAACAGTAGGCTGTACTGGCGACTCTAGTTATATCATCTTCATTGTCTCTAAACTGCGACCTACAATTTTATTGTAACGGAATACGGTCCAAGGTTTGATTGGCTGAGCGTAACTTGAATTGCATATCAAAGCCGACAGTACGGTCTCATAAGTAATTACCACATTCCCATTCTTGTAATACTCTGTAAATGTTTCTTCTGTATATTATGTTCAAACTATAGATAAGTCACGTTGTATTCATAGCTTGTAAGTGATTGGTTACTGGATATAAAATGATAGTTACCTAAAAACGCGCATTGTTGCCATATGTTAGTATTATCAGAACGCATGTATGCTTTAGTTTAAATAGTTTTATAGACCAGAGCTGAAAATAAGCACATTTTACCTCCAATTTAATAATTGCAAAAGTATTGGGCGACGAACGTAAAACATATTCATTCTTATTGTAAAAAAGGAATCGTTGATTGTAATAAAAAGTAGACATAAAGTAATAAAAGTTCACGTCTACTTTTAAGAATTGTCCAATATGACTATGTTGCTTGTTTTAGTTAGGCGTTAATTTCTGGCCCAAGTTTATTATTATTTGTGTAATGGACTAGGTCTATTGAATATTATTGCATAATTTTGCTGAATTTTACGCAAATGCTTAAATATTCTATAGCACTTCATGTGGGAACGAGGAATTAGACTATTTTCTACGTTTTCAACGGGCTGAACTTAATCTACTTAAAAAAATATGCTTTTCTACTTTTTTCAAGCAAGTTTAAAAAGACACCGATACTAAGCCCCTACAGTTAAAACTAAAATTAAAAGTGTTTTAAAAGAATAGCATCTGTGTATACTAAGAGAAAGTAAAACAATTTAATTTCGTTAAGCTACGCCCATGATTATGTGCTACGTAAAACCTTCCTTAGTTTTTGTTACATCCATTTATTTTCACCATTCGTTATGTTTAACTACCTCTATATTTTCTATCAATTCCTTTACCTAGTGTATTGAATACTAACAAAGTATTAATGAAAACGTACTGGCTCATTGAAAAAAATCATACCGTCACCTCGCCAATTAAGATGAAACACAATCGTCGTATAAATGTGTATATTTGTTACGATTAAGGTACCTATTTATAATTTTTTCATATGATAATCGCTTAAGTTGCCATCAAATTAAGTTTGCAAAGTCCTGTAAATATTTTACCTTAAATAAAATAGCATATGAAATAGTTTGTATGCGTTTTAGATCTATTATAGGATATCTAATTTATAATTTTTGTAGTTTATGACAAGAACACCAATCTCTGGGTGTTTATATATCTTACGCTCTTATAAAAAGCGTATTTGTTTGTATTATTGTGAAATGTAATTGTGATGATGTATTTTAATGCCATTTTAGTCGTCGTCAAGTATTTTAATTTGTAAAAGAAGTTATATAACCAAATGAAGCTATGAATAGATGTAAGATGTTGTATTCTTTGTAGATAAAAATCCTAGTTTTTTTTTCTATTATGTACTGATTATGTGGCGAAAATGTATGAATTTATTATTACATCACTTGGATGTCTTTGTTGCATTTTATTTTAAGATTGTAGGTACCTAAGCCATTTACAATTTGCTGACGAGACAATCTTGTTCTTTTTTAGAATGTTTTCTAAGAATCGTAGGTATGCATAATGCTCAGCTTGAGATTCCATAGAATTAAGGGTTAATCCCTTCTGATCATCCTTTCTCAGAGCTAGCACATACAATGAACTAAGTTTGGTACTATGTATTTGAACAGGATAACAGTGGCAGTGAGTTAGGGAGGACAAGTTAACAAGGGTGATGTTAAAGCTCGAACATACAGTAACATGAAGCTCACCCATTTATGGCGATTGTAATGAAGACAGTACAGTGTCCAATGTGTAGATAGAAGGTTTTTTCAGAGAAGTAATGTTTTTTTTCTTCTACTTGTGTAAGCCAACGCTGGCAAACTGTATCTGTTTACCGTACAAAGCTACCATAAAAAACCAATGTGTCACTTGCGTTGACAGTGCTATTCATTGTTTACAAATACTGAAAACTGGCACAATACACAGAGTGTGGTGGCCAATCAAAAAAAAAACATTTACGATTTTATAGTGATGTTACATTATCGAGAGTGCGGATATCGACATTATTGTGATGGCAAAGTATCGATAGTTAATTTTGCAATTTGGTTGAAACTCGTCGAATATTGAAATCGCGAAAATAAACGTTTTGATATACAATGTCGTATTTCGAGAATGCATATAGTACAGGTTTTTCACAGTACACTGGATTCACTAGAGTTTATATGCTGTTGATTTTGTCATGTTTGCCTTGGCTAAGACAAAGGAAGTCTTTAAATATAGCATTTGAATTTGCATCTACTAGGCTGATGATAACGGTAAACTAAATTACTTTACCGATTCAATTGTTAAAAAAAGGATCGATATTTTGATACTACGATATTTTCAACCAAGCCTACCTTATATTGTTAGAAACGTAATGAAACGTTATCATTATCAAAATATGTTTATTTTTAGATAACTATATGTGTTATGTACTACAACTTGCAAATTTTATGGTTAGTGTTTATATAATCTTACTTGTTGATAAATAACAAAGATAAGCAAAACCGATAGTAATGATACAACTAGCAAAAGCAAAGTACAAAAGTCGTATAGACCAACTATTCTTCTTCAATAGCATCAGCTGTGATTGTGATAATATTCTGTAGTAAAAATGGCTTCAAGAAAAAGAGTGTTTGATTTATTTAGGACTATGAATGTGGCTTCGTAAGTATATTACTTTTAATTATACTATTTTCCTGATTAAGCGATTCTAACCTACCTATCAATACTAAGGTTGCGTTCCAAAAGCAATTGCTTTCAGAAGATAAACATTAAGCCTAGTGTTAGTACTTAATTAACTTAGATAATCATATATTTGTTAGGCATGTCTTGAAAAAACCTTGTTTTCACGACATGTCGTCGCAATGGTGAGTAGAAATCACCAGCTATTACTTTCAGGATGCTGTTGGTACTCCCTCAAACTCTCTCCATCAGTGATGCAACTTTTTTCCGAATTACTGCATGAAAATCTTCAGTTTGTGATTGAGCAAACATTGAAGAGCACTGCAAAAGCGAGGAAGTCCCAACATCATCCTAAAGACATTATTATATTGGACACGTAGGGCATTTATTGATTCTTGAGAATATGAAAACCACAAACTACCCGTGTATAAACCCTGGCAGTAAGCTTTGAACAGCGTAATTTTTATATGATCTGTACAGCGGACGAACCTGCGGGTCAACATATTCCCTCTAACCGCCAAGGCCTTATGTTCCCTTTCAATATCTTCATCGTCATTAAGGTCATCAGTAATAATGTGTCCCAGATATTTGAACCGGTATACACGGTTTAAGTTCATGCCATTCAGGGTAATTTGAGGTATTATTTCAGATTTTACCTTGAGTGTTGCCATTTCTAAGATTTGATGGCCAGCAAAAAGCTTTTTTAGCATATTTGTGGCTCCATCTGTAAAGAGTGTATTAAGCTGAAATAGGTCATTGTTCATAATGAATTATAAATAGATTTTCCTATGGCACCAAACAAAATATCAAAAATTTGTATAAATATATACATAATACTACTAAAAAAAATTAGAAGTAGGTAGTCATGGAACTGATGTAATTGTTTGCCGATTTTTTTTGTGATGGGATCATGTTGTCCAATATTATAATAATACTAAACCCTTGATTGTCTTCTTACTTTAAATGTGTAACACTATAATGAATTTTACTAAAATCTAGCATACTTTATAATTCTTTAAATGGCTACTCAATATTTGGCAAATAAAAATGTCCACTCTGAACTCGCTATTTTCCAAACTTATACAAACTTGTAACAATGAAGACATGAGGTAAGATTATCTGTCAAGTCTGTCAGAGTGTAATTGAACTTTGATTTTACCAGGTGAATTATTTAAACTGCCAGGTGGAATTTTACCAAAATGAAATTTTCACTAAGTGTTTTGGAACCGGTATCTGACGAAATTCACTCTCCAGCGAGTGAAATTCACATGTTTTGAAACGCAACCAAAACACTATCTTAAAATATATACCTAGGTAGTAAATTTTTACTTATATTTATGTATTATTTTATCTGTGTTTATATCCACAAAAAAACTTGTTATGGTATGACTGACTGTAGCAAGTCTTATTTTAATGTTATAATTTTTTCTCAGATGCTCCTGTCCCGCTCATGGCTACAGAGGAAATGTTCAAGTTTCTAATGCCACACCACTCAAAGATTATGCTTTTGAGGTAAATAATAATTATATAAGTAACTTAAAATAAAATTTCATATCACACTTAAAGTTTGCTTCTTTATTTACAAAGATTAAGATTACATACATTGTACAAGATTATACAATCATGTACCTACCCTAATACACCAACATGGCTAGTATTCAACTGTGCCGAAATTTTATTGTAGTAAAATAAGACAAACTGATATAACACCATATCTGACTTCCTCACTTTGCCAGGACTGTGTACAAATCATCTATAACATAAAAATGAATAGCTGCATGTGACGCTAAGCGCAGATCTCTAGAGAAGCTGAAGTTTGCCAGGTCAGCGAGTAGTATATAAAAGAAAGTCGGTTTAGTAACACCACATATAACTCAAGAATGCTGGACTAATTCAATTTACTTATCCCTTCTAGAGAAAATATAAGAATATGACGAAAGTCTTTTTTTTTAGGTTAAATGCTCCACAGTACGCTATGGACTGGGTGTCACTCGTGAAGTTGGGATGGATCTAGTGAACTTGCAGGCTAAAAATGTCTGTGTCATGACTGATCCAAATGTAGTGAACCTGAGCCCTGCTAAAGCTGTCCTGGACTCTTTAACTAAAAATGGCGTCAGCTACAAGGTGTATGATAAGTGTAAAGTGGAGCCTACTGATTCGAGGTAAGAATGATTTAATCTTTATACTCGTATTTTGCAAGGCTGAAGTATGGTACATAGTAATGGTTCTTTTAAAATAATATATATTATTTCTAAGAATACCAATTAAATTTATTATTTCAGCTTCAAAGATGCAATAAAGTTCGCCAAAGAGCACCAGTTCGATAGTTTCGTGGCGATAGGCGGCGGGTCTGTGATGGACACATGCAAGGCGGCTAACCTTTACTACTGCGACCCGGACGCTGACTTCCTGGACTATGTGAACCCGCCTGTTGGACAGGGAAAGTCAGTCACTGTTGACCTGAAGCCTATGATTGCTAGTGAGTTTTTTCCTAACAAGATCCAATTTTGAACCTTGAAAAATCAACTGAATATTTCTAAAATCTCTTTTCAGTAATAGAAGTTGTTTTAGAGAATATGAAGTATTTCCTAACTCCACTGATTGATTACCTACTTCAACTATAGCTAACACCTACTCTTCAAGTGGTGACATTCTACAGAATGCTTGATTAATTCTTTATTGTAGACAAAAGAAAATTGTTACATAGGATAGTGCCACAAGAAATCTCAGAATGGAGATGATTTACAAAAAAACATGATTAAGGGAGAATACGTATAGATAATTATTATTATATCGGAAAACGAAACACAAATAAACTGTACCTAACAGCATTGGAGGCTACATCATCATCATCATCATCATCATGCGAATACTATACATATAGATCATTTATTTTAGTTTATTTGATTATATTGAATAGAATAGTATGAATGTATTTTATCCTATTCTTCTATATATATGTTTTTTTCAAAAGTCTCTATCCAAAGGTTGCCTGGAACAGATGTTTTTAGCGATAAGACCGCCACTTATGTCTACAAGAAATTGTTGATCTATCTATCATTTATTGAATAGATTGCTTCGTTATTAATCCGTTTAATTGAATCATTGTCAGTACCGACAACAAGCGGCACCGGCAGTGAGTCTACCGGCGTCAGTATATTCGACTTGGAGGCGATACACGCCAAGACTGGCATCTCGCACGAGAGACTGCGACCCTTCCTGGCCATCATAGACCCGCTGCACACGCTTACCCTTCCTGAAAAGGTTACTTACCATGTTTGTTGCAACTCACGAACGCACGCGAATCATATTCTATTTTTTAACAACTTTTAAAATAAGAACAGCTTTTTAAGTCGTCCTTTTTCTTTATGCCAGTTCTATGTTTTGTTTTCGACGTGTGGAATTTTAAATACTTTCTTTTTGACTGAAACACGTAGTTTCTAATTGGTACCATAAAGTAATCAAAAACAGTTAGAAGTTTGGTTTGTAAGGAGTTGTTTATAATATGACTTGATAAAAATTAAATCAATTTAAAGTGAAACAAATATGTCTGTATGTACTCGTATTATCATTGATTGTAGAATGTTAACGTATAAATTATCAATCGTATCGTATCGTAAACGATTGTCGAAGGATTTGGTAGATTCAATGGTCACTTAAATAAATAAAAAAGAGATAAAAACTTTATGTCACTCACCACATTGACGTGTGAATGACTCACTATTCTAAGTTCTTACTTTATGGATTGCATGACATACGAGTAGTAAGGACATAGTAAGTATGCGTTCATCTGTATTTTTATTTCAGGTATCAAATTATTCAGGTTTCGACATATTTTGCCACGCGCTGGAAAGCTTCACCGCAATACCTTATACAGAGCGCGGTCCAGCACCGGCCAACCCTAAACTACGGCCCAACTATAACGGGAGCAACCCTATATCCGATGTATGGGCCAGATTCTGCTTGCAGGTAAATTATTTGACATCATATGATGTCAAATATTTTCTTCATGTAAAGCCGAATGGTCGGGGAATTAAGGTTCTTCAATCTGTTCTACTGATGGTTCTACCAGTAAAACAAGTAAGAAAAATAAAGTAAAAGTTGTTCTATTAGTAGAACAAATTTGTTTTTTTTTTCTACTTGTTCTGTTTGAAGAACAACCTTTAATTATTTTAGTAGAACAGATGTGATAATTTTCTTATCTGTTCTACTGGTGTCAAATATTTTTTTCATGTAAAGCCGAATGGTCGGGGAATTAAGGTTCTTCAATCTGTTCTACTGATGGTTCTACTAGTAAAACAAGTAAGAAAAATAAAGTAACAGTTGTTCTATTAGTAGAACAATTTTTTTTTATTTTCTACTTGTTCTGTTTGAAGAACAACCTTTAATTATTTTAGTAGAACAGATGTGATTTAATTTTCTTATCTGTTCTACTGGTAGAACAAACAAGGAATTTTTGCGCAAGTGCACTTATTAGATTTTCTGCGGTCGAACAACGGAAATAATCGTATATATGTCTCTCAGTCACGAATCCTCTTGTTCTCCTGAAGACTTGCTGAAGACTACTAAACTTAGTACTATAATAATGTTTCAGAGTTCAAATTCCGCCGCAAGTAATAAAAGTTATTGCGTTCCAGTAACGTTATTATTAAAATAACATAATAGTCTTATGCCCAACATATTCAATGATGAGTTTATTTTCTAATAATCGCTCTTATTCAAAATATGATCCTTATTCCAGACTCTCCAGAAATACTTCAAACGTTCGGTGTATAACGCAGACGACATAGAAGCTCGTTCAAGCATGCACCTCGCGGCGACTATGGCCGGAGTGGGCATCGGTAACGCGGGCGTGCATCTTTGCCACGGGATGGCTTACCCCATAGCCGGGAACAAGATGGCTAAGAACTTCATGCCTAAGGACTATAGGTAAGGAACATGAAGCTACGCTACGCTACATTTTATTGTTATATTCCATTCCTATAAAGGTGGTCTGGAAGAGATCGCTCTTTAGCGACAAGACCGCCTTTTGTGCCATGCTATTTGTTTTTTTATTCTTTTTGTTTTGTATTTCTGTGGTGACGTTAACAATTATTGTATACTATGTATGAAGGCTACAAACCTTGTGTTTAAAGGCTATACGGAAGCTGATTATTCCAATAGGTGCTTTGAAAGTTGATATTCTATAATGCTGATAAACTCGTTTAGAGATTTCGGTATATTTCTCTTTTTTTATAAAACACAGCTAGGCATTTGACTACAAGCTCGCACTACTACGGAAGTCAGCGACACCGTGGCCCTAGATAGAACATGCTTAGTCTGGAATATGCTGGCTCTCAAGAGTCAAGTAAGGCTATCGGAACACAGTTTTAGGTGTTTGGCGATGGATATTTCAGCTTGATGGTGGTAACTAGCTAGACAAGCGTTAGAAAAAGTCATACCA
This sequence comes from Ligdia adustata, assembly GCA_947049295.1. Classification (NCBI taxonomy): domain Eukaryota; kingdom Metazoa; phylum Arthropoda; class Insecta; order Lepidoptera; family Geometridae; genus Ligdia; species Ligdia adustata. The sequence continues at coordinate 5,115,175 of OX346214.1, read as the reverse complement.
CCATGCAAAGCGCCGGATCTCTAAAATACCCTAGCTTAGGGCACACACCTATACTACAAGCTAAAATCTGCATTTCATTTTGATTTACTTTTTGCTATGTAGCTCATTCTACCTGTATCTCATACACACAGCTCTCCAATGATCCCCCACGGTCTATCCGTGGTGGTGACTGCCCCTGCAGTCTTCCGCTATACTTCACCCAGCGACCCTGACAAGCACCTCGAAGCAGCCTCGCTCCTCGGAGCTGATATCTCCAATAAGAAGAGGGAAGACGCAGGCAAAGTCCTGTCGGACGTCATTCTAGAGTACATGGACGCTATGAAGATCGAGAACGGACTGTCTGCCCTCGGCTATACGAAGGATAATATTGCGGAGCTTGTGAAAGGTGCCTTGCCTCAGGTAATGTGTACTTATGTGTACCTATTTTTCTATTCGTCTGTAGGTAGTATTTCTATCACTGTCTTAGTGTCGTAAAAGATATACATACAGAGAGGAGACAGATTTTCATAATCAGTTTCCATGTTCCTAGTTACATTACCCTGTTTTTAGCAGTCAGTCCAAAAAGAGGGTAATGTATTTCGAGTGTACGTTTGTAATTAATGGAGTCAGGCGTTACTTTGCGGAAATCCAATAATAATAAGATTTTATATAAACAATATCTAGTGTATTCCCGCTTTGTCTTGATCTCAGCGTGAGAAATCGAGACTTCAAATACAGTTACTGAGTCAGATACTAAAATAAAGAGAAATAATAAAGTGAGGTGTGGAGGTGGTGAGGAGGAACCCCACAATAAAACAAAAATATTTTTCGATTTCTCACGCTGACATCAAAACAACGGGAAAAAAACTAGATATTCTTTATATAACATCTTATTGTATCTTTTTATATTTACAACCTAAACCATTCGGTGTGTCATCGGATTTGTCTTTATCAGTAAATGGTCAAAAGCTATACAAGTTTTCTCCTGCGTTTTCATAGTTGAGGTACCTACAGTGCAGTAACTATTTCACAGCCGGGTTTTCAAAGTCACTTCCATAATTTTAGTTATTCGTCTTCAGCACTTATCAGGCGATATAATGCTAACATTTAATATTTAAACATGAATAAACTAAGAAACAAAAGACAGTCAACGTGTTTTGTTTGTCATATACTCGTAGTTTGATACAATGTTGTTCCTATAATCTTATTTGTAGTGTAATGCCTCGTACGACATCACGGTGCGGGTCATCGATAAGATAATGTGCATTTCTCTTTCTCGAACAATCTTATTCCTTATCTTTTATCTCAGTCACGATAGTCCTTTATTTGTTTTTGTATTTTGTACGATAAAATGTTGCCTTACCATATTTTACAAGAATAAGTTTGTTTTGTAATCGTGCAATATTTTTTTACCGTTTTTTGACCTTCTACGTCGTTGTCGGTTTTTATCTAACTTTTAAGTAGTAATTAATAAAAAATGAAATCTCTCTAGTAGTTTGGTTATGCAAGAGTTAGGCACCTTTTTGATGCCTAAATTTAGCCGATAAGGGTCGAACAAATTTATTTGAAACTGAACCACATTAGCATTTAGTTGTCAATGCTACTCCACGGTCATCCGCCTAACACCTGATTGGGCTTAAGTTCGGTGACCGCTTAGTGATAACTAATGAGCTTACTAACCTTACAATATTATGGTTCTGCTGAGCATGAGCAGTAGATTATGTAGTTATTAACCCCAATTCAGCCTATCACACTAGCTAAACTGATATTTCTTAAAAATTATATCTGTATTTTTCTTACTTATATGGTAATAAAATGAGAAGCGAAAATTTTCGAAGTGCCTGACCCGATAGAGGTCATTAAGAGTCATCTCTGAAAGACAAAGTCAAAGAAAGTAGGTATCGTTTTGTTGTTTCAAATAGCCGTATTTTATTTTGTCTTACCACTGACATGTATTATATGGACTAAAAATTCACTAAGAAATGTCAGTTGTTGTACGAGTATGTAGGTTTGAAGCGCCTGGTTTGCGTTTCGGGAATTTATATTATCCTATCACTAATATTAGTTCCGTGGTACCCGTAGACAGATAAAGTAATAGACGACGGGTATATGCCATCTCAGTCACACTATAACAAGGAAGGAGATATACAATTTCCTTGGAAAGGAAAGAGCAACAGAGACAGTGACCGATTTTTTGTTCCGAAGCGTATGGCCGGTTCTCACATTGTTTAGCACGTCATGTGCCAAACAAATTTTGAGGTTAACTCATTTATTTGATATAAAATCTCTATCTATAAAGTATTTGTGAGTATGAGTATAAAAAGTGTAAAGATTTGACGGATTTTTTTGTAGAGAATCGTGCGATATAGTTTTAGTGGCTATAACAGTAAAAGCGAAGGCAAATTTCTCCCATAGCTGCTGTAGTAGTTACTATTGTCACCATAGTAGCCATAGCCAGTAGTGATAGTTACTATTGAATCTACTGTCCTTCTTGCCGACACGACTGTGGTGGTCCCACACTGGACGCATACGCTGACATCAGCGCCAAAATGGCGGAAATAGATTCATTGTCACTTTGCCAATCTGAAGTCCATCGTACTTAAATAATTTAAGTAATTGTGTCACTTGTAGCACTATATTTTGTAAGAATTGTTCTCTTGTATTTAACTTTTTGTATGTCTGCAATGGCGAATTGATCTATCTATCTATCTATCTTATCTTTTATTCGGTGATTAACTCCCATTGTAGTGTACACTGACATGATGTTTAATTTCAGAAACGTTTGCTGAACATGGCTCCTTTGCCGCATACTGAAGAAGATATCGCCAAGCTCCTTGAGGAATCCTTGACGGTCTATTAATAACATGAATATTATAATGTAGGTGGTCTGTCGCATTAGTGTCGTGAGACTTACCCAAAGGTCATCATAAATGATAGAATATAAATAAAATCCTGGATCCGCCGCTGCGAAAAGCTAATCAAGGTAAGCCGTACCATATCTAATTTATTTTAATGAAAACTTTATCCAGTTGGTTCCTTATGAAAATATCGGCTATTAACCGTATGATATATTGGTGATAATTCTTAATAAATACTTTAATTGACTTTCAAAAAATTAATTTAAATTTCGACGTTTTCAAGAGAATTGTATGAATTAATGGGACCAATTATTCAATTAAATATGATCACGTTTTTGGTTTTTGACTACATTTAAATTCTGAAAGATATTAACGGCATAAGTTTCAAAGTTTGTCCGTCACCTTCTTTTCGGGTGAGATAAAAAAGAATAAAACATCTTTGCGATGCTTTAGCTAATTTTAAACCTCCAAAAGTACTAATACATACTTATACTACAGTATTCCTATATATTGACGTAAAGTTTGTTGTCTATACTTCAATGTTAATTATGAATACTTACAAGAACTCAGTTTTCTAAGAAAAAAGTAATGACTTTAGTTACCAATATTTGTCAAAAAATTTTATTAAGGTCGGCTCAGCCAAGAATTCTACTTTCTAGAGATTCGGATTTACTATGGTTTTTTTTTTCGCGCAAATAAGCCCTTTGCTACAAATCAATTAAATTGCTTTTTATCTGTGCTCAATTTAGTAACAACGTATTGTTCAATAAATTGTAGATTGTGGAATATTTTTATGTTAAAATTGTTATTATCCTTTTATATTCGTAGATTTACCCTTGCCATATATTTATTGTAATACGGTATACCTGTTTTATTGTTGATAGTTCTATAAGCGTAAAATATGTATGTACTGTGACTTGAAATATACAGGGAATTATTGTTACTATTATGAGTTTCATTTTATACCTTTACCAAATTAAATATAATATTTTTGCCTTTATCCTACTTCCTACTAATATTATAAACGCGAAAGTTTGTAAAAATATATGGATGTATGTTTGTTACTCTTTTACTCAAAAACTGCCGACCTATTTTGATGAAATTGATAAATATTAGGTCCATACATATGAAATTGGCGCTTTGTCGTACTGGCCACTTTGATCTCAAATATCTCTTCTTTGGTTAGGGATTCCAATTTGAAATTTATACAGCTATTTATTCATACATTTGTATTTTGAAAACCGTAATTCATTTGTTTTGTTCTCGTTTGGTTTTTTCTTTGCGTCACGCAGTTTACAAAATGGAAAAACTTGAAATATCCGAAAGATCCGATTTAAAATCCCTTCATTATTGTGCCGGTTGAGTAATGTAACGCAGCAGTTGACGCGCGTTTGTCGGTTTTGCTGCACTCAATTCATGAGGTACCCACCTTTCAAGCTTTTTCACCTTTCCAATTTGCTTCAAGTGTAGGACAAAACAAATGACAAATGTATGAATAAATAGCTGTATAAATTTGAAATTGGAATCCCTAACCAAAGAAGAGATATTTGAGATCAAAATGGCCAGTACGACAAAACGCCAATTTCATATGTAAGGACCTAATATTTACATAGGCCAACACCGTAGGGCGTAGCTAATGCAATACAAAGTTTCAAGCTTTTCAAGTACTTACGTAGATTACATCCCATTATCTATTTACCTACAGAGTATTATGATAGGTGAATAATTAAACAAATATTCCTTAGTGTTTAATTTTTAATAATTGTAAGTACATAAAATAAACCTATCCACTAATTTGTATAATATATAATATGTATAATCTTAAATTAATTTGTTGTAATTTGACTTGTTACTTTAATTGTAAAAGAAGCGCTAGATTGGAAACATTGGTCGCGGCGTTGTTCGAGAGACTTCGTAAAGGCACTGTACTAATGTTAGATGCATTCTGTGACTAGCGCTTACTACTATCACTTACTGCTTATGTAAGAGTTAACGCAGTGTTAGTGTTACTTGTGCGAGCTCACACATGCTCCGGGACGATGTTGGTGTGATGGAAGGGACTGCTCTCATACGACATGTTAGACGCGTTCACTGTCACGCTGTGAAGAGGCTGGTAACGATTCAGTTTAGGCGTGGCCGGCCCTGTCAAGTCCTCAGACAGCTGCTGGTATACCAGCCCGCAGTCTTTCTTCGTACGGTTGGCGTTGCTCATAGCGGCTATTATGGCACTGTTGTATCTGATCTGCTGGTTCCTCCTGGTGCACATCATCGAGACGACCTTCGCTGTGATAAGGAGCAGCAACAGAGCTCCCAAGATGGCAATAGTGATAGGCCACAAGTACTCGTATTTACCGTGACGCTCTTCCGATGATACTTCCTCGTAATCTGGTTCCAAATCATCGTAAGTGTTGTCCAGAAGCTTGATGTTCAAGACTTGGGGTGCTTCGGAGGACTTGGTTTCTTGCACAGGGACCGGGAGAACGGTCGAGGGCGTTACTTTTTCGATGAGTTTTACTTTGAGGTTGACGTCGTCATCGGTATCGTCAGTGTCCTCGCTCGCATCATCGTCATCCTCGTCGTCATCCTCATCGTCGTCTTCGTCTTCATCGTCAGCCAATTCGTCGTCTTCTCCGTCATCTTCGTCGTCTGTGGCGTTTTTATCGTCGTCTACGGTGTATTTGGTCAGCGCATCATCTGCGACTTTGCCGTCGTCCAAAGTGTTCTTTAAGTCGAAGTTGCCAACGCTATCTTTATCGATTCTCTCCCAAATCTCTTCGTCAGAGACCGGCTCAGGCAGAGGCTCGACCGGGTGCGGCATGGCACCACCGCATGTCTTGCGCGTGAGGAACTCCCAACTATAGGTTTCGTCCTCGTCTTTAGCGTCCTTAGCCATGTTGGCGATACTGTCAGGCACGGCGTTGGGAGAGACCTTGCGCTTGCTCAGCCAAGTCATTAGGTTCTCGAAGTCGCGACTGCAAGCAAGCGGGTTGTTGCTGATATCCAGAGTACGCAGCTTGTTGAAGTTATCCAATTCAGATTGTTTAAGTTCTGTGATGCGATTGTGAGAAATGTTCAGGAAGGTCAGATTGCTGAGTAGCGACGCTGTGTGATTCTTCTCATTCTTCCACAGAGTTGTCAGTTCGGCATGGCTCATGTCTAACCAAGTCATAAGCGGTGTGTGGACGAACACTTCCGCCGAAATAACGGTCAAGGGGTTGCCTTGCAGGTGTAGTTTACCCAGTTCCTTATTTTTCTCAAACATTTTAGCGTCTAGGGTGGTCAACATGTTGTTAGCCAGATTGATCTCGTTTAATTTAGGGCAGATAGAGAATACCTTGCTGCTAATAGTCTTGATTTTGTTTTCAGACAAGTTAATCACGGAGAGCGCGGTAAATGTCTGCAATGAGTTGTCGTAAATTTCCTCGAGGCCGCAGTTAGAAGCATCGAACAGGTAAATATTGAATTGATCGGCAGAGCATTCGAAACCGTCGACGGGCAAATGCTTTATTCTCGGGTTGTTCGAGATCTTGAAAATATCCAGCTCAATATTTTCCTTGATGAGAATACTCGAAATGTAATCCATGTTGTTGTAAGAGAGATCCAAGTAGTTGAGTTCGACAAGTTTGTGGAAGGCCTGGTTGTGGATCTTTTCGATGCTGTTTCCGCTGAGATTAAGGTTAGCGATGTAGGTCATACCGTTGAACATAGACGGTCCGATAAATTTAATGTTAGTTTGTCCAGCGTTTAGAGTTAGCAGGTCAGATATTTGAAGACCGTATACTGAATCAATAGGATTTTTCAGAATGTGGAGCGTGGCGAGTTCTGTGTTCTCCGAGAAGATATCATCTGGGAAGGATTTGATTTGATTGTCACTGAGGTCGAGCTCTTCCAAGTCTAAAAGTTTCTTAAATGTGTCACTATCCATTTTGGACAGTCTGTTACCGGCGACATTCAGGTACATGAGGCCAGGCATGTTTTTAAACGTGTTTCCGTCGATATTGTGAATATCACAATACGACACGTCGAGTTCCTGTACGGAGGATGCGTTCAGGAAGTATTCAGTGGAACTGATATCCAGAGGGTTATGTGAAAGGGTCAGCAAGAGCAGCTTCCTGTTAGAGGCGAATGTCTCCGGGTCTAGTTTCTTAAGCTTGTTGTTGGAAAGATTTACAGCATAGAGCTCATGCAGACCGTGGAATGCGTTAGGCCCCACTTTGCTTATCGTGCTATTCACTATCTTAATTGTGGCGACTTGGTGAAGGCCGAGCTTCTTGAACACGAAATCATCGAGCTCGATCGGGTAGGCTGAGTGCTCGATCACGAGATCCGTGATGTCATCGCCGAACTTCTGGGTGCCGACTTCGAGACGGTTACACTTGGCTATCCTGTATCCTTGTGATACAGTACAGGTGCAGTCCCTCGGACAGGGCTTGTCCTCGTTGAACAGGACCTCCTGGTCGTCCGCAGAGTCGTAGTCCTCATACTGGTAGAGGAAGTGGTCTCCTTCCTTGGCATCCTTCTTGGGAACTTTGTTGGTTGTCTCGGCGGCTGCAAGCGCGCACGCTGCCAGGAGCAGTAGTAACTCCCGGTACCTCACCCCCATTTTTTAGCGAACTCTGGAAAAGATACAGAGATAAACGTTAAAATTTAATGTTGCTAATCATTTCAATTCTGAAGAAAAAAATAGTAAGGCGATGTAACTTGTACTCGTATATACCATTATCATTTCACTAACACAAAAAAAAACTATTTCCTCTCATCTAATAAAGTCATTAAATTTTGAAATTACACGAAAATTGAAGCGGCCACGTTACTACGAGTAGTTCGATTGGGAAACAGTGGTTTCGACTAGGGCATGCAATACCGGTATTGGTTTCGGTATTGATACCGGTACTCGTGATTTTTGCAAAAATAAGTAGTAAATTAATACATTTTAATGTAAACGTCCATTTTCGTTCGACATAATTTCAAAACGTTCTTGGCATTCTAAAGCGTGATGAAGTCACAGGTCGTGTGCTAACCGAGCGGGTATGGCCTATTCGTTCGCGCGTACGTATTTCAGTAGCCGTAAAATATTTATTTTTTATAAAATATTAAGCTATCCACTCTTGGTAGATTGTTCGACTGGCCTACCTGGAATCCCATGAACACTATTAAAAAATAAAAAAAACAATCTTACGAATTAATCCTGCGACAACAACAATAACAACAAACTATCTGACACATACAAGTAGGGCATGAATACCGGTATAACAATATCAAGTTTATGTAATGATCATCTCTCCATCCTAATTTCAAATATGATACACTAAAAAAGATAAAAACATTCAAGTACAGTTAACATGAATATTAGAAGAACATTGAGCATCATTAAAAGCTAAATAAATGCAGACACAGAAAATGACCCACTCTTAACACAATTGGCCTTATGACACAAGATCTGTCTGTATTCATAGAATTGATAATAACTGAGAACACAATCAATAATAAAAGAGATAACAGAGAGTTTTATTTATCTGTATAAAGATATCTATCTAAAGCATACAAACATCTATAACTCTTTGACGGAAGTGAGCAAATATTTGCATATGTCATATATTTTTGCAACCGCATCTGAAGCTAACAAAATGCTAAGGACATAATTATCAGTTCAATTTGACGAATAGCTTTATAAAAATCCGTTCGTGAAAATAGGGTTATATTAATAAAATGTGCTTGGGATTTTGTTAGCTTGTCCTTAAATATTTATCCACTTTCGTCAAAGTGTTATTAGCTTACAATAACATGCTTTATATAGATGTCTAAATACAGATAAATATTATCTGTTGTCTCTTTTATCATTAATGTTGTTCTTAACCATTATCAATTTTACCAATAGAGAGCATTAATATTCCCTTAATATTCATATGTTAACTGTATTTAAGGTTTAATCTTTTTTAGTGAACAATATTTGAAGTTAAATTACCAGTTAACGTGATCACATAAACTTGACAATGATAATCTACAAGTGCTTACAAAATAAGTTATAACAAGTAATAATAAGAGCATTATAGTGAGCTATAGAAATACAGGCAGAAAAAATCAAGGAGAAATACACACAATACCACGTTTCTAGAAAAATAGATGATTATGATTAGTTCTTATAAAATCGCAGGCGAGTGAAGCTATTCCATTTAGTCCCTACAGTAAGGAACTGGTTGACCCATGCAGGCGTGAGTAGCTCTGACTCTCAAGTAAAATTGAGAGCTTTTATGTATTCAAAATCTAAATTTTACCAACATAACCACTAATAAATTAGGTAGCAGCATCGTCTGAAACCTAATAAGAAAATCAATGAACGATTCTCCAATAGCTAAATAACAGACTTCTAAATGTACAATAAAAAACAATAATCTTATTATTCTAAAGGTGACTATAAAGATCAGTGTACAATGATTATACCTAAAAATGGCCAATTACGTACCACATACCACAAATTTTTCTGTTTCCGATACCGGTAATATCGGTATTGAGCTTTTTAAAACTGGTATTGAAATTGCCTCAAGGATCCCGGTAATACCGGCAATGCCAATACCGGTATTCGTGCCCTAGTTTCAACTGTAAGTTCTGCGTTAGTAGGTATCTAAATCTTAGCTATACAAAGTACCTATAACTGCAGCACACATCAACATTACAATACAACGTGTTCAGAACAATGGGAATTTTAAAACTAGACTGTTGAAATGTTCGTGCCGTTAGTCTTAAACAACACGTGCTCTTGAAACAGAACAAATATTAGAAATTATTGCTTCATCTTCCACTAATAGCTATCATCTGTTTATACACATTAAGCGTAAGTAGATTCTTTTAACACATGTTTAAGGTGTTCTTATTATTTAACATTCTTGGCGGTTATTTATGAGAGTAACAGGACCTGAACTTAAATGAAATAAGTTGAGTTACACTGATACAATATAATTATCATGTACATATCTAAAACTTAGTTTGGCATTACAGTGCGTGGCATCCCTAATCTTTTGATCTTGGTTTACCATTAATTTGATTTTGATTTAGTTAACTATTGAAATTAACCTTTCATATAAAAAATAACTATTCTAATCGGTTATTTTTTTAAACTTCTTGTAATAATAAAGTAGGTACTGCTACTGCAAAAGCTGATTAAACAGTGAATCTGCAGGTACGATGTGATAGGTACTTTATTCCTGTGCCTACCTATTTTATTTATATTTCTTGTCTAATGATTCACTGAATTTTAACAAGCTGCATTTTTTAGTGGTATTGCAAAGCAGATGTTGTTTGGCATTGTTCTAGTAAAATCTTATCTGTGTTCACTGTCCCATCTGTCGCGGTTGTCCACTAATGTCTACTCGAATATATTACTTATTATAGTTCCAACGTACGTATGACTAGTAGCTGGTGTAGCGCCCTCGTGGCGTTGACCGCTATATTAAAAGAAATTTAAAAAAGTTTCTAATTTTGAACCCCCATCTAACTCTCTTAGTGGTTAAATTTCGAACAATCCTTTCTTAGTACACCCCTACAGGTTATAATGGAATACACCCACCAAATTTCGCTTTAGGTTAATATAATTTAGGTTTAGCGCTTTAGGCCTTGTGTTGATTCCTAGTTAATATCATCATTAGCCGCTGCCTTTTTATAACTTTTTATTTTGGATTACTCCTGGGTGTAAGTCTGTCTTTTATACTAGGAACGCCATTTGCCTCGACCCTGTACCGATGTAATCCAAGACAGACCCCGATTACATGTTACAAAGGATAGTGATATCCTTCTAATAATTTAAACGTGAAAGTTTGTATGTATCCGTACATACAAACTTTCACAGTATATATGTCTGTTAATCTTTCACGCAAAAACTTCTGAACGGATTCAGATGAACAAGATAGTAATGCATTATTTACACAGTTTACGAACGTAAGGAGTACATGGAGTTGGGTTTGGGTTACGATAATAATGTCTGTTGTATGTCGCAGCTATCATACTTACTTAGTTATTTTGTGACCTCATAGGTCTACAAATTAGAGACTACATCTTCAATTCGTTTCTATTTTAAATACTAATAGAAATTATTGACATGACAATGTTTTCGGGAATATACAACTTAGATTTATTAAGATAAAACTCTATCCACATGCATGTGGCTTGTATGGCCAGCAGGAATTGCACGCAGCTCTCGAGGCTGTTGCTTACATTTCTTATTAACGGATACTTCTCGATCTATGGCTCAATTAAATTCCTGCTAAGCCCAACTGTTACGATTTAGCACTCTATTGATTTTCTTTGACTTTCCATTCAATGTTAGGTTCGTGTAACCTTGAGAATCTAACAAAGGTTGCACGTCGACGCGCTGCTTAGTAGTAGTAGCTAACAATAATTTAGTAATTTCTATGAATAGTAAGTTGAGCATGTACCTACAGAAATCACTTACAAAATCATGACCTTGACTCTACCGATGGCGACTGAATAATCAATAGAATATACAAAAATATGCTTCACGTAAACATACCCTAGCTAGATGTATGTTTTTGTACCCATAGATAGGAAAAATGATGACTTTGTTTTGAAAGTAAGTATTATTTTTTAACTTATTATTAGTTTTGAGGGCGTTGAGACTTACACTGACGTCTCGCTAGGGGTGTGTTGTGCTTTCTCCCTTGCCAGACTGCCCCAGGCACCCTAGATCTCCCTGAAAAAGCGTCATTGCCCTCCTGGGCCGCTGGTGCCGTAATCACCTTCTATATTTCGTTAAAGATTACCACAGGGCGTTCTAAATTATACTGCCAATACAACAGCACAACAGAATAAAAAGGTACATTCTGAAGTAAGTTTTTTTAAAAAAACATTTACTTATTCGTCAATTAATTTTACTGAAATTCAAAAGTATTATAGAAATTCAAGTGATGTATAATGATAGTGTCTTTTTAGTAAGCTGTTGGGGATAGCATCTTGTTTGAAAGTTGTGTCGCATGAATTGATAGAACGAGATGACGTGAGCTGGTAAATGATATTGCCCCTCGCTATCCTTGAAGAAGGCTTAGAAAATAACTCCGATTGTTTAACACCTCGCCTTCAGAGGCACTAACATTCATTTTCGTGGTTCAGTTTTATCGCGGTGGATGTTTTCTATCTTCTTGACGGTATCAAGGCTTCTTATCGTTCTTTAATTTTCACCTAATTTTATCGTGACATTTTTCAAGCTATTCTAGTATTTATCTAAAATGCACTCGCCAGCACATAGTAAGGTTCCTACTACGAGTATAATGCTTATAGTGGATTATAATAATGTACTTTATTTAGAAATAATATTTAAAATATAATATCTCTCAAATCAAAAGTAGTTATTACCTAAAGTCACGTAAAATTACGTATAAAACAAAATGATTCAAAAATGAGGCAGCTTTATTTTCCGCGGCACATTAAACACAGCGACATTCATAGTAACTATGAATGTTGTTCCTTGGTAATTATACCTATTAGGAATATTAATAAACTCTGTTTTGTTTTATATTTTTTGCAATATTGCGTTCGTCTATACATTTCAATAATCTATATAATACGGTGATTATGTATAATACCTATTATATCAATAACAAGTTATAATGTATCGCGGACGGGATGGTGCTAATTTACTTGTTAGACCGGTCGACCTTAGAATAACTGATTTTTTCCTTCGTATTTCGCAATGCGACGACTTTATTTCCATGTTAATAAGTTGTGTTAACTGTTAGTGTGATTTCTGGATAAATAAAGCCAATAAGTACAACCTACCTCTGCATAAGTGAGTGTTAGGTTAGAGCGAGATGATTTTGACCGAGTTTAGGACGTATAATAGGTTGATACATCAATAATAAGGTATAGGCATTCGCATTGTATTGCAACTAAGAAAAAACGGTTTATTCGATTAGTAGGCTTCACATATTTATAAAGGTAGGTAGCAATAGATAATACCAGGTAGATTGCTTGAAAGATAGCTTGCCCAATGGAATAGATAAAAACTGTAGCTTTTCATGTACTAACATGAAAAGCTACAGTTTTTTGTAAAAGGAAAATTTTTATGTACCTAGAGTTAGTAGATACCTTTAGATCTCTTATTTATATAAGTGCCTAAATTTAATTTAATTAGGTACTTAACTTTTGTAAATGTATTCAATGAACAACGCCGTTCGGATTTTATATTAGGTATAAGAAAGAAATAAAGATAGAAAAAAACCAACAACTGACAGCGCGTAAACCGCTGCCAGACATCACGATAAAAATAAAGTATAATACAAGCCAACTCTTACCAGACAGAAACAAGACTAAAACTTACATAAAAATGCACTAAAACTACAAAATAATTGTCTCATGTCACGAACACTTTACAAACTCAATTCAATCCAGTGGTAGTAGAAAGTTAAGGCACTTTCACACGGGACGCGCGAGCTCTGGCGGACGCAAACCGCCAACCCGTTCCAACGCTACGTACTCACTGAATGAAGGGCGGCGGACACTTCGACTGATAATCACCAACACAAAGGTAATATCGCTCGTATACTCGCTACTCAGTGAACAATCTCCGTAACTTACAGAAATCTCTAGTCTTTGGGAAAATTAAGACAAGTCAGTCAGTGACAGAATTGTTGGTTCCGTTTTTGCGTTGTGTGACGCTAGTGTCTCGGCAATACCACTAATGTAAAAAAAACGTGAGATTTCGTTTTATGCTAGCCACTAGAACCTTATACGAAGCCGACGTAATCAATGACTATCGGGTTATTTGAATTTACTTGATGGGTCTGTCTTTTGACGCAAGCTTGTCGCATAAAAATAATAAAAATTTTATCATTGTCTATTTCTATGATTTAACATCTTAAGGTTGGATGACTAAAATATACCTAACAACAGACCTGTATAAGTTGGATTTAAAATGCTTCTGTTTCAGATAATTCATTTCAGAGTTCCTCGAGAGCCTAGTATATTATGTAGTTGAATCGTAATTGCCTTAAATAAAGTTAAGGCACCTTAAATTAATCACTGTTTTCTAGCGTGGATTTATCACAGGTATCACTACTCAAAGGTGTTTAACACACACATACTCACATCACAACACACACATACCACACGCCCTGATATGTACATGTTTGTACAACTAACTAGCGATAAAGTCAGGCGTTAAAACCGTCTTAAAAGTGCTTAGATTGGAAAACCGGAATTGAATGTCATTATGTTTAGGCACGGGTGTAGGGAAGTAAGCTATAAATTGTTATTTAACTCTACTATACTAAGGTATTAATTAACAATCGGAAAAATAGTTGCATTTTTTTAACCCCGACTCGTAAGCTCGTGTGAGTGCAATCGTAGCTCCCTAACGCATGAACCGATTGTGATTTAGTTTATTTTTGTTTGAAAGGTGAATTATTCAGGAGTTTTCTGAACTCTGTAAGACGAAAATCGGTCCAAGATGGCCGCCGTCACAAATTGGCGGTTTACATATATTTTCACAACTCCTTCAATATGGGTTTTAAATGAAAGGGCTTGACTAGTCGAATAAACTATAATTTCTAATCTAAGATGGCCGCCACAATAAGTTGGCGATGTCTGAGGTTTTTGAAATTTTTGTTTTTACTTGTTACCCCAAGTACTATGATTTCAGTGCTGGTCATTTTTGTGTTATTAATTTAATACCTATTTTAGATTATCATAATTCTTCACACAAAGAAGTTATCTACTTATATATATAAGTATAGGTACATAAAGTAATAAATTTTCCTCTTTAGATCGGGGTTTTACAGGGACACTAACTAGACAGGTATGTTGTTGCCATCTCTAGATTTTATCTCTCTATCTCTATCTAGTTGCCAAAGCAACAGCAATAAGGAAATACTAAAATGTATTTAATATCTGATGTTGGTACAACTTTACAGACTTTATCTCTATTATCTTCAGTGAGACCACCATAACATGTCGGTATACCTACCTACCTTCACTATAAACCAAAGTTGGCGTATAAAGTTCAAATCATATTTTTAATTATTAATATTTTTACTTCTTTTCACCCGCAATGAAATATTAGACATGTTTTGCTTTTGGGAATGCTATACTTATTCCTAGCAAACTACCAGTCAGTATCTAATATATTTTTAAGTAGTTATTTGCACCAATTGTCCGGGATTAATGATTTTAAACTAACTTGACCAATTAAAGAACTGTTCCCGTCTATTTAAACTTGTTCAGGAAGAAAGAAATGCCAAACCTTTTTAGTAAAACTATAAAATTGCGCTCAATATGCTGGTAAGTTGTACAGTTGGTACGTATTATGACTATACACCGTAGATACAAGGTACAGCCACTATCTCTATCAAGTACGGTGTGCCATCGGGCAATACATGATAAGATAACAGACGAGGCGTTCCAAATAGCGTTCATGATACAGAATTCCAAGGAAGCACATCGTCATTACATTCAAATTTGAACCACATACCGTTAAGCAAAGAAATTGTACAAACCACTCAATGGTTAATTATACCAGGGTTTCTAACTGAGATATTCTTTTGTGGTATCCACAGTTGATAGATAGGTACTCACAAAAAATACTAGAATCAGCCAATGCTAGGAGTACCTAGACTAAAGTATATAATGCCACGGTGGTAAACGATGCTTGGATGGTGTGAAAAATAAATATGGAACATTTAGAATTATTTAATGTAAATATTAAAAAATCAGAGAAACCTTTGTGTATATAAATTAGTGATAAATTTGTTATTTCCAAATAATGACATCAAATTTCCTCTAAAGGTTTATGTTACACAGTTAATATTATTTTGTTTTAGAAATCAAATGTCTTTTTATTCTGACTTATTGTATACATTGCCTTTGGAAATTATAAGAGCCTGTGTCAGAGGTAAATCCACTATCCGCAATAAAAACTTGATTGGGAAAATCCGTTACCTTTGTTAATGTCAAACTGCACGCATTGCATTTTGCATATATACCAGTGTATATACCTAGTGGTGCCCATGAAAAAAATATTGGTACATATCTATCTATCATATACTTTTTAGGAAGCGTGACTTGAGTTTCAGACCATGCCAGACCATGCCATATAAAGCCAGTATAATATTATGAATTTCTCATCTGGCTCTATCATGTCTACGACCACTCTACCTTACACTATGAGTGTGACTAAGAAATAAATAATTTAGATTAAAAATCTAGTTTTCTATTTATAGATTTACGTCACAATGTTTCTTAGCTAACTTATACTATAGTTAGCTAAGGTGTATCCGTGACACTAGGTATGTACGTACGTATGTAAACGGTTTCTGGAACTATTATTCTCATGATTATTTTATGTAAATACAGTTTTAAAAACTTGAGTACTTAATTATTGCTTCTGGTACCTTGCACAAGCTGTAAGAAGCTTGACGTTGATGGAATAAAACAAATTTCCAAGCACTAAGAGGTTACGATGATTTTATGCCAACGGCCATAGTTATTTGTTATACAAGAGTGCTAAGTTGCTTTTTAACCGCGTGCTCACTTTTGATGATCGAGCAGGCGAAGGATTCTAAAATTGAATCAAACATTAGAATCCTGAGCGTTAGCGAGGGAATTAAAAGGGCACAAGGTGAAAAATCTTTCCACTCGAGTGCAACACGTAACTTTTCATCCCACCTCAGCGAGGAAATGACTACATACGAAAAATAAAAGAATTGAATCACTCGTTTTAGTTTTTTCACTTATTTTTAACATAAGGTTTAACAATATAACGTGAAAAGATAATGGCGCGCGCAAACCAAACAACAAATTGAAAAAAAACACAACAAATTAAAAAAATAACAAAATAAAAAGGTTGTATGTACATAAGTAAGTACATATTATTTCTATTTACATTATTTTTAAATCAGCTAAACAACGGTATCCTACTTTTAACTACATATCCAGATAACAATGCTTTTAATTATATCTTCAGATATATCGTTAATTGATATTCTCTCGCGTACCCATTTTAACTGCGTCATCAATATCTTTAAACATGAATCTGTCCATAAATTAGTCTGGAACAATACCGAAAGCGAATTATACCGCGTCTGCAACGCGTCCAACACTACATGGATTGCCAGTTAGATAAATGATTTATTTTGCATACAATTGACACTGGCTGGCGCAATAGAACTTCGATACAGTGCATAAACTCAGCACATAATAAAATCTATTTGGATGTGACCTCTGACATATTTAACCACCCAGCCGCTAGGCTATGTTTTCCGTTGTTATCACCGATATAGGACCGAATATTTTTCCTCGCCGGTGGTTGTTATGAGCATTTTGTTAGACCGAAGATGTTAGAGGAGTAAATATAGTAAATTTTGCGTTTGGCGTTGCTGGCGTACGTGGGGGTTTCCAAAGGATCACCGATCGATGCTACGGTTAGTCTACTGGGCTTAAGAATATCCAAGAAGTGACCGCGTATCGGTTAACAAGTCAAACTGTATGTAAGTATACTTAGGTCCCGTCGTTCGTTTGTTTCTATGGCAGCTCTTGAAAAGCACGAGACAGATCTATAGAACCAGAAAACTGTGATGTAAAAGCGAGACGCTCGGATACACGAAAGAAGTGACGAAGAGAAGCAGTCGACGAATAAAGCTATATTTACCCGACAGTGCGACTGATTTGTTCAAAATCTGAACTCTGTTGAGCTTATGTTCTGTCTGTCTGCGTTTTATAGCGAAATTGCACTGACGCCATTGTGCGTGAGGATATGCATAACTATGGTCACAGTTAAAAAACACTTTGTAAATGGGTTATAGCGGCACTGGAACGATGGACGATAAATTACGAGCAGAATATAATGTAAATAAATAAACGGTTAGTGAAATCTGAAATTTGCAGGTACAGTTCTATAAGAATATAAACCGACAAAATATGGTGTTTAGATGTCACAAGCATACATTGAATTACTCATAACTGAGTTTACATACCTGAGTAGTAGCATTAGGAATTTTCCACGTTTTGCACAACATCATTACAGAATCTTAAATAATAAGGTAATTATTTACAAACCAAGTATTATGTACAAACTGCTTTAAAGCTATGTTGTAAATACAAGAGTGATATTGAAGAAATACACACCTATTACCACGTTCAGCAGGCCAGTGACTTGTTTGTTTTTAAATCTGAAACAAATAAATAACAAATTAGTCAAAGATAATTGTATTTTTTACTTACATATCTATATTATATAAGTAAGTATATATCTAACATAACAGACAACACTTTTCCACCGTTAACAAGCAGATGTCTTTGTATCGAATAATACGGGGGAGTATGCTACGAGTACATTATAGAATGTTTCACTTCAAACTGAACAACCAGGGATTCCGTGGGTGTCTCATAATTTGAGAGGTCAGGGAAATATGAACGATCTCGATTAGATGGACGTGTCAACTTTACAACATATGGACGTGGAAACAAAAGCCGGGCCTACCCGGGCTTTTGTTTCTCTTACATTAAATGTTCAGCATGATGAATAAGTATTATGATTGTATACAGTACCGCAATAATCAAACAAAAGTAAAAGCAACCAAACAGATGGCTCGGGTCACTGGCCGAATACTCTACAGCTGGACGCACATTCCAATTGATATATCGATTCAGCATACGAATAATTTATCAATAATCGATAGCACAACGCTGATCATTGCGGAGAATCGAGGAACTGCTCTGAATCGATTAACCGGGTTAGTTGGCTGATGACGACAACTATGTAATAGAGCTTTAAGTCTGGGTTTATAAAAGTAATTGATGAGAGTGTTCTGTAACTAAGTAATTTATAGTACAGTGAAAGTATGTTGGAGATACCAAAAGGCATATAAAATGATAGAAAAATTATACTGCGATGAAAATACAGAGAAAAATAAATAATATTAGCAAAGATTACTTTTTACCAGACTGCTCAATAAGATATATTATGTTATCGGTCTTTCGAGTGTATTTTCTATGCAAGTGTGTCTCTCTCTTCTCTCTCGGTTGACGGATTTTGATGTTCGTGGTGTCATTCGATTTATATTTATCTACAGATGGTCCTAGGCTATACTACTTGTAACTTAACTTCTAACCACTTATGTTGGTGTTGTCATGTTATAGGTGCATAATGCTATTATTAACTATCCAAGAATTTAATTAAACTATTTACTAAAGCTATACAACAAAATTTTATAGTCCCTGCATGCACGTTTAATCGAAATGGCTGAAACCCACCCATGGAAAACTTAACATCATGAAAAATTAAGCATCGACGAATTTAGAATTTCTATTTCGATCAATCCGATAAATATTTAATAATTCACCCCATTTACTCTCCCCCGTAACCATAGCACCGAGAACCATAAACACCGGTACTTTATCTTCAACACTGCCCTCATCTGAACTGCGCCTCGCTAATGTATCCAAGGCATAACAGAGGCGTGGTTAGACAACCTAGAGTACCTAGACTGGTTCTAATCCAGTCTCTTTGCTTTCGTGTTGTAAGCTAGAGGAAGTATGAAACTAAATATCGCCTGTGTAACAGCGAAGTTGAATTTATGATCGCAAATGAGGCGACTCGAGGTATTTTGTCGATATTCATGCAAATTTTGTGATGAAGGCGGTTTTTAAACTCGACTGAGTACTCATTCTTTCCAATAATATGTCTTGCTATCTATTCATTCAGGAAGTCATTAAATATAGCTATTGTATATTTAATGACTTCCCAAATATGTTTACTTAAAGTTCACATTTGTATGTTTAATACATTTTAATAAAAAAAATGGTTTTATGCAAATACCCTTTGCTATATATATAATCAAGTACCTTTATGAATATCGTAAAATTTTACGACTATATTATTTTAAATTAAGTACTTATCATAATCGACTTAGCACTAGTTAGTAAAAACATTTTTTTTTGTGCTAGATATTGTAGGTTCGAACATAGAATGATCTACGTAGGTAGGCTTTTGTGCAGTTTTTCTAATATATAAGTACTGCGATAAAAACACAAAAGAATAAGGTTATTTTCCCGTAGTTGTTTGTTATACAATCAGAAGTTGTAAAAGGAAGTACCTAGGTTGGTAGTAAAGGAATTTGCGGTAAACATTTCCTTGGACAATCACTAAGGTGTAACAATTCGGTCAGTTTTAACATCGTAAATTTTCTTTTTCCGAAGCCGTCCCGTAGGGGTTGATACATTTTAAATAAGTTTCGTTTCGTTTTCTAACATATCAACAGATGAAAATTATTTTAATACGCAGCTGTACTACATTCAAATAACCCACAGCTCTATGTGCGAGTTTAAACAGGTAGAGCTAAATCAGGTTTGTTTGTCATCAGTTTGTTACGTAATTGGTAGTCCTCTGCCCAACTCCATGCCATATACATACATACATAGGCCCTCACTACACTTCGTTTAGTTTAAAAAAAAACAATCGCTATGTAATATGTTTTTCTCCCAGTATCTCGGAGTAATAAATTAAGAGTATCTAAATGAATCTGTGAATATAAGAAATCCAATGATACTGTGCACATCAAAATCGGTCTACCAGTTTAGGCTGTAAAGGGTCAGAGTTGAATATACATACACTTACACTAGAAAAATATTACCCATTTTATGGGCAGTAGGATAATAATACAAGATGAACTGGAAACTTTGGAGTCACAGATAGCATTCAACCTTTTAAAAGATTATAGGTATGCTTATGAAGTAAAACTACTGACATTAAAGCCTATTTGATTATAATCATAGGTACGGCCGAGTTGAAGCACTAGATGACAATACGAAATCTATTAACCGATTATGAACTAGGATCGCCTTAAATGAAGCAGGTCGTAAAAACATGGTTTGAATAGAAATGCATTATAACAACGGTGTATTTAATACATAGTAAGATAAGGAAGAACCAAAAACAGTACAATTAATATGATGCCGCATACAAACGCAAATACATTCCAAATCAATTTATATTTTTTTTATATCATTAGAAAACTTTCATACTACAGTACGTATTTTATATCTTAATAAAAGTTTACTTATATGTAAAGAAAAATGAGCTTACTGCGATTCAACTACATAAATAACATAAGTATGTACTATGAAGAAAGTTTCTACTGTAACACCGATTGGAGCAAATAGGTTTTGCTCTAATCGACTTAAAAAGGAGCTGACGTGGGTTTGCCTGGCCACATCTATCAGTTTATTATTTCTATGAGTTTTCTCAATATGGCAACGTGGCCTGGAATAGTACGAAAAAGGATATGTAATAAGCTCACACAAGTGGACTTGTTGCCTATAATTAAATAAATGCATAGTTTTTAATGTAAAAGCTGTAAGTAGGTAAGTTAGCTCCGGATAGTAAAAAAACAATAGGAACGTATATAAATATATTTATATCACTTAGTAAACATTTATACTTATTACAATTTAAAAAAATAAAAATGATAATCAATTTTAATCATGGTAAGCGCCCGCGCCGCGCCGCGTCGATAGGATTTTTTCAGTTATTTAGATTTAAACTACAACGGTTTTGATACAACTAAAATGGGACCACTTAATAAGTATTCTAAAAATTCAAACCAAAAAAAGGATTAAAAAACATACAGTCGAATTGAAAACCTCTTTCGCTTAATAAAACGAAAAGTATTATCCGATTCTAAATTATTATCTTGTTATTGTCCAATAAGTAAAGGTAGATTTCAATAATAATAAAACCGTCTACGAGCCACCTGCTTTTCTCGCCATTCTTGATCAAATATGAATCATTCTCGGAATCCAAAGTAGTTTTTCGGCTGTGTCAGGTTACTTGCGGTGACCACCTGGCCGGGTCAATTCATTATACGGCATGTCAATACATAATATTTTTCCTTTCTTTAGAATTTGGAGTTTTAAATAGAGAGAACGTGTATGAAAACATAAATATTTTCTCAATAATTGACCAAGATAATTTTGGAAAATTTTTGTTTCGTCTGTCAATACGAGTATTTGTTTGTTTTATTGCTAATTCCGTTAATAAAAATTTTATTAAAAAGAACTGTTGAATGTCGTCGCTCTCAAAAGTCACGTTTCGTTTCAACTTCGTAATGATAATAGTCTCGGAGAGTTATTGTCGAAAATTTAAATTACGTGTCTCAGGACACCGTGTATGTACATATGCAAATGTCGTACATTCGGTATATTTGAAGTATTGGTTTACATTCGAACGGCGGACGCAGCGGACAACCTTGTTTTCACGGCTCTTGTATTCCATATTCAATACCAAACTATATAGGTGACCGGAGATAAAATAAATAAAATGTATGAATTAAATAAGAGTGTTAGGTAATCGTATATTTTCACTAAAGTATACTATGGGTTCGCTAATCGTGGAGTGACGTATATCTTGGTTGGGTATATATCTATCCTCAACATAAAATACGTGTTGCATCCTACACGTATATATACGTATGAACATTAAGGTAGTTAAATCAGAATGTACACCTCATCTGGTATATTTGATTTCGCTAAAAAATAAATACTTAACGGCATTTCGCAGCAGAGCAGCACAAATAATATTAAAATGGTATATTATTGTTTGGATCATTAGGAATAGTCAATTTGTAACATTCATATACACATACCTACTAAACATATAATATCATGTACGAAATCTCAAAAATATCAGCTCCTACTAAATAATAACTTAGCTGTAATTGTTAAAAATGTCTAAAACAGAAATTCGCAAACAAAAAGTCTTTGTATATATAATCAATAGCAATATAAATGACAAATACGATCTAAAAAGTGTACCTATATTGTTAAGTTTAAATTACTAAACTTTGTTAGACTTGTAGTTAGTACCTTGTATAAACAAAGGTCAAACGGAGGACACTCTAACTTCTAGCTAGACCTAACATTTTACCCTACCTAGGTTAATATACAACTTGTAATTGACATGCCCAAATACTTTCCATCATTAGCGGAAAAAACTAATAATAATAATATTCTGTAAGAGCCTTTTTATTGAATTAAATGTTTTGATTGATACATTTGAATTAAAAGTGAGTTCTAAGTAAACAGTTCACAATTGATCATAGGCTAGGAAAGCTTACTTTATTTTGGTATAAAATAATTGTTTTGTCTACTGGCATACAATTTTTTTGGTGGTTCAGTATACATGCCTGCAGGCTTTTTTAAAACCTCTTTAAAGGCATGTGATTATTTTACTAAATATCACCTGAGGTCTCAAAACCAAACCAACATGGCGGTTATCGACTATTGACATAGTATACTACAAATCAATAGACTTTTTATTCAAGTCACAATAACGAAACTTGAACATCGCATCTGCAAAATGTGCGTTTGTAAAAACAGTGCCTAGATACGCCAGGTGGCAGTCGGCTGACATCTGCACGACCAGACTAACCAGTTGGCACAAGCCTCAGCGACCTGCGACGAAGGCACAGGAGCGATGCCAGGCCCGTGATATAAAGAGCCAAGGGGACAGAATTGTTTTGCTTGTATGTTGTTAAGAAATCATAGCACGATATAAACTAATATTTCGAAATTATAGCTCTCCACATGTTCAGAATTAGCATGCGGAATCTTTTGGAACCAGTATTACCTCAACAAATGCAGTTTTCTTTAATACAGTTTCGAACACAATGTAACATAGAATAAAATAACATGCGTATCAATTTAGACAGCCTAATTTTGGACTTGTATAGGCATTATAAAAGAACCTTTTCAAAGGCTTTTGATATGTGGGCAATGACCCATTCCGTCCACACTCATTACGGCTCTGTAACGTCGACGTGTTTTATGATAAAAGTTCGTAATTACGACGATGGTTGTTTAACACAACTTTGTAAACGGTTTACGTAGGTTTTAAAAGGAAACGTCTTTGATGATTATAATGCATCACATTCTGTAATAACCTCCTCTAATCTTCGTATTCCTCCTCCTCTTCATTGATTTGTAAAATACCCCTAGTTTTCGTTGTCAATCATCTTCAAAAAAGGTGGAAGGTTTTTAATTAGTCGGAATATATGTTATGTTTGTTTCCCTATTTCTCAGACGCATACGTAACTGATGAAATTATATATTTTTTTGTTTAAAATGCTGTAGTTTCCAAATGGTCCAATTTAACTATCATTTTGGCAACGAAGAAAGTAAAGATAATCTAAGCTACGTCTGAAAAACTCTCATTCACGTCATGTTTAATCGAAACAAACTACACACACATATCACATATTAAACCATATCCGACTCGTCCCAATACTCGGCACGGATCTACATATGGTAGGAAAACTATACATAATCCTACCCATACGCATTATTACATAACTTCACTTGTGAGCCGAATATCATCTTTACTGATAAACGCCTACTTAATAGTTAATTAACAAAAGCGTGGCGTCGAGGTTAATACAGCACTTATATACTCTGTAACTATCACGAATAGAACCAATGCCAAGCCGATCGTGTGAAGTAGAACATCTTCAGAATATAGATGGGTAGTATAGTATATCATAAGAATTGTGCTGAATCCGGCAGACAGATGACGTTTTTTGCAAGATTGCAGCATAATTTCACGAAGATGACGTCATTGGCCCGTATAATTTTGAAATGTAATTCTCAGCCAGCTGCACAGAGTAAAAACCCGTCGCTTTGGAATGCGTATGCATATTTGATCTTGGAGATAAAGGAAGGAAAATAATCTTCTTTTCAACACTTCAATGCACAATTCGTGTGCTACCGATTAACTAAATTAAAACATTTTTTTTTGCGTTTGACCGCAACTAGCTTGATGCAAACCGAAAATGCCAACTCATATGTAACACGCTATTTATTTTTGATATTAAATATATTGAGCATTATACCATCTTTTTCAGGAGTGTATTGTACTGCAAGTTAAATTTAGTAGGAATATTATTGATACTTACTGACTGACTGATATTCGTCTAGTAATCAACATAGAGCCTAAACCCCTGAATCTAGAGACATGAAATTTGAAGGGTCATTATAGCGTGTACTAAGTCATAATTCTTAAAATTTCAATCCCTAAGGTAGTGTAATGGAGGCTCAAAATTTTAAATTTATTTTAAATAAATTTAGAATAACTTGAACTAATCGAACCGACGAAGGATGTGGATAAATAAACATATAGCTGCCCATATATTATTGCGAATAAAAATAGGTAAAAAACTCTATTTTTTAGAGCTCTGTAGTTGTTACTTGGGGTATATCCAATAATTTGGTGTGGAACTAGTATAGTATAGTTTTTTTTAAATCTTAGCTGCTACTAGCGGCGTTCCTCGCTTTAGTTAAATTAAAGTTTTAAATTTATTTTTAAAATAAATTTAGAACTTTAATTTAACTATTATATTAATATCGAGCGAAACACGACACGAAGGAATACCTAATAGAAGAAAAATAACCATCAAATATTTTTATTTTATTCTGTTTTCAGTATTTGTTGTTGTAGTGGCAACCGAGATACATCATCTGTCTAGCTATCACGGTTCATGAGATACAGTTTGGTGACAGACTGACGGCTGGATAGTGAAGTCTCAGTAAGAGTTCCGTTCTTACCCTTTGGCTACGGAATCCTAAAACTTCGGTTGCACATAACGAGTACATGAGATACTAAGTCAACTAAAGCATGTCAATCACAAAATCAATATGAAAATCTATACAACGCTCTCACAGGCACCGTTGTTCGGGTCGCCGGCATTTCCTGAATGCGTAGTTATATTTACCGTGTCTATATTGTACGGGTTTCATTGTGTTCATAAATGCCACAGCACCATAAATCGTGGTCCACGGAGAAACTTTGAACGACATAGTATACAATGGTATCCCCAATAGTATAAGGCTGGATTCACACAAATTTGACCTCAGTCGTGTAGGTGTTTAGTTAAACTCATACTTTATAATAAAGTTAATAAGCCATTCGGGCAAGTAATGTTTTTATCACTGTCAGTTTTATTGTTTAAGTTTTTTTTTTGCAATAAGGTAAATAATATTTTTGATGTTTTAAAAAAGTATTTTATAATACCTAAGTTTGAATAAGAATCATGTTTTTTTTCGTTACACAGACTCCTCTACTCAACAACGAATACTCGACAACGAATACTCGACAACGAATACTCCTATTCGATTAACTAATTGACAACGAATCCTCCAATTCGTTGTCAATTTAGGAAATTAGTGTCAATGCATTTTACTTTATGTGTCGTGAAATTTATTCTTCTAATTTAACGTTAATGAACCCCAAAGGTTTATTATAGTTTACATTAAAGGTGTTAGAGCGGGACATTGACCTATATCCGATAGGTCAGCATTGAGGACGGTTTTATACGTGATTTTAACGACGTCTATAACATTTACTAAACATTAGCTTTGCTCGTTTTGGTTAGAAACTGTGACGCTAGCAGAAAAAACGCAATGATCAAGTTCAGAAAAAATCTTGTAGCTAAGGCAAATTAGAATAATATGTGTTTATTATTCTTAATATACATAAGATCCAGTTATAGATTACAAAACAATGAGCTAGTTTTTTTCCTTGCTAGTTAAAGTGTAAATGATTAAAAAATTACCTACATAACTTTCTGGAATATTATACATAAAAGCTGCTTCTAGACACACATTTTAGGCAAAAGTAAAAACTAAATATTATACACATATTCATTGTCACCTTTTCTAAAATGTAAATTAATGTCCTTTGTCATGTCGCGTTTAGCGATACGAGTAGGTAAGGCCGCCATTTGTGACACTAGATGTTAGATTTTTCCTGTATATTGTGTGTCTGCAATTAAGAGTTAATTCATTCATGTCTAATACTTGCTAGTAAATCAAATAAGGGCTATACGTGTCTACACTACGGTTTTTAGTATGTTGGTATTGGCGAACGTGAAAAACAATTATAACAACCTATTAAACTTAATTTCTTTATTGTTAAGTGCCAATTTGGGTCAGAGATCACAGACCGTGGAACAAATGTGCGACTACAATGGCAACATGTTTGTTTTGTCTAACCAGACTGGTTTTAGTTCACGTATTTTGTACATACAAGACTAGCTGCTCCGGCGAACTTCGTAACGCCTAACTGTAGATAAATGTTTAATGTTTTTTGTGTGCATATTTTTATTCCATTATATTTTCCGACATATTAATAGTAATGTGTACTGTTAATATAGGCGCAGACGAATTAAAAAATCAGAGATTATTAAAATCGGTCCAGCCGTTCTTGATTCATTAGTGGTGTAACTCGCTTGACTTTCTTTTATTATATCAAGATTTAATTGCGTCGTTCTATTGCCTAATGTATATATGTTTTAATATTTTGGATACTTATAATGTTTTATAGTATACCAAACAGCTGTACTGATTTTGTAAAATTTATATGGTGTAAATCGTCCAAGGCATCTCTGAGAAATCGGTAAACCATAGAAGAAAATTAAAATATGTAAAGTATCACACATACAACCGTCGCACTTAAAACTCTTTTTTGAAGTTGGTTCAAAATAATATGAATTTCATGTGATCACAGATGTGTACATGCATAATTTTTGTGACTTCCTCCATTTAGCCTTGAACCGCAGACGTTTCATACAGAACTCAGTATTGGTCTTACGTCATCTTTAAACCAGCGCTACTGTTGATTTCATTAATTCTATCTCTACTAAATCATAGAATTCTATCCATGAATAAACTAGAACATTTTGAAGTTAAGATAACGGTAATTTATTTTTACCAGACTGCCAAAAAGGAGGATAATGTTTTCCGAGTGAACTCATGAATGATTACTTGCATGGAACAGAGCTTGATTCTCCGCTATTGTATTAACAATACATATTCTTCGCTATAACATAATAAGCAAAGTCTACAATTATCAATGAACAGTTATTCTGATTTAGTTTAATTCTATATCGAAACTAGTCATGCCACATCTCAATCAAAGTTTCCTTTAGAAGATCTACTTCTTGGACTGTGAAATCAATATCTAATAAAATGCGTTTAGTTCCAATAGGCCGTATTCCATAATCGTATATGGGTCTGTGAATGTCATGGGAGAAATTTATTACAAAACAGCCGGACCTCCGTGAGAGGCAAGAATTGAGTTAAATACTTACTCGTACTTGGAAGTTTACATCGAGTTTTAAAGTTTTTAACAGTTTTATGACACACTAGGTTTTGCCCGAGGCTACGCTTGCGTTAACTTGGTTTTTTTCTAAAAAGATAAGTACTTTTTGGACATTGAACTATCTCTGTGCAAAAAGTAAAATATGACTTTAATTTTATCGAGGTAAGGAAATCAAATTAAAATCGAGTGACAGAATTAGATTGAATGTCGCTATGTCGATCAACGACAGTCTTTCATGTCAGCCGCTAAAACAAGAAACAGACCTTTTCAGACGTAAAAGAAGGCTGCTGCAGCCCTTTATGAAAATATAAATATTATAAAACTCTTCTTAAAACAAACTGAAGGACATGTGCGCCAAATTATTATATTAAATTAAATGTATCAATAATTTTCTATTCTTATAAAGATTGTCTGGAAGAGATCGCTTGTAAGCGATAAGACCGCTTTTTGTGCTCAGTTTTGTTGTAGTTATTCTGTTGTGATGAGAAAAAAGAATTTTGGTATTGTAATGCTGGGTTTACGAGTTTACATGTATAATAAAGATATTTTACAGACTTTTATTTAGCGTTTCTGCTTAGTCTATTAAAAGTAGAATTAGAGTTGTCAGTAAGATTTTGAAAAGTTATGATAGGACAGGAAATAAACGTAATATTACGCTTGATTCCTGAAATTTTGAATCTTAATTTAACCGTTCAAAATATGATTATAGCATATTATTATAATCCCAAATCCGATAAATTGGCAGCCCAGTACTTAAGTAATAATGACGTAGAATCATTGAACGTTTAGATAGATACGAGTAAAAACCCCTTGTATGCACACACAAATAATATAGCAAACTAGTCATTAATGCTTTATTTGGTATTTTCTAAGGCTTCAATATGAATTTAATAAATAAAAAATACATAAAAACTAAACGTCTACACGTGATATCTATTGACTGAAGTACTAACCGCTTATGCAATAGACCTTCAATATTTAACTCCGTAAGTATACTAATACGTAAAGTTATAAGCGACAATTAAATTTACTACCAGAATATTATTTGTATGTAAGTTACGTACAACAGAACTAAATGCTTGCCAAAATGGAGGTCCATTCCGTTCCCTTACTATAGAATTGTTAATCCTGATTCAGCATGCAAAAGGTCGATCCAGTCAGTCTGTATTTCAAAGGATTAAGGTTTAAAATGTTTTATGAATAGCTTCCCCTGTTGAATCAAACGCAAGTACCTTGCTTTCTATAATTTCGGGGTCAGCCTTACTTCCGGAGTGAATCACTTTATTGACTATGAAAGTATGAATCAGTTATTTATAAGCCGGTAATCATAGTCTACTAAATATACGCCCAGTCTACGTTGTATACTTTTGTCAAGTAATTATATTTTTATTTATACTGTTCATAATTTCTGTTTGTGGAATTTGTATCGACTGATTAAATTATTTTGCTTGATTGCCAGATGCAATTTTGATCCAGGATATAAAAAAGGTAATTTTCGGTTTTTGTATAGGCGCTTTCGTGTCGCTGCACTTTTAAGTGACTTACAATCAGGTTGCGATTAACATCCCATGACTAACAGTCGAAACCTACAAATTAAATTGTAACTCAACCCATGGAAATACATAGTTACTTAATTGTATATATCAATTTGAGGTCCTGCCTTGAGCTTCCTTAACTTTCGAGATCCATTTACTAAAAATCTATTGGTCATGTCGGCTTCGGACGCGGCGCCCGACGGACGCCTTGAGTGACAGAAGAGTAATGTGAAAAATGGCTGCATCACATACACATTCTGTATGCTTTTTAGTTAGTTAAGAATTACTTCGTTAGTAGGTAACTACATTCATTACAATTTTACTAACATAAGCAAACACAATATTATTTGATTTGATTAAATTGTAATCAAATGCAGTTGACAGATAGTTAAATTAACAATGGCCGTGTCTCGACAGATTCCGCTATAAAATATATTTATGCTGCTGATAGCCAGCCTTTACAATACCTTTTTGTTGTACCTATGATCTATTCAAGGTCTAAATCATTAAGCCTGTTAGAGCAGAGCTTAGTCTTGGATGATCTTCATGGTTCACGTCATGTTGGTGACGTAATGGTAAAAAAGTTCAAGAGAAGAGGTAAGAACGATATGGTGTGGATAATTATTCTACAATATGCAGGCCTTAGTAACTGCGATTAGAACGTTTCTCTAAAAGAAACATAGTCCATCCAAAATATTAAAATGGTTGACTCTGCCAAAGACTTTTGAGTTTTGACAGACTTTTCGATGCTCTGTTTGTAGTTTTATTAGACTTAATAAATTATAATAAAAGGAAATCATAAATAAAATTGCGTTTGTTTCTCTAAATTCTAAATATGTATGTACTCTATGTACATTTTACCGTGATATGCAAATCATGGCGCTAACGTGTAAAAGGCCTTCATGACAACAGTAATTTGGTCGCAGAGCGCGATCGGTAAATCCTTCTTCAATCATGATATGAATTTAAAACTTCTATTCAATACATGACAGATTTATTACAAACCGTTTAGAGTTGGCCACCCATTGCTCGTTTTACTGCTGTGTTGGTTTGCATTATGTTTTATTCATAATACTCAGCTACTTACCTAGGCAAACTAAATTACTAAGACTGAAGCTAGTAAATCAAGCTGAGGAGCTGATATTTTATTTAAATGTTCACATTTTGGTTATGTTGTTGACGTCGCATCAATCCAAGTGTGATATTTGGATCTCCCCTATTAAGGCTTGTCAATGTCTACAGAGCCGACCAAGCAGTGGTTTGGGATTTGTCTTGAAAAATAAGTAAAAAAAATAATGTAAAGCAATCTTGCCTTCTCTAGAAAGCAAATTACTCGCGGTGTTTTCTTCGTCTTCTCTAGCGAAAACTCTCAGAACCGTGTAAACAGGAATTTAAACAAATTCTCATGACTACCATGCTAAGATTATGTAGAAAGGTCATCTAGGAGTTAGTTTGTTCAAATTGTTTATTAATTAAAGAAATCGCCCCCGACGAATAATGAAAGATCTTTTGTTCATATGAATGACCCGATCCATAATTACAGGTATCGGTTTTAGATAGTCTAAGAGATGGGACAATACAAGTCACAACAGTTATAGAACAGGTTTTATTTAGATACCTGCTGTTACTATTTAGTAGTTATGTACTTGTAATAAGGTGGGCTATATTACTAAAGTGTGTCATAATCGTAGTACCAGTAAAGCTACAATAACCATGATAAAATACAAAACACAAGTGTTTTCAGTAAACGTGTATCTATTTACACTAATATTTAGGCCGGTTTCAGGGTCTTCTAGCTAGTACTAAATGATTACAACACATTGTAGAGCCGTCTGTTCATGACAGATGTTTCAATTATGCCCTTCTTTACCTGCAAGTCCTTGAGAACACCCGGTTCCGTACTAACTGCTATGTCATCTGTGGCCAGGGTCTTCGCGTCATCGACACAAATAAATCAACGGTACCAAAACAATAGCTACTTTTTGTCATTGGACGATGATTCTGTTTTACAGTCACGAATGGTGGTTATGTAAATGATAAAATCATTGCAATTGAGGTCTTATTTGTGCATTGAAAGACTATTACTGCCTTATAAAACATTTTTGCATGAATTAACGGAGTAGGTTTGGCATAATCATTATTATCTTGGCCTGTCTCATCATGGATGGGTACAGTACATACAAGTTAAGTCGTTATTTTTACCATTCGTCATTTATCAGAACTTATAGGTATACGTTTTTTTTCCATTTCATTTCATTATGCAAAACTTTATGATAAATATATCTCTTGTTGAATGTAGTTGTGCAACGTGTTGTGTACAACTTTGATAAAAATCCTCGTAGAAATAATTAAGGTTTAAAAAGTAAAGCCCCAACTTAATGAACTCATTAGTTTTATAACAAATACTAGACAGCCACCGGAGCAGAGAAACATTCCACAGTAAGGTTAAATACGAAAGAAACAAACATTGTGAGAAAAGAAAGGCTTCCGACAGAGATATGTAATTATTTGAAGAAAAGTGTATTTCTTAAACAAGATCTGAGAAAGTCAAACAAGAATATTACCGTTGGTTGTTTTTAAGATATCAGCAAGCGTAAAGGAAGCTAAAGCTCGACTTGAATACACACAAGCTTACAAACAGCAGTATAGATATTACGTTTATGGTCAAAGCCACGTACATACTGCCTATACCTATTCCTTACTTGTAGGATGGGATACACTCGACGTAAGTACACAAAGGTACGCATAATTGTATGTTTTAGGTAAGTGATGACGGAAATTGTATGATACTCAGTTAAAATGAGACAACATTCGCATAAGAACGAGTAGGTATGAAAATAGATGATGCTTAAGGGCTTTTGTTCGACTACATTGTTGAGAAGATATAATGTAGATCCAGGGTTGTCGGTTAGGACTGTACCTAGAATAATGTCTGTAAGGGACTCACTGGACTCATCCTTATCGCTTTTACTAAGCTAAGAACGCTGAATTCTTAAAATAAATCAGATGTTTCATAAATTTTTTGAGCGTTTATGTTTCTAGAAACACTTAATTTTATTTTCTCGAATTTAGTGATAAGAGTATAATTATTCTCTTTAGATCGAAGAGAGAATAAAGAAATGAGGAGAGACATGTTGAAAAGTGGTTGAATATAGCGACTCCTATTCGGCTCAGTTCATACCTAGCCGATAAACCCAATATAGGTAAACGGAAAGTAGTTGTGTGAAGCTTTTCCCGTTACTCCAACTTCTTTATCTTAAGGCGTTTTTAGTTTGTTGATAACACGCTAACACACTGTGACTTAGCTTCGGTTACTAAGTAGAAACACTGTAGAATTTAAATCTTTCGCTATGTTTTGGTATCGGCAGCAATATTAGTAGCGCAACACGATGAATTTTATTATTTTTATCTTAGTAACATTATTTAGTCCACCTCATTTTCTTATAGAAAGTAAATAAAGTATTTTAAAGTGAAAAATTTTGGATACAGACTAGCACAATACTCAAATACTCTTAGTCAGCATACTTTTGCATCGCAAGATGTGTAAGTTAATTGAGATTATAACACCTACCTATTTGCGTAGTCGGGTAATAACTACAATATCCACTCACATGATATTAGAATGAGTTGACGTATGAAGTCAGATTTAATTAGAAAACGGAGCTAAAGCAAAAGTAATAGACACTAATTAGGCGCTTGTAAAAAAATAGGTAGAGATTGATTATGAGCAAGAATCTCGCTTGGACGAGTCGTGAGGCTTCCAGCACCTTGCTTAATGTTTGCCTTATTACTTATTGCCGCCGACTGTTGCCAACAGAAATAAAAACACACCCATATGTAACCCTGCCATAATATACACGCAAAGAATTCAATGATAGACCGTACTAAGAAGTGACTTTTCAATTTGGTCGGGAAATCAAAGGCTGGTGAGAGGTGGCGATGGCAATTGGTTTCAAATTGCAGGGATAAGTGTTACGCACGTTTCAATAACTTGAAAGGTACATGTTTAAATTAAACCAAAGAGTTTCTATTATCGCGAATGCGTATTATCGTACAGATAAACGATTTGGCTTACTAAGAATATATAGGGAAATTCTGTGATTGACCGAGCGTCTCAGTTCCTGTTTGTACAAAAACGCTTTCTGTTCATCGGATATCCGGCTATTCGGCCGCATTTCTCAACCAATTCTTGTGAAAAGTTGTGAGCAAATTTAATAGTTACATGGAAATTCATTATTTATCAATTTAGTATCAATGGTGGTTAAATAAAAAAGAAAAACAAATTTGAGTAAAGACGAGGTCCCTTGCTGAGAACAAAGGACCTCGTCTTTGCTCAAATTTGTTTTTCTTTTAGCCCGAAACTTTTTAGTAGTTTGTCTCGGATCCTATTCAGTCGTACTAATAAATAAATTCTATACATTTGTACTGAAACTAACAATGAAAAACTTTTTACACAGTTTAGTTACAGCAATTTCCCGGTAGTTTTCATCGTCCTCGGTCGTAATTCCGTGGCATTGTCAATGATGATACTTCAAAACGTCTCATTGGAAATCAATCGAGTGTCAAATTACATAAGCAATTGCCGGTAATGTTATGACTGGATAAACTACTTAAATAAAAAATAAATTAAACGATGTTTTATGACGAGATCAGATTGAATTGTGTCAAAGTGAAGTGAAATGACGTAATCACGTCATTTCACTTCACAAATTGAATAGTTAAGGGTAAGTCTACGGTCGGTACTTATTTCGGTAAAATATAAGTTTATTATAACCATAACGCATTTTATTCTTCTAACTTGAAAATCTCTGAAATAACGTCATATGCTATATAAATAGTTAAAATTACCATAACTAAGGAGGTGTTATGCATTTAATAAGTTAGATATGTATAGCTATAGCATTCACGTTTCATATACCTAACATACCTTCAAGTCCTTTCCTACTCCTTATAGGTTAACACCAAATTTTAAATTTTGATTACCTGTAACAAAAAAAAATATGTAGCATCCAGGATACATTTTCTTAAAAGAAAGTTGGCGAAATTTAAATTCTACTAAAAAATTAAGTCGTATTATTTCTTCTGTTGTAGAATCACATTTACGGTTGTAAACCTAACAGAAGCCTACCCGGGATTTCATGTTTTAGTTTCATAACTTAAAATTCCCTTCCTACTTTGTTTTATAAAAAGAACTTCTTTGTATGGACCTTATCTCGATTTCTTAGAAAGTCAGGATCA
Organism: Ligdia adustata; assembly: GCA_947049295.1. Classification (NCBI taxonomy): domain Eukaryota; kingdom Metazoa; phylum Arthropoda; class Insecta; order Lepidoptera; family Geometridae; genus Ligdia; species Ligdia adustata. The sequence goes on along the minus strand of OX346214.1, from coordinate 5,080,415 downwards.
AAATATCTCGGTTTTCAGTGCTTCATTGTTTGATTAGAACATTCCTCCGCGATAAGACGATCCAGCGAAGCGAATTATATTAAACAATGGCATCATTTAGATGCAGTGACACTATACTACTACTTATAGTTTTTATTATATATACAGTCGTACTATACTTTTTATTCTGCGAAGTGGAAAATAGTTCGTAGACAGACAACTTATAACAGATTAAATGTAATTAGACAAGATTAGTATATTTTAAATGTCTTTAGTATTGGGTCTTTCAAAACAAATTTATGCTAGGTAGGTACTTTACAGATTAGTTCGCAACAATTTGTTATTCAGTATTACGAATTTACTTGAAAAGATTCTTTACTGAAAGGTATAGTAGAGCAAAATCACATACAATCTGTATACATACATAAATGTCGATGCATAAATGTACTCGTATTTACTCCACGTTTGAAAATGTTTTTTCTCAGCACTGTGTAATGTAGGTTAAACAAACCGCAAAAATGCTAAAACCCCAGCCAGTTTTCTCGTATATTGTCATCATTGTAGCTTGAAATTAGTAGCCTGCATCCTAATTAGTCACTTGTTTTTGATTGACTAAACCACACTGTAGGGTAAACAACAGGTTGTTGACTTTTTGACTTGGCCTCTAGATCTACATCAGATTAACACTAAATTGGGGTTATCAGGGAAAATATTTATGACGTTTAATATAGTTAGCAAAATATAAGTTGGAAAATTAGCATCGCAAATATAACAAGCTCGTAAAAGAAAAGCGATAATTACAATCAAGGCTGTATTGTTCATAAATAATATAAACTCACAAGTTATATATTTTCCTCGTTACAATGAATTACCTACTTGTTTATATTGTCCGAAAGTCCGTTACCAAATCACGTAAAATATTTTCATGATCTTAGCTTTTTCTATTTTTTATATTATACAAAAGTACATCGTTGGTTTAGACTTTATCAGTTTTGAATTGGTTATTTTCAGAATAAGAGTAGTCACACTTGACCCAATGAGTTATTGTCGAAAATAGTTATTTATATTTTTTTATTCGTGAAGAGATACGAGTATTAAGAATCATTTTAGTAATTATCCGGATGACTATTTATTTAAATTTTATAATAGATATAGTATGAGCATAGAGAAATTTTTTTAAATAGCTTCTTGGGATAAAATTGAAACTAACATGTTGTTTTTTGAAGAAAAATATTGAGCTGACTAAACCTACTATCAAAGCCTATATGCAACCCGGATCTACGATTTTGATAAACCTTAATTAGTGAGTGTTTATTACCCCAAAAAAAGGAGAAATTTGGTTTGGCGCAATTTACCGGTTCATGTCAGTGTCATGCGGAAAACCAGTACCACCTTAATTTACAATTCCAGGTATGAAAAAAAGGAGGTCAACAATTGCTTTTTTAATTACGTCATAGTACGACAACAGTTCGCAGTGCTAACTAACACTATGTTTATGTACGAGTATTGTTGAAATTAATAATCTAGATTATGTATTTTAAGACACACAAACATAAGCGAAACATAAGTCTAAGAGTTTTATTCAGAGTCAAACTTTACCAACTTCCACAAATGCTTTTTAAAACATATCGCCGAGCACGTGCTATAAATAACAATACTATAGCTGAAGTAATGAAACACACTGCTAGTATTTTCTGGTACTTTTTTAGGGTCATGAACTGTGACCATGACCACCTACACAGCTTTAAGAATGCTATACATGTTTGTAACTCTATTACAGAGTTAGGTAACTCCTTCATAGAATTCTAGTATTAGCTAGCTGCGGAAAACCCATTTTTATTTGATATTAGTGTTAACAAATCATGTGGACCAATGCTCTCCAGATTCATTGTAGTCTGCATCGACTATAACACAACTATGGTTGAAAGATTGTGTGGACAAAAAAACTTACTTTTATTATAACAAAATTCAGCTTGAAATATAAAACAATGTATAAAAAACATTTTTATACTCGTACATTAATTTATTGTATTGCTGTTAAAAGTATCCAGCGTACCTAACAAAGTTTATGTTTCATTACTAAACGATATAAAATACATTTTATCTCTGTCTTGATATTTTCATACTCTATATGTGAGTTCCTTATTTTGATCATTTTCTTCTTTGCCTTCAATTTCATTTACATTTAAGTTCAAGGAAAGATAGGCTTTTCCACTTTCTCTTTTGATGTTTAAGACATTTTACTGTTAAGTTTACAAACTTAATTTATTTCTTCACATTTTTTTTCTTGACTATCATCAAGACTCCAAGGCAGTCCAAATCACCCAATTCGTTTCGCGCCTTTACATTAGCTACGCGTGCGAAGGCCCCAAATAGAAACATCTCATTTGGCTTACGTCATGCTTCAATACAACAACCAATAAAGCCTGGTGTCAGGTGTCTGCCTACATCGTTTAACTAACAAGGCCTTACGTCTTTATTGCATAGGACTAGGTATAACCGCTAGTACCTAACGTCTCCTGGACGTGGTTCTACGTATCATTTTAATTTTTGGTGTTTTCTTTTTTGTCATATAAAATATGCTGAGTTTGTTCCGACACTAAGTTTTCAGATTTTATAGTATACGGCAACCTGAGACTTTTGCAAAAATACATCCATACCACGGGCTCATCTTTCAGCTTTGATATACGGTTTGCTTTAAATTCATAAGTTTTTTGGAAGATTGGAAGAACTGCTCTGAATTCTTTCAGGTTCATTTAGCAGAAATACATTCTTGTTGTACAAAATGTTGTCTTTTGAGTAGCTACGTAGTCAATTTACAGATCTTTCTAGAATAGTGTTATCAGTCTATAGCTAAACATATGTTGCCCGTTAAACACCCGCAGCTTAAATTACTTCCTCAAAATGCAAAGGAAACTATATCGAAGCGCGATGCGTGCACAAAAGATCCTGCATTAATATACGTATCTTAATCATTTTCAACTTTAATCTTTAGTGCTTTCCGATAGGGTTCAAGTTAGTGCTCGTTGAATCGTTGCTTGTGTTCAGCTTGCAGAATGTTAAGAATGTAACGCGCAGTTCGCAGAACACGGCTGGCCCTTCATTCCTGCCCTTAGGCAGTACAATTTGCTCCATTAGGTTTTTACAAAGCCTTAATACGATACCGCTCGCTGATTTCTTTGATATCTAATTCCCGTCTTTGGTTCAAAAAACGATAACACGCAACGCAATCTTGCAAAGTCTTAACAAAAAAAGTTAATATTTTTATTCTCTGATGCTTTGTATGTTCCATCCAACGTCTAGATCAAATGTCATGAAACGTATGATGAAATAACTAACTAGTGACTGTTTATTCTAAACAATTATGATTTAAAAGACACGACACAAAGGCTAATAAAAGTATGATCATCAATGTGTTTCTGTGAAAATTCAATGTTGAGGTATTGTGCTTCAAGTTATCTTATACAGCTGGAACCTGCCTGATACAAACTTATCGGACATTCTGAAATCTTAGTCACAATACCTTTGTCTGTTATTAAAGGTTAGAATCCATACATTATCGAGGTCTTATGACAATTGGCTTGGATTGTTATTTTTATTATATCATATTTATTGATAGAATTTTTATTATGAGGTATAATGGTAACTTTTGAGATTGTTAACATGGCATCAGTTACAATACTAGTATGTGCTATATCTTTGTTTGTGCTATAAGATTGTATTGCAATCTATATACGCGCATATATATATGAACAACCATTTCTCGTGGTCACGCTATAACTTCAGAACGGCTTTGCCGATTTAATTCACCTTTTTTTAATGTTTTCTAATACATCGTAGACGGTTCGGACGGCCCGCGAACTGTGCTGTTAGGTTCTATCCTTTACTCTTCTTTAATCTATGGCTAGGCGCTACGAGGTTCGCCGGGTCCGCCGCTGTTATATAATATTTTATCTTCAACTATACTTTCAGTTTATTTAAGATCACTTATAATTAAGTCGAATTCTATGACCCCTAAATATGATTTTCACTCCACTCGTTCCCCTACAGTTACCTAAAAAATAGTAAAATTTGTTGTAGCTGTTCTACCTTCTACCAGCATAGTATCATTGAAACATATTTGTTATTTTCAACTCAACATTCGCTACACTCTTGCTTGTGTTGCTCTAGCATTTACATTTTCCTTAGTTGTCTAAAACATCAAGTAGCACATATGAGTCACTGAACACGCAGCACATTAACTCTAATAACTACTCGAAACGAATTGAGAGCGATAAGAATAATATTTTCCTTGCACTTGTAAATACTGCGCTTATTTCAGAAGTCTAAAATTTCTCGTTGCAGCGACTTTAGTGTTTAAACGAAAACAATACTGTTTCCAAGTAGGCCAATTTTAACGTCTCGAAGAGTATGTGGCTTAAAATGTATGTACACTTTGCATTCATCTCGATTGACGTTGTTAGGTATTTGTGTTAGTGTGAGTTCGAGATTCAAATTTCGAAGTTATTATTGCTCTTAAAGTGTTTACAACGTTAAACATAGTTTTACTTGTAACATGAAATACTTGCTAGCTAAAGATAACTTGTCATCCAAATATATTTACAAAAGGTACATCTATGTATGTATTGTACTCCAAATTAACAATACGTTTTGCTAATCGTCGCACTCATCACAAACCAAGCTTGGTAGTTAAGGAATTGTAACGGATAAAAAGCCTTTCAGAAAATAGTTTGAGAGCAGAAACATACAGCCCACATAACGGTTTGGGCCATAATTTGTCGCAGGTATCGTTCGTGCTAGTGTTATTAAGGCAGCGACTGGTTCGCCACAACAGATGATCACATGACTGAGTTTGTTCAGTGTCGCGGTTTTTGCTAAGCGTCTGGCTGGTCCAACCGGCCATTCTCCAATATTACTCGATTGATTGTCCACAAACTACCTCACAGCCTTATGTCGTCTTTTACCTTTTACGGAGTTTTTATGAGGTCAATTAGGTCAGCTAGAACGTTATTAAGATAATATTAAATTTTCTAATTATAGCGTTATGTTATATTTTTATATTTCACACTAAGAAAATATTCAACTAACATCGCTATTTTATTCCATTCGCAAAATTTAATGGGAAGTTTAACGTGTCATAAAAAGTTGTATCAACAAAAACTAGTGATTTACCATCATCGTCTATATTTTTTCTTGTTTGTAGGAGCATGAGTTAGGTAGGGTCCAATTACAGGAAGCTGTTGAATGGTTTAGATTTTATGGTAGAGCGAGATAGTGATATAGCTGCACATGAATGAATGGAAAGAATTGAACTCTACGTAGAGCAAACATTACCTACAAAGTACTGGAAAGAAATGATAATTAAACTAAACTATTTGTTGTATAAAACTATAAAGATGTGTGTAAGTAGGTACTCAATATGTACAATCAACATAGGTGACGTGATTTTAGTCAAACAAGGATGATTTGGAAATAATTATAAACAACTATTAATACCGGTATAGTAGGTATACCGGACAATCAAAATTCAGTTGCCACAAATCAGTAAACCAAGCAACCCATGAAGCATGGGATAATAAATCCTATTGAAACAGGGCTGACTTACTTGTACGTTTAATAATAAATGCATCTTTTCAGACGCATATTAGCTTATTAACAAGATCAAATGCGTATGTAATTAAGTAGTAAAGTATTTAAATAATAACGTTCAAATATATACCTACAGATTTAATAACAAAATATAAAAAAATGTTATCAATGTTACAATGTTAGTTTAACATTTTCAAAACCTCTCGTCATGTTAATGGTCACGTTGATGCATTTCAAGGTCATAATCGCCGGTTTATGCAACAGTCGCTTAGGTTTTACGTTTATACTTGTAATAACGTTCAATGTGTCGTCAGTTACGAAGACAGTTTCACCGATATCTTGAAAATACAATTCATTTGCTTCCACGGTGATGTTTGAACAATCTGTAGTTACAAGTACACCAACCTCACTTATGTTTCTTACTGTTATGTAGTATTAAGTTTGCCTCAAGCCCATCATCTTCGTTTCTTAGATAGATAGATGAACACTTCATCTATCTAAAATATAAATTATAATTATATAAATATTAATTATACACGAAATATAAATTGTACATCCAGTGCCTTGTGCTGGACTTATCTAATTAATGGAGTCAGACGTTACTTTGTGGAAATCCATTTATAACAAGATGTTGTTTTCCCGCGTTTTAGATAGCAGCAAAAGAAATCAAAAAAGAAATCTCTTCCAGGCATTAGATATTTCTTTCATAGCCTTTTGACGCAGTTTCAGATAGGTAGGTAGGTAGGTAGGTATATGTTATGCTCAGAAAATGCTCGGTTAAAACTGCTGAAATTGTATGTTGCGCAAGTTGTGAAACGCTAGCGTTTGTTGGTTTTCATTACATGTGTCTCGTTTAGCTGAAACATTGTCACAATTATGTTGGTAGCTCTGATAACAATCGTTTTGTGTAAACGCAGCCGGTGAGATATCGCACCAATTCAATGGCATGTACTTTTATCACTATTGTTAGGCGCCATTCAGCGTGCCTTCATTGATTATCTGGTATTTTTGTTTGTAGTTTGATACCTATTAGGGCTAATTGGTATAGATTTGGCTTATCAGTTACTGACTCAGAGTCAAATTAAATTTCTACCGAAGACGCGTTTACCTATTTGTCAGTAGCTTTATTTTTGGTTTTTTATTTAGAATTTTAGAAAGACGTAACGTAACATTATTTTGCCAGTTTTTTCTAAATATTTTCGTTGTCAATACAACGTAGACGTACCCAGGTCTTGCGCAGGATTGTTTAGGTGGCAAATCTTAAGGCTTAGCATAGTTTTATTAAGTTCTTTGATACGGACATATTATTGTTAGTCAGAATGATGTTGTTTTTAATACCTACATTACGACATTATCATATCTGCAGGTAAAGTGTCAAAGCCTTTATGTTTACAGTCGCGATGCCAGATAACAGAGGATCTTTCGTTCTCGAACTGTGATTGTCAGTAGGTAGATATTTTCTATGCGTCACAGCTATAAAGAACATCAACGGTCACAAGTTTCACAACACAAAGGAACCGTAACCTTATTGTGTCCAAATGGACGTCGACCGCTGTCGGAGAACGAAACAAATCACCACGCGACACTAACAAAGGGCACAATCCACGGTAACACTGGTAAGTGGCACGAGATTTAACTAAAATTGTCACATTCATGTATGTTAAGATGTGCGCAGGCGGCGGAGGCAGCGGCGCAGGCGCTCGCACCACCGCGCCTCGCTGCTAAGCCTTCGTAAGCACACACCGCCCTCGGTTGAATTCTTTGCATAAATAACTGAGAAAGCTCACTATATCCACAAAAATCACTTCACGAAACTTTAACGCACTGCTTCCGTAACTTAAAGCTAACTTTCTTACCTTCACTGCGCAGTAACGATGTTCTAACACGATCGATGGAAAACTAGCGAAAACAGGCACAGTCACGTTCGTACGGATACGTCGAGAGTAATGGCGCCGCCGGCTCGTTCGTTGGTCGTCTCTCGCAGACTAGGCAGCCGAGCCTTGTTTGCTCATGACGTGAGCTCTAACATCTACTTGCCTTTTCTTTACCTCACTACGACACTCTGCTGTGGTTAGAAAGAGACGGCACTACTATCACCAGCTTCTACTTTTACCTGGTGCAGCAACCTACATGAGACGGAGCGTCGAATAAATTTAACAATGTCAAGTCTTATTTATTAAATCGTCTAAAAGTTTATGCGAAAAACTTGTTTTTAACATCAGAGATCACCTGTGCCAGAGTTTTGACCTCAAAATTTGTTGTTATTTGCGTGACTTTTTGCAGTTGTTAAGCCTAAATGAGGCGCGTCATGGTTTGCTAAGCTTAGTCAATAGGTTTAGAGTACTTACCCACCCACAGGCAAAACAAGTCTAGCAAGGGCATTATTACACAAAGATTTAAGTTTCTCACCAAAATAAATATAAGTATTTGTATACCTAACCACTATATCGTTGATTTCTATCAATTATAGTGCACTCTACATATATGCCTCTGCCTACCTAAAGTTCAGGAAGTAATGTTTTAATAAAACAGACGATTTTCTTAAAACATTATTTGCTTGGCAATTCCTTTAACGTGATTGAATATACCTAAAGACGTTATATAAGTATAATCACTAATCATAAGCAATTTCATAGCTCATTACATTACGTTTTCTTTCTGCTCTAGTTTCTTATATCTATAAAGCCCCTCAGATTATCGATGCCACTGCCATCTATGAATTTGCTGTTGTACTAGGGTGTCTGAGCTGAAACCTTTTTACAAAACGATGTATAAGTTCCTCTGAGAGCCTTCTAGCTAATTTTTACCATCAAAGTAGTTGGTGCTAAAACCGCTAGATGACGTTGAATGACTATTAGTTAACTGAATTAAAATTAACGAATTGTACCAGAAAATTAGAAATTGGGGCTAAAACTAACTTCAATCACTGATTAATGTTGTAGTAGTGAACTTTGTACTACAAGTTGTGCTAAAATTGTATATCTATAAGTCAGTGATGAATTCAGTTGAGTAAACTAATGGCCTGTAAAATCCTATTACTTTTAACCATTGACCACGCAGATAAAAATAATAATATTAATTTGATTAAAATTTTTCTCTTCTGAAATGATCAGAAGTGACTTCGGAACAAGTGGTTGGAAGCGAGTTCGAAAAAATCCGACTGCTAAATTGTTGAATCAGTGTTAACTTAACAACTTCAGTGCCGACCCCGCAAATTCGCGGGGCACGGGTTAAGCGCGGGGTGCCAGCTCCGCATATTAGCGGAGTAGCACCGCTCATTTTGTATGCTTAAGTGCTCGCCCGGCACCGCACTTGGCAACACATTTATAGGTTGGCATTACGCTCAAATGTTTCACAATTGTTGTTTAGGTGTTGGTTTTTGAAAATCGAGTTTTATTTTGATGATATTAGCGTTCAATTATGAGTGATCAACCAGGGCCCTCGCGGCCTAAAGGAACGAACTTTATTTCGGTTTTTACTCTATTTTTCTAAGCTAAGTATGTGTAAAACTCTAGTAATTCTTCTCGGGAGTATTATAATTTAAGAAAAGTACGATATCTTTTGTCCAAATCACATAAATATACGATTATTCATAAAATAAACCACTCCGCTAATTTGCGGAACCCGGCACAGGGATTGAAATTTTCGACCCCAGTGTCAGGCCCGCATATATGAGGGATTTTTATTTTGTTTTTTTTTGATAGTAAAGTATAATAATAATTATAAAAGATGTATTGTAATATGCTTTAGGTATGTGCCCAATGCATATTATGAAAAAAAAAACATATCGGATTTTCTCAAGCCACCCTCATAATCATGCCGGCGGTGAAGTTGTTAATTTCTTTTATTTTTATTTTTAATGTACCTAGTGCCATTCTCACAAATAACACGAATCTATTGACACCACTTACCTACTTAAAAATACGACAAGCCTTTTAGGCGCTATGGCGTGCCAAAGAAATATACATACCTACATATACTCGAAAACATAACCTTCCTACTTTCGGGTAAAAATCTATGGTAATTACACATTTAGTATAGAACTAGAGCTGTGATGAATCGATTCCACAGAGAAGACCACTTTCGAACCAGTAGTTATACACTTAGAAGGTTATAAATGAAAATGGCGATGCCATACATCACGACTTGCTTTACGTGGCTTTGCTTTAGCCGCTGGCTGGTGAATTATTGAAATCCTGCAAAGGCGACTAGGAGGGAGGAAGATTACGAGTGGACAATGAATACTCGTAAATGTAAGTTAATTTGTAAATAAAATCACACTAGACTTTATCCACCACACTGTTTCTGTTTCAAGATAGCAAGAATGATATTTTTAATACGAGTATATATATATATACAATAATATTTAATATCTATGAAAAACGATATGAATAGTGATATGAACGATATTTTTACTAAGTTTTTCTGCTTCAGACGCAAAAAGAGGAGTGCTACAAGGTAAACGTGAGACAACAACACGGATTGATCAAGGCGGTTCTGAGCTAAGAAAATATCGTCGTATCAACCCAAAGCTAATCGGTTCACAACGCTAGCCGAATTGCTGGTTAAGGACTGCATATTTGTTCGAAGCCCCCATTACTTACAACTTTCCAAGAGATTTTTCTTCACTCTTGAAACTCTTTGGTAATAATGAGTGAAGAAGGTGCGCATGCCTCAACGTGAGGTAAAGGAGACATGATAATAATTAAATCAGATCAGTTTTTTTAAAGCGTCAATCTTTTTGAGGTTTGGAATATCAGGGGATTGTATGGAGATCTACCTCATCTCTCCCGAGCGCTATGTTCCCACATCTGTGGCGCTAACCTTCAAAGCGTGCCGCCTGCTTTCACCGCTTTCCGCTATCGAGAGTGCTTATTATTTCGTTCAACTCAACGCGCCTGTCACGATGCACCCGCCGATGGTTCTATTAATTAATCCTTCACTAATGCCAAGCATATTACAAACTAAAATATGGGCACATATTATAAAATACCGGCAATCAACTAACATCTCGTTAAGGGCTGCTTCTGATTACCATAAGCTACTCATGTATGCTTACTATTGTTTAAAATGATGCTAGGTGACTACTAGTCACCCTGTAATATTGACATATATACAAATATAACTAATACTACTATATAGCTAAACGAGTTTTATTATTACGAGTATCATTGCTGATTCTCGTATTTCACTACCCGCAGATTGCAATCAACATTATCATCTGGAATCGACATTATAAATAACAATCATCCCGAAGCTTACATACTTTCGAAGCTTTTATCCAGAAATTCCCTTGTTTTTGTTTTTTTAGCATAGTCTTAGAAAATCTAGATTAAACTTCTACTTTCAATTTTCATAACCTTTAATTTATGTGTCTACCAAAACTTGCATTATAATTCAGTATGTCCTACAAGCTTATTACAAAGTTGATCTTCCTAATGTAGGCGTAGGACACAACTATTAGAACTTAGAACCGGTTTTATAAGCTCACTTGACTTTAGAAAGTGATCTGTTGTCTATCAAACGACTAGCAAAAACTGTTAGAAATTATTTTGATATATTATTACCGATAGTTATCGTCTAGTTAGCGGTGATTAGCCTAGATTGATGGACGTTTATTAATCAAACTTGCTATGTTATAAAACTGATATTATCATAATCAAGTCTTCGGTTTGTAGTACGGTGCTATGAGATTTTTTTAGCTAACGGCAGGCGTATTGACTTAGCTAGAATTATATAGCATATGCCGTTATTTTATAGCGAAAGGTTACTAAGACTTTAGGTCCCGGCAAATGATGTCAATCAGATTCGTGTGACGACCTATTCGGCATGAAGGCACTTTTATAGAACGGGACACCACGGTGACATAGTTGATCAATTGCAGTACCACTCTGACAGCGATGGGCTAACACCTAACACCTTGCACCCAAGTAAGCTGATAGCGAGAAGAAAAGCAGTCGTATCTCATTAACAACCAGCATTAAAAGAAGGCAAAGCTTGTGACTTAAGTCTCAAGTCCTATTCAGATACTGCAAGTATGCAAGCCCGATCTGTAATGAGGTTCCCGTGATTTACGTCATTTCGACACATACATTTATAGTCTATATGTATATGAAAAAAATAATATGCTTTCACACTTTGGGTACATGCGAAGAGTGTCAAAGCAATCAAACTAATAAATCAACTATATCCACACTACGAGTACCTACTACTTTACTTATTCACACTTAGCAAACAAAGTAACTTCTTAAACTTTGTTATTAATGATTAATCTGTGGCTAGGTTTACTAACCTCAGTCTCAAAGCTGTCTGGTTTTTTGCCACCTTGAAATTGATTTTCAGGTCATAACCGATTTTCACGGTCTGACATAACGTGGTAGAGCGTGAGAACTAAGCGTCTTGTTTCATAGAAAGGACTTGAACTCCACCAAACTTTTAGAGGGAATGTTACTGTCTACACATACTCGTATATTCGTATGTTTCTTCTTCCACAGTTAAGATATTATTAATATGTTCAATATTACCATTAGTGCGTGTGGACCGTGAGCTTACCTTATTTTCTAAAACTTTTCGGAGGCTTTGATCGATGCGACGCGTGATCTGAATACCGTTGTTTATCTAGCCCAACGTATAAGCATTTCCATGCAGTGTGGTAATGCCGCTGGAAACTGGACACGTTGCCCTCTGATGGTGGGTTGGAGCATTTGAATTATCTGTAGATCTAAAGTGGTATATTTCGCTTTTCTAAATATTACAACATGACATACTCACCTAAAAAATACTCGTATTTGGACGTTTTCGAGATTGCTATAATTGATTATTAGAAATAATTCCAACTTATGGTTTAGGTTAGACATTTCTATTCAAATCAGAACAGAACTATATCTTTCAAGTTATTAAACGTATCTGTGCAAAGAATTGAACCCTTATGTGCTAAGAAATGTTTTCACCGATCGTCGCTTCACTGTATTAGTGTTAGGTATATGTGTAAAAATCTATATTATAAACAAAATACATTAAATACATGTTAGTTGCGTCATAAATTCGACGTATTTTTTATTTGATTTAATATTCAAACGTACTCCACTTTAACAGTCGGTGGAAAATAATGTTAATCAGTAATGCAATGAATGAACCTGTATGTATGGTACAGTCAGTGAAAAAAATGTTACATTAAATGTTGTACATGTATTAAGTTATAATGGAATTCAATTAGGCAGGTGTCAATTAGGTAAACTAGTAATTTTGATTTACAAAACTAATCCTACCAGACCGATGTTTTAAAATTGATGTTACGAGATCACGTGGAAAGAATACGTCGGTCGTCGAAAAATAATGTCGGTCGGCGTTTTTAAGTAAACAAGAAGCATACTTCAAAACACGCAGATGAATTGAAAAGTATTTTTAATAAAGATAAAATTAAAGTAATTTAAAGGGTAGAGGAGCCTTACCTAATAAAAAGCGGGAGATTCTCAGATATTTATCTTTTTTCCCGATAAATAAAGTAAAGGCGCATGTCAAAATTATAGTCAGTTGACACTTTTTAAAGTATTACGTAGTTGTGTAGTGGGTATAAAATTGTTAAAGCTTTTCAAGTTACAAGTACCGCGCACGCGTGCATCCTGCCGACATGCTGTGTTTGGTAAATATCGCTTGAACTCCATGACCTGTAACTGTACATTCAGTGACATTACTAACTTAATCAAATCTTTAAACATAAATATAAATATCAAAAACATAAATATCAAAAACATTATTCCCATACGGAGTGTACGTGTTTTACACCCTAACACAAATTGCACACTCAGTTATTTTGATATAGACCACGGGTAAGAAAGTTCCTATGGTACAGGTGGCCATTCTAAGACGTCCACAGACAGGGATATTCACTTCTTCTCCACTGCTCAACTTGATTGCAGTGCTCAGCAGCTGAGTTGATTATAGCTTGATTTTTCTCTTTTCTTTCCGAGAATTGGAATGTCTAAAATTTTTGCACTGAAGCGCACACTGAGGTAGATTAGGTTTGCAGTTTCTTTACGTTTAGTAGTTACATTCTCCTCACGTGGGTGAAGATGCGAAAAAATATTAGTATTTAGGTTACGATGACCTATTTCCTGATCATCGATATTTAACTATGAAAATATTGCATAACAAAAATACCATTAGTGCACTCAATTTAAAAAAAGATTGCACAGTTTTATTTAGATTACTTTTACATATTTTCTATTCGTATATCAGTTTTAATTATATGTGTATTTACCATTTATTAACACATATATGATGCTGACTGTACTTTATTCCACGTGTGATGCACATTGAACTGCTCTCCTATTGTTTACACTGCAATTTATTGCAGTTTGCTCAATGACGGCAGTTACTAATTTAGAACTACTTCATACAACTCTTTTGTGAGATTGCGCCTATTTTTATTGTGCGATGTGCCAGGTCGCGGAATTTGCTGCTGATGGACATGTTCTGCAATGCTGTTTGCCTATTTCCTATGGGTCTTTTCAAGTTGAGTCAGGACTGTATATGTTAAGCAAGCGTTCTTTATCTCAGGCCGTATCGTAGGTAACTTACATTAGGTGAGTTACAAATGTCAAATGCACGCCCAAGAATGGCGTTGAACTTGTACAAAATAATGATTTCTAAAATAAAGAGAATACCGATTTTCATTCAATCAGGCGCCGAAAGAACTTTTTCGTTTATTTCTATTTATAAATCAAACCTCAAGACCGATTGTGATTAAATTAAAATGTGATCACATGGGAGGGGAGGCCTTTCAAACAAAACAAAAAAAGAATTTTCTAATCAGTCTAGCCGAATTCATGAAATCAGGTAAGTAACATTAAAAAAAAAATACAGTCAAATTGAGTATCTCCTCTTTTTTGATAGTTGGTAGATAAAACGGTAATATGTTAAAGGCACATTTACATTCATTACATACATTACACAGGCGTAAGCTCGAGCTTACGTTACGCTGCAAAATAAACAGTTCATTATAATTTCAGGTCTATCATTAAAAACGACTCAGACAAACAAGGATTGTACAGAACAGGAAAAATAATGATACTAAAATTAAAGTTATCTCTGGGTTTTTGACATTTGCCGCCTGTTATCAATAAACGCCTCTTAACTTTAAACGTATTTTGTCTTGTTTTGACGCGTGCCTTTCTAAATCGGATAAAAGAAGACTGAGGATGTTATAAAAGATTTTCATGAATCTTTGTAAGTTAGTGTTTAGTAGTTGTTATTAGGTATTTTAATAAGCCAGGTGGTACAAATAAATGACCTGTGTTGCATGTTTCGCTGTAGGTAGGCGTATTTTAATAAGCCAGGTGGTACAAATAAATGACCTGTGTTGCATGTTTCGCTGTAGGTAGGCGTATTTTAATAAGCCAGGTGGTACAAATAAATGACCTGTGTTGCATGTTTCGCTGTAGGTAGGCGTATTTTAATAAGCCAGGTGGTACAAATAAATGACCTGTGTTGCATGTTTCGCTGTAGGTAGGCGTATTTTAATATAATTTTAACCGTCTTCAAAAAAGGTGGAGGTTATCAATTTAACATTATTTTCTTATACTTGTTATCCAATATCCCGGGGACGCTTTCAGTGATTTAGAAAATATTGTTTTTCTTAAAAGGGTCTCCTCATCTACTCTGAAATGTATATTTTATCAAAGTGGGTTCGTTATTTTTGTGTCTGAAACAAAACAATTGATATAGGTAAGTGTAAGTCTGGTCTAAATTGAAGGCACTTGTCATTTATTACCGTAGCAAGGGGATCTGACGTCACTTCCATCGTCTACTCTTAAATATTTTAAAAACTCGCTACATTACCTCATTTCTTTATTTAATACACGCTTATTAGACCTATTAAAAACGCTTTTGGTATCCAAAATCAATGTTTCAGTGTTTTGTCGGCAAAAATAAACATTAAAAAACTATGTTAGCGTATTGGTGTGGGTATTCTTCAGGAGTGAAAGTATTAGGTTTATCTGTGTATTTGGCTTAGAGCTATTTAGATGAATGTGCTCAGTTCTATTGACGTGAAGATATTGGCAAACACTGCTTTCTACCACTTGTTTGCTTATTGAATTAGCAAACGCAGTGCAATATTCGCAACGACTTGTTAGGTGCTTTCAATATTCGCTAACGCTATTAAGAAATTTTTATATGGTGAAGATTAGACTTTATAACGTTGCAGGTTCTACAATATCTACAAAAAAATATGTCACCACAAGAATACAATATTACAGAACAAATTAAATAAATAACTGTCAGTAAAAGCGGTATAATAACAAGCGATCTTTATAGGAATGAAAAATTAAATTAGACAGAAAATACAAATTATTATGATATAAACACATATAATAGAATATGAATAACTACATACATGAATACATAGGTACACATAAAATAACAGGCACAGATATCTAAAACATGGTTAGATGTGCTGAGACAGTGCCAGAAGATAATAATATAAGAGGACATAATATTTGTGTTTCAATAAAGCCTTTTTTGACCGCATCTGGAATGATGTAGGACGTGGATGAGGCCTAAGATGGAGCACGCTTGCCTAGAATAAATCGGATCACTAGCGACGTGCAAATACCTAGATTAAAGTTATCGGAATAGGAGACCCCGGCAGCGAATTCTATGACCTTGGCGTTCGTACAACAAAAGACGCGTAGCGCTGAGTCCGAGAAACCTCTACCATGTACTGGTGTACTCGTGACTTTTAAATATTTTTTTAAAGTAACACGTAGGTACTCTTATGTTTCCATACTAATATATTTCTAAGGAATAAGTATTACCAATAATGTGGTTAGTAAGTGATGAGTTAGTCATCTAATGACTACTAATAAGATACTAAATATTTTTTACAAATTTGTCGTATTGTTAACGTTAATCATCGACGAGAAAAAAACGAGTACGGACAGAGCATTGTGAGGCTGGGCTTTTGCCGCGCTAGGCTGGCATGAGTGAAAAAATATAAACGACACTACATCATCAGCCCCTACTCATTTCCCCATTATCTTGGCATTTTCAAGCACAACGGAACAGCAGGAACGGTCAGCGTTGGTTAATTTGATTAGCGATACTTTTTTAGCAACGTAAATTAGACTAATTGTTACATTTAAATTTTGACCAAAATATTTGGTCAAAATTTAAATAATATTCAATAATATTCAAGCAATTGCTACAAATCAATATAATATCGGACACAAAGATGCCTATGTAATAGAATGTAAGTTTTATATGTATATGTGTAATGAAGTATAGTAATAACGCCGCCACTTGTGGCACTACATGTAAAATTATAATTTTGTATAAGAGCTGGTCTATCTATATTCATAGCAATGTGAGATAACAGGCTGATGAAGATACTTTAATCCTCATGAGAAAAGTATGTGCGACTGGCGTTAACCTTTTATTATCTTCTATCATAACAAATAGCACACTACTACAGATCTCCCACAATCATTTATCGAGGCATCTGTCTACATAAACATGATCTTTCAAAAATATACCTATATGTAGAACAGCCCAGTGTCATTCCTCCCATAAACACTCCTACGCCAACTTCTAAATATTTATTAATTTCTGACTACGAGTATAAACAAGACAAATGCAGCCACACGCATCCATTCTCTATTGTTATAAAGAAATTTTATATTATATTATTTATAAAAAGAATGGAACCTTCTATCCTAGGTATAGAATAGGTTTAGTAGGAACACATATATGAGCAAAGCATTAATACTGCAAACGATCGAAAGAAGTGGAATTTATTGATTTTAGATTTTCGAGTACTTAAAGGGTTACCGTACTGGTGATTTACAAAGTTCCTTGTAAGGCAACTACACAATAAAACTGTGAATAAGATCGATCCTTTTGCTTGAACTCTTTGGGTATAAAAATACAGGTGTATCATAAAATACAAATATTTCATCCTGTCAACAAACTTTTGTATAACATCAGATTTTTGGTATACTTCTTTTGAGTCATTCGAATTATATGCCCTTAAGTGAACCTTAGACTACTTTCGTTCTTTGTCTTATTTCCGTTCTCCCTTGCTTGAAAGCCTTTGATAGTTAATCAGATTACTGGAAGGTTATAAAAATGGTTGTCACTTCTGTCATACATAATGGAGGACCACCCGAATGCCACAGATTATGCTCGCCCTTTGTTTGTACGGGACAGATAGTTTAATTTTGTATTCGACATTAGAAGATATTAGTAATAGCAATGATAAGATAAGTCCGTATTGGACTATTACAGTTCTCGTCGGAGTAAAAATTCAAAAGCAATGAGCAAAGAGTAAATTTAAAGCTATGTATAGGGATACAGGTAATTAACTAATTACCTGTATCCCTAACTTGTTGTTAACTCCCTAACTTGTCCCTAACTGGTTGTTAACTAACAACCCTTTGTAGAGGGATAAGGATTTTTACTGACAATAGTTCTGACTATATTTTGGACTATAGTTCTGACTATCCAATAAAAACCTTTATCTCTCTTTAGATTCAGATAATAAGATTTTAGTAAACTAAAATCTGGTTATATTAAAGTTACCTTTTGTTCCACTATTCCAAAAAGAATGCAAGCAATTTTATACATTATAAGAAAAAAAACCAAAATTGCGATGAGATAGTTTATTTATTATTAGTATAAAGAGGATGATAAACATGATATATAATACATGATACATAATAATGCATGTATCTTTGAAAGGACTATAAATTTTACCATGTATAACTGAATTAAACTCGAAAGGCTAAACTCACGTTATAAAACAGAATGTCATCACATAGTCGAAGAAAATTTTAATGTTATTTTGATTAAAATAAAACTACATGACTGATATTACAAAATTTATGTAGGTCCAATTAAATGTTACCTTAGGACCTTAGTTACCTAACAAGAAATATGTCTTTCATCGGTCCAGCCATCTCTGAGAACCGAACATACATAAAACTCCGAACTGATATCCTCCTCCTTTCTTTGTCTTCTAAGTCAGTCAAAAAACCAGTCGTGTTTATACTCCAACTCAAATGAAATCTGGCATTCTATCAAAGAACGCTCAGTTACTCGAATCGTAACGGCATCAAAGCCATATTAATTACTGAACCATGTAATAGTGATCAATTATCATGCATACCACGTCTCAAAAATAATTGAGCGCGCGACACTGCATTGATTTTGAGAAAACATTAGCTACGTGGTTAAACAGAAAGCTGTCTGCTTGTCGGATCACGGGAAATCGACCGATCAGATTACGGGCTCACATTCTTGACTACAATGCAGTGTGAATGTTATAGTTGGATGGTAATGGCAGCCAACTCTTTAAAACCCCAATTTTATAGTATACCGTTAGCGTCAAAATTCGTTAGTAGCAATCAATGAGATTAGTGCATAATCCACAAAAATAAATTAAAGGGCAGGTAACGTAGTAAACTTGTATGTACGAGTATGACAGGTACCGTGGCCGACGCAAGGCATGCAGGTGAGCAGCAAAACGCTCCAACGATTATAAGATCAGAACTAAGTCCAACAAGAATGAGACACAGTGAAATATAAGATAAACCTATATACGAGTAAGAACGTAGCCGACGATGAAGAAAATAACAACGTAAAACTAAATTGTTGGAATCGGGTAAAATCTTTTTTTTTTTTACATACTCTGACCACATCGGGTAATCCCATATTTTTCAGAGCAGTTGGATACTATTCTCGTTTCGGGGTCCGCAGCAAACCTTAAATCAGCCATTCTTTCATTAGAATTGTGAAATGATAGCTCAAGATGCGGTAGTACACGCGAGGTACCCTTGAGATGATCACTTAGGTACGTGACGTAAGAGCGTACAATATAATAACATGCATAAAACTAACGACTGCTATTAATGATAACAAGTTCTTTGTTATTAACAATATATTACTGACCTCCATTACGGCGCCGATAGAACTTTTTTAGTTATTTTGATTTTAAAATCTAACCTAGACTTCGATTTTAACAAAAAAAAAAATTAAAAAAAAAAACTTAAATCAAATAAAATTAATAGATGAATTTTACGCAACACACTACAATGTGTTGTATTGTGTGAAATCTCAAAATCTGCTTTTGAAATGGCTAGAAAGTCATACTACATTCAGTGTTCTTTGTTTTTTGGCAGAATCACAACGATGCCCAAACATTTACTACGGAGTCGCCTTCCTCAATACCATAACAGTAGATCTCGATAAATCAAAGTCATTGTTATATTTTTCGTCATACATCTGGTTGACATTGTTTTCGCCCAAATGGGTCTCCAGAATTAAACAATGAGAAAGGCTTCCGACGTTTTATGATTTCGTTTATAACCTCCCATTGTCCTATTATAGCCATCCTGTTGGGACGTTCGTTAATAGGTATCCTTGACAGTTGATAAAATTATATATGTACAAGCATTTTTTGTAAGATATCGCACTGATAAGACAGTGATGGTGTAGACTTAATAGGAGTACTTTTAGGCAGATTTTATATTCTAGGTCACTGTAGATGGTATGGTAACCAAACACGGTATTCGTATAGATAAAAAAGACTCATTAGTATTTAAGTATTCTCTGGTCTCGTGCAGGAAAAAATACTGAAAGCCATAGTATATTTAGGTATAGGTATATTTAAATACCTGCGTCCCGCAGTGTAACTTGCGATGATTTATTACCCTATAAGAACAATGGATTTTTCAGGTATCATAATTTATGTTTTATGTCTTTTCCTTGTCAATTTTTAGTCTATTGAAAATTGCAAAAGACATAAAATATTATAAGCAAAATTATATTGATGGATGTGATCTTTCTTCTTGTATATTAAAAAAAATGTTTGTAGAAAATAATCTCTTAAACAACGGAATCGATTCTGAATATTCTTTCACCTGCAAATTGCAAAATTATTTTTGCCTGACATAATATACATTAGATTCCTGAAAAATGCAGTGTTACTATAGGGTAATCAAATCACCGCTAGTTACACTGCAGGGCGCAGATAATCCGATAATTGATAGTTAAAAATCGTCCACGAAACCCAAGGATTGATAATTTCTCGATGAATCCTGTAGATCGGTAAGAATATACTGTATGAAGCCTATGACGCTAATAAAATGCATTTAAAAGTTTAGAAAAGCCCTTGATAACACTTATCGTATTGTGTGACGAATATCCTGTGTCCTCCGATATGCGTACTACAATCGTAGACTACAATGCAAGTTCATTGTTCCCTTGACTCATGCAATTCCGGCATTTTTTACATTTTATCCTGTTTTGTTTGAGCAAGCCGGTTCCAGGAATATAAATAATATGTTCAAAAGTAATTAGTACTCTCAATTAGTACTCGTAATGATTAGGTATTTGTTTTTAATAAAGTCTTCTTTCCTTTACCTATTCCCACGTTAGGTAAAATCGGCTTTGTTTGTATCTAGTAAGGTTTTCGGAGAAATATTAACATTTAAAATGATGATTTTACTTTTGACCTATTAAAGTGGAATTACCATTTTGCCAAGTTAATATGGATAAATTTCTCTGTAATATGAGATCATAATTGTATAGTTAAGTACTTCCTCACACTTATAATTTATCATTTTCTGACCGTTATTGTCGGTAGGTTGGTGCTCAATCGTTACAGATTGACCAACTTGAAGTACTGTATTTCAAAATTGTTATGACTAAGAACTTTGTGATCCGTTATATTATTACGAAAATTTTTGTATTGCAACATTATATTTTGCACAATACTGCTCTACAATCTCAGCAGCTCCGCAATCTCATAGGTCACCAACCTTGCCAATCGATTTCAATTTTTATTTTCAGCGTCACAGCAATCAAGTTTGTATATTTATTATGTTGTGGAGGGCAGTAATTAATTCTTGTATGACAGCTGCCTGGCCGAATCACTGAGATGTAGTCGCCAGGCTGTCTCGCGACTGGTTGCGTTGCGTGTAACTTGTTCAACAAGTTGTGAATTGTGCCTTACACCTCTACACCTATTAGCATTTAAGTAAGAAGCATTAGATAAATGCAATAAAACTTTATTGCATACAGTAACAGAAAAAACAAATAAAATACATGATAACCACGAGGCTGAGGCTATTATGAATTTAACTGTAACAAATAATATTAAAGACAGTGATATGATTTAACAAGTATTTAATGCATTATGCTGCTCAAGGATGAAGTTTAGCGCTGCTAATCAGCTATCAATACAACTCGTATATCAGCATTTATCTGGGCCTAATAAGAACTTAGTGGGTTTTTATGCAGCAGCTACTTAAAAACGAACCATTATAAATTAGTTAATTTTTTTCCTTCTATTAAGTCCTTGGCTGAATTTATGAAATAATGTAGGCATTTAATTCAATAATGGAATTATAAGTTGTCAGAAAAAGACAAAAAATGTACAACATATATTGACCAAGGCGGGTTCCGTATCCATTTGTTACAAGCAATTTCGTCACGAAATATTAACAGTAATATACTATACAAACGAGAGGACATTCATTTATAAATAAAAAATATATATTGTGTTTTTTTTCCCATTATGTAATTTTCTGTAAGGCCTCTACATAGATCCGAATATTGTTTAGTCTTGATTTACATCGCAGTGAGCTTAAATTTGGTTAAACAAATGTGTATTGGTTTTTTGGTGGCCATCAGAATGTGGATTATCAGCTCCCTTGAAGTTTTGTACAATTTTGTACGGCTTTCACTGAAATAATAAAACATTTTTGAAGTTACTGTAGATTACTTTTAATTTTAAAAACGACAGAGATTCAAAGTAATAGAGGTAGAGAATTCTAGCCATTTATCTTTATTGATCCATGATCCAAGTAACTACACAGACTGTGCAGTTAGTAACTTTAATTACATGCTAAAAAACTTTCATATAAAACAAAAAACTAATGAATAAATTAAGTTTAGCTTTAGCGGAACCCTAATTTATGTATGCTTATATAGGTATTAACTGGAATAATCTCTAGATTATTATTATTACTATTCTCGTCTCCAATCCAAACTTAACGTTTTGTACTTGGATGACGGAACTTTAGGTGGCGATTCGAACACAGTTTTGAATGACTTACAAATTCAAATAGACGAATTTCGTATAATAGGTTTGGAAATAAAATTTTCAAAATGTGAACTTCTTGTTTGCGACTGTTGCCAGGACGAGGATTTGGTTTTTCAAAATTTCAATGTTTTGGCTCCCGGTATCCGTTTGGTAGATAAAAGTTCGCTTCGTCTTCTTGGTTCACCGATTCTCAGTGAATCTTTTTCTCCCTTCGTTGAAGAAAAAATTCAAAATGTTATGAATACATCTGGCCGTTAACTCAAAATTAATGTGGCGTTTACTATTATCAAATATTATCTTTTCGTTCCTAAATTTAAGTATAACTTACGTTGTTGTCCACTGTGGCCACAAAGTGAGCTCCTTGAGAGCCTGGACAACATCATATAAGACACATTGGTTACGGTTTTGAATGATAATATGGATGACAGATCATGGTCGCAAGCTTCTCTGCCTATAAGGTTAGGAGGCTTGGGAGTCCGCAAAATTTCTATTGTCGCGCTGCCCGCATTCTTTCCGCATTCTTTTATTCTCTTTAGGCTATTCTAATGTAGTAGTAGCAAATTCTTCCGAAGCCAAGGATGCTTGGAGGCTTGCTTGCCCAAATACCGATTTTCCCAAATCACCATCTTGTCAGAGGCTGTGGGATCGACTGATCTGTGAACTAGCACGGAAATCTCTTCTAGATACGTGTACTAGCGTCACGGATCGCGCTCGTTTACTTGCAGTCTCTGAATAGGAGTCGGAACTTTGGTTACAAGCTTGGCCGTGACGATGGAAAATGACCTGACGGAATGACGCTTGTGCGTTGGAAGTTGGGTAGGCCTCTTGTGTGGGACGCGACATGCGTTGACACATTAGTTGACATCTTCCTTTGACACAGAGTAGGGCAGGGGCGGCGGGTTATTCAGCCGAACAGCACAAACGGCGAAAATATACTAGCCTCGGTAGAGGTTATATATTTGAGCCATTTGGAGTCGATACTTTAGGGCCGTGGGGACCGGGAGCTCATGTTATTTTCCAAAATTTAACGGAGCATTATAAGTCGATCAATTGATGAATTATTTTTTACACGTGAATTATTATTTTACATAAAGCTGAATTATAGGCCACATAGAAACACATATACAGGTTTTTGCATTACGATAAAATTATAACCGTTCACTATTTTAATTCATTGTTACGATAATGATAATGATGATAAATAAAAATTTTCTTTTTCCTAGGGTTTATTTTTTATACATAGCATCTGAAAGTAAATCGTATTACAAATGATTTACACCTAGATATACTTTCATCTAGTTTTAGGTCACATACATTTTTTTTTACCTCCATATTTTAATAGTTATTAGTTAGTATTTTACGATTTTATGCGAGCGCGTTAATTTTTTAACGTAAATGTGTATGACATTTCTCAGTAAAGTTTCCTCCCCAGTAGGATTCCAAACATGTAAGAAGAAAATTAAAGATTACATACCTTATATTTATCTTTTCATAAAGTGACAGATCTTTGTCCGACATTAATTCACTTGTAGACGTTCGTTGTTTTTAAACTTGTTTTTGAACTTTATTTAAAAAAAAAACTTATTGCATGCCAATATTTCGCTAACAACTTAGTAAAAGCACATAAAATTTACAAATTTCTCTTTTCTGTGGCTGATTAATCAGGTAATTTTCAGCTCTTGGTGTAAATGTTACACGCACAGAACAAATGCTGATATAAGATTGATACAACACATATTATCTCTATTATACAGCGGGGTGCTGAATAATTTGTGCCCAAATCAGATCAATATCCTCTGTATATGCATATATAGTGCTATTATTTAGCTGGCTTAAACATCAGATTTTGCCTCGGTTTACCATTGAAATGCCTTTATTCAGCACTTTTGTGCTACTTGGGTAGTGATATAACTGAAGTAAGATGCACATAAAGTTATTTTTTGCATCTTACTTCAGTTATATCACTATTACATGCTAAGCACGCTGCCCTCTGGTGGTTGGTTGGAGCATTTGGATTATCTGTTAGATCTTAAATGGTCTCGCCAAATTAGTCCTTTTAAAGACCTGCAGATTCCCCTTCTGCGTATCGGCCGGTTTGCTTGCTAGACGAAGTTAGTAAATTATTCGAACGCATAATCGGCGCTCGTATTTGGAAACATCTATGGCTAGAAAGGCAAGACCTGTCAAACCTTCAGTACGGGTTTTGACAGGGGCGCACGACAATAGATGCAATCCGCCACGTTCGTAAACTGACGACTTCAGCGACAGCAGAAGGCAAGGAGTCCTTAGCAATAAGTCTAAACATCGTTAACGCTTTTAATTTACTCCCCTGGGAAGCGATCAAGGAAGCGGTGACGTATCATGAGGTGCCCGTATCTGCAAGGTATAGTTGCGTCGTACTTCAAAGAGAGAAGCGTGCAATACATGGGCAAAGACGGTATCCTGCACTGCTGAGAAATGTTTTGCGGTATTCCACAAAGTTCCGTACTGGATCCTCTTTTGTGGAATCTTGCTTTCGATGCAGTGTTGAAAGTGCTGAGCGGGAACGAGAAAGAGCGGACCCTACTCGTCGCAGGAACTGATAAAGAAGTAGCGACAGGGAACGTCCTTCGCCCTTAACCCTAACGGGTTAGTACGTGTAGAATTCGGTTTCGGTTTCCCCTGCCTGTCGTAAGAGGCGACTGATAACTGAATACCTGTGGGTATTCAGTTTTGGGACCATGGCAACCCACTCGTGAAACCTAGGCCCAGTAAGGACAACAACGTGACAGTTACTCACATTGTTGTAAAGAGAAGAAAATGACGGGATGTAACGCAAAGTGTTGGAGGAGCTCAGGTAGCGTTCCATAGTAGATCCCAGAGCCCTTCGACGTAGTAGGCCACCGAGGGAGTTTTAGTGGGTAAAAATTACATATTCAAAAGAATCGGTCCGATTTAAAACTTATCATTCAGAAGCTCATAAGTTCTGTTGCTTTAACTGTTATTGGCTATTTTTAAAGTAATGACCGCAAACCTAAGGAAGATATGACTAGATTTCAATGACTTTTTTCCTAATCACCTACTATTTTTTTGTACCAAAAGGATCAAAGGGTCCGTTCTAGAGAAAGATGTTTTTATCGCCCATTAAGATACAGTGACCCTATTCTCGCTACTTTAACTATAATCGTATGGTGATTGGTTTAATAGCAACAGTCAGTAATTATCATGGTATCAAGTGGAAGCGTGTATGGCCACGGCCAGTAGACTCCCACGACGATCTCGCTTGGGGCAAGAGATGGACTGCTGTCTCTTAATACTAACCTTAGAATTCAAACTTAGAACGCTAAAGCTTATATCCTCCTCCTTTTTATGGGAGAGGTTGTGAGTACAGACTTCAGTCTATGACATTGATAGACTGGGCTTACAGAGTTGTATCAGATTATAGTCTCATTGTTTGAGATTGTGATTTGAGATACAACCTTCGAAGCTTTGTGATTCTGTGTGACGTGTTATGTTTTCATTGGTTAATAAAGGAAATAGTACATTTACTAAATCCATATCAAAAGAACACAGTCAGGTACTTTCTATTCATAAAAAATAGAAAGTGCTGAAATTAACACGTGTTGAAAACAGTAAAAAAACTTGGGCGAGATTGAATTCTGTTTCTGTTAACTTTAACTTTAACTAATAAAAAATATTACTTCTTATAATCATACATCCGAAGTAGTAATTATAAAGTAAGATATAGTCAAAACGAAGACTTGATATCAGATTTATGCTAAATAATAGGAACAACGTCCACCATTTTATACATGTATCTAATCTTTTTGGATTTCATCTGTGCCATGCTTTAGAGAAAATCTTTGTCTCGTAACTTACACCACACACATTTTAATGTCTGCACCTCGTCTACATGTTTGTATGTAGATGGCTTAATTATCTCTAATAGCCACTCGGGTTAGCTAGCCACAACATGGTGATAGCGACTTGTATGCGGAACTACGGGATTGGGTTACAGTATACAGGATGACTGGTTAGTCCTACGCATTATTCAAGGACATAATTTAAAGGCATATGTAATATAAAAGAAAATAACAAACGTGATAACAAATAACCAAGAAAACAACAGTTTGAAATTATATAAACACCTGCCAAGGCAGCAAAAAGCTCGGTAAGTAATCGGAACTTTTGCTTATACGAAACCCAAGGTTAAAAATAGTAAATCGTTATATAGCAACTTTTCATTATGTATAAGGGACATTACTAAATATCAAAGTAGGTAACGTAGATTCTAAGTGTCGATCAGAGTCGAAAATTAAGCACAAAGTTGTAGCTCATTTAGAACGAAGATGATTCTGAGCACTTTATTATTTGTTTTTAAACTCAATTTACTGCCTACTATATTTAATGTGTTCAATCAGTCACCCTGTGTGTATTTTAAGTTATAAAACAACCTGATGCTAACAGTGTCACAATCTTTTAACTTTGTTATGGTAGAAATTAGATTAAACAACGTACATTAAAATTTGTCAGTAAAAATCTTAATTGAACCAGTCTAATTTATAATTTTAATACTCTGACCTCGACATTTTGTGGTAGCAGCCATCATAGTATTCTACTAGTCAAGCCTTTTCACATGATACCTATATCGAAGGAGTTGAGAATATGTAATCCCCCGTTTTGTACTCTCGTGTAATTTTTTGCAACGGGAAAAAAGAAATAAAAGAAACCTGAACTAATTTGTAAGTTGTGCATTGATTATGATGATGGTACACACTAAAAAAATCATGTAGATAATATAACAATGAGAGAATAGCTAACCTCGATGTTAATTTTTATACAATTCTAGTTTTTTTATCCGTATTATTTTATAATAATATTTATCAAGTAGGCATAGCAACGCTGTGGTTCTAGATATCGGAGCATGGCTAGTCTGGGATCCGTGGCTCTCAAGGAAGGTTGCCGGAATACTTATATTCAACTATTTCAAGTAATTGCCCTATTTTTACATTATTTCTCATTATAGAGTACTAGTATTAAATAATAAAGATTAGACAGAGCAATTTTGAATTTTATAGCGAATAAAATATACTAACAAACAAATCTATTGCATATTGCATGATGGTAGGGCATTTCCTATCGCTCGCCTGGCCACTACCACCTTCTAGTTGTAAAATCTGTCGCCAAGCACCAGTGAGCCAGTACACTGGCTCTCCAGGAAGCCAGTCTGGCTAGTCAGTATCGCTGACTTCCGTGGTCGTATGTACTTTTGGTCAAATACCTAGCTGTGTAGGATATAAAAAATTGAATATTCCTAGTACGAGAAAATTGAAGTACGAGGATGGTTTTTATAGAGAGAAATACTCCTATACAATTAATTTGTATATGTTATATGTTCATGAGATAAATTAAAATAAATTTGCGTAGAAATTTAAAATGATCCTGTATTTTTATTAATACTTAAAAGTCAATTTTATTAGCAGAATAAGTATAAAAAAATATATTAAAAAATCGACTGTTAGGCGGTACGAAGTTCGCTGGGTATATATATTCGCTAGTATCATATAAATGTTGCCCTGAATAAATATTATAGAACCTTGATCGGAACTTGGGTTTTGATCAGTATTTACCCAAATAAACGTTGTACAAACATTTTACACTTGCAAGATTGAGTAGGTATCTATTTATTATATAACTTTCCTTACCATTGACATTGTATAGGTTTCAAAATATTTTGAATCATTCAAAAATAAATTCGAGTGTGATAAAAACATAATCAATGTATTAAACAAGATGTAATAAATATTTCCCAAATAAATACGGAATAATCTAACAGTAATATTTAAAAATTAATTTGTATGAGTCGAAATGTTGGTCCGTAGTTTCGTTTAAGGCTTAGATAAATGCCCCATTAAAATTCCTAAGGATAGTGTGAAGATCAAAGCAGTGTCTTGGTACCTGTCATCTTATAGGATTAGAGGTTTTATAAATTAGGAGAGGATTATATATGGAGTGTTAACAAAGTAACTTTATGCCTTAAGATCAGTGTCTATAGTATATTGCATACCGTCATATAGATATAAACTGACATTCATTAATCTGTTTAAACAATTTTAGTAAAAATCAAAGCAAAATATTCGTAGGCCGTATAAGGAAAAAAAATTACAGTGGGACCAGTTAACCGATTCGAATAGGCAATAGGTTAACTCATCCCACAGAATCAGTTGACGCACGAGGCCTACATAAGCACCGATATAGGTTTTTTCTCGTATCGATGTAGAAACGAGTAAGTTAAACAAATGAACAAAACCTTACATATGCATAACATAAACGCTTACCACTTGCACGTATCTTTTACCAACTAGCAATGTTTATGATGAAATCTTGTCATGACCTGAAATATTATAATTCTAATTCTCTATAAATTACGTTCATTTTGACAATAAATTTAGTTAATAATTAGTCTCGCATTCCGCTTCACAGTAGGAGGTAAACAATTAAGCGAAGGGATATCAAATTAGAGTGGTTTATAGGATAGTTTTCGAATAATTATAGATATTTTAATAGATACACATAATAAGAGTTTGATTTGTGATGAAGTGCTTAGGTATAATATATGAATTTGCAAAAGTCTTTAGTATGATTAGTATATGTTGATCAGCGTTATGCATAAAACATTTTCTATATTCTTTTAATAGATAGGTATTTATGAGAGCTATGTATTAAATTTTACGCTTGAGTTCACCAAAAATAAAATACGTATGCATTTTCGCTACAATTAGAAATGCATGTGTGCCAAATGACTGGTGAATGACCTCATTGTTTTCTTGTTTACTCATTGTTTCACAGTATTCAATTGATTTGGCATCAACGTTCGTATTCTAGTGCATAGTACTTATTCTTATCAATCCATATCGTTGCACAGCTAGATACAGACCTCCCCTATGAAAGGGATGTATGACCTAAAATAATTATGTCTATGAAATAGTAATTTTACTGTTAATGACCTTTATTACCATTATAGGTTTCGTTAAATTTATTTGCCTTATCTCGTAGATAGTCAAGTAATTACAGGATTAATAAAAGGGAAAGGCGTTTATTACGTAAGTTGGGTTTATTGGTAAACAAGTTAAGTTAATGTTCTTAGCTGGAAGTTTATACCTTGCCTTGTCCTGTTAATTATTTTGTCACGCTGGTATTGCTTTCGATTTTCTCCATTTAAATGTATGTTTTTAAAATATGACGATTGTACGTTTTGGTGGCATCCTAACAAATTGTAATAAGGAATTAGCTAACCCAGATGATTCAAGTCGTTTGGCCCAATGCAGGTCAGGTTGACTAGAAACTTTAAAATCACGTTAGTCACATCCCGAAAAATAAGAAATAACTAGTGTTCAATTTAAGAACAGACAAACCGACTGCCTATTAGCGACGGTCCGGTATGACAAGAGACGAGAGTCGAAAATAAGACAGTTTACCTCTAATAAATGGAATAATAAAGATATACCTACTTATGGTAAATCAAATTTGAGAATTACTCCTAAAACAAGCAAAGTTTATAAATAATAGTAAACTGGTTTACGAACGAGTTAATCCAAGAATGGTTTTTCTTTTTAACAATAACTGGCATCCGGTAGAGCCTGCCTTTCGCACCTGCTCTCACAGAATTCGAAACATAATATACCATGTTTATAAGTGAAACTCATATTCGCCACAAAAATGTTTTATTGGAAACCTTAAAAGGCTTTAGAAATTATTATTTTTTATTCAAAAAATGAATAAAGAATGAGCCAATATTACTAAAAAATTAATAATGAAATACAATTTCAGATCCATTCTTGTGATATAATGGAAAAATAGATATGTCACCCGTCTAATAAAAAAACCTTAATTGGCTTGGGATAAGTTTTATCTGGACCATATTGTATGAAAAAATAAAGAAAAAACACGTTTTCTTAAAAAAAGTGATTACGTACTTCCATTACTGCTGGCACCGATATATTTTTTTCAGTTATATCGAATTAAAAATCAAACTTCTGGACTGATTTTAATAAAATTTAAATTAGACATTTCAGAAGTGTACCATTTCAAACAAAAAATAACTTTTCAAATCAGTACAGCCGTCTCGAGAAATTAGGTAACGAAACATGTAAAAAAAAACCATCGGATTGAATACGTTCTTTTTTGGCAAGTCGGTAAAATGACATTACGAGGCATTGACAACCTCCTTAATTTTTGAAATCGATTGAGATATAAAATAGAGTCAAGCAATCTTCCAAGTCCTTATCTAAAACATTAAAATATTTAATTCAATCGATTAATTTATCGATGTACAAATGAGTGTCCGATCAATGAACGTGTAGACAGATTAGTTACTCGTAGCTGTAAGATAAAGCGATCGTTGACCGCGAAAGTTGTCTGTCTTGTGCTTTTTCATAGAGCTTGATTGATGCAGGCTTCTACTGAGAATCTCAACTAAAAGATAGATAGAGCTAATATGAACTTCAATGTCATTTACATATAAATTCCACGGATTTGCACTTTGCATGGACTTTTATTGTCAGACGACCAGGTTGTGGAATTCGCTGCTTAATTATATAATTCCCGATAACTATAATCTCGGTCTCCTCAAATGGCGAATGGATAGGTTTCTTCTAGGCAAGTGTGCCACATCCTAGGCCGCATCGTCGCTTTACATCAGGCGAGTTGCGGTCAAGCGCAAGCCGATTACATATTTGTAAATAACGATTTCAACTGTCTAGCTACCAAGGTTCTTGGGACACAGCCTGTGGTAGGTGATAGACAGACAGATGGACGGAAAGCAAGATCAGGAACAATAATAAGGACACGTTTTGACCATTTAGGTATGGATCCCTAAAAAAATGCATATTTTAGTTGATGAGTTTCTGGGCTTCCCGCAAGTCCTACGATCTGTGTTTATTATCCCATGTATCGTATCATATCAACCCATAGCGTCCCATTGCTGTGTTTGGGCAGATCTTTCTTATGAAGGGATTGTAGTCCATGTGTACTCGTAGCATAATAAGGAGTATATCATAATGCGGAGGAATTGCAGTGATCACATCCCAACATATGTACATAGGATCAGTCGCTCGAACAACTTTTGAAAGTGGCTGAACCAATTTTCATAAAACATTTCTAGAAACACCGTTAGAATAATCTCGTAATCGTATCCAAATCAGTTTACCCGTTTAAGAGCTTAAAACACCCCACTCTTTTTTTGCTTTGTTTTGATTAATTATTATACTTAAGTACTAACATGTAAGTGCTTTTCACTTTTTAAGAGAAGGTAGTTAAAATTTTATGACTTTTTGATTTTCACGGTAGCACGTTTATCGACAGAGAAAGTCAAAGAAAGTGATTTTAAATTAATTCTCTCGCGTTACTGTAATGACACTAACTAAGTTGCAGTTCAATAAACTCGACAAGTGGTAGAATCATAATAACAAAAGTTTATGTAAATAATGACCGATAATTTGAAAAGGTCATCAGTCATCCGACTCGAACGAATAGCTTTGTAAATCTCGTTCTACTCTTATTATTTTTTGCACCCACCTTGGGCAATAGTCCATCGGTAATTTAAATTCTAATTAATTCTGAACAAAACTGACAGGGATAATAATAATAAGTCCCGTAAATTTCTTAAAACTTTGGACAAATATTGTACAGAAGAGATAACATTTGAAAAAAAAAATAGCTTTTAAAGCAAAAATGGTTTAAATGTAATAATGACCGTCTGTAAAAATCTGCCCATTAATCCATTGTAGGCCGAATAACCTATATACAACAGAAATACAAGTTACAATTATATGTTGTTGCGATCCAGACGGTGTCAGACCGGAACGTCATTTGATATGGTTGTCGATCACACCAACAGCGGGTTACCTATAATACAAAGCTAAAAAAAACAGCACAAACGGCGAAAATATGCTAGCCTTGGTAATTGAGCCATTTGGAGTCGAGACTTTAGGGCCGTGGGGACCGCGAGCTCATCTTATTTTCCAAAAATTATCGGAGCGTTTGATCGATTCGACGTGACCAGAATGCCGGTTTTTATCTGGCCCAAGATATAAGGATTGCCATTCCGCGTGGTGATACGGCTAGCATTCTGGGCACGCTACCCTCTGATGGTGGGTTGAAACATATTATCCGTTTTTTAAATTTGGTATTTTGTTTTAATAAGACAAATATGAAAAATTGATACATAAGTCTTATTTCTTCATTTAGGCCATATTGATAGCTTTGCCCTAGTGTCAGAGACTAAAAGCCGCCCAAAGACCAAATGTTTATTATAGGTGTTATGTTGTTTTAGTAAAAGCCCTAAAAATCATAATCGCACTAAAATATTTCTCACATTACAAATGAGCGTTTGAAAGAAAACAGATCACTTTACTAATTAATGCTTCTTTCATATACAACTTTTCACATGAAACACCAATTTCCTTAAATCTCTCGTTTGATCTACAGAGCTTCTGGAAAAGTTGTTAACTTTATGTTGCTGTGTTACTAACTCTAACAAAATGTTGTTTTTTTATTAGATGCCACTTTTAGAAGAACCGCAATGAAAATAAGTGGATCGGACATTTCAGCATCAATGGACTTTAAAAAACAGGAGATGCCCAGTTCAACTGTATGTTTTTTATTTGCTATCACTCAGCCAAAGTTAAAACGAGTATCGAGTAACGAGTGACTTATTTTGCTGGATCATAGATCATAGTATCAGAAGACACTCTTCTAAATGCAAATTAAGAAAATATTACATTGGGTAATATATATTGCAATGTCGGCTAAAAAAAGGTCTGTTGTCCTGAAATAAATTGTGCGAGTAAATAAGTTAATATTATCATGCTTATCTGTTCGTCGTAGTCATTACCGTAAAAATGGAAATATCGTCTAAAATTTAAGGGATATTTATATACTGCGTACTTTATGTGAGATCGCTTCAAAATCTTGATCTAAAATATTTAAATTTAAGCTTCGTAAAGCTTCACAAGACTTATCTAATGCTCAATTCGTGACTATGAAAGCCACAACGCAGGGAATTCCACTCATGACATTTCATGACACTATTCGTGGAAATCCAGAGAGAAAGGTGATAATGCACAGACCTTCGACTTTTGGATAACTTTACATACATAACAGATGCTATTACAATAGATATCCAAGTCACGAAATAGAAAGATACCC
The DNA here is from genome assembly GCA_947049295.1 of Ligdia adustata. Classification (NCBI taxonomy): domain Eukaryota; kingdom Metazoa; phylum Arthropoda; class Insecta; order Lepidoptera; family Geometridae; genus Ligdia; species Ligdia adustata. Next base: position 5,046,556 of record OX346214.1, on the reverse strand, counting down.
CGTTCGTGTTGATATTTCTGTACCATCGCTGTCAGCTACAGTAACTCAGAAACATCAGAAAGCTACACTTTTAAACTAATTTTCTAATTACGATTGTCCTTCTAGTGCTATGCATTTTTATGCTGCACTAATGTTATTAAAAATTCAAGCAAAGAGGTTCACGATTCGTCGGAATGTTTCTATTCATGTATGTTCCTCGATTTTCAGGCACGATTTATCACTCCTGGGCTGAATTTATAATTTTTAATAATTAAATTTTTTGTTTGAAAAGGGTTATATTATAAAAAAAACTTTTGAAATATTTTTGATTAGTTTAAGCAAAGTTGCCGGCTAATTATTAAACTAGAGTAGGTATCTAGAAAAGCAAAAGTTCTCGCGCTTGATACTCGTATATACTACGACTATCAATGCCTCCGACGACGGTATCAAGTGAAATTGTTTGATAAATTGCGCCATCAAAGCTTCGTGGACCACCCGGCAGGAAACTACACTCATTTGTCACTAGAAAACCGTACCTATTACAGTAAGCCCGTAAGCTAGACCAAGATTTATTACTTGTAATACTGCTGAAGTCATTTGAGTGATTGCTATTCTACATCTTGAATATCTTAAATCGGAATAATTCTCCTAACATTTGCTAAAACTTTTATAAAACACTTCATTGGTATTGACAAAGTCTATCAATCAATAATTTAATTGTGACATAGTAAATGGCACGAGTGAACCCGCTGGTTTCCAAACTATTGAAAGAGTTAGTGACTTGTCGTACCGTTTCTCCGCAGCTTGAGTCTCTGAAGATATATACCCTACGTGACTCATTCAACGGGGGAGGGGGAGGGTTATTTAGCTGTATATGAATATACAACTATATTCCTTAAAAATAAATAATTAACTCAAAAAAAAACCCATATGTTAAACGTGATTTTTTCGCAATTTTTTTGATAACGGCAACAGTCCGAAACCACGTAACTATGACGTCACGTCATGTCTATAAAAAATTGCCAGTAGAGATCACATCAACTATGGCTTTTCAAAGCTTCAAATTTAAGCTAAAACGGTGGCTTATTGAGCAGGCTTTTTATAAAGTAGAGGAGTTTACGAAATTCTTTATTTTATACGATTACTTTACTTACCATACAAAAAAATATATTGACACTCGGCCAAATGGACGATGGAAATAGAAGATAAGTATTTATTTGATTTTTCAAAAGTTCTAGAACAACAGTTGTTGCTGATGATCAGCAGAAGCAACAATAAAGAAAATATTAATCGATTTACAGTGACAGAGTGTTTAATTTCTTTTATACATATTCACTACACCCAGATTACTATTAGGTACCTATTTAATTATCTTTGCAATGCTGAACATTGTACAATAAGCTAATATTTTTGGCCCTAATCACCTACTAAGCATAACACTCTCCTAGCATGTTTAAAATAATTACCACATTCCAATTTATTAGCTCCGCTTCAACCATTATTATCTAGCTAATATTGCTTTTTATAATGAAGAAAAGTTTACCGTGACTGCACTGTAATATCTGCTAAACAGTCACCATTGCTGTCAAAAGACATGAAAAACGTTAGACTTTACAGTATGGTGCAGTAATGTACAAGCTATAATGAGATAAAGTAGTATCGGGCTGGAAGTGGTAGAGCAAAGTCTCTGTCTACAAGCAGTCTAGTCGCTCAAGTCAACGGCATCAAGCCTACTTTCCCAGACAAAACCACGTCTTGTGTTTTTTGTATCCGTTACAATAACTGAACAAAACGATTGTTGGAGGCTTGGCTTCAATTATTCTGCCGGTCAATTGACCGCAAGAATATGTAATTATGTTTTTGAGGGATTGCTCTCATTTGCTCGGGTGTGGTCTCGTGCAAGTATGTGTTGAGATGAAAGATTGCGACTATGATTACGAGAACTTTGATTGATTACTAACAATTTCTAAGCTTTTTATCAAAACTGCGGCTCCTTCTAAGCGGCTATGTGGAATAATGGTTCATCAACATGGTTTGAAATTAATGAAAATGTCGTCTAAATATATCAAAGAAAATCTTTACGTCCTCAATCAGAATATAATTATTCCAATGTCGATTTTATTTTCATTTTTATGTAGCTGCCTTTTATTACACTATTCAGTCATAAGCTTACAATGACACACACCCTGACTATAATGCTACAGGCAATACCGAGTGCATACTATTATTACCACACTTTAAATTAGTCTAAATTGTTACATCGTCAATCTAATAGACTGTTATAGAAAAACATCGATAGCAATCATAGGAATTCGCCTACTTCCGAGAACGTAGATCTGAAGCTAGATCTAAAAACAAACGACCAGCGCTCCAAACATTCAAACCAGTTTTTACTGGGGTAACTTTTATAATACAGTTAAACATTCAAAAGGCATGGAAATCGGGTTAGTCGTTATTTACTTCATAACTGTAATCAGCATTTATGTTAGAAACGCAATTTACTTTTAACGCCATAACGTAAGAGGCATTTTACGTACTTGTTCTTGATCTTGACTTGGAGCACCTCACCCTGTTATTTTGCATTCATTAAAGTCTTTTAATTCGAGTTTAATGCGTAAAAAATGACCTGAATCGCTGATTAAAATTAAAACATGTTAATTTACCGTTTTAATAGGTCTACGGGAGAAAACTTACTTAGTGGATTATTTGATCTTTATAGTCTCTTCTCGTTCATTATACGCAAATTTATTATTCCATAAGCTATGACGGTGATTCATTTTTTATCATAATTTTAAACCTTAACAGGGTTATCGGTTAGCGGTGTACTAAGCCGAAAAAGAGTCACTGTACTCATCTTAGGGAACAATTTCCACTGTGGGATCAACGTTGAATTTGAGAAAAAAAAAATATGGTTCAAACATTATGTCAACGACCTTTTTAGCATGGAACAGGTGTTTTTCTCGAATTCGTGGTTGGTCCTCTAATTAAAGTTGTTCCTAATTATTAATATAGTGTCCCCTTTCAGCTTAGTACACCCCTAACTTATAACCCTTTATAGACACACTGCTGTTTCTTTTCTTTTGCGTCATAGTTTTTTTGCCGTTGGTCAATCTCGTCCATAGTATCCTTGTAAAAGGATGTCATTGACGGATTTGGCTGGTGGTCTGTGAATCAGCCGATTGCGACAACATTCAGTAGACATTTCATACTACCACTATTCCATTAGAGTTCTAGCATATCTGCCATAACTACACCTAGGCTCGTAACCTGTCCAGCGCTTTTTAATTCTAAAGCTAGCATAGCCGGTATATCACGATTAATTTCTTTCTTATGCCTAAAATAGAGGCTTCCTCTCAATCCTACGATACCTTTTCATCCTTATAAGTATATCGTCCGGGAAATATAGTCCTAGGGTCTTTAATTTAGTATTCGGGATTTCCAGATTCCTGTCCACTTCAATTTAATCTCAACACAGAATGCAGAACAAGTACCAACTTCAATATCAATTAATTTTTTGCGTTACATGTTTGTCTACAGCAAGTTTCGTTCATTAGGACTCTTAATCTTTTTTTAAAACGTATCAACTTATATAAATAAAAATACTCGCATCTTCTATAAAAGGTTTTTTTCTCATCATAGAAACGGTCCGTTACGCTGGCCAAATTATGTTTTTGAATTAAATTTCTCAAACTAGCAACGATTTCCTTGCGATATTTTTGTTTTACTCTAAAACCAACTGATAGACAAGACGGCCGTTTAGCAGTTGCCAAACATTATGTAAGAGCAATTGATGCCAATATCTATAACGTTGTATGGATAGTAAAAAATATGTACTATATGATATAGGAAACAGTTCAAGGACGGTAGGACACGTGCCATATCTCGTCGGACGGAACAGCAAATTGAGTCCTGGCTTCAAGGTTGCACCGACCGCTAACTGTATCAATGCGAAGATTGCCGTTGAAATGCGGGCTCGTTGCCGTACCGACAGCAGATCAGGTTCAATATAAATGATGTTTCCTTCTATTGTATACGTCATTTGTCCTGAGGAGAAAGAAATAAGCAATTGTTAAAGCCTTCTCTCAAATCTGATAAACTAAGTGATTATGAGCAAATTCGTTTATCAAAAAAAGTTAAGAAATTATTAACCGTGTTACCCGCGTTAATACAGGATCAATAGTATACCCTTTATGTGTTAATCCAGTGTCTAAGCTACCTCCGCAACAATTTTCATCCAAATCATTTCAGAAGTTTTTGCGTGAAAGAGTAACAAACATATATCTATTAATCCATACACTCTCACAAACTTTCGCGTTTATAATAATAGTCTATAACCTGGTTTTGATAATGACATTGGATTAATAACCTACTATAAAAATTAAAGCTTTCACGATAGTAAGATATGTTAGCATACATCTCCACTTATTAATATTGCTCTAATGAATACTACATAGCAATATTCTCAACACATCTAAAATTTCAAGACATTCGAATTTGTTTTGTGTTTATTTTTGCAACAGTAAAATACAAACTGTCTTGCAGGCATTACTTACAGAAGCCCAGTTTAACTCCGTATGAAGATTGATAGTGCCACCCTGGGCTTGTCAACACAACAGTCTGAGGAGGTGCACTGGTCGCCAGGACGTCCTCATTCGCAGCCAGGAACGGTGCTGACATTTTACCGGCTTTTCTTGTTTACATGATACAATGCACGACATAGAGGAAGTATTACTATTAATGTACGAGTTGAATTTGACAGTTGGACTATTATTGGACAATAGTACCACTCGATCTGCGACGTTTGTTTTGCTACAGGAGCTAATAAATGTCTAATAAGCCAATACAATCAGAAAAAAACTAGAAAAACTACTATAACTCCCTATTTTAATTACCCGACCGCGAAAGAAGTAGGGTTATGTTTTTCGAATGTATGTATACATGTATATTTCTGTTGCACGCCTTAGAACCTTAACGGCTTGTCGTATTTTATGCGACTGATGTCAACAGATTCGTTTTAGACGTGATAGTGAAAATTAAGGATTTTTGGCGCCAATAAGTATACTTAAAAAAAACTGTTTTCAAAATACTGAAAGTCTGATTTTCTGTTCCATAAATCTTCTCTGACACAATTTTCAAAATTCTAACCACCTTACCTAGAACCTAAAACGTAGTCTAGTCTGTTTAGATGACGTATAAAAACGTATCGTGGGAATTTTGCTTAGCATAATTTGTATTCATTCGCATCTAGAGGCTTAGCCAAAAAGCACAACAACTAACGAAGGGTGTCCGTAGTCGATAAATATGATATATATGCATAACTTGTGTAAAGTTGGACGAGTGGGACGAGAAGGAAACATTAAATTTAGATAAATTTAGACCACAAATTATTCTGCGCTATTTCCCTTCCAGATCCCTCAATCACCAGTGAGAGATTTATCAACATTGTTGGTAAAATAACTATATCTACAATAACTCCTTGAGGAATAGACAACGTCGAACTGGTAAAAACATCTTTACGGCTTCTTTTACTCCTAAGCCTTGATTTATTGACCATAAAATAAGTTTATAGACGGACGCCTGATGAGGCTGGAAGCTAATTAGTTGGCGCCTTTTTTGCTAGTAAATATATTTAATTATTATTACTACACGGTTAGCTTTCTTTTTACTTCTCAAATATACGAAAGTATCTAATGACTTATTTACTGATTAACTCTAATGGTGGCTAACACTCACTGTGTTAATTGTCTACAGGATTTTCTAATGGTTGTTAATAGTAAAATGTAGATTTGTTTATGCCGATGGTTTTGTTGGCGATTAGGTGTACTGTGTATGAAGGGGTGAATATACTCATCATTATGGACAACTTTAACTATGAGGGCAACTTTTTATCTCATCATCTTCATATTCCATATCCTTATTCGGTGGAAATTAGCACTGAGCATTTTATTATTTCTAGTGGTTTATGTAATGTGTTCTATGTTATCGTTGTAATGCAATGTCTGTTCAAAATAAATGTGGTTTTTCTTTCTTTTTATAATTGTGTTCAGGCTGAACCAGTGACAGTCCTATTGTGGTCACAAAACCAGTTGTGTGAAATGTAGCTAATACGCGTATTGAACATACTTTAAATATTGAAACCTTGTAGTATATTGATGTGTGATAAACACGACACAGTGCAGTCAACGTCCGAGGAGACAAATCGATTTCGAATCCTGCACCTTGAGCTATTTCGCCCACGGCGTCCGCTGCGATTGCAATTTATTGTCGCGCCAGACCGCTAGTCTAAGGCGTTAGATTCAGGAGCATATTTTTGGACCCACAACCACGGACTCTGTAAGTTTTTTTACTGTATTTTTAAACTTTATTTAGCCAGACGTAAGCTAATACAGCCGAGGTAAGCTTAGAAGTGACTGGCGTCGTGATCTCGACCTATTTAAAAGATTGTTAGACGTTGGCATACTACAGGATGGCGGGGAAGATTATAGAGGAGACCTTTCCCCAGTAGTAGAATAGTTTGGGTAAAAAAATACTTTGTTGAGTGTTCTTTAAAAAACAAACCCTTTTACGTACCTTATTTCGTAAATATTTAATTATTTTTTAGTATATAAATGTGAAAAAATAATAATAATATTATAAATTTATATAATCTGGATGTGACTCTATTATCAGAAGTATATGACGGAATCATCGGATGGAAGTATATGCCTTATTTAGTCTTATAAATGAAAATTATAGAATATTTTTTTTTATTTTTTGATAAGTATTGATCAAGCTGTGGCCTAGCTTGAGTAAGTAATACTAAACGTGACAACTGATTTCCTTTCGGCAGACGTTTTAGCAGTTTCCCATATATATTTTGATTTACAGATCAAACTATAAGAACGACTTAAAAAAATTAGGATCATGTCGATAGCGTAAACTTTCAAAGATAACAATATTTTTTTTATTGACTTATTATTTCACCTTTGAAAGTGTACAGTCGTTAAAGACCTCCTTTTTGAAGTCTTTTAGTCATCTAAAAGACTCCTACTACTTCCCCTACAATATTGCCGATCAAAATTAACTAAAAGCCACAATACTTACTGTTGCATAGTTAAATCGTTCTCAGTGAGTAAAAGCCCCCAGGTTCGAGTGCCTCGCCGTGCCAAGGCTCACACCCACCTCGATCACGGCTACGCCACCATTTGTTGTCGCCGACATCCGTTGATTTACCGGCATTACTATAATCCACCATTTCCCTTTGGAGCGCAGTTTGGAATATCTAAGTAGAGGACTGGAGGGACTTGACAAGCTCTATGTCCTTTATGAAATTGTATTACAGATGACCTCGATGACTGGTCGTCAAAACTCTATACTCACATAGTTAGAATTTCTAATTGTTAATATAAAACAAAGAGAGTTTACAATGATAAGTCAATGGCGAATTGATAATCAATTGTTTTTTTTTTAATATTTATAGTTGACATTTTTGCTGCAGGCTTCATTTATGTCAGTTAGTTTTAATTTAAACTTCTAGACCGAATTTGAAGAATAGAAAAATGAAATCCGGGATGTAAGTTTTTTGTCGTATCAAACAAAAGTTTTTTTCAAATCAATCTCAAAGATGATGATGAATATCCGATGGATATTGAATGTTATTTTGATGATAAATTTGGAGTTATAAATATATATATATATATATAAGTTCAAATGATGAGCTTAAAATCACTTCAAGCAACGACACTCATGAACTTCTGTAATACATATCCGTGTGTGTAAATAGCCCTGTCACAGGGCTATAAATTTCTCTACAAATACAGCCGTTAAAATTCAACATTAAAATTTCCGTGCGATAATAGTTAAGTAATACTTAGTAAGAGGAGTCAAGTTCGTTTACGATTAGATTATGTTAAGTGTTTATTGATGTCGAAGTACAGTTACCCTTTTTCCAACACAATAGAAAATTAAGGTCGGCCTTTGTAAGAGCTATCAGAAAACGTAATTCACTTTAGTAAAAAAAAGTGGGACTCGTCGATAGGAAAACAAACGTCGATGGCCAAATGCATTAACCCTTTCGAGTGAAACAAAAGCACATCCTGAGAAACAATAGAACTATGCATTCGCTATGACAGTAAACATTGTCTATGTTTCTAGCGATAATAAAAAATAGCATCAACATAAAAATACGGTAGGTACGAGAGCTAGATTTACTTACTTCTCTAACGGTAATTCGTCATATAATGAGCAATTTTTGTTAAAAGAACTTTCAGTTGAAAACTGTCTTATTACAAAAATCTGGGGGAGACGTTCGGTTGCAGCACCACATCGGCATACTTCAGTAGCTTCTAAGATAGTTGCCCAATTTCCACTTTTACGACAGTCGTGGACTAGTGCTTATCATATTCGCGTCAGTCATGTAGGTAGTTCCTAATTTCATAATTCCCTACTAAATTTAATCCTTTTTCATGTTTGAAACATGTTTGAGTCATAGTTAAAACATTACTTTTATAGGCCGGGAAAGCTTTAGGCCTGGTATGGCTTTTACTTATGCCTGGTTAGCAGTTTAGCCCAGTTCCCACTAAATGTATCGGTCTAGGGCACCGCATAACTATTTCATTTATTCATCCGAGTTTGGTAGCACAGTCGTGTCTTTAGTCTTGTTAAATTTTCCATATAATAAGCGTAGAAAGCTGCATTCATAAGTTTTAATTGGAGTCGGCTTGGTTTATGGGAGAGTGGTATTGAATGATATTCAAAGATAACATAACAAAAAGTTTATGGTGACATTACTCAATTCAAGGTGCTAGTGCAATACAGTTCTTTGATTTCATAGAGATAATTGGGCTCATTTTTTTAATTTTAGAAGACTATTTCTATTCATATTTTTTATTTGATAAATTATAATTGCTAGGCGTCTCGCTAATACTGACCTCTTATACTTGTAATGGACAATACATATAGAGAAACTCTTCACATAAGTGTATTGATAGGATATAGAATCCTTTGCTTGTTCGGTAATCAAAATTGGGTAATTAAAAAGCAACTTTTAACTCTTGTATAACATATAACTATTGGCTTCTTCTACCGATGACTTCGGGCAATCTCGTAGTAGTTGTTCACAACAAACGTCAAGGACACCAACTAGGTTAGCTGTGCTATCCTTAACTACAATGTATTAATTAGATCATTTTATTATAAAAATAAATCGCCTCGCCTTGAATGAGTTAGTAGCTATTTAATAAACAAATTACAATGTAGTTACAAAGTAATAATCTAGGTATGAATGAACTCATTTCAATGAGATTTTCCCGTAATAAAGTTAGGTGGAGAGACAAGAGATCAATCTCACTCGACGACTGCCACAGTTAATAATATAGTAACCGTTATTAATTAAACTGAGATAAGACATTAATCGTGAAGCTGGAACGAATATGTTGCAACTTTCACTTTGATTTAAGTACTGTAAATAATACATATACACTGAGATTACACCATAGCGGTTATATGGGCAATTACCTATCAAAACTCCACGTCACTACTTAGTCGCTACCTGGCAGAACACAGGTACGCTGCATATCTACAAACTCTTTTAAATCATCAAGATCGTTGCCAGACACTTGACGCACCGAAACCAGCTCGAGAATCATACACCTTGGAGAGCCGGCAGACGACTCCGTGTCCTGCCCTGACCTCGCCTTCTGCGACGGATCATCGTGGCTCGGTCGCCTGCCACTTCAGCTGCAGAGGATAGGAAGAGCATTGCTTCATAATACTCTACGCTCCTCTTCCTCTTTGGCTTCACCACATTTGCTATTTTACTGTTGTGATCTATGCATTCCCTATGACATGTATACTCGTACCGGGCTATCGGTTAGGGGTGTACTAAACCGAAAAGGAGTTATGCATACTCATCCTCAGGAACAACGATTACTATTATACCAACTCTGAATTCGAGGAAAAAAAACAACTGTTTCATACATTTTGTCCACGACCGATTAACTTTTTCTATGGAAAAGCTGTTTTTTTTTTCGAATCCAGGATTGGTCCCGTTGTTAGTGAAAGTTGTTCGTAACGATGATTATAGTGACCTCCTTCCGACTTACTACAACCCGATTTCGATATTGTCAAACTGACTTAGTGGCCAGTGTACGAAAGATGTGCTGAAAGTCTATCTGGAATGGACATGGAGATATCTGGATGCTCAGTCCATGTGAGCCTATTTTCATTGGTGGAGCATTTGATCTCTAGAGGTAGATGAGTTTTACTATCGAACTGCTACTTTTTTGTTTGTTCCTGACAATGTTTGTTTATCCATTAAGTTACCTCACCTACAAGCAGCTACTCTCGTTAGCAAAAAGCATTACAGCATTAGTAAAGTGATATGGGCGTGATAACGACTAACGACGTGCAACTTGCAAGTGACTGCACTGTGTTCTGCTTCCTGATATGTCAGGAAACATATCGCTGGATTGATTTATGAGACGAACACCATTACGGAACGTGTAAGGTTTGTGACGACGTTAAAAAGTTTATTAGAATTTGTATTGGTATACAATTTCTAATAAGCACGTGGTTCGCTTCTTAAGAAGTATAAAAATTAGAATAACAAAGTTTGCAAAATGCTCATGATTCCAAAATAATACTTTATAACATACTTTATAAAATGAGGATGTTCTCAACTCGTCTGTTTATTATATATCTCGCTTCCGATTTCTCGAAGACAGACACTTGTACCGATTTTGAACTTTTCTTTTTTAATGTTTATCATTTGGCAGTTCATTATAAATTTTATTGAAATTGGACCAATAGTTTTGTTTGTACTTCAATCAAAATGACTGCAAAAATTTTGTATGCGAAGTCGTTAATCACTTTTTAAAGTTTCAGGTACTTTTAGTGCGATTATATCGACAGTGGGTATGTGCAATTTTAAGACATTTAATAAATAATAATATTTTAGCTCAGACCAGAAGACAAACAAAGTATCTATAAGAATTTGTAAAAATATGATATACCTACTAGCTGCGCCTCACGGTGTTAGCCGCGGAAAATTGATTGTCGCACACTGTACTTCTTGGAAAAGAAAAGTATTCTATGTGTAAAGACGTATGCTATCGTGGTGCCCTATTTCATCCAAATACGTTCAGCATTTTTTGCGTGAAATAGTAACAAACACGTACAAACTTCCGAGTTTATAATTAAACTTCCGAGTTTATTATTAGTAGTACATATACTGACACGTGGAAAACAAATTTTGGCACACTTGAAACAGAGATAATTTCCTCGCTAGGACAATTAATGTATACGTGACAAGTACCTACTATCTGCTACTACTTGTATCTAAACGCGCGTGTAGCTTATTACTCGTATACGTATCGTATTTTGTTAATACAAGTTTAATTAAACAGAATAACCAATTATTTTATTAACCTTTTTCCATCTGAATGGGTTTGTTGGGTTAGAAGACATTTAGGGGACAATGAATTTATTGGTTGCGTTGACCACCATTTCACTTATTTGTATCCGGGCAATAAAAGGGACAAAATATTTGATAGTAGGGGAATACTGACTTTGATGTACTTTGTGGGTGTTTAACACCCTATGGTGTAAGTTCACGCAATAAGATAAATTGATGTAGGTATAAATACAAGCCGCTGTTGTTATTGAATTATGAGTATCTAACTAATAATAGATCTAGTAGCAAAGCAAGCAAAATATCCCTCAATCAAGTTTATCAAAACTGTTTTTCATCTTGCAGTAAGTGCAACATGCTTGTCTGGTTTTCAAGTATTCTTGTCAAAACTAGGTATGCAGGTTTTACGATTTTAGACATTTATAGTCGTCGGGGTTTATAGATTGGACTAGTATTTCCCCAAAAAAAGAGCGAAGCCCGCTATGGCTATGGCGTTACATACTTAGGTACCAGCGGGGTTCAATATTTAGCAAAGCCTGCTGTTACTTAAAGGACTTGTTTCAATTTCGGCCAAGACGATGTACGCATATCAAAAAATTTAAAGTGTGTTTTAATCTATGTATTAATGAAACCTGCATCAGTTACCTACATCATACTCAGAATAGTACAAAAATATCAAATTTCTGAGAATAATATGGGAATTATGGCATCCCTAGCATATTTTTATATCCTAGATTGACTCCAATGGTCACTTTGGTCTATCAATTGTACCACCCATCACAAATGTCAAAAATGGCCACATCAAAAAAGCGAGTATCGCCTTTATGCGTTAATAAGGTGCAAATATTTTGAATCGAAATTAAATTTGTATGTAAGTTACATTATTTTGAGTATGGTTGATATATTAATGATTAATAATCGCTAACGTATTTATGGTATCATGTACACTATCCTGGCCGGAGCTCAACACATCCAAACATCTCTTTTAATTAGGAAATCTAAATAACAGGAAAAAACGCCAAAGTTAATGTTTGTATTTTCGTGCGAGCAATTTTTTTATATATCAAATATTAAAAATATAACGTTGTAAATTCTTTGTAACATAGATAAAAAACCAGATACCGATCAGATACAATATAATTAGTAATATCATAAGAGATCCATAAGCATCAGTGGATCTCCATCCTCATGTTATTATTCCGGTGATGCGTGAGGTTGCTGCCCTGGTGTTGTATCCTGTATGTATATTCTTTCTCTGGCCCCCCTCTGAGCAATTTTCATTTAGCATCTATGTACACAGGACGATGACTCTTGACATTGGGGCTGGAGCCTAAATTATTGAACGGTTACTGGGCAAATTAGCGAACACGAGAGTCGTTTATTGTTTTTTTACTTAAAATCACCCACGTACGAAATTGTTTCTCTTTTAACGTATTGCGTTATAAAGAAGAAAATCATTTATTATTTAACTTCTAATAATCTTTTGCTATTATTTCTGTGAGGTTTCTAAAAAGATTTCTCAATTAAAATTAAGTAATAAGTAATTCAATTACTACTATTCAATAAGTTATAACATTCAAAGTTTTTCTACAATAAATCACGAGCCGTCAAACTTTAGCGCACTTTTATGATACAGTTCAAGGAGTGTTTTAGGATTTTATTTACCACCTATCCATCACGGGTTATGTTTATAACACAACTTTCGAAAGCCACTATGAGAGTCATAGATTAAACTACAGTTAGTTGAGTGGCAGTAAGATTGTAAGGCATTTTCCAATTTTATGGTCGAAAGACTTGACTTCTTTAGGGTTATGTTACTCGGACATTAACGTTAGTGTATGTACCGTAAGTTTTACTCGTAGTAAGAATAACATCCAGTAATAAGTTATCTCAATTTCTAATGACCATCGTAAATATTTCGTGAGTCAAATGTATACTATAGAGTTATTCTAAGACCATATAGCCACCATTAGCTTGGGTCCGTCACCGGCTAAAAGTGACACTACCAGTTTCAATAATTTTTTTTTTTTACATTTTCTTATTAGAATTTTTTGGTAAACTCAGTAGTAAAAGTTATCACTATTTATTACTCGACGTTTCAAGCTTTATGAAATATGCAAAAAATTCTTTGGCCTAAGTGATTTACGTATCATTTTATAGTTTTTGTATAAGCGTTTGCGTCTCGTCAGTATTGACTTGGGAAAAATACTTTCGTATGTCAATCCAGTGGATAACTTTTGAATTTGAGGCTAGAATTTGAGGACGAAAACGTAAAAATATAATTTTTCTGCAAAGTCGATAACGGGATGAATACCTATATAGCGCATAGAGCTTATATGGAAAGTGGTTCCTGTAAAAAATAGGCATATTTTTCAGACATGTTTCTAGTGTTTTCCTTCAAAGATACCACAATGCCATCAATTAACTGAAACTAGGGCACGGCGTATTGAGGTAGATTGCTAGTATCAACCGCGACAATGGTTGTTATCGGTCAATGACACCGGCTGCATCAACGCAGTGGCAGGTATCTGAACGGATGTTTGATGTCTGAATTAGTAAAGGCACTGTTTGTAATTTTAATGGTAAACCTTGTAAAGAACCTGCTTGGGAAGCTTTCAAACATTAGCTCATTCTACAATTTGGCAAGCGTGGTAAAACGTGGCGCACATCTCTTTCATATATGTACTTACCTAGAGAGTGATTAGCAGTGATTCGTTATAGTTGACAATTATAACTACAAACAATCAAAATTAAATTTGAAGTCGAAAAGAGGATTATTTTAAATGATTAAAATACGTAATTGCAATACTAGTTAATACTCTTGATGACTGTTTAGTTCTCGAATAACGCTTGGTCCTATGATATGGAAATAATTCATCGCGATGTGTGGCCTTCCTATAAATAGTTTAGTAGGAGGCTCATTAGAGGAGAACGTTATTTAATCGGTTAAGTAAATATGTAATATAATATATACCTACTGCTGGGTCTCCCTGAGGGGTGCAGAGTAGCCACGCTACAAACCTTTTTCAAATTGTAACCACCCTGCTTTTGAATGATTCACCCTTCACCGAAAAGCAGTTTTCGTCAAGATCGCAAGTGACATCTAAAAATTATGCTAAAAGTAATCAAGCACAACTGTAGTCCTGAATAACTGTCGCTAAATTAAGATACAATTGAATTATTGATCGCTGCGATTAATTTTTATCAATGATTAGGCGCTTACGTCACTTGGGTTGTTACATAAAAGTGTGTTAAACAAATTGTTAACATCTAGTAGTCACTATAACAGTTATTTTAGTTAAGTTTTTTGGTTTGTAAGTCTGTTTTATGTCACACCAGAATAATAAATAGATGCAGTTGATTTTTGTAAGGTTTGTGTTCTAAGGAGGAACATTATTCATATTGAATAAAAATTGTAGTTTGATAGTTTTGATTAAAGACCTATTTAAAAAAAATGGAATTTGTGAAACTATGTTCCCTTTCAGGTGAAAAATAATGTACCCTTTCAGATGAAACAGTCCTATGTAGGTTCTCTTTCAGATGAAAAAATAATCAATTCGGCCGTCTAAGAAACATAATCAAGATTATACTCGTATATGCCGAAAAGGCAACTTCTACTGATAGTATTTATTTCAAAATCATAGATTTTTAACACAAATGTGCTTGAGATTTAGATAAGTAGTTAAATAAAGATCGTAAAAAATAATAAATACGTGTCCGCAGTAGAATGTAGGCACTTCATTTATTTATGTTTTTAATTATTTAAAATTAAAATTAGGTAATAATTTTCTTTACCTACGTGATAACTTGTTTATAACGTTGCCGAGTGTAAAAGCATCTATTTAATAGAAATATAAATGGTAGATACCTATATAACAATCATTTTGTAGCTTTGAAAAGGTCATAATTGGCCAATGAACTTACAATTAATACTTACTGGATTTCCGTCCATTTATTTGATCTTTTTAGTTGTAGATATAATTACCTAATTATTAAGTATCTATTAAGTATAAATAAAGGAGTAAGTCCTGACTAACTGACTAACTGACACGTCTAAATCAACGCAGGACCCAAGCTGCTTAACCTAGAGACATAAAATAGGGGTTCAAAATTGTCGTATCTTTTTTAATTCTATTTTATGCTGCGTGCAGCACCCCCGGCGACAGATAAATATATATTAGTTTTATAATGTGAGAACATGTAAAAGAAATCAACATTTAATATTTTGTCCATAATAGGCCGAACTAGTGTAGACCAGTAGCAGTATGTATCAATGCTATTTACACAATATATAATATTTTTGTAATGTGCATACATATTTCAAGTTATACGCATGTTTTTAACATCAGATCAGGTATTTCAATATTGCTAAGATTAAAAACTAGCTTAGATACATCAATTTAGTCAAATTCTCATATTTAAGATTTGATATTCAAAATAATGAGTAATCATTGTATTGTATCTTGTATCCTGAAGATAATGACTTAAATATACCTATTATAAAATTAAATAAACGGCAGACACGCAGAAAATGAATACTTACATATTAATATAATACCAAAACAAAATATCAACAACCTTAAATTCGAAAAATTTTGTATGTATATTGCCACTTGCGTCATTAAAGATTTGCATTAGATTAATAGGTATCGCAACCAAATATAGGTATGTACATTCTACAGATACTACAGTCTACAGACACAAAAAAAAACCTATAATGATTTCAATTACATAATTTCGTGTATCAAGATAGACAGTAATACAAATGGAGTTAATAACACGGCTGTTGAAGTTATAACAATCAGCTAGCACGTAAACATAACGAGTGAAAAAAAAAAGTCCAAAAGCGGTTTGGATAGTCGAGGTGGTGCGATAGTCGTACGATCTTGAACTCGACACGTTTTCCAACTACGAGTAGAAGCACTGTGTCTCAATCTACACTGTCCGCTTTTTACGGTAATCAATGAACAAATTCTTTTCAATGTTAATAATTATAGATAACCCATCTATTTGAATAAAAATATGAAGGTCATAGCTGTAATGTACCCAGTATAATATGATACGTCATCTTTAGCTTCCTTTATTTTTGTAAATATTTCCTAAGGCCAGTGCCACCTGTTGCATTTTATTTGTTGCTTCTACTTCAACTATAAGTGGTTATGTTATTAAGTCGATAACTAATATAGTCTTATTCTTCCTCGTAGGGTTCTTAGAAATTGGCAAGGAAAGAGACCCTGCGATATCGGCCAGCTGCGAGTCTACTGGATGCATAGCAGCTGTGGGGCTGTGTTCTGTGTCTAGTCCATACACAATCGCATTGTCGGCATCGGGTGAGCAGGCGGCGAGCGAGTTATTACCCAGCCGCAGTCAGTCCGCCTCGGCCCATCGACACGAAACCACGCACCAACACCACACGAACCCGTGTCAACTTTTGAAAAGCCGGTCGTGCGAAAAGTGACAGTGCGACAGTGAACGCAATTGTGTGATACGGAATTTGACAGACATTGCAAATACGAGACGAAACGAATTTTTAAACGATCAGTTTTGCACATTTTCATTCGGTGAGTACTTTTTCTCGTTTGAATATAAATTCGCCGTAATCGGTAATGTTAACCTGCAAATTTGAATTGGTAACCTTGGTGTGAGCTACGTAAAAGTTATATGTGTCGTGAGTTTTATCACTTAAAAGTACTGACGTAAATGAAATTAGCACCTTGTATTTGGCAGGTGGTGTATAATCTCCGATTGTAATTTGTTTTTGCTTGTCTTGTTGAACAAACCTGCGGTTTAACGTAATCACATGTCTACTCAAGAATTTTGTCTAGTGTGTAGGTACTTATTAACTGGTATGATGACAATACAGGTTTTCAAGGTTTGAGTTAATACTGTTTTTACATCTTTATTTTTTATCATAGTTACGTGAATCTGGAATAACGAGTATATAATTTGCTTGAATTATAGGAAGGAATTAAAATGTATTTTTTTCAGCGACTGTAAATTAATTAAATATAAATACACTTCAATATTACCTGTGCACATCATCGACATAATATTCCTTAGTCCTATCGTCACGTTTCGTTTACATTGGGGTTGTTTTTTTTAAATATCGTCCGTTGCCGGCTGAATCTACCCGCATCTTTTGATTGATTGACAGTTTAAATCTTTGGCATTTTCGCACGAGAATTTTGGCACTGTCGATTTTAAAAGTAGAACAATATGGATCAAATTTTATTATTTCTGCCTTCGATATTTCAAGTGGCATTAACGATAAGTTCTTAATTCTTAATGTCTCCGAAACGAGAAGGTATTTTAATTGAGAAAATATAAATTGGCAATGTAGGTAAGTAATTACAGGCTTAACACGGGAAGTTAATTATGGCCGAGTATTTTTTACGTAAGTTATTATTTCGCCATCTGTTTGCGGTTGGTTGGGAAACTGCAGCACTGCATTTAATTACTCAATGTTAATTTTTATTCGCAGCTTCCTAGCAGTTGTGTTAAACTGTTATTGTATCTACAATTAATGTACATGTCCCTTAAATATTTCTTTATAATACACTATGAAAAACTTTTAATTCTATTTCAACATCGGTTTTATACGTACTTGAAAGTGAAGAATTAATCTGTTTTAAATTTTAATTTAATGGTCACATATACTTATAGTTAAAAGTAATTTTGTTAAGACTAAAGATCAAAGCTACCTAATACTATACACCACAATTTAGTACACAGCTAGGTATCTTGGACTTCAAATTTTACGTCTAATTCGTCAAACTTCATATTTGTACTTAGATAGGAAACATTGTGTTGATAGAATAAGTGAATTCGCAAGAAACTCCTGCAGAGAAACCAAGTATAGTTATCAGACGGACCAATTGCATTCTTGCACTATCATTAACCTCAACAAAGTTGTTAGCGTTCTAACTTCTGGAGACCTCAAATCATTCTCGAGTAAATTAACTTTAAGTATTCCAGTAAGCCAACATTCATCGCAATGAGCGTCAATTATTCAGTTCAGTATGCGATTCAGTTGGTGTAATTTTCTGTGAGCCAGACCAGTCTGAGGCTGCGCTACAGGTTGCCATCCCGCCATTAGTGTAATAGTCGTGTGATTAGAGACTCAGTTCTCTATTGAACTCGCGACCACCGCGGGACAACCCTACGTCTCTATTTCCTGGTTTTAACTACTGCTATTAAAGACTTCACGACTTGCATTTTCTTACACGCTTGTTAGGACTTGGAAAAGTTTTTATTCTGAGATTAAAACCTCAATTTGATATTTCAAAAAAAGTTGCTGATATTTTTCTTAGTTTATCATCAGGTTTTATAAAAGATCGATTTGGCTTTGGTTGATTCATTTAACTAGATATATTTCATATAATATAAGTATGTCATACAGCTACTATGTATGCTTGTGAAGTTAGGTCAAAGTTCTTTAAGCAGAAGAAATAACACTGTTCGGAAATGGAAATTTGTTTTGCGTTTAGTCTAGGTTTTTTACAGAACAGCAGACGTCAAGTTAGTTAACATAATGAGTCATAGGTACTTAGTATTGTTTTTAATTGTGTCTTTGATAAATGTTTCCAACGTTTCTTTCTACGCATAGTATTATTGTTACGTCTTTTTTATAATTAATCTTTAAAATTAAATATTTATAGTAATGTCAGGTTTTTTGGTCCTAATTTGATACGTGTTTTAATTTAATTAATTATATTTCATCTAGCTCTGGAATTCGTGTATAGAAATATGACAGGAATATTTAATAAATATTGCGGTAATAAACTAGTTGGCTCGTCGGATACAAAAATTTGATCATCGAAACGGAACGTAAAGTCCAATTATGGGCAATAAAATAAAAAATTTGAATAGCGATTGCAGATCGGATGTTTTATACGAGTATTAAAGATTCATTTCGTTGAGCCTTTAATTCGCGGTGCTTTTTTTAAAAATATTAATTTTATTGTCTGATGTTTTTTTATTTTTTTTCCGTAATCATCTCAAATTTATATAATTATGATTAATTATTAAATAATACATACAGATGTTTGCTTAAATATATTCATTAAAAAAACAAATATAAAAAAACCGATATATGCTAGTCGTCTTAATCTTTTACGATCGCTAGTTGCGTAATAAAGGTGGGTATTTAAAATTTACTCTTACATGCCGTTTTCCGTTTCTACACGTAATTTCTTATTCAATGCCACATAAAGGGCGCGATAACACACTGATTACACATTAATCCTCAGATAATTTCTGTCATTTTTGGTGATGTCACTACGTGGTCAAGGTTATGAGTATTAGAAACACTTGATTCGCAAGTATTAGATATACGACTCTTATTTAAAAATATTTTTAGAATAGAGCTAACAGAAATTAAGTTAATCTGATAATTACCAATTACAGCAATTAAAAACAGTTATGTATGTTTCTCACCTTTTAAACCTTCCCTGGAGTACGACAATCATTTCAAGACCAAAATCAGCTATATAGGCCCAGTCAAACAAACGGATTTTTTTTACATATATAATATTTTTCGGTCATATAAACCTTCTACTGACAATAACAAACAAAAACAAAAAAATTGTGAAATCGGTCCAGCCGTTCACGCGTGATGGCGTGACCAAGAGATATAGGGATTCATTTATATATATATATATATATATATATATATATATATATATATATATATATAGCTGTAAGGGTCGCAATCGATTTAAGACATTTTTACATTCATGGCTTCGATAAATATATGTCACGAAACGTTTTCAGATTATTTGTTCATAAATCTATTTTATAAAAATTGGTCAGTTTTACAGCTTAATAGTAACTTCGACGAACAATTTAAATTTCTAACTATGAACATTTATATTCTTTGTTTGCTGCATGCATATTATCCAAATTGACCATATCTCTTAGCAAACAAATCACATTTTGCCTTTAAATAGTATTTGATATTTATATTTCTTTGATAAAGTCTGGTAAATTTAGTGGTAAATCTAGTGTTGTGCCTTGTAGGTACGTTTTCATTTATTAAATTGAATGGTCACGATCGCGAGCGTGTCTAATTTTCTTCGTAAGTACAAACTAATAATACTATAATACCTTCAAATACTCGTAGTACGATCTATTCGCCGTATTTTGCAGTTATAGCAAAGAAAACATCATTCAGATCACAATTAGTTTGAATAAACATAATGCACTTCAAATATTAAAAATTACATACGTAGAGTGCAGTTCCGAGATTCAACTAGTTTATCGAATATATTGCGTGCGTGTGAATGTATCACAAAAATAAAACAAATAATTAGTGCCTTAAATTTACATAACAAAATATTAAAACTGTAAAACTGAAAGTACTAAAATTCAATTAAATTATACTGTTTCACTAGTAGGTATGAACTCTGATGATATAAAAGTTGAGAAATATTGTGTAAAAGATGAATGATAACGGGACCATTAAAACCCTGAGACAAGTAGGTATAACACGTAACCGTTTTTGGTAATTGCCTCGACTGTGGGTTTGCTGAGCTATCAGTTGTTAATCTCTGAGAGATTGCAACCAAAATGTCATGAGTTTCATGAACCAAAAAGTGTCTTTTGAATGCAGTGAAAGCCCACCTACTTTCACCCCCTCCAATTCAAGATAATATGGCTCGCGAATTCGTATCAACACTTGCGCATGAACATTAAAAAAAATTGGGTCAATAGGTATTATGGTTAAAACCATTATAAGATTTTGCCAGGCATAAGATATTTGCCGGCTAAGTATGCCACTTTTCTAAAGATTGGCGTGCATTTAAATGGCTTAATCAAAGAAATTATAAATGTTAACACAATACAAAACAGAAAAGTGTTGTATATGACTGGAATAAAATATAGAAATTTTAATAAGGGAAATACTTTAGTTATGACGAAAGATCTTAATTATATGTGGAGTCTCAGTAATATACAGTTAAGGTCATAATTGTTAAAGAAAAGTTTTAGATTGCTGACAAATTAGTTCAATTGGCACTGTTTCGCAGATAATTTTTGTGTTTCGCCTATCTCAACAGTAAAAACCCTTTTATACAAATCTGCGGTTAGAGAACAACAGTAATCTGTGTCTATACTCTCAGATAACACTATCTTTGGCATAGTTACTAGTGGTGCATGAATTCCTAGTTTGTGGTTGCAAGAAAGCGCCGTTGGTTGCGATTTACTTGAGCATTTATCTGTATTGTATTTATTAGGTCGCACAATATCGGCTATCTGTCTAAGTAATAAAATATTGTTAGACTTATTTTGATTATATACTAGTGCTCATTTTTTATTTTAAATACTAACGCACGTTTGATTCATTTTGTTTAGCAATACGGGTTTTTACGCGCACCTGATAGTTGGACCTTTCAAACATATAGTACATATTGCTTCCTTATTAATTCTGCAAATTGAGGATTTGAGATTCTTTGATTATATCATAATTTCGTTGTTTGTCTTACATAAACTGTTTATTAATTGAGTATTACTTCTTTGTAAATTTTTGCATCACGGATAAAACTTAGCAAATCGCAACCGATTAGGTCAACACCTATTATAAGTCATAACAGAAATAAAGTAAGTTCAGTGTTATTGGATCTTTAACATAATCGACATAATAATGTCATTCTTTAGTCCGTATTATTATATATGCATGCCATCTGAAATATTGCAAATTCAAAGAAGTATTGTCTAGGTTTGCGTAATAAGAATGCAGTTACAATACCTACATAATATAGGTACTCATATATTGAAATGCGCTATATGTAGGTATAGTTATGTATTGAAGTCTATTGTTTCAAGTTTTGTCTGATTGTTAGCTCCGATGACATCAATACTTTTGAATATTGTAATCGTCCAATGTATATGGATGCTATTTACTGATCGTGCATGAATTACTGACAATCGTTTTAAATGTAGGTGGCTGGTGTAGTATCTGGCAAACATTTTGTTATTGAAGATAGTAATTTTGTACTACTGTTTCACGGACTGTTGAATGTTTAACAACCACAATATTTCAGACAATCTCTTGACAGTTTGTTTTCAATGGTAATTTAAAGTTGTGTTTACGCTTAGCAGAACTACCATGCCAAGTTATCGCCATCGTAACAGCATTTTTAGGAAAAAGAAATTACTCAGTAAAAAAATTGAATCAAGTCCGTCAAGATTTGTTGAAATCTACAATTTGTACTAGAATAAAAGCCAAACTTGAAGCAAAACAAGAAATCATTAATTACCCCAAAGTAGAAATCAATTAAAAAATAAATACTAATATTATATTCATTTGTGAACCGATTTTTTCCAATTCAGTAAATAATTATTTTACCGGTATTTGGCATGTACGAGTAATCGCGACAGTATCAAGTAAAATACACATATTTTGTTGCAAATATTTTACATTACATAATTATCCCTATCACAAGAGATTAAATCCTAAATCTGTTCAATAAGTATCAATTTTCAAGCCAAGTAATTAGGCCTAATATTAACAAACTGTTGCGTAACGCATTCAATGCATAATCAATGTGACAGTGCTTACAGTACTACAGTTTCAGGGTTGTCAAACATGGAATAAGTTAATGTTTACAACACACTATCACGAGTTCTTAAAATCACGACATAGGCTTTTTTGTTCGTATATTTTTATCATGACTTAAGATTTTCACTGGCATTTTTATGTTTTATATAACGTTTGGTTGGTTGGTACTTGGTCGTCTTATGATGATTTTTAATGACAATATACTCAAAGAGTGAAAGAACAGAAAGAGAAAGAGAATGTAAAATAGATTTTAGCTGTGATTTGTTTATCAGTTGTTTCAACATTTAAATTTATCAATAACGTCTTTGCTGATCTTCGTCTTTATATTGTTGATAAATTAAATAGCATTTGGCACCAGATATCTACTATAGATGCTAGACGTATTTGAAAACACTTCATACATTATCAAGGGTCAACCCTAATAGTGTAGGTAACGCGTGACTGAGTGCGTATGACGTTATTCATCAGTTGCCGTAAATAGGGCATCTCTAGTGGATAAAGGTGTGTCCACACGATGCCAATGTCCCACAGACATAGACAGGAGTCATTATGCCACGATTGGACAGTCATAGACCGCCATGGCCATTGTGTCTGCAGCCACTCTATTGTACATGGGACAATGTATGATATTACCATAAATTAACGATTATAACATTATTTTGTACCAAGTCGTAATGTTAAATTTATGTTAAGACTAATTTTACCAATTGTGGTATGAGACTTTAGAATTGGTTGATTTGATGCTCTCTGAACATAGATATGAAACGAGGGTTTTGTAGTTGTGACATCAAACCTGAGTAAATTTTTAATTTCTGAGTAAATTTAAATCACCTCATAATTGATCATACAAATTAAATATTTCGTTAGAAAATATAGTTATAAACTAAACAAACAAATACTATATTTATAAACAATATTAAGCATTTACTAACTACATTAGGAATAATAAAATATGTTAAATATATCGCAAAATTTCGGTGCAGAGTGCCGAAGATCAACAGTAGGTACTGTACGAGTTTGTGCACTTAATTATTATTATAATTATTTATCTATTATCTTAAAACAGTAAATACCTGAACAGTATGTAAGACAGCTTATCAATTAATTATAATTTTGATAAATAAAAGTATTGGTACTAATAAAGTAATACTGTCGGAAAACAATTCTAATTTCAAGCCAAAAAATAATATAGATATCGACAATGCTTAAACTTATTTAGTATTCCACGCAACTGCTACAGATAAAGCTGATATCATTTATCTATAAATCGATAACCACAACACTGCTCAATATACTGGGAATCGAAAAATCTCGATTCGAATAAATCATATCGAGTGAACAGCATGAGGCATCAATTAAGCCTAAAGGACTGTCTGTTCACAGTTCTTATCAGTTCCGTAAACTTTCTCATGCTCTTTACAATGAACTCTTTGAACTAATGAAGAGTATATACAAAACTTGAGACTAAATTGTACTTAAATCTTCTACCCAAATCAGTGAAAGACAGACACAACATGACTTTAACCTTGAGACCTGTGAATTTTTACTGCTGATCATGCAAACCAGTATCGAAAATACTATTATCGAACTCACTATTAAATATTACCAAAATCTACAATACACTACTTGCGAAACATGTTTAGTCTGACATGGAATCGTTCGATAATAAAATAAAATCTTTTAGACACTAAATATTATAATTGAATTTATTGGAATCATTATTACTAAAGTTTATAATTAATTAAATAAAATAATTAAACATGGCTAGCAAACAGTATCAATGCAGCAGATAAGTGAGATCAAAGTCGATTTTACACGTGTTAGTTCGTCTTGTTTTCATACTCACATAACGCAGTTTAATTATAAATTCTGACCTTTGGCAGAACCTATGTGATTTAGACCTAGATGAATAGTAATATTTATTTAATCTTATCATAATAAAAACCTATTCAGGAAACACTACTTATATAGAATAATAAAACTGTATAGTGAATATGAAACGTTGAAACTGATGTGAATAAATATTTGGTTAAAAGTTACATTTTAATTTCATTAAGAGTTGTTTGACACGGGTAACCAACTAAGCCGGTTTGGTGTTACTGTGACGTATGTATCAACTTTTTGCCATTCAGACAAAACTTCCTAAATCAAATCCTTGTATAATTGCTTTGCAATGTTTTAAACGTGTTTGTGTGTGATGTTAATGCAAAAAATGTTAGCGTCAATCCTTTTCAAGTACATGTGTACATTATATAATGCACATAGTATGTACTTGAGTGTATGTATGGGTAAATGTAGTGAGGTAAGTCTTTTTATGGTTAACTAAGTGATTATTATCTTTTGGATCCGTCTTTTGGAAAAGGCTTCTGTTAGGGCGATACTCATCTCTTCATCAAAACAAAACACTTTCAAACATGGTTCATGCGCTCACTAAATTTGCTATAAACTGCTATTTGCGATAATAAATATTTCGTAATGCCACTTAGTACTATTTCACGTTATTACCATCATTCGTAAAACAATTTCGTAACATTTCTATTACTTCAAACAATAAATTGACGCCTGGTAATGGTACTAGCCAATTTAAAAGCCTCCTAATGACCAGATATTCTTTACTAACAAGCACTATCTGTTACCAGATTCTTGGCATTCAAATGCTACTTTTTCTGGTACCCAACCAGTCCTGCTTGAGCGAATCTTGTACACGGAAGACGGACTTGTTACTGCCCTTTATGGGGGCTTGTAGGTCCTATAACTGGTAGCTAGTACGAGCGAGCTAGTCGTTCGGAATGATTAGGTAGGCCCTGTGGCGAAAATAACAGTGTACGCAGTAAAAACAGCCTCTTATGGTATGATGCTATGCCATGCTAAACGAGCGTTAGATTCTGAGTAATCCACTTTGACTTGCAAATCGTCTGTTTGATATTTTAGAAGAAGGTAACACTTAATGTGTATGATTGTGTAAAGTTTGTAGACATTACATTGATAGGTAGACAAATAGCAGACAAACAACTTTTAGCTTGCCATGTAAACAACTCGTTAAACATTTTCCATGATGCGATGGATAAGAATACAAAAAAATGACGTTGATGTATTGCCATTAAATAATGGATATAACGATGTTTACTTAAGGTTAGATGATACTTACAATTCAATGGGATTCCGAGAAGGGTTGTCTAAATTGGTCCGATCCCTAGAGAATATTATAACTCTACTGGAATACAAAGACAGTAGCTGAACTTGGTTCGGTAGAATACGTATGTATGTGCAACCAGGTAACTAAAATTTTAGAATACTGTTACAAAAGAAAAATAAAATAATCCTGGTGATACGTTTTGTAAATCACAAGTATAATTTAATAAAAACGTAAAATAGAGATAAAGGCAAGGTGAAAAAGGTGGAAATCTTAAAGAATACGCACTGTCACTTAATACATATGAAACTAAAACTATTTCTACTTTATTTCGTAAATGGTTATACACAACTAGTTGATTTTATTCTATTTACAGATGACTGAATTTAGTAATTTACAGTATAAAATTCAAAGATCTACTATCCAATTAAATCTAATTAAATTACTTAGGTTTTATGGATTTGCATGTAAACTTTGTAAGGAATATAAATGTTTTACATATTGTTAAATTTTATAATGATTTTCATAATACTTATAAATGATGCAGATAATTTTACTCCTTCGACCTTAGAATATTATGGCGATTCATATACGCATTAGCAAATAATTTTAAGCCCAGAATTTGTACCTAAACAAACCATAACAGTTTATTGAAAATATATTTATAATGCAACAACATCCTTTCACGGTTCCTAGTAATTAGTTAAACGTCTTGACCTTGGCTGTTTAATAATAAAATCAGCACATGTGTAAACTAAATTTTAGTACAATGAGTAAAGTGAACGTTCAAATTAGTTTTACATGAACAAAGAAGAGTCGTGAGTCGTCCCATGTTTAACCTCACAGTTTCACTGCATTCACCAATAGTATAATTATATAGTATATAACTATATAGTATAACTATAAAGTATTCTATTGATGAAAGCTGTATCAAGTTGTTTTAACCGATTTTGGAAGTGCCCTTACGAGATTTTTATTTTGTTAATAGCGTTTATCCCACGGTTTCACTTGAGGCGTATTTAAAAATCATATCTAAGTAAGAGAGTAACCTCTGCAGCCTAAAAGGCACATATCTTCGAAATTGATTTAGGCTCTGCGTTGATAAAAGCCAGTTACTCAATATTAAATCCTTTTAATATTAATTAAAGTTTCCATACTTAGATTATGTTTGGATATTTATGTAGTATTTTTTGGTAGGATGGTGTCATTTATGAGACCCGATATTAATGTGCGGTTAAACACAACTTATACTTGTTTGAAAAGTACATAAAGATACCACAAACCGTAAATCATTATTACTACATACATGTAAAGCAAGTATATTCTATTAGATATGGTGGTACGTGACATGAAATGGATATAAACAAGTTTCTGTGAACAAAAATCTTGTCTAACAAACCACTAAACCTAGAGACATGAAATTTGGATAGGGTGCAGTATTTGAATACACTCTCCAAATTTCATGTTTCTAGGTTTAGTCACTAGGATGATTCCTATATTGCAAATATCAGTCAGTCAGTCATATTCAATCATATTCTGTAAAAAATATATTTTTAAATCAAATTATATTTTTAAATCAAATATACTGTAATATATCAATACTACAATATTGGAATATTTAAAATTATTATATTTTATAACTTATTTTGTGTATCAACGACGATAAAATCTGTACGTATTGGTTTCGAATCAAAATTGATTTAAAATACAAATACGTAATATTTAAACTTTACATCCTCTTGTATGTTACGTAACTAATCTTAAACGCAGTTAAATTTGGATAGAAGGTCAAGATGTAAACTGCTTATTTGTTGTACTTTATATTATCGATTTGAATATGTATTTACCAGATGTTAAATTACTGCAAAAAAGTACAAGGTCTGTTTTTTACTTTGCACATTTAACTGTTGCTAATTTTGATGAGCATCATAAAACACTGTCATTTTATTAAGTATTGCACGAGAAGTTTTTGTGAGTGTTTGTGTTTTATTACTGTAAATACATTGAACAACATGTATCTATTTACATAAAAGTGTGAACAACATGTACCTGAAAGGCTGATTGACTGATATTTGCTAGGATCCTAAACCTTGGATTTGAGGGTGCAGGGGTGTACAAAGAACGGATTTTTGGTAATTCAACCCCTAATAGGGTTCAAAATTATAAACTTTATGTTGCGGGCAACACCGCGGGTGACAGCTATTAGTACAGTATAGATACTTAAACATAAATGCATTGATTCAAACTTGTGTGTTGATATTTTATACCCTTTCCTCTTTGACACCTAAACTAAAGCTTTTTAATGTCCGGGAATTTTATCTTATTACACTTAAGGCTGTCTAGAGAGCTAACTGTAACTGTAAAACTTAAAAGCGTATAAGTCTCGCAAATAATGAGGTATGTCTTCCGCTAGGGCTGTAGGGAGTGTAATCACGACGCCCACAAGTTGTGAGCTTTACGATGAATATAATACATAAGTAAAATGACCCTCTTTTTCAATCAGGTAATTATATATCAGGTAATTATATAATAGACCAGACGTATCGACGACTTAAGCTTTAATAGCAAAAATACTAACAGGTAATGGTTAGGACTCTCTATAAGTAGTTTCGAACAAATGTTGAGTTTTCTACATCTATGGTTTCGAAGCGTATGACTATATCGTTTTTGTTTGAGATAGATTTTGTTTATAAGTTTATGATAAAAAGTTCTAAATACATGTGAAGTACTTGTTGTAGTATATGCAAGTTCAGTACAAAGTGGCATTGGATAGGGTCATCGAACCTACCATTCTGAGCCCTAGAACTTCAGGTCTGACAATACAGGTCCTCGCCCACGATAGCAACTCTCTACCATTTGCTATTCTAACTTTCCAATAAACAGGAATCGAACAGTGCAATAAACATAACACTCGATTATTGAATCGAATCGCTATTCGATTAACTTGGGATTAAGTATTACCATTTGGACGTCTATGTCCAGTTCGTTTTATAGTCCGAGTGTGAATTTTATGCGAATGCTGCGTAAATAATCAATATCAGCTCACCGTGAAAGCACAATCGATTGAACACAGTTTAAGCCGAATAAATAGTATCCAGCTATAGTTTTATATTGTCGTGCATTGGTCCGGACGATCGGTTATCTGTTACTTAAATATCGTTGCGTCAATTTTCCGACTTTAATTGACTTTAAGGTTCATTGAGTTTTGTCTTGACTAATAGTTTTATGTAACAAGCAGATCTCATCTCGTGCTATTCGCTATTTGTTATATTTCAGGGCCTATTTATTAAGTGAAACTTTTATTCTAAGGAATCATTACATTAATATTAGGTCCTTACATATGAAATTGGCGTTTTGTCGTACTGGCCACTTTGATCTCAAATATCTCTTCTTTGGTTAGGGATTCCAATTTCAAATTATAATATTTCAAGATTTCCATTTTGTACGCAAAGAAAAAACCATATAATCATGTTCCTTAAATTAGCATAACCTCGTACTTCATAATGATTATGATTTTTTTATGAACATACTTAATTACCGATCTATCTACACAGTAAGCATAAAAACCACAAAATTTGAAACTCTGACAAGCTGACGACCTTTAGTGGTCACACTCACAGCTTCCCGCTAATTACTCTGCCAGACTATTTCAATCTTTAATCTTTAAAATTAAAGTCTACTATGTTTTACAGACGAAGTAAAATTTGGAGGACATATCTTACCGCAAGCTGTCGTCAAAAAAGTTTCGGGAAATATTCGCCATTCTTAGCTAATTGGAAGTTTAAAGGAACCGCGCGACATAGATCGATTCACAGCATTACTTTAGTCGAGTTCTGCCGTAAAGGTAGACCTCATTAAATTCTCCCTCATGTTGTGGTTTGCAGGAACCATATATTGTTATTACCTTACTTAGATTACCTGTCCGAAGGAATTATGTTTTATGGATAGACTGGTTGGAGAAGCGCTGACTGTTTCTACTTTAGATTCCATCTGTGATAGACAAAAGTGCCGACTGACACACAATTCAGAAAGCGTTTATAAACATTAAAATAGCAAAAACTTAACAGACTGTATTAAACTTAGAAGATTGCTAATTTGTATCTAGTACCGAACTAATAGAAGTACAATTTATAATTAAACTTACAGAAACTTATTTACTATTCAAATTAGCTATTCCTGCAGTTGGCATATACAAGAGCTTAACCACTGCAAACATTATCACGCAAAGATAAACCATGTCAGTAGATTTTGACATGATCAAGTCATTCGAAATAGTTAGTTTAATCTAGATCTGCAATTTGTGATGAGCTAAGATTATAATCCAAACGGCTAAAAATACGTGCCTAGGTAAGTTAGACGTTGACGTCGTGATTAAGTATATCGGCACCATTTAGTTTTTAATTAATGTAGAAATAATACACTGGAAACTTATTTAAAAAATAATTGACCTAATTTTAAGTGTATTTGCATAACGTTTTGCATCCTCGACGTATTATGATTCGTTTTATCGACACCCATAGATAAGCCGCAAAAAGTTGCTAATTTATTCCTCCCGTGCTTCACCCGCGGTTTTGGCAATCATTACTCATTATTGCTTCCGTCTGTCATATTAATTTTTATCGATGAATATGTTTACAGAGAAGATAATAGGTACACCGTATATTTTATAGTGGCAAAGAGAAGGCTGCGACGGTTTCATTGCTCCAAATTCTCGTAACTACTGAAAATCCATTTGGCATATAAAAATTCGAAGGGTTTGAGTTTGGTACTACCCAAAGAACCCTTTGAGTTTGGTACTACAGTAAGAAACCAACATAGTGCTAGTGCTAGTATGTGTTAAAAGCTAATGCTATACTATAATTATTTAAGGTTGTCAAACCTATTAAACTCCCAGAAGATATGAGTTTGTAATGTGAAAATTAATTGCCCCAGCGTACATATAATAGCCAGAAGTACAATAAAACATGACTGTATTGTTTTGCATTGCATTGCCATTGCATATGCGTATTGCCACGTGATTGGCATAATTGTGATCTGGTAGGGACTCAATTGTTCCAATATCTATATGGCTTCATCTGATTGCTGTGCCGACGCAGAGGGCTGAATGGTGATTAACTTAAATGTTTTAAAAGGAACATAATTTAGAGAGGGGCGAAGAATATTAATACAAAGCCACAAACAACCCAAAAGTAACATTACTGAAATGTTAAACATAATTTTTTTTACAATGGAACGTGAATTGTAGTGTAGGTGCATTCAATTACGATGGGCGTACAAATGGAACCGACAAAATATTGCGTTATTAATTGTTAAACACGAAAATTTTACTGAGGTTCTTAATAATCTTGCTATCCGGCCTTAGTTTTAACATACCAAATCGATGAATATTTAAAAAAACGTGTGGTTGCCCTGCGAGGTCTACAACATGCCTCACAGACATAAAGTACACAATATTAATAAATTAGAGGGTCGAGCTATTGTATGGGGATGAGCTTGAATGTTATTCTTTACTTTGACCTCACGCCAAGGACAACCACTGTCAAAACACGTTATAAAAGATGTGGTAAAAAAAAATTTGTCATGCATCCGGTATGGATGCGACTCACAAAACTCTGTTATGAGTGTGCCCAAACTTTCAAACTGGTTTCCTACTCAAAAAAGTCTACACAGCAGTTTTCTGAGATTGGTGGATGAAAATTGGTGAGTCTAAGCTGTTTAAATAGTCCAAAATAAAAATTAAACTTTGTACTGAGATTAGCATCAAAATCGTACGATTTGTTACGATGTAGCTGGCTTGCATGATAGTTTAGCTTGCAGTCAAGTTTCAAGTTTAATAGATAAAGTAAGCAACATTCCAACTATAAATGGACAGAACGTGTACTGGAATCAGCTCCAGTAAAGTACTCGGCACCACTGATCCTTCGGAACAAAAACGAAAACGTTTACTTGCTAATGTTACTGTAACGCAGTCACGTATGCAGCGGAGCCGCCCATATTTGTGCAAACACAGATAGCAAAGTTTATACTCGTAAGTAACCAAGATAATATCGGAACTTACAGCTAAATGTGGAGAAATTCGTCCCTACCTGGGTCGGACGCGACAAAAAACATTTGAATGTACAAAAAATAAGTTGTGAAAAAACCGTTTCCTTTACATTCTGTTTACAAGACCTCCGACACAGAGGTCCTTTGAGCCCGCCTATCGTGGATGGTCCTTACCTACTTTTAGATATTTTTTGTCCGCATGTTTGTGGATAATGGCAAAGCTGTTATAACATTATTTTATAAACTTGGTAGTTTTGCAGATTCAACCTCTAGTTATTTAAGAATTAATGCTGCTGTGATTTACAATTCAGCTGTTTATTAATTATCCTCATTAAAACAAATTAGGTTACTGTTCTTATAATGTAACGTTAGTCATAAGGTTGTTCAACCTGCTTTTGATATCCAGTTATAAATTAGCGACCGGTGTTGCTAATATTTCATTAATAGCTACTAAATATTCTCTGATACTCGTATTTAGGTTGTAGTCAGATAGACCCGAGGTAATATTTTATATTTATCAGTTTATTCATCTATTTAGTTTTATATGCAACGCCTGCTATTGATAGTTTTAGTAAAAATTTAATAGACTGAATTCCTAGCATTTTTTTTATATTTGTGAATCTTTTATGTATTTAATATTAAGTAATGTGAAGTGACACGCATCATCGGCTGCGTGACAGTCTCATTTGCATTGATGATATCATTGTGGACTGTGCGTATGTATTTATCAGAATTCTCTATCGTTTCGTTGAGATTTTATTTTCAATACGCCCTCAAACCTGATTCAACGTTTTCTGTGTTATTTTTTAATTTCACACTTCTATAGAAATCTGTTTGAATCATAATGTTATAATTTATTAACCTCATTTTAATCCACTAATTTATAATAATTGCTTTTTCTTAATATGTAAGGAAAATAACGGATTGTAGTGGTATTTATCAAATCTTATTACAATTATGAAAATTAAATTGGTATGGTTAAGTACATTGCATATATTTTTTCAGTGTTCAATGTCATAGCAATGTGACATTCTACTGTAGAAGACACAAGAAAAACACATTTTACTTACATAAGGATTTATTCATATTAAGAATTATCATTCGGTAATTCATAAAAATTATATTTTGTGTTTACACTTTCATTGTCGATAGTGAAATCGATAACCTTGGAACACATCTTCATACTTATTCATTTTAATATTTGCTTACCTTGGCTGGTCAAATATGGTTGGTTTTATCTATAATCCTTAAATAACATTGAAATTTGTTCAAAGAGTCGTTGTGTCTATCTTGATAGCGATTAGGTAAATCTTAGTACTTACACATTCTTTTATTCTCAACTACATATTGGGCTAATTGATATCTATTCTTGTCAGAGATATTTGCCTGTTACGATGACTTTATTGGATTTAGCTACGAATATAGTCTCTAGACATTCTCAAGCGCGAGCAATAAAACTAAATTCGGGTTTTCTCTATCTTTAAATATTCCTTAAGCCAAATTGAGACCATCACCTCTTGACAGCTTAACGCGATCCTATCAAACAAAAAATAAAGCATTTTCGTCTCGAAACAAATAGAACGTTTTAAAATAGACGCTTCGCTTACACCAGATGATGTTACTTAGTAGAAGTTCCCACGTAACAGCAGCTAAGTTGCTCGCTAATAAGTCAAATGAGATTATAGTCCAGTACGTGCAAGCAATTTACGCACCAATGCATTACTACAAGCAACCGCAAATGTATCTGATTTAGTAAATCGACAACCCTCGCAAATGAGAAATAAGTAATCTTCTGGAATAACAAGTTTTTATGCAACAACACATGCACTGCGTAACATCTTGCGACGTCTGTTTTTATTGAGCTCTTTTATAATTATTTTTGCTGTTTGCAGAATAAAAGTATAGCGTATGAAGTATGATACTAGATTAATGTTTTTTGAGAGACATTCCCATACTATACAAGCACGCAATGGTAATAAACTTTTTACACTCTATTTCTCAGTTGTATTAAATTCTACACTGATGTCTAATATTTTATGTAATACTGACACTGTTTACCTTAGCATTACTTAATACTAAAATGTAGGAGTCGTTGGTGAAATTTAAATACATTAATCACTATGAGCCAGAGCATTACTTAACTTTGATTGACATCTCTATACATGATCCATTTTGCAAATAGCGCCCACGGTCTTATTATTTGCAAACACGACTTTTTCTTCGCCTCTGTGTGTTAGCCAGTACAAGTATTCATTAGTATCTTATAATAGTAAAAAAATATTAATGTCTATTATTTATTT
This sequence comes from Ligdia adustata, assembly GCA_947049295.1. Lineage (NCBI taxonomy): Eukaryota > Metazoa > Arthropoda > Insecta > Lepidoptera > Geometridae > Ligdia > Ligdia adustata. The sequence goes on along the minus strand of OX346214.1, from coordinate 5,012,153 downwards.
TTCAATAAATAACGTCTCGAAAGAATAGTACTTGAATATTTCTTTTGTCCATTTTTCACAAGACTCTATCCTTGACATATTCTAAACAGATATTTTCAATCTCTTTTTGTGTATTATATGCTTCTACGCCTCTTGCATTTTCTTGAAGCATTAATTTAATCCTTTATTCACTACAGACGCTATTTAACCAATTTGTTACAGCCTTGCATTATAACGGTAATGCGAAACGGGAAATACTAGTGGTCACGAAACGGATGGTGCCATTTTCGTCATTGTCATTTTGGTATTCTCACGAGTATGACTCCAAGGTTAGGGCATCATCTTCAGAAACAAGTTAATAAATACTAAAATTTAATGTGTCTATAAACAGTCGAATCTGTAAAATGAGGGCGCAGATGTTATAACTCTTAATATCTATTTGTGATATGAATATAACAACAATAGTTGTCGTAATTAGCCCAAATACTTACTTGTCAGCTGCACCAGATAGTGATTTCTGAATTGCATTGAGACGATGCATAGTTTGATGTAAGTATTATACCAATCATTTAGCGTCAATTCAATTTATACATTTATTCGTAATAGAATTCAAAACATTTTCAATCGATAATCCCTGGCCATCGCCTGTAGAGATATTAAAATAAGAAAAAGAAACTAGCCTATTATTTCTGCATATTTTAAAATTAAAAATTATTTTGTATCATGCTAACAGCAGTTTGTTTTCCGTTATTTTTACAATCAACAAAGACAGTGTTCTTTGTGAAATGGTATGCATTATTCTTACTGAGTTTTAATGGGGCCTTTTTTATAATTAAGGCTGTTTTTCTTAGCTTATCTTGGGTTTAATTTATCTACCTATTTATTTACTCCGGCCTTGGTACTAAATATAACTGACGTCAGATATGTCAGTGTTTGCTTTTAAGTAGGTATGTGATGAATCATAGAAATATAAGACTCATTCTAAGTGTTAAATATATTATAATAGTCTTAAATTATAAAAGTGTTGCAATTACGAGTATGTATTATTAATGTACTGCCTATGTAAAATTAACATCGTTAAATTCCAAAGCGTAAGATGTGCCCTTATTAAATTTGCTCTACCATTATTAATCTGATTTTCATGAAGAATAAAATTGATTCAATACGTTTTTATCTTTACGGTAAAGATAAGAAGCGTAAGAAATTTAAAATGCATAACGTGCTGCTGTTTGCAGATCGAGCCACAGAAATCTTATCTACAAATAAATACGTAAACGTTGACTATTCTACCGTATTCCAAAAATTGTAAGTATCTCAATTCGACTGGTTTTTTTTTATATTTGTTACTTGATTTGATAAATCCTTTTTTAATTGAAAGGGTATTTATATCACGTGGGTTTTTACACCTCTTACTTGCTCTCATATCAATTTTATTAAAATCAATCGAGTGGTTTGATTTTAATATCGAAATAACTGAAAAAGTTCTTCTGGCGCCTGCCGTAATGGAAGTCGGAATCACATTTTTGAAAAAGAATTATTCATAAATGCCGCGTACCTTTTCTACATGTAACTTAGCGACATTGAAAATGGTCTTGTGCATTATGACGTAGGTTGGCGATATCCCTTCGCTTTCTGGGTATTTTTATGCATTGTCGTTTCTTTATAATACCAGTATTGCGAAATATTTTTTTGGTACGAGTATTGCCGTACATCATTGAATCGAGTCTAGTAAAACTCAAGGTTTTGTTTCGTAGCTAAGTTCGTGAATCACGCGACTAAACAAGATTTCTTAATTTATATTTATGACTATAAAATGCACTTATATCTTTACAACCTTATGTTGTGCTTAAATATTTACTTGTTGCTAGATTAAGAGAACTATTAACAGTGTTAGCAAAACATTAACAGTTATAGATCGGACGCAAATAACTCAAATCGAAAAGTAATCCAAAAGATCTCCCCATACAAAAAGTAGTAAGTAAGTATAAATAGTAGGTAAGGTACATAGCACAGGTGACAATTTTTTTTATTCCTCGACAAATAGTACCTACCACATTTTATTCTATACTATATTTTGTCACTTTCTGCAAATCAACCTACTCTCCTTTGATTGCATATCATTGCGATGACCCATGGACTAAGATTGAAGCCTATAAAGCTATGATTGTAATCGTTTGATTGCAGCGACAAATCACGCGCACGTATCATTCTCGATGGCCTTATCAGATTCGTTCATTGCTTGTGCAATATTTAAAATAACATTATTTACTGCTCTTAATCCACGAAACTTGTTGTACCTTATATTGAAAGATAAGAGATATGTATGTGATCGCGTGGTATTTTACCTGTGCTTTAATAATAGTAGGCATCCGATCGTCAAACAGCTGTTTAGGCAACGAATAATGGATTGAATGAGCTTACTTAAATGCCGAATCGGCTGCTTTGAGGCATGCGTTCTTTTATATAATAAAATAGTTTTCTACATACAGCTGTTCTTTTATCACCTATAGTTTTAAAGATTTATTATAACATTCTTCAATTATCATTTTCTTTGTTACAGAAGTGCAAGAGTTGTGATGTCTTCATTCATCTGATGAAGTCTTAATTACGGTAAGTTTCTAACATTAAATGTTGGATTTTGGAAAGTTTTGCGGACTAGTCACGGGAAAAAGTCAGATGTTTTATAGAATATTATTCATGATAATTGTGTGGGTCCGATAGTAAATTTAATACATAATTTTGTGTCCTTAAATTCGAATGCTTAATATAACGTATGTTTATTATCCGAGGCGTTTTAAGTCTAGTCTGGTCGGGAGTTGTCAGAAGATAGGGTAATATTGAATATTATTATAGTATTGCTATCAAATTTTGTTACATGATGTTTTGCTTGCATATTTTTTATCGCCTACTGTATTATTTATTCTGTGCTATATTTGTAATACTAGTTAGCGATAAGTATGTACTTATCAAACAGTGCAGTAACTACTGCAGTGCGTCAGGAGGTTTTACTGCATTAACTTTGTTTTCTTATTTTAGTAGTAAGTACTAGATAGTGATTGATATTTACGACTTCGTTTACATAGTCAAGTAGTCCACCCCCTACACAAATGCCGTAAACTTTAACCTCCAAATCCCCTGAGACGTATATTTAAATCCTTTCCTTGATTAATATTCCACATTTGTGTCTCACTACTATTATAAGTGTATGTTTTAGGATATTTGTCGTTTTTCGTTGGATAAAATAGCTAAAAACTCTTTGATTAAACTTGGAATAGAAATAATTTTCTAGATATAACACAGGTTACTTTAAAACAGGTATAAAGTCCACATAATTTATTTTTTATTCAATGTTGTTTGTGCCTTACGGTAAATCTGTCAGACTGTCAATCGAGACGAACGCAATAGCAAAGAAAGACTGAATATTAGCTATATTGATGCATACCACTCGTTATTCTTTTGATGACATACAAGTGCCATCACTAATAAACTTAGCCAGAAAAAAGTAGTATAAGAGGAAAGTGTGTCAAATTTTGTTTACTTCTTGTCATGATCAGTTATTTCGCTCTTGGATTACTGGTAAGAAGGTACTATCACTTCTTTAATAGAAGTTTGATTGATTTTTTCGTAGGTAATTATCCTGCTTTCTGTTTGATGACACCGCTAACTTGACCCTGTTAGATTAATCAAGTCGACCTAATTTACACTATCGTTAATTATTTCCCTCGTTTATTAATAACTGTTTACCAAGTCTGTTTTAATGCGATGTTAAAAATTAAATATGGTAGTAAAATGTCCATCCGGTGCATATCAGGATAGTTTTTGTGAATTTCACTAAAACTGATAACATAGAACAGTGGACGACCGTTGACCGGCCATGACTCACTAAAAGACTGCAATGTTCTTTTACAAAGCATTTTATCTTCAACAGCAGGATATGCAAACTATAAGTATGACGGCATAGCGCTTAACTGAATCTTATCTATAGCAAGATAACGGCAGAATAGTAGGTAACTGTTGACATCAAATTTTTACTTAGAACTCGCACAAAAACCCGACGTTCTATTGATACTCTTATATTCCTTCGAGTAGCAAAAAATCAAGCAAGTGATTCACATTTTTGCGAGCCTCGATAAGTTTGCGCAGTGGAATGTGTGTCAAGAGCCGGGTGAATTTTGTGCTGAAAAAGCGTATTGAGTTTTTTGTCGACGTTTATATATTTTTGGGTCACTAGTTTCTACGGCATATAGGAAACGGCTGTTTAGCACGAGCGAGGAAACTGGCAAACAGATCTAAATGAAACTTCCTTTGCTCACACGTAGAGTCGGTTACTACACCGTGCTGCGTACGTTATGCTTATTAGTTATGACAAGCAAATTGAGTAATGCTTGTAGTATCAAATGATTGTCGATTTTTTAAATGATGTTTCGTGCTTATCTTTCTATGCAAGTCAACATAAATTACTAGCTGAATATTATCACGTGAGTTGTATATTTTAAAGTGACTTGCATTATTGTTATGTTTATACGAAATCAATATAAATGTAATTGTATTGAATAAACTTGCCTGGTCTGCTAATGTTAAAAAATAACTACTTTACAGTTATACACACTGCATATCTTCAGATATTAATAAATGGCAAGATGTTACAACCATCAGGCAAGTGCTATTATTAAGGAAAATAACTGATTATTGACTAACTACAACAACAAGTAAAAATGAAAAATTAATGAACACCGACAATTCGCCACTTTGTTTTTTTGGCCACGTTGGATTTGAAATTTATCATAGTGTATAAGTACTCTACTAGTCAAACGCTTTCATTTGATATGATACTCATATTGAGAAGGTTATAACAAAATGTTTTAATACGCCATTTTGTGACGGCAGCAATCTTGGAGAATAATTCATCAAACATAGCTTAGAACAACCGCGATTACCAAAACCATAAAATCGGTTCATCGCTTCGGGAGCTACGATGCCACAGACAGACAAACACACAGACACGTCAAACTTATGATATGATGCGATGCTGATTGCGTGGTAAAATTATACGCAGTCAATTTAGAGTCAACCCAGTCAATCACCAGTAAAGCACTAAACATCATTGTAGTTACAGAACAATTTATTACCTAGTATCATTGGATAAGAAATCTGTCCTCAATTAAATGACTTTTATATCAGTTATTAAAATTATAGTAATAACAATTTAATAATATAAGACATTTATATTACGGCAATGATTTTTAATATAACTTAGTTTTGATAGTAAGAAGACATAATTTATTTATAACTTATCGGCTTTACGAGGTTGACAGAGTTCAATTGGTAGATGATAACTGACCTCGGAGTGGCTCTACGGTGATAATGATAATAAAGTGTCATTTTAATATCAATATTGATAATGTAATTCGAAATCTGTTGGTTTGTGGCTGTTCATCCTAGGTCAGCCAGCTAACTAGTTAAAGTATGTAGTTATACGATGGCAAGGATATTTTTATGGATTTAATGATCAATACAATTCTTCTTCCTAGTCGCCACGCTCTTGACGGAGCGGTCCTGACAGTCACGTTGTATTACTCGTATAAGTAGGGCCAGATACTATGCGCCTCAAAATGATTCGCGATTTCTCGCTAATACGATGAACTACTTAAAAATTAATCTTGGATAGAGTTAAAAATCTTAAATTATTTTTTTGCAAATTTTTAAGATATGTATGACGTTAACATTTTCAATATACCCTCAATCTCTATTTAGATTTAATAGAGATTGAGGGTATTTTCTAACGAGTAATTAATGGCGTCATATCCATTCATCAAGACCTTTGTACACGTCATCGACCGCAGCGACTCAAGATCGTGTGTAGTATATTAAAAACTGGTTTTCATTATAGGTAAAAACGCAATTGAAGTTATAGCCTGTCTTGACGTAGCCTCTATTCGTGATATAAAAGTTATTGGCTTCTCTAGTACACACGTCTTACATAGTAATTATACAAAACACGGTTGTAAAGCAGGCAGAGTAAAATGAAAGCTGATATTGAACACAACACAACATAAAATATATGATATAGTATAGTTATATCCATAATATAAAAATGAATCGCTGAATGTATTGCTAAGCGCAAATCTCCAGACCAGCTGAACAGATTTTGCTAATACTTTTTTAGAATATTTCTTGAAGTACGAGAATGGTTCTTACGGAGAGAAAAAATTAAAAAAATTGCCCTTTGAAAAGGTCTAAAACAACACATTTCTATACTCCCATATAATCGATTCGTAATAATACTTAAAATCAATTTGAACTTTAACACCATACCATAGAGTTTCCAGGAAGGCAAAACAATTGAGTGACGTTAGTATTTTATAAATATTATGTCAATATTTATACGATGGTCATTTTATTACTCTTCATCATTACTCTTATAGAAACGACTGTTAGGCGGTACGAAGTTCGCTGGGTCATCTAGTAGTTTCATAAAGTTTAGTTTACCGTTTCAAAATTAGATGTAAAAATAACAGTCGGTTCTGTTCAGGGTTGTTTTTTTTTTATTACAAAATCATAAATGAAATGTTTTTCATTCATAATGATACATGTTTGTATTCTAACTTTACTAAGTGATTGAACAAGTAAAAGACATTTTATATTTTATTTCAATGCTGAAGGGGTTTAGTGATGGCTCTAAATTCCTCAAAGTTAGCTGTAACTTCCTTTCTATGGGCGAGATATTCAGAGACAAAAGTTTCAAGTTAATTAAGAAGTGTTAATAAACGTAAAGCCTCCATAAATACCCCCAAGGATAATTACTGATATTTTTTTATCCTGCACAGCTAGGCCTTTGACCACAAGTTCGCACAACAACGAAAGTCAGCGATACTGTAGCCCTAGATGGAGCAAGCCCAGTCTGGAGTACACAAATTAATTTGGAATTAGTGCTTTTTAAACTCGTTAATACTTTTTCGTGCTATTACTTTATGAGAATAAAATATTCTACCTTACCCATTTGACGTCACAACGATTAAATGTATCATATCTTAATTTTATTTATTTACTCATATCCACCTCGTTTTCCTGCTATTGTTTAAAATACGCAACGTATATTTACGTAGGAGGATTTGGACATAAATATATTAGTCAACGAGGAAAATACTGTTTTGTTCGGCGAAAAAGGTCAGGGCTAGACGCTTAAGCTTCCAAGTCCTAACGGGAAGATTCATATCCATATATATATATATATATCCATATATATATATATATATATATATATATATACGGGAAGATTCATATCCATATATATATATACATAAAGTAAGTTCTTACTGTCGTATTTACTGACTTACTGTTCACCACAATCACCTAGATCCTAGAGACATGGAATTTGGAGGGTGTATTCATTTTAGAGCATTGGGATTAAAAAAGGATTTAAGGCTACCTCTAAAGGGGTCAAATAGGGGTTAAAGTTTTAATACTTTTTTATATTTCATTTTATGCTATTATATTTTGGTACAAGTCATACATGAGTTAACTTTAACGATGGCATAATAGCGTGAAAAGAGAATAATATCCTTGTCAGATTCTCGTAAATTTTAACTCAAGTATACATTAACATCTTTGCTATTGTCATCATAGTCAAGGGTTTTTTTAATGACGTAAGTATTCGTTTGGCCTGTCAACTGTGATTAAGAGCATTATCTTATTAAATTATGCTATAATAACATAATATGATACTATGATGCCGACGTAAATTTTTTCGTCAGTGTTCTAACATGACGTCCATTTAACATGAATACGTGATACGTATATACAAGTTTTGGACTATTATTTTAATTGCTAATGGTATGGCAAAAAATTTAAATGACCCATAAATTTATAGTCACAGACACAATTTTACGCATCTTGTTATTATTCCGTAATTGGCTTAGAGATTAACATGAACTAACCTGTAATCTTGTGGAATTTATTTTTTAGGCTACTTTTTCTAGAAGGGTGTTTACAGATTAATAAATTCCGTAACATTATGCGATAAATCTAAATCTCAGGTATTGTTTTTAAATATTTTTTTTTATCAAAGGTATTTTTTTTACCTCGCACGGAGATGTGACTAGTAATTCCTACATATTCTTGATACTCGTATGTATTGGTATCTAAGACAATTATTAGATCTTTAGTGGTTTAAAGGTGATTCTGTACTATATTAGGTATTTATTTTCCTTATAAGTTTGTTTCAATTAATTTCTAATTTAGTGGCTAGTATTTTTATAGTATATTTATTGCATTTTTGTAGTATTAAAATTTAATATAATCCAATTGTTTATATTCAATTTTAAAAATCGTAGATTGTCTCGCCAGTCTTTCAAAAATATTTGCTGAAAATTTTGAAATACTAAAATACCCACGATTTTTGCTTATACTTTGTTTTGTTTAGTCATTATAACATCAAAAAAGTCAAGAATTGGCTGTGAGCCAAAAAGTTGACTCGAGACTTGATATCGCCTATCTGATGTGATGCTAGATGATACATATGTCATGATATTTACTTAACATTTTATGCATCTCTTACTAATAACAATAATAGCTGTGCTCTAAATATTTAGGCTTATTAAATTATTTAAACCTGTAATTGACAATTTAGTTTACTAAAAAGTAAAACTTTTTTTCCGTATGATAAAAAACTCGAGACTAACAGGCGCCAACGAAACATCATTTGTTCCAGAACTATCGTAAAAGATAAATCGGCTGTTGACACCGTGATCGCTAAACCTTGTTGTTTAAAAAAGAAAGAGCTATTTGGTTTGCAAATAAGATTTATATATATGACGCACTATCAGCAACGGCATAATATATTCTTAGCATAATAGTATGTATGTATTGTGATTCTCCGTTACTGTATAAAACAAAAAAAGGACAATCTGGAAATCAAAATGAATGTTTTGAATCTTAATTTAAATAAAAAATATACCCTAACGCATGACGCTACATTATGTTGTATACGAGAATGAAAGAAATTCAGCAAAAACATTTAAATTTTAAAATACATGTTAACCTCTACCCCAGGCAAAGTCAGGCCAATGCTCTGAGCTAGAATATCAACTACATGCGTGGTATCTGTGAGCCTAACTGTCTCCGTTTAGATATGGTACATTAAAGTTTGTCCATTTTAATGGACTGTTATAAATCTTTTGTCGTGAATATTAATGTGTCTTTTAGTGGTTATGCCTTTATCTATGGTTACGGTACTCACGCTTATGTTTAGAGTTCGGTGATCTGGATTTATATTATACTAGTTTATACTCGAATCTAACTTACTTCGAATACCTACTTAGAATATTTAAATACGTAATATTAACTTTGATTTGCCATTTATGATTTTTTAGCATTATAGCACTTTTAACCCCCGGCCTTATGCTAGTGTCGCTAATCGTATGTATTTTTTCCTTTATGATTATAGATTAGCATCCTACTCTACCTCCAACCTACTGTTCGTCTAATTGGATTTTGACTGTTTCCGCTCAAAACTATTTATTTACCGTATCAAATTTGCTTGTGATAATTGAAGTTAAAGATCTAAATTAACTGTAGTTAGTCATATAGATAACTAATCGGAGAATAAGCTTACCTAATTGCCACAGGCCTTAAATAAGGCAACTAGGTTAAGGGGCGATTACACTACACATTGCGTCATCGTTGACAACGTGTAGAATAGTGTAGATAACAGTATCTCGGTACAAATGTTAAATTATCTTATTTCTATAGTGGCAAAAGTCCAATAGGCCGCATTGTCATCAGTTAACCTTGAGTAGCAACCGCAAATAAATTCATGACTATCACTAAATACTTTATTTTAAAATGATGCACTCTTACAAAAAAGAAATATCTTGTAATAGAATAGGCGTCAGTGTTTTCTTTTACCAAAGTATTTGTATTAAATCTGCTGTAATATCAGTCAGTCTACCAAAAATATATTTGTTACCAGATTGTAATTGTTGGTGTAAAAATAATGTTCCAAATATTAACGCTTTGTCGTATAAAATAAAATTTGCACCCTCAGAACCATCAGAGTAACAATGTGTTATTGAATTTTTTTGTGAATAAAAACAATTATTTTAATAATATTATATAATGAATTCTTACCATTCTTGTATTAAATTAATAAAGTATAATTTGATATGGAACAAGTTTTGATATTTTATAATGATTACGAGTATTTTAGTAGCATCACGTTGGTCAGCAGATCTATCGTTTGAGTAGATGTTTATAATTTCTAATTGTAATTATCTACAAATTATAATTTGTGTTTCCTCTTTTTTGCATAGTTGAAGAAAATTCCAGGAAAGCGAGGAGTGAGTTTGCAGTTCAGTGAAATCTCAGATTTCGAACGCACGAGTGAAACGCGAGATTGTTTGAAATAGCCGTTTTTGTTTGGACATGCATGTATGTGTTGGCACAGCGTGTGTCATATTGTCTTCGTTTTACGATACGGTGTTTGTTACCTCTTGGTTACATCAGAATTTTAATTAGAGCCGCGGTTCCGTGACCAGTGTGAAAAACTCATAAGGAAATGGCAGCTTGTGTTGAGTGTAGCTAAACTTTCTTTTTGTAAGCTTTACTTCGAAATAGGAAGTTGGTCTCAATTCAGCAGTGTAATTATAGTTTTTGTATGCATGTCATGTGATATTTCCGTCCAATCTGAATATGTGTTACTGTATTGGTGACAGTTATCACTTTTTGATATTTTACGACCTAGGCATACATTACCTACAGCCAGTCTTTTCAGTAACTAGGTCTGTCCAGTAATGTGTAAATGAGTTACTTACATGCATGAATCCAGTAAGTATCTATCCATGCCCATAATGAAACTCGAGCGTGCGTTAATGAACAGCCCACGAATTTAACTACCTTTACATCATTTCTGCCGTAATACATTTAAGTAGCTATAGGTATTATTTGAGCAATCAATATTAGCAATAATATTGTTTACCATTGTTTGTCTATTAGTTTAGGTGAAAGTATCACTGTGTTATATTTTGTAGAAATCTGTAAAACGTCGAGTCAATATACAAAGTTTAATGTAAAACGTTAGTAAGATAATCAAATTAATCCATAATATATTCGGTACGAGACAATTTAACAATTGAAATCAATTATAATTTCTAAAAAATGTTTTTGATCAATATCATGATGTAAACGATAGCAGAGTCACGAAATCATTAATAGTAGTGCTAATAATTTGGCAAATGTTAGCTAATATCTCCCAGTAACCTTATTTCAATTCGCAACGTTGTGTATCAGTGACACACTGGGCACTAAAGCAACTGAAACACTAAAAAAACACGCAATGTTATTTCTCGTCCTACACGTAGCTCAGTTTAGAATTGTAGCAGCTGACGAAATCTGCAGACGTGAATGTAACAAGAAATGCGTGGGTGGTTGTCTGCGCTTCTGCACCCAATGTCACATTCGACAACCACTTTGGGATTCAGGAACGGAAGCAATTATGTGGGTGGTAAAAATAAATTTAATGCTGTTTTGAATGCTGGTTTTAGCTAAAATTTACCTACTCCTAGGTTGTTGTTTGTTTTAAATGTTGCTTAGAAGCCAGTTATGTATATGTGCATTATAAAATACTGGTAGCTGTCGCCCGCAGCAGTACCCGCGATATAGAATGGAATATAATGAAGTTTCAAAGTTTTAATCCTCTTAAGAGTAGACATTCCAATACTTAGTACACTAATACATCCTATAATATATCCTATCCTTAGGTTCTGCGTTGTTACCTAGCTAATATCAGTCAATCAAGACTTTTTTTTTTTAATATATAGGTATAAATAGGATAATAACGCGGAATCTTCATTTGTCTCTAAACTCCTGGCTTCAGCTGTTGGGACAGATGATAATTTTGGTCTCATTTGTCACCAAACTTACTAATGGAGACAGATTAGCGATTAAGATACAACACATGCATTTTGAATAATAAAAATATCGTGTAAGCTTTCCTATCAAAGCTAAATTTTATTTACATGCATATAAAGTGTACGTTGGTCAAGAAGGCAAGGTTTTACGATAGAGTGCGTCCGCGCATAAAACTGGCAACATTAAAACGTGCGAAAGTGGAAGTTGTACCTATTGGGTGTTTTATATCTTCGGAGAAATAGAGACTATTGCACTTGAACATACAGA